>CM041783.1:4629374-5263428 GCA_023374045.1 Limonium bicolor
GGGGTGTTACACTTATGGCGGGTCACCCACGGCAGTAGCCACTCCAGCGGTAGAGTCTCTGACTACGAATAATCTGTAGTTCGTTGGAATTTATCCTGATACTTACGGTTACCACACGGTATCCTAGTATCGTTAATCGATCACAGTTCACAGCAAGAGCCACATCCTCTTGATAAACTTATCTATACCATCGCATCGTTTTATTATTTTTCCTAACACAACAGACTAAGGTCGTTAGTCCAATTCTGAGTATGTCGACTCGGGATCCAGTGTTAAATACGAGAGCGGCGTTAAAGAGGCCAATGCTCCGTATATAAGTGTCAGGTAATATATATATATCTTATTATCCTGATGCTACAACGTTTTACTTACGTTCCTTATGTTACACATATAAGATAGCATCATTGCCACTAGTTCGTTTTAGAATATGTTCATATATACGAACGGTACTGTTATCGTACAACAGTAATAATAAGGCAGCATTAATACACAACTCAAGCCTATTAAATCACACAAGCAGACATTCAATCTTATCATAGATTTTCACACAATGTCTGACTGAGGAAATCCTCAGAGACAATCAAGCCACATAAATAACATACCGTTCACCCTGAAAGTATTACGGTGGTATGATTCAGCTAGATCCGATGCTCCTCGTGTCGTCTCTAACAATCTATCAATATGCATCCACTATGCATCAGCATCTCATACTAACACTACACTACGGCACCCCGTACCGTTACTAATCCATCCCGGTTTATTCCCCGTTGCTAACTAATAACGTTTGTCGGGTTTTCGGTTTAACTCGGGATTAGGAGAGACGTTATACTTCATGCTGGTTACGTTGAGTATATTAATATACTTATCTTTAAACGTTTGTTATCACATGTAATTTAATACACATTTGTATATTATATAGCTTGTCACTATATTGCATGTATAATCCTAATCATTTGTTATACATCCCACCTTAGTATTTACTTTCCTAAGGTTTGTTTTTCCACCATCCATTTTAATACATGGTTTCTAACCATAATATATTTCATCCTTATATACATTTTTCTTGTATATGTATATATTTACCACATAGGTAATTCCATGAGTTATAAACTCTTATTATATGTTACATTTTTATCATCTTTTATTCGATGACTTTTCCCTTTAGTTGTACTATATTGTACAACTTATATTAAGATTATTATCCTAATAGTATGTAACATTGTATGTTGTATCTTAACAACTCCCGAGATTTAATTAACAACTTCTTTGGTTTATGAATCCTATTTTTTATAGTTTGTCACATTACTTAATGTGAATATTCTTACTTTTATTAATCCCATCTAAACATAAATTGTTACATTATAACATTATAGACCTTAGTCTAGAATTCATTTTCCAACCTTTACTATTTCGGTACAACCCTTGAATTTATTTAAATTCTATTTTGACCACTTAACATTATGTAATGTTATACCATATACTAATATCATATATTATGATATTTATATTCCCTTTAATTGTAACACCCCATCCAAAGCCAATCATGGTTACCGCAAAACTGAACACTTAAACGAACATGTCGCAACAGAAATTTTAAAACACCTGGACCTTGCCACGGTCTGATCGCAGAATATACCGGCCTTAATAATTACAACACCTTTCCAAAATAACTGTCCAACCCAAAAACATCGCCATCCAAAATACCACAACCAACCGAGTGCAAGTAGCTAAATCATATTCACATCCTTACATCAGTTTAAATATAAACAGTCGGGTGCACAGGCGCAACCCAAACTCAAAATAAACATCCCACCCTAAGTCTAACCACTCCTACTCTCGTAGTGCGTCCTCATGGGTCTCTTACCTGCAAGTGTAAAAATAGCCCCCGAGGGGGTCACCGAATGCTGGTACACCCTCTCATGGCCCCCAAGCTAACGGGGCTACGACGACTAATTGTCGATAGCATGGAAATTGATTACATACACAAGCATAATATGAAGTGCAATAACAATAACCACAGATGACATATATAGTTCACAAACAATGAACGACTCAAGCGTTCCCTTATCAAGTGGGTAGTAACCCCTTCCTTAGTCCTCATTTCCTTAATCTCAGTTCCTTACCTTAATCTCAATCTTAATCTCAACTTAATCTCAGTTTACAAACCGTTCCTGGAAGGGATTGGTTGTAGCTTAATTCGAACCTGGGATTTAGGTGATCCCACCGCACCATCTTAATGCCACCTACTCTGGACGGGAGTCCAGCGTAGCTGAGCCGGTAACCGGCCCTAGGCTACAAGTCCGAAGACAAGTCCTTAAGCGGAGGGCGGATCTGATTCAGATACCGTCCCTCTTTTTCCTTAGCATGCATGACCGGAGATCGGTCCCGGGTTTCCTCACTCAAGTTCCAGTTAGTAGACATCTTAATCACCATGTGCTAGCTAAGCCCTAACGGGCATTAACCAACGACCACCAAACTTAACTCTTATTCTTAACTCAGTAAGTACTAAACTTGGTTAGTAACCATCTCAAGTCTCGCGGGTTAGTGTAAGGATAACACAAACATAACGAGAATAAATATAACCGGTTGCATGATTTATCTTGTTTTAGTCATAGCAATTAAACAGATAGCACACAAGCCGAGGGACACCTCGTTAGCAAGCAGGTCACAAGAAGGATTGTACCGTTCACCGTCGATCGTTGTTTTTAACCTTCTTCGGGGTCCCAATTCACAAACCTAAAACATTCATTCATTTTTAGGTCATTAGTTATTTGCATCTTACTTAACTCACTTAGTCCCTAAGGATTCCCATTCAATAACCTCTCAAGTTGTTGCCACTTAGCTTACAAACTTAACTTTATACATTAAAATTTATACTTAACTTAATCCCTTAAGTTCTTAGGGTCACAATCATTACCACCCTACCAAAGGTATACCTTATCACCATTTACCATTCTTAAATTCAAAATTTCTTTTTTTTTTAAGTGTTAAGGGTTGACCGACCCACCGACTGACCCAACCCCTGGGTCGGTCCATTACAGAAACTTTTCCGTCTTTTGAAACCCATCCGACCGACCCAGAGCTAGACCGACCGACCCAAACCCTCTGGGTCGGTCCATTACAGAACCCATTTCCTACGTTAAATCTTTGCCCGAACGACCCAAAGCTAAGCCGACTGACCCAAACCTCTGGGTCGGTCCAGTCCAGAGACTTCCGGCTGGCTCAACATGGCCCGACCGACCCAAAACTGGGTCGGACCCTGGGTCGGTCCACTACAGATTTTTCCCTTAAATTGCTCTTTCAATTCCAAACTCTTCACAAGTGTCCTAATAGGTCCAACACCATCTTGGCACTTTAAACCCACCTTATAACCTCCACTAAACTCATTAAACAACTTCCAAAGATCTTCTCAAACATTTACTCAATTCTTACAAAGCTCCCAACACTTAGCACTTATTTTCTTACATTTCTCACATGCATTCCACCAAGAATTCCAATTAACCAAATGCTCCCTCCTTAAGAACTTGACCACACCATGTACACCACTTCCCAGCCTTATTGCATTTACCAAACTTTCCTTAGATTCTATACTCTAGTCTCACCTAACCATTTCAAAGTTCACACTCACTTACATCTATCTTACCAAGTTTTCTAGCTTCTTTTATCAACATTTACCTAAGTCTTAAATACCCAAGTACACACTTTTGTTTCCTAAATCCTTCATAGTGATGCCTAAGTCATTACAAGTCATTCAAACACTCTAATCTCACCCTCTTTCATCAAGACAACCTCTAGAACTTCCTAGTACTTCCTTAGTCATGAAATCTCCTTAGATATCTTAAACACTTAGGCTCTCCTCTAAATTTTGCCATGGGTTCCCTCTATATTACATCCAACACTTGGTTTTCTCCGTCAAACAACCAATATCACTCAATTTCTCATCACAACACCTTAACACACAATTTACACTAAAACACCCCCATCATCATATAGTGCTTAAACTTAAAATGCTTGGCACTTAGGCCCTTAAATGACAATAATCTTAACCACTGAATTTCCACATATATTTGCCTTCAACCTGCGAATACACACAACAAGGCTCCCATTGAAATAAAAGCTTCTTGTAATTCACCTTGATGTTCTTAAACTATCTCTTTTTCTCATTTGCTCCTTAGTCACAAGTTCACAAGTATAGTCATTGTTTCTCCTAGGTTTTATATAACCCTTTCTAATGTAAACTCTACCCTAAACTCATCACACACCTAAATCCATTCCCTAAACAATAAAACACCTTAAGGTAAGTAATTTACCTTGTTCCTTTACAAGCTTTAAAAGCTTTCTTCCTTAGGTTTTTCTTTGTTCAATCTCGGTCACCAATGTATTCTCCTTGCCAATGTTCTAACCATATCCAATGACTCCAATGAGTACTAGATATACGTTAACCCTAAGGAACAAACCCTAGGTTAAAATATGCTTTAAGGTATTAAAGGATTGTTTTACCTTGGTTTTCTCAAGACAAGCTTGGATATGAAGCAAGAAGGACCTCCTCAATCCTTTTGAAGTAGAAACAAGCTAGAACAAGGCATAAACATGGAGTCCCATGAGTGTAAATTTTCGGACAAGGAAGAAATGATGGAAACCTAGATTTTCTTACACTTTCTTTACCTTAAGAAATGGAGAAGCCAATGGAGTCTCCAAACTTGAATTTCCTCCTCTAATGGTGGTTTGACTTGGCACCAAAATGAAGCTCTTGAAGTTTTGAAAAGATAGAAAGAGAGAGCTTGAGCTAACTAAGAAGAATATGTAATTTGTTTGGTTTTGGAGCTAAAATGAGTGAGTTGTGTGCAAAGCTAGATGGAGCTAGCATGGAGTTGCTCTTCACGTTATGGAGAGGGAGAGAGAGCAATAAACCGTGGGAAACAAAGGAGAATGAAGAAGTAGGAGAGAGAATCACTAAAGTGTGATATTTATGTAAAAGATGAATAGTACTTTACTTTACAAATCTTTATTTGCTTAATGAGTCTGAAGGTGGTGACTCACCTTACAAGAAACCGGCCCCCATTAGTAACAAGGGGTACTTAAGTCATTGTTGACCAAATATCACTTATATTGACTTATGTTATAAACTAGCTTAAATAATTACTATCACACAACAAGGCACATTGTTGTGAAATTTTTGATTTCCCATTGATATAGACTTCCAAATGTGATACTATATAGTACACATGTTAATTAAAGAGTAATGATGGACATTTAGCCATTCAAAACTCATTTACAAGACAATTTTTCAAAAACGTGCTTTAAGACTCTTAAAGCACATTTTGTGTTTTAACTTGTTTTCAAGCTTGGTTTTCTTTGGTAATGATTTAAAATGACCATTAGGATATTACTAAGGTCTTAGAACAACATTTGGGTACTCTCCCAAGTCTCTCCAAGCTTAGAGCACGTTTTTGCTTAAGCTGCTCTTTTGGTGTTTCCTTATATTTTCTTTGTTAGAAATGTTTTTAATGTTCCTAAGGTATTATTTAGCCTCCTTATATCTTAGTTTATCATTTAAACACCATATCTAAGTGGGGTATTTCTATCTACCCCCCTTAAAGAACTTTGTCCTCAAAGTTCACCTATGTGCTTATCATTCACAGTACACAATCCTCTTAATCTTAACACCACATCTTATATTCACATTCACACCTCTCAAGACTCAAAGGTCAATCTCAAATACAATACATAAGTATTATACATAACTCAAACTTACACCGAAGTGTAGCCTTACTCAATTCACATCTTAAACAACCAAACAAACGACAAACATGAGCGTTTCCTAACTCAAAAGCGAGGAAGCTCTACCCCCTTAAAAAGGGTACGCCCGTACCCTATACAGACGATCTAGTCAGTAACAAAGAAGGGTATTCGCCCTCATCCTATCCTCTAATTCCCCGTGGCCTCTTCGACATCCTGGTTAGACCAGGAACCTTCACCAGTCGCACTGACTTGTGGCGAGTGTCCCTAGTCTACTGTCCAAGATTCTCTGAGGAGTCCCACGGATCTCATATTCAGTTCTAAAGTCAACCTCTCAGGTTCTAACACAAGGGAGGGTGGTGCATGTATTTCTTTAGCTGTGAAACATGAAAAACATCATGCACTTTACCCAGCTCAGCAGGTACATTTAACCTGTAAGCAACCGGGCCCACCCGCTCCGTATCTATAAGGACCAACAAATTCGGGCTTAATTTGCCCTTTTGCCCAAACCTGAATACACCCTTCATCGGTGAAACTCGCAGAAATACCTGGTCGCCCACTGCGAACTCCAGGTCCCGTCGTCGAACATCAGCATACGGACTTCTGCCTATCTTGAGCAGCTTTCATGTTCTCCCTGATTTGCTGAACTTCAGCCTTAACTTGTTCTAAGTACTCTGGTCCTATAATGACCGTCTCACTCGATCATCCCAGCAGAGCGGTGTACGACATGGTCTACGTACAACGCTTGAAAAGGTGCCATCTTGATCGAAGCGTGATAGCTGTTGTTGTATGAAAACCTCGATCAGATGCATCTGTCAATCCAACTGCCCTGGAAGTCTAAGGCACATGCTCCAGCATGTCCTCGAGTGTCTGAATAGTATGCTCAGTCTGACATCTGTCTGAGGATGGAACGCGGTACTCAGCTTGAGTTCTGTACCAACGCTTCTCTGGTAGCTCTCCAGTACCTCGAAAGGAATTGGTATCTCTATTTGACACTATGGCTTTGGTATCCCGTGATGTCTCATAATTTCTTTCTCAAATAACTCAGCTAATTTGGTCACCTTCCAAGTATCCTTCAGGTATGAATCGGGCTACTTGGTAAGGTGATCCCCACCACCCATATCATGTGAGACCTCCCCTAGCAGGTGGAAGCCCAACTACGAAGTCCATGGAGATATCATGGAACTTCCACCGGAACTGGCATCGACTGTACCATTCCGCCCGGTCGTCGGTGCTCGAATTTCACCTTCTGGCATGTGAGACACCTCAAGACGAACTCGGTAACATCTGTCTTCTCCCGACCACCAGAGAGCTCTTCATGTCTTTATACATTTAGAGGCTCCCGGATGGATGGAAACTAAGAACAGTGTGATTCTCTAGTATACGGTCTTTCAGATCCGTGTTGCCTCGTGGTATGCATAGCCGGCCTTAAGTCTGATCAGATCATCATCATGAAGGCTGAAGTCGTATTTCTGACTCTCAAAGGTACCATCTATCAGCTTCTGTCTGACCTCTCTCATGTACTCATCTGTCCTCTGAGCCTCTCGCACCCATCAAACCAAGCGGGAAAAGAAACTAGCGAATGGAGTGAGTGTGCTCGACGGCGGGCATGGGCATCTTCTACAACATTGGCCGTCCCTCTTTGTATTGGAGGTCAATGTCATAGTCTTTTCAGAAACTCTAACCATCTCTCTGTCGAAGATTTAACTCCTTCTGAGTGAATATGTATCTCAAACTCTTGTGATCGGTGTAGATCGTGACACTAACCCCTATAAGTGTGGTGCCATATCTTCAAAGCGAAGACTACAGCTCCCAGCTCTAAATCTGTGAGGTAGTTCTCCTCATGTTTCTTCAACTGGCGGAGGCTATGCCACACCTTGCCATGTTGCATGAGCAACGCAACCCAGCCCTCTGCCGGATGCATCACAATAACCTCAAAGCCCTCTGTCGTTGGAATGGTCAGAACGGTGCAGTGGTCAGTGGTCCTTCAAGCGCTGAATGATCTCACGTCAAATGTCACAAGAACGGTGCATCCTTCTTCATCAGACTGGTCATCGCTTCACGACCTTGCTGAAATCTCTACAACCTCCTGTAGTAACCTGCCAGACCGAGAAAGCTCCGGATATTGGTAACAGTCTTCGGCCTTGGCCAAGTACGTACGACATCAATCTTTGCTGGATCCACTGCGATCCCAGCATCTGAGATGACATGACCTAGGAAAGAGACCTGGTCAAGCCAAAACTCACACTTGGAGAACTTAGCATATAGCTGGTTCTCCCTCAATATTTCCAATACCCTCCTCAGATGTTCCTCATGCTCAACCTTAGACTTTGAATATATCAAAATGTCGTCAATAAAAACCACAACCGACTAGTCCAGCTGCTCCCGGAACAAGCGGTTCATCAGATCCATAAACTTCGTCGGTGCGTTCGACAATCCGAACGACATCACTATAAACTCATAGTGGCCGTATCGTGTCCGGAATGCCGTCTTCTCAATGTCTCCCTCCTTAATGGCTATCTGATTATACCCCGATCTGAGATCAACCTTGGAAAACACAGATGCTCCCTTCAACTGATCAAACAGATCGTCAATGCGGGGTAGTGGGTACTTATTTTTCACTGTCACTGCATTCAGCTCTCTGTAGTCTATGCAGAGGCGGAGACTACCATCCTTCTTCTTCATGAAGAGGACTGGCGCTCCCCATGGTGACACACTTGGTCTAATGAATCCCTTATCCAACAAATCTTTCAATTGTTCTTTTAACTCAGTCATTTCTGCCGGAGCCATACGGTATGGTGCTTTGGCTATCGGTCCAGTACCAGGTAGCAGCTTGATGGTGAACTCTACCTCCCAAGTGGGTTGCATGCTGGGCAGTTCCCGTGGAAATAAGTCGGGGAACTCCGACACTACCGGTAAGTCGGGGTTGAACTCAGGGTCTCTCTCTATGTCCTGTACATAGCAGAGGTATACTTCTTCCTTTCTCCTCAATTCTTTATACATTGCCATGGCGGTGATGATCTTGGTCGAAGGCTCTCTGGGCCTCTGGCGGTATGATATTGTTACCCCAGACGGACTCCTGAGCAGCAATCTATGCTCGGCACAGAGGATACGTCCCTTGTGCCACTCCAACCAGTTCATCCCGAAAATAACATCAAATCCTAGCTTACCGAACTCAATGAAACTGACTGGAAAGTCTTCTCCCTTAATTCTGATAGTGGCTCCTCGGTAGTAACGAGTGCAACGAACCTTCTCCTTAGACGGGAGCGTAACCGTGAAGTCGGGTAGCTCATCAGCGTCTAGCCCCAACCTGCTCGCAAATGATGCCGAGACAAAGGTATGCGAGGCCTTTGAGTCGAAGAGTACTGATGCCTCAATCCCATTAATCGGAAAGGTGCCGGTGAGGATAGTACCGCTGGCGTTCGGCCTGTGCCTCTGTAAGTATGCTTAGTGCACCTTCCGTACCGAGTCCATAACCTAATTGTGTTCACAAGCTTCATGAGTATTGATGGTATAACAAGAGTCGTAACAATTTATATGAACAACACTGTTATTTTATTCATGACCATCCTGTTTACAACATGTGCTTCAATCTTACATCTCATTCCTTATTCCATTCTAACATTACATGGCTAATATTGTCTAAAGGTTAGGTTTAATCTTCCTGGTCTCATATGCGTTGCATTGATTACTGTTGACGGTGCTGTATTCAGCTTGATTCTCTTAATCCCATGGTATAACATCCTTGATTCTCCTCCCATAATTAACACATCACCTGACTTAAGTACTAACTTATCTGCACGGTCCGCACGCTTCTGCTCGCCGTATAAAAATTTTGCATCATCCCCAATGGACCAAGACAATACGGGTATCCCTCTTTCAAAAGACTCCGTTGTCTCGTTCTTATCCTGGTGTAGTCCCAGTCTCCCATCCTTCTCGTAGAAGTTTACAATGCAAATGTCTGCCTGGATGTCTGGAATCGGTTCAGCTTCCAACTGCTGAGTGATTTCCATGACTTGTGTAATAACTGGATGGAACTCTTCGGGTATTCCCGGTGGTGAGACTCCATCTTGCACCCTCATGGTTTGGTAATTCTTGGCATACGGATTCCAATCCTTGCCCAAGCTCATCATCTTTAATTTCATCCTCGCTCCCCCTGGGTACTCGGTGTGTAAAAACCTCCCGGTCCCATTCCTAGTTGATTGCATTTTCTGATGATGGCTATTTGTGCTTCGGGTGTCAGGTATCCCCTTAATAAAATCATACCTGGGCGGATAACCTGACATTGTTCGGTTGGAAAGTCTATGGTTTCGATGTCGGTGCTCCGGGTTAGGTAGATGGTATTGGGTAGCAGATGTTGAATCTTCCTAAAGTGGTAGTAGGTTATATCTTACTTAAGTTCTAACTCATCTTATTCTTACTTAACTCATTTATTCACCAAACATGCATGATAATGCGTAAGCAGGTAGTTTTTATTACTAAATGGTTATAGTGGTACCTGGCCTCGATGAGGGTTCAGGCTCATTCCCGGTCCACCATGTGTAAAGTGGGTCCCGACTTCTGGGTCACCCTTGGGTTCTTGTCCGCCGGCTGCTCACCTTCCTCTGACCGTCAGATCCAGCTCCCTGATCGGTCTTGCCCTTGCCCCTGGTATCGGGCCTATAGGCTCTGCTAGCAGGGTTCCGGTAACACTCATATGCCCGGTGTCCATACACTCCACAAAAGTTGCACTCCACCTTGTTCCCTTTAAAATCGAGCCCGGGGTGGTCCTTGTGACACCACCTACAGATGTAGCGTCGCTGGTAGCCACCACCGGCTTCTTTCTCAGTCTCAGATCCTGATGATTCACAATGTCAATTCTCATATCTGAAATGGTTACTAATTTGTTTCTTAACTCATTTAATATCAATTCCTTACCCTTTGGCGCCCTAGAGCGCAGGGGTGTAGCTGCAATAGCATACGTCAACTTCAATGGCTCTTCCGGAGCCTTCTCCTTTTCCTCTTTCCCCTTTGGGTTCTGATTTTTCTGGGCCTGAGGCTGGTACTTTTGTTTCTTGTACCCTCCTTGCCCTTGACCTTCTGAGCTCTTACCATCACTCTTCCTCTTAGCATTCTCCTCGTCCCTCAGCTGGACGTTATCTCAACCTTAGCAGCGGCATGATAGCACTCCTGCTTTTCCATAGTATTAGTCACTCTTATTTCTCATAATCTAAATCTTACTCATTACTTACTCAAATCTCAATCATTCTATTACCTGCAAGGTAGTGTAAACTCGTCGGCCCCATGCCGTAGCGGAGTCTGGCTAAGCCCGCCATAGAAGCGGTCCACCAGGATCTGGTCAGAGTATCCAAGACCTGGCAGAAGACAGAGCAAGGCAGTGAACCTGAGTAATACTCGTCCACTGTCATCTGTCCGTCTGCTTAAGCGCATCCAACTGTAAGCGCTTCTTCGTCTGGACATGGGCGGGGTAGTACTTTGCTCGTAGCAGGCGGTGTACTGCTCCCAGCGAACTCTGGTTTGGCCACATGCTCGGCCCTCACCAGCTTCCACCAATCGCCTGCGGCCCCCTTCAGATAGAAAGCAGCTAGACACACCTTGATCCCAGCAGGGACATCAAGGGTCTCGAAGGCGGTCTCCAGCTTGGAGATGTACGCCTCAAGCTTGGCGGGATCGGTCTCCCCCTTAAAGTGCGCGGGCGAAGATCTGCAAGACTCTTCACCCAGTTTTTTCCCTAGGTTGTGGCGGTGGAGGTGGTGCACCCACACCAGGCTGGTAGCCCATATGCCCTAATGCGGCAGCTACGATCTCTGCGATCGTCTGCCCTCTAGGTATTCCTGAAGTATCCTCACCCTGGCCGTGACCTCGGCTTCCCCTAAGACGTCTTGCTATCTGAACAAGCATAACTCACATTAGATTGTATTCACCACTGTTTCGGTTAACGAATTTATAATGTCCGTAGACGATAAAGACGATCCACACTTATTAGTGGTCATCTGACTCTACTCACTCTAACTTCTCACACCCTTAACCCAACACTTATTCCTTAACTTATATCCTAACTCGGTGGTTACTCATGTCCGTTATTTCTTGATCAGAGCGTAACTACGCTCTGATACCACTTTTTGTAACACCCCATCCAAAGCCAATCGTGGTTACCGCAAAACTGAACACTTAAACGAACATGTCGCAACGGAAATTTTAAAACACCTGGACCTTGCCACGGTCTGATCGCAGAATATACCGGCCTTAATAATTACAACACCTTTCCAAAATAACTGTCCAACCCAAAAACATCGCCATCCAAAATACCACAACCAACCGAGTGCAAGTAGCTAAATCATATTCACATCCTTACATCAGTTTAAATATAAACAGTCGGGTGCACAGGCGCAACCCGAACTCAAAATAAACATCCCATCCTAAGTCTAACCGCTCCTACTCTCGTAGTACGTCCTCATGGGTCTCTTACCTGTAAGTGTAAAAATAGCCCCCGAGGGGGTCAGCACGAATGCTGGTACACCCTCTCATGGCCCCCAAGCTAACGGGGCTACGACGACTAATTGTCGATAGCATGGAAATTGATTACATACACAAGCATAATATGAAGTGCAATAACAATAACCACAGATGAACATATATAGTTCACAAACAATGAACGACTCAAGCGTTCCCTTATCAAGTGGATTAGTAACCCCTTCCTTAGTCCTCATTTCCTTAATCTCAGTTCCTTACCTTAATCTCAATCTTAATCTCAACTTAATCTCAGTTTACAAACCGTTCCTAGAAGGGATTGGTTGTAGCTTAATTCGAACCTGGGATTTAGGTGATCCCACCGCACCATCTTAATGCCACCTACTCTGGACGGGAGTCCAGCGTAGCTGAGCCGGCAACCGGCCCTAGGCTACAAGTCCGAAGACAAGTCCTTAAGCGGGCGGATTTGATTCATATACCGCCCCTTTTTCCTTAGCATGCATGACCGGAGATCGGTCCCAGGTTTCCTCACTCAAGTTTAGTTAGTAAACATCTTAATCACCATGTGCTAGCTAAGCCCTAACGGGCATTAACCAACGACCACCAAACTTAACTCTTATTCTTAACTCAGTAAGTACTAAACTGGGTTAGTAACCATCTCAAGTCTCGCGGGTTAGTGTAAAGATAACACAAACACAACGAGAATAAAATATAACCGGTTGCATGCTTTATCTTGTTTTAGTCATAGCAATTAAACAGATAGCACACAAGCCGAGGGACACCTCGTTAGCAAGCAGGTCACAAGAAGGATTGTACCGTTCACCGTCGATCGTTGTTTGTTTAACCTTCTTCGGGGTCCCAATTCACAAACCTAAAACATTCATTCATTTTTAGGTCATTAGTTATTTGCATCTTAACTCACTTAGTCCCTAAGGATTCCCATTCAATAACCTCTCAAGTTTTGCCACTTAGCTTACAAACTTAACTTTATACATTAAAATTTATACTTAACTTAACTTAACTTAATCCCTTAAGTTCTTAGGGTCACAATCATTACCACCTACCAAAGGTATACCTTATCACCATTTACCATTCTTAGAATTCAAAATTTCTTTTTTTTAAGTGTTAAGGGTGACCGACCCACGACCGACCCAACCCCTGGGTCGGTCCATTACAGAAACTTTTCCGTCTTTTGAAACCCATCCGACCGACCCAGAGCTAGACCGACCGACCCAAACCCTCTGGGTCGGTCCATTACAGAACCCATTTCCTACGTTAAATCTTTGCCCGACCGACCCAAAGCTAAGCCGACCGACCCAAACCCTCTGGGTCGGTCCAGTCCAGAGACATTCGGCTGGCTCAACATGGCCCGACCGACCAAAACTGGGTCGGACCCTGGGTCGGTCCACTACAGATTTTTCCCTTAAATTGCTCTTTCAATTCCAAACTCTTCCACAAGTGTCCTAATAGGTCCAACACCATCTTGGCACTTTAAACCCACCTTATAACCTCCACTAAACTCATTAAAACAACTTCCAAAGATCTTCTCAAACATTTACTCAATTCTTACAAAGCTCCCAACACTTAGCACTTATTTTCTTACATTTCTCACATGCATTCCACCAAGAATTCCAATTAACCAAATGCTCCCTCCTTAAGAACTTGACCACACCATGTACACCACTTCCCAGCCTTATTGCATTTACCAAACTTTCCTTAGATTCTATACTCTAGTTCTCACCTAAACCATTTCAAAGTTTCACACTCACTTACATCTAACTTACCCAAGTTTTCTAGCTTCTTTTATCAACATTTACTAAGTCTTAATTACCCAAGTACACACTTTTGTTTCCTAAATCCTTCATAGTGATGCCTAAGTCATTACAAGTCATTCAAACACTCTAATCTCACCCTCTTTCATCAAGACAACCTCTAGAACTTCCTAGTACTTCCTTAGTCATGAAATCTCCTTAGAATATCTTAAACACTTAGGCTCTCCTCTAAATTTTGCCATGGGTTCCCTAGTATATAGTTACATCCAAACACTTGGTTTTTCTCCGTCAAACAACCAATATCACTAAATTCTCATCACAACACCTAACACACAATTTACACCAAAACCACACCACATCATCATATAGTGCTTAAACTTAAATGCTTGGCACTTAGGCCCTTAAATGACAATATCTTAACCACTGAATTTCCACTATATTTGCCTTCAACCTGCGAATACACACAACAAGGCTCCCATTGAAATAAAATGCTTCTTGTAATTCACCTGATGTTCTTAAACTATCTTTTCTCATTTGCTCCTTAGTCACAAGTTCACAAGTATAGTCATTGTTTCTCCTAGGTTTTATATAACCCTTTTCTAATGTAAACTCTACCCTAAACTCATCACACACCTAAATCCCATTCCCTTAAACAATAAAACACCTTAAGGTAAGTAATTTACCTTGTTCCTTTACAAGCTTAAAAGCTTTCTTCCTTAGGTTTTTCTTTGTTCAATCTCGGTCACCAATGTATATCTCCTTGCCAATGTTCTAACCAATATCCAATGACTCCAATGAGTACTAGATAATACATTAACCCTAAGGAACAAACCCTGGGTTAAAAATATGCTTTAAGGTATTAAGGTGATTGTTTTACCTTGGTTTCTCAAGACAAGCTTGGATATGAAGCAAGAAGGACCTCCTCAATCCTTTGAAGAGTAGAAAACAAGCTAAACAAGGCATAAACATGGAGTCCCATGAGTGTAAATTTTCGGACAAGGAAGAAAATGATGGAAACCTAGATTTTCTTACACTTTCTTTACCTTAAGAGAATGGAGAAGCCAATGGAGTCTCCAAACTTGAATTTCCTCCTCTAATGGTGGTTTGACTTGGCACCAAAATGAAGCTCTTGAAGTTTTGAAAAGATAGAAAGAGAGAGCTTGAGCTAACTAAGAAGAATATGTAATTGTTTTGGTTTTGGAGCTAAAATGAGTGAGTTGTGTGCAAAGCTAGATGGAGCTAGCATGGAGTTGCTCTTCACGTTAATGGAGAAGGGAGAGAGAGCAAGAAAACGTGGGAAACAAGGAGAATGAAGAAGTGAGGAGAAGAATCACTAAAGTGTGATATTTATGTAAAAGGTGAATAGTACTTTTACTTTACAAATCTTTATTTGCTTAATGAGTCATGAAGGTGGTGACTCACCTTACAAGAAACTGGCCCCCATTAGTAACAAGGGGTACTTAAGTCATTGTTGACCAAATATCTCACTTATATTGACTTATGTTATAAACTAGCTTAAATAATTTACTATTCACAAAACAAGGCACATTGTTGTGAAATTTTGTTTTCCATTGATTAGACTTCCAAATGTGATACTATATAGTACACATGTTAATTAAAGAGTAATGATGGACATTTAGCCATTCAAAACTCATTTACAAGACAATTTTCAAAAACGTGCTTTAAGACCTTAAAGCACATTTTGTGTTTTAACTTGTTTTCAAGCTTGGTTTTCTTTGGTAATTGATTTAAAATGACCATTAGGATATTGCTAAGGTCTTAGAACAACATTTGGGTACTCTCCCAAGTCTCTCCAAGCTTAGAGCACGTTTTGCTTAAGCTGCTCTTTTGGTGTTTCCTTATATTTTCTTTGGTTAGAAATGTTTCTTAATGTTCCTAAGGCATTATTTAGCCTCCTTATATCTTAGTTTATCATTTAAACACCATATCTAAGTTTGGGGTGCTTCATTAATTTATAACCTATAGTTTTTATACTAAACTATTATATATTGCCGCATACGCACATATATTAAACCTTATTCTTTTCCATAAACCATAGTTTCTTTTATTTACAAAATCACCCCATTATTAGTACCATATTATATATACCATTTAATATAACACTTCTAACTTATAAAAAGGGTATAACCAATGGTTATATTTTTTGTAAATTCCGAACAGACCTCAATACATTCTATAATTGTCATTTGGCCCAATTTATAACGTATAGTTTAATAATTCATTAAAACTATATATTATACATATATCTTAATAAATACTCTTATACCATTCTAAAAATCACCAAATTTCACCAAAGGGTTATAATTAATATTATCAACCCATATACTCTCGGTATTTACCATTCCACCATCTATATTTCTCCTAAGTGTCATAATGACATAATAACCATATATTATACATATATAGTTTATTTTAATTCCAAAAACAACCCAATAAACTCCTAAAAATACCTAATAGCCCATGGGTGTTTATAATACCATTATACACCCTTTATTTTTGGTAATAACATATTCACCACATATGTTATAAAGTTGTTACACTTAAATACTTATCTTATTATAAAACCTTAAATAAGTTATCTAACTTATTTAATTTGGTCAAAACCTACCATATGGTCAAGGTTGACCACCTTAATATTTCCTTGACCATTAATTTCCATTTTATACGGTTTATACCCTTATCTTTTAGAAATTACCATTTAACCCCAAAACTTTATAAAATCTTATAAACTTTATTTTAAATCCTTTTTAACTTCTAATTTTTGGCCTTATTATTATAAAGCCCCCAAATTTAATTTAATTACACTATAACCCCAATTCCTTGCGATAATTCATTTTTAGCACCTAAACTTAAATAAAAGCTTATAAATGCATAAATAAAATGGCCTAAAGTACATGGCCTTTTCAAACATTGGCTTATAAAATAAATTACACATAAATGCCCAAAAATGCTGTAAACTCTCGGCCCTCACCATATATTTTTATTAATTACCAATTTTCCACATAATGTCTTAAATTTGACAATTATGCTAATTAATTAGTTATAAAATTTATTAAACCATTCCTTAATCACCTAAGGTCAAAATAAGACCTTAATAAACTTGTTCACTCAGCATATATGTATTATATGTATAAACACATATTAATATACTAAGTGTAAGTTTAAGTGATTTATACCTGTTCTTGCCTAGATAAGGCCTTGTTTGGCGACGGCCTGCTTAGGATAAAGTTTCCACAGCATCATTTACATGTTTTACACAGCAATTAAGGCATGGTTAGTCTCCAAGCAAGATCTAACCATAAGAAGTGTTTAATGTAATTTTCAAGGTATAATTTACCTTGGAATACCAAGGCAAACAAGGATGCTCCATGGCCTGTTTTTACAGTAGCTAAAGAGTGTCAAAAGAGCTACTAAAACCAAGCTTTAAACTGGTATAACTCAGATTAGAAGATGGCTAATCTTTACCTTGTTTAAAATGCCTAAAATGGTGTTTTTTGCTTGGATCTGGTTATACTTCGAAGATCTTGATGTACCAACTGGATAAGTATGTTAAGATGAAGATTATAAGCTTAGAAACAATGTTTCACAGCCGAATTTGAAGGGAATCAAAAGATATGTGCTTAAAGCACATTTTTATACCTTAAGAACAAGATTAGCTTTCTCCACCTTCTTCCTTGTTAAGGCCGAGATACACCCTCCATTTAACCTCCAAAACAACCTAAGAACATTGATGAAAGTGTTGATGCTTTGCTCCTTTGAAAGAGGAAAGAATTGTGAAGAAAATGAACATTTCAAGGCTTAATTAGCTTACCAAGATTAATTGATGTTCTCTTCTGTTCTTGGTGAGTTAGCCACGACTTGGAGAAGCCAAAGGGAGGTTTGGAGCTGCTGGTGTCGGTAGGCAAGAAGGCAAATGAGAGGTGAGTCAATTTTGCCTTATAAGTCAATTATTGTTACTTTAATTTGCTTTTTGAATTGGCAATTAGGTGACTCATCATAACAGCTGGTTAATTGATTGAAGATTGATAATCAAGTGGGAAAGACAGCTGTAGGGGGGTGGCAGCCTTTGGTCAAGGCAATAGGTGAGCTTTGACCATGATTTAAGTTAAGTTAAGTAATTAGTTGTTATTTTTCGGGTACTATACTAAATTGCCAATTTTGATTTTTATTTTTAAACTTTGATTTAGACTTTATAATATAGTCTTTCATGTCACATTAATGTTATAAAGAACTTATTATAGTCTTTACAGTGACAAAAGTCATTATCTTAGAGCTCATAGACAAAAATGTGCTTTAAGGAATTTTAGTGCACATTTTGAGTCGCAGGGTGTTTCTGAGCTCTGTTTTCTTTGAGAACGGTTTTGTTGTGTTCCTTACATGATATTTAATCATGGTATCCAATTTTATATCATTTAGAGGTCATTATACCCTTAAGGTATTCTTAGAGCACATTTTTGCCCTTCTTGACCTTGAAGCATGTAAATGCCCGTTCTTTGTGTTGGAGTGTTTTACAACAATTTTAACATGTTTAGTAATGTTTTAGTATGCTTAGGACGAAATCTTAGGTCCTAAGAAGTTCGTTTGGGTATTTATTTACCCTAAACAGTCAAAGGGTGCGACATCTTGCTTTGTGTTGACCACTGTTGTTCTCAGTTGACTTTTAAGGCATGTTTAGGCCTTAATCAATGTGATTAAATATTTAATCCATATTTTATTAGTTTGGGGTATTTCAGTCTACCCCCCTTAAAAAGACTTCGTCCCGAAGTCCTTGCCCATCTACAGTTCACCTAAGGAATCAAGTTCCACTAAGTAATCACAGACAAATCATCACTAGGGAGTACATTCCACTACATTCAGGCCTAGTCTATATATCACATTTGATACAGCATCCATCTCATTCCATATAGTCAATAATCATGACACATTCATTCATAAACAGCACTAAACAAGGTGCAAAACTCATAGTACACAACACTAGACAAGGTGCAAAACTCAAAGTACACAGCACTAGACGAGGTGCAAATCTCATAGTACACAGCACTAGACAAGGTGCAAATCTCATAGTACACAGCACTAGACAAGGTGCAAATCTCATAGTACACAACACTAGACAAGGTGCAAATCTCATAAAGTACTCAAAGGTGTTTGCAAGGGATACTCCACGCATCCCTATCTACATGTTAGTATCTCGCGAGGATACTCACACATCATTCCACATGTATGTGTGCACATATAGTTAATGTTGACAAATCACAGGGAAGCAGTCTTAAAGACCAGGACTTGACAATCCCCAACCCCATGCTAACCAACGTCTACTACCCGCGGACACACCGGTTTAATAACGAAGGACACTGCGGTCCACGGCTCCTCGGACAGTATCACCTTATTTCCTTAGTCACCCACAGACACACCAGTCTAATGACAAAGGGCTCTGCGGTCCACGGCTCTCTGGGTGATGTCACTCGCAGACACACCGGTCTAATGACGAAGGACTCCACGGTCCACGGCTCTTCGAGAGACGCCCTGAATTCCAATTTCTATTCAATCTGTGTCCACTTGTAGGAAGTTTCGAGAGTCATTCAACCCCGACGTGGTCAGCGTCAGTGTTGAACTATCTCTCACCTCAATTTGTGTTCGGTTTCCCTTGATCGGACTAGGATCAAGTTCAACTTCCCACATCAATTTCACTCAATCAATTGTTTATTCACTTCTAATCTTGTTTCCTCTTGATATTTGCCACCTTGTGTTCTATAGATACACAAGTCAACTAGTGTAATTAATCTAGTCATTGTCATATAGGATCATGTATCCTAACCATGTACCAAGTTCACTCGACTTATAATTATTCATACAATTCCTAGAGGTTTTACCTCCACTAGGTTACACATCGGTCTCATGTCGAGTCACAAATCATATAGTATGGAGCTTTCTACTCCTTCTATTTGACATCTCCCACCAAAGCTACAGATATGCCTACTTGAACTCTCAACCAGAGCTAACAAGTTAGGCGTTTATGTGTTTAATGTTCACAACGTTTGCATAAATAATCGGAAATAGAATAAGAACACTCTATTTGTTCTCCCTTTCCTATTCGCCACAACAATGCGAACTAAAAATATATATATATATTCATACACATAATACATCATAATATTACCTCGAGTAATATAACACAGTCATAATACTTGTACTCTACGTACAATAATAGTTTGCAGCATGTGTATCATGCGCTACGTACTCCTACGTACGGTATATTTTAAGCGTGCGAAATTTCTCTACCCCCCTTAAAAATGATTACGCCCACGTAATCTACGAATATATCATCTTGAAACAATAAGTTTAAGACGTTCCACTTCAGTGGAATTATTCGTTCACTAATGTGCTACACATTTCATTACCCCCTTTTTGTAGGGTCGGGTTTATCTTGGTTACGTGTATGTGTTTTTATATACGGTTTGATCGGGAGATGTAAACACATCATTTGTGTTCCCCAAACCTGCTAGGTATGTCAAACCTAAGCAATATGGGCCCACTCGCTCCGCAAGCAGTATGCCCAACTACTTTATGGTTAGTTTATCCCTCTTAGGTAGTGGTTTCATGTCGGTTTCAACTCCACGTGACGGTGTTTTCTGCACGGTCTTCCATAATTATGGGAATGGATTAATTTATTTCGTTGTGTGGTATCGTTGTCACACATGCTCATTATTTCAACTAGTTATTCTATTCAGTCTTCCTGAATTCTATACATGCTCATGGTATACTCTCAAGAGTTCATGCCACTCTACCGAACTAACCTTCGGTATGCTCTAGCACATAGTGCTTGTAGTAATTTCCTTAAAATGTCAAACGAGTCTGATATGCGCAACTAACTGGCGCCTCATGACTCCAAGTTATATTCTTCTAAGATGGGTTTATTCCTTTGGTACCTTATAGGTCCTCTTTTACTGGTGTGAACTCGTATCCCTCGTGTGTTGGTATTTTAGTATCCACATATATGGTTCATCCCTCTTCTCGATTTGGGGAATCCATTTGTTTATCTGATCTTCCACCTTCTGATTCTCACCAGCATAATTCGGTTAACAGTTATTATAATGGTTGCTTTGTTGCGCACCATATACCAGTCGATTGGACGGTTATCCGTCATTGCGGTTTGCATGGAGTATCTAATCTCCAGCTTAGAGTATCTCTTGTAATGCTCGCTTTTGCCCTTCGTCTGTTGTAAACATACAATACGACTGTGGGTTTTAGCTTGGCATTTGTTTTCTGTTCAACCCTAATTGGTACTAACATACTAACGTTTTATGGCTTGAGCATGTGGTTATTATTATTTAATGCGATATCATCGCAGCGCCCTCAGCGCGTGGTATAACTCTCTCTGTGCCCCCTTTTCGGGTAGCATCTATTACCACAAAGGTTCCTCTAATATAACTTCTTTAGATACCACAATCCCACTTCTCATTCATGGGTTCAACTTGCCATTACCATTAAATTGGCCTTGGTTTCCTTGTTTACTAAAATCCCCAAAACTTATGTTCTAACTCCTCCACTGTGGAGTTGCGACCTTATGTCACTTTATTATCAAGCTATCCTTGATTTTTCCTAACCTTGTTAGTTTGACTGAGGTCTCTCTCGTCAATACATGGTTTACCTAGTCAGGGTTCCATTCGCTGACTTAGACACAGAGTTGACTACCTCCTGGGTCCTTACACTATTCGTTTACATACATGGGGTACCATACTGATACATTACTACTTACCCAACTAACTTAATGTGAGTTTTGTCAGGCCCACAAGCTCCTAGGAGTGCGGTCGTCCCATGTCTCGTTTAGTGCACTCGTAGCGTTCGTACCCGGTGGTTATCGTACTCTTAGTCCTGGTAATTTATGTTTAAGTAATTATGCTGCCAATTCTTAACCTTTAATTTGAGAATGGCCCTAATACTAGGTTCCATGGTTTCCTTGATTAATGTGTAATTCCTTTACCTTCACTAAGATAGGTGTTTGTGACTTATCGCCCTAATTTTGGTTTCCACATGCTCGTCGTCTGGTATCTGTGAGTGGGGATCAGTTACTACTTATTATCTCTCCCATTCACTCCTAGGCTGCTAACGCCTTCAGATATGAGTTTTCAGTTCTAGATCTCCACCCAATCCATTGGGTTACACCCTCAGGTGTAGTCCGGACTCCATGATAAAGGTTGGCACCTCGTGTTTCCCCTACCTTATGGCAGTCCCTCTTTAGCCTGATATTAATCAGTATTAGTGATTCATCACCTTTGTTCTCCTAGCTTTGGGTCATTTTTGGTGGTACTAAGGGTATCCTTTGTAGGCCTATGCCATACGATATTCAGGCTCAGTACTTATTCTGATAGCTAGATGATTGTTGGTCTTGTTATTTAATTTATCCTAGTTGGTTCTAATACTTTTCTACTAAGGTTACAATTGGATATCCATAACTTAATGGTTTCCGCCAATCATTGCTCTTCATTGTGTAATCCTTACTCTTATTCAACTCATTTTTTTTCCTCCATCCTCTTCGAGGTAACGGTATCTTCCGTCATGAGGCAATTTTCACTTTCTAGTTTATATCCACTGCCCTCCATACGGGAGTCTAGCAGCATAATGGATCAACAACACCTCCGGTGTGTGTGGTGCGGGCATATCATCGGCCCTTTTATTGCACGTTCACATCTGCCTATTAATTTTTTTTTAAAGTCCTGACTCGTATAGCTCACTTCTTGCCCTCTAGCAATGTTTAATGGTAGTGGTTTAGCCACGAGTGTCGCGCACTCTCTAAATACGGTTATGCTGGTCCTGAAGACTCGTCACTCCCCACCGGTAATGATTGACGTTTAATGTCCATACCGGCACTGGGGTTAGGCTTGTCGGCACTAATTATTGTTATTCTCATTTACTCCCCTTTTAATATTCTACTAATTGGTGTATTATTTTCAGGTTTAATGGTTAGACCGGCTAGGTCTTCCCGAGGTTTTATCGACCTCCAACCCAAGGGTTTTGTATCCTGCCTATAAGAAGGCTATGTCTCGCTTCATTGCATTACGGACTCACGTAAAAGTTTAGTGCTTATTGGTAACTGCCTGGACCACTCGGTCTTTTAGGGTTAGTTTATCGTTGCTGCACTTGCTGTGGCAAGTGCGCAAGGCAGGTTGAAATTTAATATTTTGGTTAATGTGGCACTTAGTGGCAAGTGCGCCATGCAGACTGAGCCACCAGTACGGTGTGTCAGTGCAGTGTTATTCCCTAATCGGGTTCCTGTTCTGGTCAAAAGTTCTTATTCAAATTAATACAGTCTCACTCCCGCACTCGTTCCCACAAGTTTACCGTGGTAGTAAGGTCTCACTTTCCTCACGAGGCGTTGCATGATAGCGACTTAGCGAGTTCTTGTTTCTACAGCTCTCATAATCTCTCCTCATACACATCAGGCCATTTTGAACCTTCAGTATTGCATGGATATAGTTACTCGCTTCGGGTGAGACTTCTAAAGGTAATTCCTCCCGTCTGTTACATATCTCATAACTAATCATTACTCGTCATTTCCACTTTCTTTCCCCCAAGCGCACTAATCAGTGTTTTCCTGGATGTAGGACAGGGTCGCCTTGCTTATAGCAAGCTAGCCCCATTAGTCCTACAGGAATTTTCTTCTCAAACTTGGTTTATTATTTATCTCATCCTCATATGGTAGACATTATGTCATTACCAGGACTCCCGGTCCTAAACATTATATCAAAACACAAAGTCTTATTTTCTACTTTTAACATAATCCTCTTAACATCCACATCTGGTCTTTCCGATCAGGAGAGTTATCTCCGTGGTGTTTCTCATTTCATTGTCTCACTAGATAGTACTCGAGATACGGGCTGCGGCGGGTGGGGTACCATTGCAAATTTCCCGGGATGCTCTCCCATCGAGTGCGAGCGGTTCATACCATCTTCACGTTACTTGGGGTTGCTGGACCTTCACCACCTTCCGCTGCTCCGTGTTCTTCCTTAGTACTGTTACCCAGACCTCTCTCTGACATAAGTCAAGAGGACGGGTTAGACCTTTGCTCGGTCTAATACCGTAGTCTCGGTCATTTAATATTGAAGTGCCTCCACGGCTATGGTGTGCAAGCTTTAAGCATTGCATCAACCCCGCAAGGTCACGTATCCTCACAACGTTTCCCGTATTCCCAAAACCTATGCTCACTGTACAAATCCTACTATCTCTTGTCATCAGAGCGGTACTCCGCTCTGATACCACTTTTGTAACACCCCTACTCTAATCGGCTCCTAAACATCTTACTTAACGTTATAATCGCAGCGGTAATCTCATCAATTGAACTACTGGTGTCACCGTTCTTACTCGCCCATACGAGTAATAACGTGCTTACTGATATATTCTTAAGTACGAAACGATTTCCCACAGTGACAACAAGAGATAGATCTAACCTTCCCAAACCAATATAAAATACATTCACAGTGAGCGTTCTAAGTATCCCAATCCTATACACGTTACTAAGTTCGTATCAAATGCAACAGTGCATATTAAAACAACTGTAATTAAACTACCCAGCGCGTCCCTCTCTTTGCTGACACCGGAAGCTGCATACCTGCAAAAATGGTTGTTTGTGGTATGGAATCAGCCCCTGCTGAGTATGTTACTACATGACTGTCATGCCCCCTCGGACCCTCAGTCATTTGGTCGAGAGCATGCAATTCATTTTCATGCAAGTAGTTTAATGTTAAAACTGTAAAGCAACAATATATATTGCAGTAAACTCAAATAACAAACAAGCCCCCGGCTTCACACATCGCATCGTAATAAACCACTGAAAGCGTTACAACGCTTTTATGAGTACAGAGACTCCATTCCAACAAACACTTAATAGTTCATAATTGAGTTCGGCGACTCACCCGACCAAACAATCCACCATAATCCACACATGAGTACAGCGACTCGACACAACCAGTTCACAACACACAATATGAGCACAATGGCTCGTTCAAACAAATCCACACATAACCACAAAGTACAACCAATGAACAACAAGGCGAAACAACGAGAATTATAAACGAGTAAAACTCTCGTCTTTGGCATGCAAGCCCAAATAATGTTCGCCTAATGTACGAGTTAATATAGTCTTTCGTAATTGTTCAGTCATGTCTAATGACAACGTCTCCTTAGAACGACGTGTCTCTAAGTTACCCATCTCTTATGGCGGGTCACCCACGGCAGTAGCCACTCCAGCGGTAGAGTCTCCGACCTACGAACAATCTGTAGTTCGTTGGAAATTTATCCTGATACTTACGGTTACCACACGGTATCCTAGTATCGTTAATGGATCACAGTTCACAGCAAGAGCCACATCCTCTTGATAAACTTATCTATACCATCGCATCGTTTTATTATTTTTCCTAACACAACAGACTAAGGTCGTTAGTCCAATCCTGAGTATGTCGACTCGGGATCCAGTGTTAAATACGAGAGCGGCGTTAAAGAGGCCAATGCTCCGTAATAAGTCTCAGGTAATATATATATATATATCTTATTATCCTGATGCTACAACGTTTTACTTACGTTCCTTATGTTACACATATAAGATAGCATCATTGCCGCTAGTTCGTTTTATAATATGTTCATATATACGAACGGTACTGTTATCGTACAACAGTAATAATAAGGCAGCATTAATACACAACTCAAGCATATTAATTCACACAAGCAGACATTCAATCTTATCATAGATTTTCACACAATGTCTGAACTGAGGAAATCCTCAGAGACAATCAAGCCACATAAATAACATACCGTTCACCCTGAAAGTATTACGGTGGAGTATGATTCAGCTAGATCCGATGCTCCTCGTGTCGTCTCTAACAATCTATCAATATGCATCACACTATGCATCAGCATCTCATACTAACAATACACTACGGACCCCGTACCGTTACTAATCCATCCCGGTTTATTCCCCGTTGCTAACTAATAACGTTTGTCGGGTTTTCGGTTTAACTCGGGATTAGGAGAGACGTTATACTTCATGCGTGGTTACGTTGAGTATATTAATATACTTATCTTTAAACGTTTGTTATCACATGTAATTTAATACACATTTGTATATTATATAGCTTGTCACTATATTGCATGTATAATCCTAATCATTTGTTATACATCCCACCTTAGTATTTATTTCCTAAGGTTTGTTTTTCCACCATCCATTTTAATACATGGTTTCTAACCATAATATATATTCATCCTTATATACATTTTTCTTGTATATGTATTATTTACCACATAGGTAATTCCATGAGTTATAAACTCATATTATATGTTACATTTTTATCATCTTTTATTAGATGACTTTTCCCTTTAGTTGTACTATATTGTACGACTTATATTAAGATTATTATCCTAATAGTATGTAACATTTTATGTTGTATCTTAACAACTCCCAAGATTTAATTAACAACTTCCTTGGTTTATGAATCCTATTTATTTATAGTTTGTCACATTACTTAATGTGAATATTCTTACTTTTATTAATCCCATCTAAACATATAATTGTTATAACATTTATAACATTATAGACCTTAGTCTAGAATTCATTTTCCAACCTTTAATATTTCGGTACAGCCCTTGAATTTATTTAAATTCTATTTTGACCACTTAACATTATGTAATGTTATACCATATACTAATATCATATATTATGATATTTTTATTCCCTTTAATTTATAACCTATAGTTTTTATACAAAACTATTATATATTGCCGCATAGGCACATATATTAAACCTTATTCTTTTCCATAAACCATAGTTTCTTTTATTTACAAAATCACCCCATTATTAATACCATGTTATATATACCATTTAATATAACACTTCTAACTTATAAAAAGGGTATAACCTATGGTTATATTTTTTGTAAATTCCGAACAGACCTCAATACATTCTATAATTGTCATTTGGCCCAATTTATAACATATAGTTTAATAATTCATTAAAACTATATATTATACATATATCTTAATAAATACTCTTATACCATTCTAAAAATCACCAAATTTCACCAAAGGGTTATAATTAATATTATCAACCCATATACTCTCGGTATTTACCATTCCACCATCTATATTTCTCCAAAGTGTCATAATGACATAATAACCATATATTATACATATATAGTTTATTTTAATTCCAAAAACAACCCAATAAACTCCTAAAAATTCCTAATAGCCCATGGGTGTTTATAATACCATTATACACCCTTTATTTTCGGTAATAACATATTCACCACATATGTTATAAAGTTGTTACACTTAAATACTTATCTTATTATAACCTTAAATAAGTTATCTAACTTATAATTTGGTAAAACCTAAATATGGTCACGGTTGACCACCTTAATATTTCCTTGACCATTAATTTCCATTTTATACGGTTTATACCCTTATCTTTTAGAAATTACCATTTAACCCCAAAACTTTATAAAATCTTATAAACTTTATTTTAAATCCTTTTTAACTTCTAATTTTCGGCCTTATTATTATAAAGCCCCCAAATTTAATTTAATTACACTATAACCCCAATTCCTTGCGGTAATTCATTTTTAGCACCTAAACTTAATTAAAAGCTTATAAATGCATAAATAAAATGGCCTAAAGTACATGGCCTTATTACAAACATTGGCTTATAAAATAAATTACACATAAATGCCCAAAAATGCTGTAAACTCTCGGGCCCTCACCATATATTTTTATTAATTACCAATTTTCCACATAATGTCTTAAATTTGACAATTATGCTAATTAATTAGTTATAAAATTTATTAAACCATTCCTTAATCACCTAAGGTCAAAATAAGACCTTAATAAACTTGTTCACTCACGGCATATAGTATATATTATAAACACATATCAATATACTAAAGTGTAAGTTTAAGTGATTTATACCCTGTTCTTGCCTTAATAAACTTGTTACAGTAGCTAAAGAGTGTCAAAAGAGCTACTAAAACCAAGCTTAAACTGGTATAACTCAGATTAGAAGATGGCTAATCTTTACCTTGTTTAAAATGCCTAAAATGGTGTTTTTGGCTTGGATCTGGTTATACTTCGAAGCTCTTGATGTACCAACTGGATAAGTATGTTAAGATGAAGATTATAAGCTTAGAAACAAAGTTTCACAGCCGAATTTGAAGGGAATCAAAAGATATGTGCTTAAAGCACATTTTTACCTTAAGAACAAGATTAGCTTTCTCCACCTTCTTCCCTTGTTAAGGCCGAGATACACCCTCCATTTAACCTCCAAAACAACCTAAGAACATTGACGAAAGTGGTTGATGCTTTGCTCCTTTGAAAGAGGAAAGAATTGTGAAGAAAATGAACATTTCAAGGCTTAATTAGCTTACCAAGATTAATTGATGTTCTCTTCTGTTCTTGGTGAGTTAGCCACGACTTGGAGAAGCCAAAGGGAGGTTTGGAGCTGCTGGTGTCGGCAGGCAAGAAGGCAAATGAGAGAGGTGAGTCAATTTTGCCTTATAAGTCAATTATTGTTACTTTAATTGCTTTTTGAATTGGCAATTAGGTGACTCATCATAACAGCTGGTTAATTGATTGAAGATTGATAATCAAGTGGGAAAGACAGCTGTAGGGGGGCGGCAGCCTTTGGTCAAGGCAATAGGTGAGCTTTGACCATGATTTAAGTTAAGTTAAGTAATTAGTTGTTATTTTTCGGGTACTATTCATACTAAATTGCCAATTTTGATTTTTATTTTTAAACTTTTATTTAGACTTTATAATATAGTCTATCATGTCACATTAATGTTATAAAGAACTTATTATAGTCTTTACAGTGACAAAAGTCATTATCTTAGAGCTCATAGAAAAACGTGCTTTAAGGAATTTTAGTGCACATTTTGAGTCGCAGGGTGTTTCTGAGCTTTGTTTTCTTTGAGAATGGTTTTGTTGTGTTACTTACATGATATTTAATCATGGTATCCAATTTTATATCATTTAGAGGTCATTAGACCCTTAAGGTATTCTTAGAGCACATTTTTGCCCTTCTTGACCTTGAAGCATGTAAATGCCCGTTCTTTGTGTTGGAGTGTTGTCCAACAATTGTAACATGTTTAGTAATGTTTTAGTAAGCTTAGGACGAAATCTTAGGTCCTAATAAGTTCATTTGGGTATTTATTTACCCTAAACAGTCAAAGGGTGCGACATCTTGCTTTGTGTTGACCACTATTGTTCTCAGTTGACTTTTAAAGCATGTTTAGGCCTTAATCAATGTGATTAAATATTTAATCCATATTTTATTAGTTTGGGGTATTTCAGTGATGGTCAGAGCTGGAGGTGAAAGTTAGCTCAAATCACAGAGAGCTCACGTGCGTTCGAAGAGAGAATAGAGAGAGCAGGGGTGAGGGCAGACGATGACCCAATAATATTAGCCACTCTATTTCGGCGGTTGCCAGTAGGAACCGCCGAAATAGACTAGGAAGAATATCTATTTCGGCGGTTGTCAACAATAGTGTATTTCGGCGGTTCCTACTGACAACCGCCGAAATAGACCGTTAAATTTTTAATAACAAATATTTGGACAACCTATCTTGGTGGTTTTCTCTACAATTGTCGAGATAGGGGCGCCGAAATAGGTCTTTTTTGTACTGTGACAGCCATTCAATAGTATGTGCGGTTGTCTACACAATCTAATTTATGTTAGCATCTTAGTCTACATCACATGTACAAATAATAAATTATACACATTCTGGGTAGAGTTATATTTTCAACATACTATTAGGGAAATTTCACAAGATACCCCTGAAGTTTAAGTGAATTTTATGAAATACCCTTGATGTTTCATTTTCATCACCAGATACACATGAGGTTTTATATTCTTTACGAGATACCCTTGAGGTTTCATTTTCATTACGAGATACCCCTAAGGTTTCAATTTCATTACGAGATACCCCTCCGTTCATGTAACACCCCATCCAAAGCCAATCGTGGTTATCGCTAAACTTAACGCTTAATCGAATTCGTCGCAGCGGAAATAAACTATCACCAGGACCTTGCTACGGTCTAACCAAAAGTAATACCGTTACTTAAATATTTACAACCACATATCCACAAAACATACACCCGAGTTTAAAGTATTCTCCAAAACCATACAGTATTTCACAAGCTCATGTTCAACTACTAACTGACGGGTGCACAGGCGCTACCCGTACTCAAAATAAAGTCCCACCTAGGGCTACCCGTTCCTACTCTCGTGGTGTGACTTCATCGGCCGCTTACCTGTAAGTGTAAAAACAGCCCCCAAAGGGGGTCAGCACGAATGCTGGTACGACCCTCCCATGGCCCCCAAGCTAACAGGGCTACGCGACTAATTGTCGATAGCATGGAAGTTGATTAGCATAATAAGCATAATATGAAACGCAATAACCAACAACCACAATGAACAAAATAGCTCATAAGCAAATGAACGACTCAGGCGTTCCCTTAATAAGTGAGTTAGTTCTTAACTCCTTAGATCCACAATCTCCTTAACCTTATAATTGCCAACCGCTCCACTATTAGATTGGTTAGCCTTTAATTGGTTGCTTATCTTTGTAGGGCTTGGTTAACCCTAGCCGGTAGCAGTGCACTATCCGACGATAAGCTACCTTTCTTAATTTGTTGGGGATGTAGGCTTGATCCCCCCACGCCATCCTTAATGTGCCTCCCACCTCAAACAGTAGCCCGGGTGGTCGGGTCGGTTTGTTGACCCTAGGCGACGAGTTCTAATGACAAGTCTTATTTGGAAGTCGGATCTGATTCAGATACCGACCTCCCCCAATACACATGTGCCGGTACCATTCCGGATTCCTCACTCCCACCCCAAGTTATGGTTAGTGAAAACCTTAATTACCAAGTGTTAGTTAAACCTTGACGGGTAAAAACCAACAATAATACTTAGTTCCTATCCTTAACTCATGAGTACTAAACTTAGTTAGCAACATTCTCAAGTCTCGTGGGTTAGTGTAAAATAAACACATTCACAACGAGAATAAGTATAACCGGTTGCATGCTTTATCTTGTCTTAGTCATAGCAAATAAACAGATAGCACACAAGCCGAGGGACACCTCGTTAGCAAGCAGGTCACAAGAAAGACTGTACCGTTCACTGTCGTCTGTCGTTTGTTTAACCTTCTCCGGGGTCCCAATTCACAAACCTAAAACATTGATTCATTTTTAGGCCATTAGTTATTTGCACCTTACTTAACTCACCTAGTCCTTAAAAACTCCCATTCGATACCTTCTTAGATCCTTGCCACTTAACCTTATAAACTTAACTTTAACATTAAGGTTTTACTTAACTTAACTTAATCCCTTGAGTTCTTAGGGTCCTAATCATTTCTACTCTACCAAAGGCATACCTTATTACCAATTATCATCCTTAGAATTCAAAATTTTCTTTTTTTTTAAGTGTTAAGGGTCGTCCGACCCACCGTCCGACCCACCAACTGGGTCGGACCCTTCCAGTAACTTTCGGGTTTGAAAAGCTCCACTTGTCCGACCCACGTCCGACCCAACCAACACTGGGTCGGACCGTTCCAGAAATTTTCTCATCCTTTAAAGCACCCCCGTCCGACCCATGTCCGACCCAAATCCTCTGAGTCGGACCGTTCCAGAACCATTCACTGGCGTCTAACAGAGGCTGTCCGACCCAAACTTGGGTCGGACCCCTGGGTCGGACGCCACCAGAACATGCCCAAACATTGTCAAATCTTCACTAAACTTTTCCTCAAGCCTTCCAATGTGTTCTAACATCATTTAGACCCTTAAACCCACCTTAAACCATCTTCCAAACTCATTAAAACAACCTTCAAAGATCATCCCAATCCTTACTCATTCTTACAACAACTACTAACACTTAACACTTATCTCTTTCCTACATTTCAACATCCCTTTCACCTAGAACTTCTACTAGCCAAAAGTTCCCTCCTCAAGAACTTGACCACACCATATACACCACTTGCATCCCTATTACGTTTCCCAAGCCTTCTTTAAATTCTAAACTCTAGTTTCTACCTAAACCATCTAAAAGTTTTATGCTCTTTTACATCACTTACTAAAGTTTCCTAGCTTCTTTTATCAACATTTACCTATGTCCTAAATACTCAAGTACATTCTTTTGATTCCTAAATCCTTCATAGTGATGCCTAAGTCATTATAAGTCATTTAAACACCTTAATCTCACCCTTTTTCATCAAGACAACCTTTAGAACTTCCTAGTACTTCCTTAGTCATGAAATCTCCTTAGAACATCTTAAACACTTAGGTTCTCCTCTAAATTTTGCCATGGGTTCTCTAGTACATAGTTACATCCAAACACTTGGTTTTTCACCATCAAACAACCAAGATCACATAAATTCTCATCACAACACCTTAACACACAATTTACACCAAAACTACACCACATCATTACACAGTGTATAAACTTAAATGCTTGGCACTTAGGCCCTTAAATGACAATAATCTTAACCACTGAATTTCCACATATATTTGCCTTTAACCTGCGAATACACACAACAAGGCTCCCATTGAAATAAAATGCTTCTTGTAATTCATCTCAACATTGTTTGACTATCTCTTTTCTCATTGGCTCCTTAGTCACAAGTTCACAAACATGATCATTGTTTCTCCTAGGTCATATAGCCCTTTTCTAATGTAAACTCTACACTAGACTCATCACATATCTAAATCCCATTCCCTTAAACAATAAACACCTTAAGGTAAGTAATTTACCTTGTTCTTTCCCAAGCTTTACAAACTTTCTTCCTTAGATTTTTCTTGCCCAATCTCGGTCACCACTTAAACTCTCCTTGCCAATGTTCTAACCAATATCCAATGACTCCAATGAGTACTAGATAATACATTAACCCTAAGGAACAAACCCTAGGATAAAATGTGCTTTAAGGTATTAAGGTGATTGTTTTACCTTGGTTTCTCAAGACAAGCTTGGATATGAAGCAAGAAGGACCTCCTCTATCCTTTGGAGAGTAGAAAACAAGCTAGAACAAGGCATTAAAATGAAGCCTCATGAGCATGTATTTCGGTCATGAAGAAAAAGTGATGGAAACCTAGATTTTCTTACACTTTCTTTACCTTAAGAGAATGGAGAAGCCATGGAGTCTCCAAACTTGAGTTTCCTCCTCTAATGGTGGTTTGACTTGGCACCAAATGAAGCTCTTGAAGTTTTGAAAAGATAGAAAGAGAGAGCTTGAGCTAACTAAGAAGAATATGTAATTTGTTTTGGTTTTGGAGCTAAAATGAGTAGTAGTGTGCAAAGCTAATGGAGCTAGCATGGGTTGTTCTTCACGTTAATGGAGAAGGGAGATAGCAACTCAAAACCGTGGGAACAAGAGAGAATGAAGAGTGAGAGAGAGGTCATTAAAGGTAAGATATTTATCTTGTAAAGGTAATAGTACTTTTGCTTTAAAATCTTTGTTTACTTAATAAATAATAAGGTGGTGACTCACCTTGTAAAAACCGACCCCCATTAGTAACAAGGGGTACTTAAGTCTTGTTGTTGACCAAATATCTCACTTATATTGACTTATGTTATAAACTAGCTTAATAATTACTATTCACAAAACAAGGCACATTGTTGTGAAATTTTGATTTCCCATTTATAGACTTCCTAATGTGATACTAATTAGTACACATGTTATTAAGAGTAATGATGGACATTTAGCCATCAAAACCCATTTACAAGACAATTTTTCAAAATGCTTTAAGACTCCTTAAAGCACATTTTGTGTTTTAACTTGTTTTCAAGCTTTTTTTTTTGGTAATTGATTTAAAATGACCATTAGGATATTGCTAAGGTCTTAGAACAACATTTGGGTACTCTCCCAAGTCTCTCCAAGCTTAGAGCACGTTTTGCTTAAGCTGCTCTTTTGGTGTTTCCTTATATTTTCTTTGGTTAGAAATGTTTCTTAATGTTCCTAAGGCATTATTTAGCCTCCTTATATCTTAGTTTATCATTTAAACACCATATCTAAGTTTGGGGTGCTTCATTAATTTATAACCTATAGTTTTTTATACAAACTATTATATATTGCCGCATACGCACATATATTAAACCTTATTCTTTTCCATAAACCATAGTTTCTTTTATTTACAAAATCACCCCATTATTAGTACCATGTTATATATACATTTAACACTTCTAACTTATAAAAAGGGTATAACCATGGTTATATTTTTTTGTAAATTCCGAACAGACCTCAATACATTCTATAATTGTCATTTGGCCCAATTTATAACGTATAGTTTAATAATTCATTAAAACTATATATTATACATATATCTTAATAAATACTCTTATACCATTCTAAAAATCACCAAATTTCACCAAAGGGTTATAATTAATATTATCAACCCATATACTCTCGGTATTTACCATTCCACCATCTATATTTCTCCAAAGTGTCATAATGACATAATAACCATATATTATACATATATAGTTTATTTTAATTCCAAAAACAACCCAATAAACTCCTAAAAATTCCTAATAGCCCATGGGTGTTTATAATACCATTATACACCCTTTATTTTTGGTAATAACATATTCACCACATATGTTATAAAGTTGTTACACTTAAATACTTATCTTATTATAAAACCTTAAATAAGTTATCTAACTTATTTAATTTGGTCAAAACCTACCATATGGTCAAGGTTGACCACCTTAATATTTCCTTGACCATTAATTTCCATTTTATACGGTTTTACCCTTATCTTTTAGAAATTACCATTTAACCCCAAAACTTTATAAAATCTTATAAACTTTATTTTAATCCTTTTTAACTTCTAATTTTCGGCCTTATTATTATAAAGCCCCCAAATTTAATTTAATTACACTATAACCCCAATTCCTTGCGGTAATTCATTTTTAGCACCTAAACTTAATTAAAAGCTTATAAATGCATAAATAAAATGGCCTAAAGTACATGGCCTTATTACAAACATTGGCTTATAAAATAAATTACACATAAATGCCCAAAAATGCTGTAAACTCTCGGCCCTCACCATATTTTTTATTAATTACCAATTTTCCACATAATGTCTTAAATTTGACAATTATGCTAATTAATTAGTTATAAAATTTATTAAACCATTCCTTAATCACCTAAGGTCAAAATAAGACCTTAATAAACTTGTTCACTCACGGCATATATGTATATATATGTATAAACACATATTAATATACTAAGTGTAAGTTTAAGTGATTTATACCCTGTTCTTGCCTAGATAAGGCCTTGTTTGGCGACGGCCTGCTTAGGATAAAGTTTCCACAGCATCATTTACATGTTTTTACACAGCAATTAAGGCATGGTTAGTCTCCAAGCAAGATCTAACCATAAGAAGTGTTTAATGTAATTTTCAAGGTATAATTTACCTTGGAATACCAAGGCAAACAAGGATGCTCCATGGCCTGTTTTTACAGTAGCTAAAGAGTGTCAAAAGAGCTACTAAAACCAAGCTTTAAACTGGTATAACTCAGATTAGAAGATGGCTAATCTTTACCTTGTTTAAAATGCCTAAAATGGTGTTTTTTGCTTGGATCTGGTTATACTTCGAAGATCTTGATGTACCAACTGGATAAGTATGTTAAGATGAAGATTATAAGCTTAGAAACAATGTTTCACAGCCGAATTTGAAGGGAATCAAAAGATATGTGCTTAAAGCACATTTTTATACCTTAAGAACAAGATTAGCTTTCTCCACCTTCTTCCCTTGTTAAGGCCGAGATACACCCTCCATTTAACCTCCAAAACAACCTAAGAACATTGATGAAAGTGGTTGATGCTTTGCTCCTTTGAAAGAGGAAAGAATTGTGAAGAAAATGAACATTTCAAGGCTTAATTAGCTTACCAAGATTAATTGATGTTCTCTTCTGTTCTTGGTGAGTTAGCCACGACTTGGAGAAGCCAAAGGGAGGTTTGGAGCTGCTGGTGTCGGCAGGCAAGAAGGCAAATGAGAGAGGTGAGTCAATTTTGCCTTATAAGTCAATTATTGTTACTTTAATTTGCTTTTTGAATTGGCAATTAGGTGACTCATCATAACAGCTGGTTAATTGATTGAAGATTGATAATCAAGTGGGAAAGACAGCTGTAGGGGGGGGCAGCCTTTGGTCAAGGCAATAGGTGAGCTTTGACCATGATTTAAGTTAAGTTAAGTAATTAGTTGTTATTTTTCGGGTACTATTCATACTAAATTGCCAATTTTGATTTTTATTTTTAAACTTTGATTTAGACTTTATAATATAGTCTTTCATGTCACATTAATGTTATAAAGAAGTTATTATAGTCTCTACAGTGACAAAAGTCATTATCTTAGAGCTCATAGACAAAAACGTGCTTTAAGGAATTTTAGTGCACATTTTGAGTCGCAGGGTGTTTCTGAGCTCTGTTTTCTTTGAGAACGGTTTTGTTGTGTTCCTTACATGATATTTAATCATGGTATCCAATTTTATATCATTTAGAGGTCATTAGACCCTTAAGGTATTCTTAGAGCACATTTTTGCCCTTCTTGACCTTGAAGCATGTAAATGCCCGTTCTTTGTGTTGGAGTGTTTTCCAACAATTGTAACATGTTTAGTAATGTGTTAGTAAGCTTAGGACGAAATCTTAGGTCCTAAGAAGTTCATTTGGGTATTTATTTACCCTAAACAGTCAAAGGGTGCGACATCTTGCTTTGTGTTGACCACTGTTGTTCTCAGTTGACTTTTAAGGCATGTTTAGGCCTTAATCAATGTGATTAAATATTTAATCCATATTTTATTAGTTTGGGGTATTTCAGTCTACCCCCCTTAAAAAGACTTCGTCCCGAAGTCCTTGTCCATCTACAGTTCACCTAAGGAATCAAGTTCCACTAAGTAATCACAGACAGATCATCACTAGGGAGTACATTCCACTACATTCAGGCCTAGTCTATATGTATCACATTTGATACAGCATCCATCTCATTCCATATAGTCAATAATCATGACACATTCATTCATAAACAGCACTAAACAAGGTGCAAAACTCATAGTACACAGCACTAGACAAGGTGCAAAACTCATAGTACACAGCACTAGACGAGGTGCAAATCTCATAGTACACAGCACTAGACAAGGTGCAAATCTCATAGTACACAGCACTAGACAAGGTGCAAATCTCATAGTACACAACACTACAAGGTGCAAATCTCATAAGTACTCAAAGGTGTTTGCAAGGGATACTCCACGCATCCCTATCTACATGTTAGTATCTCGTGAGGATACTCACACATCATTCCACATGTATGTGTGCACATATAGTTAACGTTGACAAATCACAGGGAAGCAATCTTAAAGACCAGGACTTGACATCCCCAACCCCATGCTAACCAACGTCTACTACCCGCGGACACACCGGTTTAATAACGAAGGACACTGCGGTCCACGGCTCCTCGGACAGTATCACCTTATTTCCTTAGTCACCCACAGACACACCCGGTCTAATGACAAAGGGCTCTGCGGTCCACGGCTCTCTGGGTGATGTCACTCGCAGACACACCGGTCTAATGACGAAGGACTCCACGGTCCACGGCTCTTCGAGTGACGCCCTAAATTCCAATTTCTATTCATATCTGTCCACTTGTAGGAAGTTTCGAGAGTCATTCAACCCCGACGTGGTCAGCGTCAGTGTTGAACTATCTCTCACCTCATTTTTGTTCGGTTTCCCTTGATCGGACCAGGATCAAGTTCAACTTCCCACGTCAATTTCACTCAATCAATTGTTTATTCACTTCTAATCTTGTTTCCTCTCTTGATATTTGCCACCTTGTGTTCTATAGATACACAAGTCAACTAGTGTAATTAATCTAGTCATTGGCATATAGGATCATGTATCCTAACCATGTACCAAGTTCACTCGACTTATAATTATTCATACAATTCCTAGAGGTTTTACCTCCACTAGGTTACACATCGGTCTCATGTCGAGTCACAAATCATATAGTATGGAGCTTTCTACTCCTTCTATTTGACATCTCCCACCAAAGCTACCAGATATGCCTACTTGAACTCTCAACCGGAGCTAACAAGTTAGGCGTTTATGTGTTTAATGTTCGCAACGTTTGCATAAATAATCGGAATAGAATAAGAACACTCTATTTGTTCTCCCTTTCCTATTCGCCACAACAAAAATAAACTATATAATATATATATATCATACACATAATACATCATAATATTACCTCGAGTAATATAACACAGTCATAATACTTGTACTCTACGTACAATAATAGTTTGCAGCATGTGTATCATGCGCTACGTACTCCTACGTACGGTATATTTTAAGCGTGTGAAATCGCTCTACCCCCCTTAAAAATGATCACGCCCACGTAATCTATGAATATATCATCTTGAAACAATAAGTTTAAGACGTTCCACTTCAGTGGAATTATTCGTTCACTAATGTGCTACACATTTCATTACCCCCTTTTTGTAGGGTCGGGTTTATCTTGGTTACGTGTATGTGTTTTTATATACGGTTTGATCGGGAGATGTAAACACATCATTTGTGTTCCCCAAACCTGCTAGGTATGTCAAACCTAAGCAATATGGGCCCACTCGCTCCGCAAGCAGTATGCCCAACTACTTTATGGTTAGTTTATCCCTCTTAGGTAGTGGTTTCATGTCGGTTTCAACTCCACGTGACGGTGTTTTCTCTGCACGGTCTTCCATAATTATGGGAATGGATTAATTTATTTCGTTGCGTGGTATCGTTGTCACACATGCTCATTATTTCAACTAGTTATTCTATTCAATCTTCCTGAATTCTATACATGCTCATGGTATACTCTCAAGAGTTCATGCCACTCTACCGAACTAACCTTCGGTATGCTCTAGCACATAGTGCTTGTAGTAATTTCCTTAAAATGTCAAACGAGTCTGATATGCGCAACTAACTGGCGCCTCATGACTCCAAGTTATTTTCTTCTAAGATGGGTTTATTCCTTTGGTACCTTATAGGTCCTCTTTTACTGGTGTGAACTCGTATCCCTCGTGTGTTGGTATTTTAGTATCCACATATATGGTTCATCCCTCTTCTTGATTTGGGGAATCCATTTGTTTATCTGATCTTCCACCTTCTTCTGATTCTCACCATAATTCGGTTAACAGTTATTATAATGGTTGCTTTGTTGCGCACCATATACAGTCGATTGGACGGTTATCCGTCATTGCGGTTTGCATGGAGTATCTAATCTCCAGCTTAGAGTATCTCTTGTAATGCTCGCTTTTGCCCTTCGTCTGTTGTAAACATACAATACGACTGTGGGTTTTAGCTTGGCATTTGTTTTCTGTTCAACCCTAATTGGTACTAACATACTAACGTTTTATGGCTTGAGCATGTGGTTATTATTATTTAATGCGATATCATCGCAGCGCCCTCAGCGCGTGGTATAACTCTCTCTGTGCCCCCTTTTCGGGTAGCATCTATTACCACAAAGGTTCCTCTAATATAACTTCTTTAGATACCACAATCCCTCTTCTCATTCATGGGTTCAACTTGCCATTACCATTAAATTGGCCTTGGTTTCCTTGTTTACTAAAATCCCCAAAACTTATGTTCTAACTCCTCCACTGTGGAGTTGCGACCTTATGTCACTTTATTATCAAGCTATCCTTGATTTTTCCTAACCTTGTTAGTTTGACTGAGGTCTCTCTCGTCAATACATGGTTTACCTAGTCAGGGTTCCATTCGCTGACTTAGACACAGAGTTGACTACCTCCTGGGTCCTTACACTATTCGTTTACATACATGGGGTACCATACTGATACATTACTACTTACCCAACTAACTTAATATGAGTTTTGTCAGGCCCACAAGCTCCTAGGAGTGCGGTCGTCCCATGTCTCGTTTAGTGCACTCGTAGCGTTCGTACCCGGTGGTTATCGTACTCTTAGTCCTGGTAATTTATGTTTAAGTAATTATGCTGCCAATTCTTAACCTTTAATTTGAGAATGGCCCTAATACTAGGTTCCATGGTTTCCTTGATTAATGTGTAATTCCTTTACCTTCACTAAGATAGGTGTTTGTGACTTATCATCCTAATTTTGGTTTCCACATGCTCGTCGTCTGGTATCTGTGAGTGGGGATCAGTTACTACTTATTATCTCTCTCATTCACTCCTAGGCTGCTAACGCCTTTAGATATGAGTTTTCAGTTCTAGATCTCCACCCAATCCATTGGGTTACACCCTCAGGTTTAGTCTGGACTCCATGATAAAGGTTGGCACCTCGTGTTTCCCCTACCTTATGGCAGTCCCTCTTTAGCCTGATATTAATCAGTATTAGTGATTCATCACCTTTGTTCTCCTAGCTTTGGGTCATTTTTGGTGGTACTAAGGGTATCCTTCTGTAGGCCTATGCCATACGATATTCAGGCTCAGTACTTATTCTGATAGCTAGATGATTGTTGGTCTTGTTATTTAATTTATCCTAGTTGGTTCTAATACTTTTCTACTAAGGTTACAATTGGATATCCATAACTTAATGGTTTCCGCCAATCATTGCTCTTCATTGTGTAATCCTTACTCTTATTCAACTCATTTTTTTTCCTCCATCCTCTTCGAGGTAACGGTATCTTCCGTCATGAGGCAATTTTCACTTTCTAGTTTATATCCACTGCCCTCCATACGGGAGTCTAGCAGCATAATGGATCAACAACACCTCCGGTGTGTGTGGTGCGGGCATATCATCGGCCCTTTTATTGCACGTTCACATCTGCCTATTAATTATTTTTTTTAAAAGTCCTGACTCGTATAGCTCACTTCTTGCCCTCTGGCAATGTTTAATGGTAGTGGTTTAGCCACGAGTGTCGCGCACTCTCTAAATACGGTTATGCTGGTCCTGAAGACTCGTCACTCCCCACCGGTAATGATTGACGTTTAATGTCCATACCGGCACTGGGGTTAGGCTTGTCGGCACTAATTATTGTTATTCTCATTTACCCCCCTTTTAATATTCTACTAATTGGTGTATTATTTTCAGGTTTAATGGTTAGACCGGCTAGGTCTTCCCGAGGTTTTATCGACCTCCAACCCAAGGGTTTTGTATCCTGCCTATAAGAAGGCTATGTCTCGCTTCATTGCATTACGGACTCACGTAAAAGTTTAGTGCTTATTGGTAACTGCCTGGACCACTCGGTCTTTTAGGGTTAGTTTATCGTTGCTGCACTTGCTGTGGCAAGTGCGCAAGGCAGGTTGAAATTTAATATTTTGGTTAATGTGGCACTTGCAGTGGCAAGTGCGCCATGCAGACTGAGCCACCAGTACGGTGTGTCAGTGCAGTGTTATTCCCTAATCGGGTTCCTGTTCTGGTCAAAAGTTCTTATTCAAATTAATACAGTCTCACTCCCGCACTCGTTCCCACAAGTTTACCGTGGTAGTAAGGTCTCACTTTCCTCACGAGGCGTTGCATGATAGCGACTTAGCGAGTTCTTGTTTCTACAGCTCTCATAATCTCTCCTCATACACATCAGGCCATTTTGAACCTTCAGTATTGCATGGATATAGTTACTCGCTTCGGGTGAGACTTCTAAAGGTAATTCCTCCCGTCTGTTACATATCTCATAACTAATCATTACTCGTCATTTCCACTTTCTTTCCCCCAAGCGCACTAATCAGTGTTTTCCTGGATGTAGGACAGGGTCGCCTTGCTTATAGCAAGCTAGCCCCATTAGTCCTACAGGAATTTTCTTCTCAAACTTGGTTTATTATTTATCTCATCCTCATATGGTAGACATTATGTCATTACCAGGACTCCCGGTCCTAAACATTATATCAAAACACAAAGTCTTATTTTCTACTTTTAACATAATCCTCTTAACATCCACATCTGGTCTTTCCGATCAGGAGAGTTATCTCCGTGGTGTTTCTCATTTCATTGTCTCACTAGATACTCGAGATACGGGCTGCGGCGGGTGGGGTACCATTGCAAATTTCCCGGGATGCTCTCCCATCGAGTGCGAGCGGTTCATACCATCTTCGCGTTACTTGGGGTTGCTGGACCTTCACCACCTTCCGCTGCTCCGTGTTCTTCCTTAGTACTGTTACCCAGACCTCTCTCTGACATAAGTCAAGAGGACGGGTTAGACCTTTGCTCGGTCTAATACCGTAGTCTCGGTCATTTAATATTGAAGTGCCTCCACGGCTATGGTGTGCAAGCTTTAAGCATTGCATCAACCCCGCAAGGTCACGTATCCTCACAACGTTTCCCGTATTCCCAAAACCTATGCTCACTGTACAAATCCTACTATCTCTTGTCATCAGAGCGGTACTCCGCTCTGATACCACTTTTGTAACACCCCTACTCTAATCGGCTCCTAAACATCTTACTTAACGTTATAATCGCAGCGGTAATCTCATCAATTGAACTACTGGTGTCACCGTTCTTACTCGCCCATACGAGTAATAACGTGCTTACTGATATATTCTTAAGTACGAAACGATTTCCCACAGTGACAACAAGAGATAGATCTAACCTTCCCAAACCAATATAAAATACATTCACAGTGAGCGTTCTAAGTATCCCAATCCTATACACGTTACTAAGTTCGTATCAAATGCAACAGTGCATATTAAAACAACTGTAATTAAACTACCCAGCGCGTCCCTCTCTTTGCTGACACCGGAAGCTGCATACCTGCAAAAATGGTTGTTTGTGGTATGGAATCAGCCCCTGCTGAGTATGTTACTACATGACTGTCATGCCCCCTCGGACCCTCAGTCATTTGGTCGAGAGCATGCAATTCATTTTCATGCAAGTAGTTTAATGTTAAAACTGTAAAGCAACAATATATATTGCAGTAAACTCAAATAACAAACAAGCCCCCGGCTTCACACATCGCATCGTAATAAACCACTGAAAGCGTTACAACGCTTTTATGAGTACAGAGACTCCATTCCAACAAACACTTAATAGTTCATAATTGAGTTCGGCGACTCACCCGACCAAACAATCCACCATAATCCACACATGAGTACAGCGACTCGACACAACCAGTTCACAACACACAATATGAGCACAATGGCTCGTTCAAACAAATCCACCACACATAACCACAAAGTACAACCAATGAACAACAAGGCGAAACAACGAGAATTATAAACGAGTATAAACTCTCGTCTTTGGCATGCAAGCCCAAATAATGTTCGCCTAATGTACGAGTTAATATAGTCTTTCGTAATTGTTCAGTCATGTCTAATGACAACGTCTCGTTAGAACGACGTGTCTCTAAGTTACCCATCTCTTATGGCGGGTCACCCACGGCAGTAGCCACTCCAGCGGTAGAGTCTCCGACCTACGAACAATCTGTAGTTCGTTGGAAATTTATCCTGATACTTACGGTTACCACACGGTATCCTAGTATCGTTAATGGATCACAGTTCACAGCAAGAGCCACATCCTCTTGATAAACTTATCTATACCATCGCATCGTTTTATTATTTTTCCTAACACAACAGACTAAGGTCGTTAGTCCAATCCTGAGTATGTCGACTCGGGATCCAGTGTTAAATACGAGAGCGGCGTTAAAGAGGCCAATGCTCCGTATATAAGTCTCAGGTAATATATATATCTTATTATCCTGATGCTACAACGTTTTACTTACGTTCCTTATGTTACACATATAAGATAGCATCATTGCCGCTAGTTCGTTTTATAATATGTTCATATATACGAACGGTACTGTTATCGTACAACAGTAATAATAAGGCAGCATTAATACACAACTCAAGCATATTAATTCACACAAGCAGACATTCAATCTTATCATAGATTTTCACACAATGTCTGAACTGAGGAAATCCTCAGAGACAATCAAGCCACATAAATAACATACCGTTCACCCTGAAAGTATTACGGTGGAGTATGATTCAGCTAGATCCGATGCTCCTCGTGTCGTCTCTAACAATCTATCAATATGCATCACACTATGCATCAGCATCTCATACTAACAAACTACTACGGCACCCCGTACCGTTACTAATCCATCCCGGTTTATTCCCCGTTGCTAACTAATAACGTTTGTCGGGTTTTCGGTTTAACTCGGGATTAGGAGAGACGTTATACTTCATGCGTGGTTACGTTGAGTATATTAATATACTTATCTTTAAACGTTTGTTATCACATGTAATTTAATACACATTTGTATATTATATAGCTTGTCACTATATTGCATGTATAATCCTAATCATTTGTTATACATCCCACCTTAGTATTTTTCCTAAGGTTTGTTTTTCCACCATCCATTTTAATACATGGTTTCTAACCATAATATATATTCATCCTTATATACATTTTTCTTGTATATGTATATATTTACCACATAGGTAATTCCATGAGTTATAAACTCTTATATTATATGTTACATTTTCATCTTTTATTAGATGACTTTTCCCTTTAGTTGTACTATATTGTACGACTTATATTAAGATTATTATCCTAATAGTATGTAACATTTTATGTTGTATCTTAACAACTCCCAAGATTTAATTAACAACTTCCTTGGTTTATGAATCCTATTTATTTATAGTTTGTCACATTACTTAATGTGAATATTCTTACTTTTATTAATCCCATCTAAACATATAATTGTTATAACATTTATAACATTATAGACCTTAGTCTAGAATTCATTTTCCAACCTTTAATATTTCGGTACAGCCCTTGAATTTATTTAAATTCTATTTTGACCACTTAACATTATGTAATGTTATACCATATACTAATATCATATATTATGATATTTTTATTCCCTTTAATTTATAACCTATAGTTTTTTACAAAACTATTATATATTGCCGCATAGGCACATATATTAAACCTTATTCTTTTCCATAAACCATAGTTTCTTTTATTTACAAAATCACCCCATTATTAATACCATGTTTATATACCATTTAATATAACACTTCTAACTTATAAAAAGGGTATAACCTATGGTTATATTTTTTGTAAATTCCGAACAGACCTCAATACATTCTATAATTGTCATTTGGCCCAATTTATAACATATAGTTTAATAATTCATTAAAACTATATATTATACATATATCTTAATAAATACTCTTATACCATTCTAAAAATCACCAAATTTCACCAAAGGGTTATAATTAATATTATCAACCCATATACTCTCGGTATTTACCATTCCACCATCTATATTTCTCCAAAGTGTCATAATGACATAATAACCATATATTATACATATATAGTTTATTTTAATTCCAAAAACAACCCAATAAACTCCTAAAAATTCCTAATAGCCCATGGGTGTTTATAATACCATTATGCACCCTTTATTTTCGGTAATAACATATCCACCACATATGTTATAAAGTTGTTACACTTAAATACTTATCTTATTATAAAACCTTAAATAAGTTATCTAACTTATTTAATTTGGTCAAAACCTACCATATGGTCAAGGTTGACCACCTTAATATTTCCTTGACCATTAATTTCCATTTTATACGGTTTATACCCTTATCTTTTAGAAATTACCATTTAACCCCAAAACTTTATAAAATCTTATAAACTTTATTTTAAATCCTTTTTAACTTCTAATTTCGGCCTTATTATTATAAAGCCCCCAAATTTAATTTAATTACACTATAACCCCAATTCCTTGCGGTAATTCATTTCTAGCACCTAAACTTAATTAAAAGCTTATAAATGCATAAATAAAATGGCCTAAAGTATTACAAACATTGGCTTATAAAATAAATTACACATAAATGCCCAAAAATGCTGTAAACTCTCGGCCCTCACCATATATTTTTATTAATTACCAATTTTCCACATAATGTCTTAAATTTGACAATTATGCTAATTAATTAGTTATAAAATTTATTAAACCATTCCTTAATCACCTAAGGTCAAAATAAGACCTTAATAAACTTGTTCACTCACGGCATATATGTATATATATGTATAAACACATATCAATATACTAAGTGTAAGTTTAAGTGATTTATACCCTGTTCTTGCCTTAATAAACTTGTTACAGTAGCTAAAGAGTGTCAAAAGAGCTACTAAAACCAAGCTTTAAACTGGTATAACTCAGATTAGAAGATGGCTAATCTTTACCTTGTTTAAAATGCCTAAAATGGTGTTTTTGGCTTGGATCTGGTTATACTTCGAAGCTCTTGATGTACCAACTGGATAAGTATGTTAAGATGAAGATTATAAGCTTAGAAACAAAGTTTCACAGCCGAATTTGAAGGGAATCAAAAGATATGTGCTTAAAGCACATTTTTATACCTTAAGAAGATTAGCTTTCTCCACCTTCTTCCCTTGTTAAGGCCGAGATACACCCTCCATTTAACCTCCAAAACAACCTAAGAACATTGACGAAAGTGGTTGATGCTTTGCTCCTTTGAAAGAGGAAAGAATTGTGAAGAAAATGAACATTTCAAGGCTTAATTAGCTTACCAAGATTAATTGATGTTCTCTTCTGTTCTTGGTGAGTTAGCCACGACTTGGAGAAGCCAAAGGGAGGTTTGGAGCTGCTGGTGTCGGCAGGCAAGAAGGCAAATGAGAGAGGTGAGTCAATTTTGCCTTATAAGTCAATTATTGTTACTTTAATTTGCTTTTTGAATTGGCAATTAGGTGACTCATCATAACAGCTGGTTAATTGATTGAAGATTGATAATCAAGTGGGAAAGACAGCTGTAGGGGGCTGCAGCCTTTGGTCAAGGCAATAGGTGAGCTTTGACCATGATTTAAGTTAAGTTAAGTAATTAGTTGTTATTTTTCGGGTACTATTCATACTAAATTGCCAATTTTGATTTTTATTTTTAAACTTTTATTTAGACTTTATAATATCTATCATGTCACATTAATGTTATAAAGAACTTATTATAGTCTTTACAGTGACAAAAGTCATTATCTTAGAGCTCATAGACAAAAACGTGCTTTAAGGAATTTTAGTGCACATTTTGAGTCGCAGGGTGTTTCTGAGCTTTGTTTTCTTTGAGAATGGTTTTGTTGTGTTACTTACATGATATTTAATCATGGTATCCAATTTTATATCATTTAGAGGTCATTAGACCCTTAAGGTATTCTTAGAGCACATTTTTGCCCTTCTTGACCTTGAAGCATGTAAATGCCCGTTCTTTGTGTTGGAGTGTTGTCCAACAATTGTAACATGTTTAGTAATGTTTTAGTAAGCTTAGGACGAAATCTTAGGTCCTAATAAGTTCATTTGGGTATTTATTTACCCTAAACAGTCAAAGGGTGCGACATCTTGCTTTGTGTTGACCACTATTGTTCTCAGTTGACTTTTAAGGCATGTTTAGGCCTTAATCAATGTGATTAAATATTTAATCCATATTTTATTAGTTTGGGGTATTTCAGTGATGGTCAGAGCTGGAGGTGAAAGTTAGCTCAAATCACAGAAGAGCTCACGTGCGTTCGAAGAGAGAATAGAGAGAGAGCAGGGGTGAGGGCAGAGACGATGACCCAATAATATTAGCCACTCTATTTCGGCGGTTGCCAGTAGGAACCGCCGAAATAGACTAGGAAGAATATCTATTTCGGCGGTTGTCAACAATAGTGTATTTCGGCGGTTCCTACTGACAACCGCCGAAATAGACCGTTAAATTTTTAATAACAAATATTTGGACAACCTATCTTGGTGGTTTTCTCTACAATTGTCGAGATAGGGGCGCCGAAATAGGTCTTTTTTGTACTGTGACAGCCATTCAATAGTATGTGCGGTTGTCTACACAATCTAATTTATGTTAGCATCTTAGTCTACATCACATGTACAAATAATAAATTATACACATTCTGGGTAGAGTTATATTTTCAACATTCTATTTAGGGAAATTTCACAAGATACCCCTGAAGTTTAAGTGAATTTTATGAAATACCCTTGATGTTTCATTTTGATCACAATATACACATGAGGTTTTATATTCTTTACGAGATACCTTGAGGTTCATTTCATTACGAGATACCCTAAGGTTTCAATTTCATTACGAGATACCCCTCCGTTCATGTAACACCCCATCCAAAGCCAATCGTGGTTATCGCTAAACTTAACGCTTAATCGAATTCGTCGCAGCGGAAATAAACTATCACCAGGACCTTGCTACGGTCTAACCAACAAGTAATACCGTTACTTAAATATTTACAACCACATATCCACAAAACATACACAAACCGAGTTTAAAGTATTCTCCAAAACCATACAGTATTTCACAAGCTCATGTTCAACTACTAACTGACGGGTGCACAGGCGCTACCCGTACTCAAAATAAAGTCCCACCTAGGGCTACCCGTTCCTACTCTCGTGGTGTGACTTCATCGGCCGCTTACCTGTAAGTGAAAAAACAGCCCCCAAAGGGGGTCAGCACGAATGCTGGTACGACCCTCCCATGGCCCCCAAGCTAACAGGGCTACGACGACTAATTGTCGATAGCATGGAAGTTGATTAGCATAATAAGCATAATATGAAACGCAATAAACCAACAACCACAATGAACAAAATAGCTCATAAGCAAATGAACGACTCAGGCGTTCCCTTAATAAGTGAGTTAGTTCTTAACTCCTTAGATCCACAATCTCCTTAACCTTATAATTGCCAACCGCTCCACTATTAGATTGGTTAGCCTTTAATTGGTTGCTTATCTTTGTAGGGCTTGGTTAACCCTAGCCGGTAGCAGTGCACTATCCGACGATAGCTACCTTTCTTAATTGTTGGGGATGTAGGCTTGATCCCCCCACGCCATCCTTAATGTGCCTCCTACCTCAAACAGTAGCCCGGGTGGTCGGGTCGGTTTGTTGACCCTAGGCGACGAGTTCTAATGACAAGTCTTATTTGGAAGTCGGATCTGATTCAGATACCGACCTCCCCCAATACACATGTGCCGGTACCATTCCGGATTCCTCACTCCCACCCCAAGTTATGGTTAGTGAAAACCTTAATTACCAAGTGTTAGTTAAACCTTGACGGGTAAAAACCAACAATCACTAATACTTAGTTCCTATCCTTAACTCAGTGAGTACTAAACTTAGTTAGCAACATTCTCAAGTCTCGTGGGTTAGTGTAAAATAAACACATTCACAACGAGAATAAGTATAACCGGTTGCATGCTTTATCTTGTCTTAGTCATAGCAAATAAACAGATAGCACACAAGCCGAGGGACACTCGTTAGCAAGCAGGTCACAAGAAAGACTGTACCGTTCACTGTCGTCTGTCGTTTGTTTAACCTTCTCCGGGGTCCCAATTCACAAACCTAAAACATTGATTCATTTTTAGGCCATTAGTTATTTGCACCTTACTTAACTCACCTAGTCCTTAAAAACTCCCATTCGATACCTTCTTAGATCCTTGCCACTTAACCTTATAAACTTAACTTTAAACATTAAGGTTTTTACTTAACTTAACTTAATCCCTTGAGTTCTTAGGGTCCTAATCATTTCTACTCTACCAAAGGCATACCTTATTACCAATTATCATCCTTAGAATTCAAAATTTCTTTTTTTTTAAGTGTTAAGGGTCGTCCGACCCACCGTCCGACCCACCAACTGGGTCGGACCCTTCCAGTAACTTTCGGGTTTGAAAAGCTCCACTTGTCCGACCCACGTCCGACCCAACCAACTGGGTCGGACCGTTCCAGAAATTTTCTCATCCTTTAAAGCACCCCGTCCGACCCATGTCCGACCCAAATCCTCTGAGTCGGACCGTTCCAGAACCATTCACTGGCGTCTAACAGAGGCTGTCCGACCCAAACTTGGGTCGGACCCCTGGGTCGGACGCCACCAGAACATGCCCAAAATTGTCAAATCTTCACTAAACTTTTCCTCAAGCCTTCCAATGTGTTCTAACATCATTTAGACCCTTAAACCCACCTTAAACCATCTTCCAAACTCATTAAAACAACCTTCAAAGATCATCCCAATCCTTTACTCAATTCTTACAACAACTACTAACACTTAACACTATCTCTTTCCTACATTTCAACATCCCTTTCACCTAGAACTTCTACTAGCCAAAAGTTCCCTCCTCAAGAACTTGACCACACCATATACACCACTTGCATCCCTATTACGTTTCCAAGCCTTCTTTAAATTCTAAACTCTAGTTTCTACCTAAACCATCTAAAAGTTTTATGCTCTTTTACATCAAACTTACTAAAGTTTCCTAGCTTCTTTTATCAACATTTACTATGTCCTAAATACTCAAGTACATTCTTTTGATTCCTAAATCCTTCATAGTGATGCCTAAGTCATTATAAGTCATTTAAACACCTTAATCTCACCCTTTTTCATCAAGACAACCTATAGAACTTCCTAGTACTTCCTTAGTCATGAAATCTCCTTAGAACATCTTAAACACTTAGGTTCTCCTCTAAATTTTGCCATGGGTTCTCTAGTACATAGTTACATCCAAACACTTGGTTTTTCACCATCAAACAACCAAGATCACATAAATTCTCATCACAACACCTTAACACACAATTTACACCAAAACTACACCACATCATTACACAGTGTATAAACTTAAATGCTTGGCACTTAGGCCCTTAAATGACAATAATCTTAACCACTGAATTTCCACATATATTTGCCTTTAACCTGCGAATACACACAACAAGGCTCCCATTGAAATAAAATGCTTCTTGTAATTCATCTCAACATTGTTTGACTATCTCTTTTCTCATTGGCTCCTTAGTCACAAGTTCACAAACATGATCATTGTTTCTCCTAGGTCATATATAGCCCTTTTCTAATGTAAACTCTACACTAGACTCATCACATATCTAAATCCCATTCCCTTAAACAAAAAACACCTTAAGGTAAGTAATTTACCTTGTTCTTTCCCAAGCTTTACAAACTTTCTTCCTTAGATTTTTCTTGCCCAATCTCGGTCACCACTTAAACTCTCCTTGCCAATGTTCTAACCAATATCCAATGACTCCAATGAGTACTAGATAATACATTAACCCTAAGGAACAAACCCTAGGATAAAAATGTGCTTTAAGGTATTAAGGTGATTGTTTTACCTTGGTTTCTCAAGACAAGCTTGGATATGAAGCAAGAAGGACCTCCTCTATCCTTTGGAGAGTAGAAAACAAGCTAGAACAAGGCATTAAAATGAAGCCTCATGAGCATGTATTTTCGGTCATGAAGAAAAAGTGATGGAAACCTAGATTTTCTTACACTTTCTTTACCTTAAGAGAATGGAGAAGCCAATGGAGTCTCTAAACTTGAGTTTCCTCCTCTAATGGTGGTTTGGCTTGGCACCAAATCAAAGCTCTTGAAGTTTTGAAAAGATAGAAAGAGAGAGCTTGAGCTAACTAAGAAGAATATGTAATTTGTTTTGGTTTTGGAGCTAAAATGAGTAAGTAGTGTACAAAGGAAGGTGGAGCTAGCATGGGGTTGTTCTTCACGTCAATGGAGAAGGGAGATAGCAACTCAAAACCGTGGGAACAAGAGAGAATGAAGAGATGAGGAGAGAGGTGATTAAAGGTAAGATATTTATCTTGTAAAGTAAATAGTAGTTTTGCTTATAATTATTTGTTTACTTAATAAATAATAAGGTGGTGACTCACCTTGTAAAAACCGACCCCCATTAAGTAACAAGGGGTACTTAAGTCTTTGTTGACCAAATATCTCACTTATATTGACTTATGTTATAAACTAGCTTAATTAAATTACTATTCACAAAACAAGGCACATTGTTGTGAAATTTTTGATTTCCCATTGATTTGATTTCTTTAATTAGTTACTTCCTAATGTGATACTAATTAGTACAAATGTTAATTAAAGAGTAATGATGGACATTTAGCCACTCAAAACCCATTTACAAGACAATTTTTCAAAAATGTGCTTTAAGACTCCTTAAAGCACATTTGTGTTTTAACTTGTTTTCAAGCTTGGTTTTCTTTGGTAATTGATTTAAAATGACCATTAGGATATTACTAAGGTCTTAGGACAATATTTGGGCACTCACCCAAGTCTCTCCAAGCTTAGAGCACGTTTTTGCTAAAACTGCTTCTTTGGTGTTTCCTTATGTTTTCTTTGATTAGAAAGTTTCTTAATGTTTCTAAGGCATTATTTAGCCTCCTTATAACTTAGTTTATCATTTAAACACCATATCTAAGTTTGGGGTATTTCAGTTCAAATTCTAATATATTATATTGTTAATATCCCTGTATTACTCTCACATCATATGCCGCCTTAATATCCTTAGGGATTTATGGTCAAATTTTAAAAAAGTTTAAGATATAGAAAAATACACAAAGATAATTAAAGATCAAATAAAATTTGAATTCACTTTTAAAAATGAATATTATTAAATACACAAAAACAAAATAGTTAAACAAATGGAATGACTAAATAATAAAACAATAAATTATTTTAAAAATAAACATAAATTGTTAAAGTGTTACATAGCAATGACTTAAATCATAGAAAAGTATAACAATAATGTGAAAAATAGTAATAGGAAAAATTTCATATGATACATAGAAAAACTCAGTACTCAAAATTAGAAAAATAAAGTATGAAAAAACATAAATATAATCAATTTTTGTAACACCCCATCCAACATTAACACACTTAACAACAACCTGCAGCGGAAAACATACTTCATCACATTACTTAACTCGTTGGTGTTACACGCCGTTAACCACCCACGTGGCTAACAAGGCTATTACACATACATTGTATCGGTCTGATGGACTAGATTCCCGAGCGACTACACATTACTATCCCTTTCCATTAACAACAAAAACATACACATACCTTCCAACTGTACCGAGTATTCACAAACTAATGCCGATAACAATTTCGGTCTTACTACACCTACTGTACATATATAACTTAAATGATTACCCATGTTCAAATGACTACCCCGTCCTACTCTCGAACGGCTTCCAGCTCCTTGTACCTGAAATAGGAAAAAGAAGAGAAAAGGGTGGCCCCCCAGGGGCTCAGCACCTTTGCTGGTATGGTAATCCCGCAGCCCGCATGCTACCGGGCCACGCACAACTAATTGTCGTCTTAGCATGCGGTTGATTATATTTGAATCATGCATGTAAATGATCAACACACAACACATAACATTCCACCACGATGGGCTCAACAAAACAGCCAACACATCTACACTTAACAAATCACTCCTTGTTTTCCTTAACCCTAGAGTGTTTCTCCTCTAATGGAGCTACTTCCTTAATAGACGATACTTTCCCATTAATCGGGTTATCCTTAAACGCCTCTTATCATAAACCGGGATTCATGTCCATGATCCACATACTCCACATTTTACAACATATAACATCACACCGCTATAAGAATTACGGCACAACAATAACACATAACACAACGGGTACGGTTCTCTTAAGGAACCAACCCAAACATAGTTAATTCACCTGTGAGCCTAGAGAATGATATTACCCTCATGTTAAGCTCGTTATACAACACTCATTACCGTCCTAATAGTTGGACGAGTAACTTAAGTTAAGACGGATCAGATTTAGTGATCCGAACACACCCACAAACATATGTTCCCCCTAAACCGATCATAAGTCAGAATAGCTAAGCTTTGGAGTAAGCTAATGGGAGATCGTAACCCGTGAGGGAAAACAACCATTACGGGAGAGGAGGGTAAGGCTAAAAAGGATACCCACTCCCAACAACGCGCGACCGGCCTAACCGGATTCCTCACCCCCATTAGTACATATTTACTTGTAGATAAACAGTTAGAGCCCGACTGTGGAATCTATCACGTCCACACACCAAAAGGTATTTCAACTGGGTTGGACACACGAGGGAGGTCCATACATTCACACACAAACAACATAATTAACTCACGCATAGCCGTGGTTAGAACGTCCCATGGTTCGGGTCGTTAAATCCGAATACCGATCTCTCATGTGATCCTAGACTCAGTTAGCTAAGGTTTAACACTTTCAAGGTTAAATGGTATCGGAATTGAACACGCCACATAAATGAATTACTATAAACTCATTACATGTTTTATCTTACAACGTGGCAAACATACAGAAAAACACATTGGCATACAAGCCGGTGTAATCCGGTAGGACACAGGTTGCAAGAAAACCATACCTTGCCCTTGCTGCATACGAGTCCCGCCAACGTAGTTCCTAAACATGATTAGTTATGTCGGTTAATTAATTATTTAACTTTTGAATACTAAGTGTTTTAACATGATTATATGTCATGTTTCCTTACTTAATTCACACTTGTTTATCCTTGTTATACCCACTAGGGTTTACTACTTAAGTCACTCTTGTTTTTTTTTTTTTACAAGTTTTGGTCCGACCGACCTTACCGACCGACCTTACACAAGGTCGGTCCATTCCAGAACACTTTACCGTCAAAAATTCTACTCCGACCGACCTTGCAAGTTCAGTCCACAAGGTCGGTCCATTCCAGAAACAATTCCCGTTCAAAAATTTAGACACGACCGACCTTGCAAGTCCGGTCCCAAGGTCGGTCCATTCCAGAAACTTAATCCGTACCAAAAAATAAGCCCGACCAACCTTGCAAGTCCGGTCCCAAGGTCGGTCCATTCCAGAAACTCTTTCTGGTAGTGTAAACTGAGCTCGACGACCGACCAGGTCTGGTCCAGGTCCGCACTGTTCCCTAAATCGTTCTGCTCCACCAATTTTTTCTAAATCCTTTCAATTCCCAATCATTCACTCCTAAATCTATTACCTAATCATGTATCGTAGTATGTTCTAAACCTCATTTGGGCACTTCAAACACACCTTTAAGATTCATTAAACTCCTTAAACACCCATTAAAGACTTCCTAAGCATTACACAATTCTTATAAATACTAACACTGTGTGTTTTCTTAGGTTTCTAAGTGGTGTTTTATACTATGACAATCACTGTAACACCCCATCCAACAACAACCACGTAACAACATTCTGCAGCGGAAAATTTACTACTACACATTACTTAACTCGTTGGTGTTACACGCCGTTAACCACCCACGTGGCTAACAAGGCTATTACATAAACATTGTACCGGTCTGATGGACTAGATTCCCGAGCGACTACACATTACTGACCCTTCCATTAACAATAGAAACAACATACACCTTCCAACTGTACCGAGTATTCACAAACTAATGCCGATAACAATCTCGGTCTTACTACACCTACAGTACATATACAATTTAAATGATTACCCATGTACAACGACTACCCCGTCCTACTCTCGAACGGCTTCCAGCTCTCTGTACCTGAAATAGGAAAAGAAGAGAAAGGGTGGCCCCAAGGGGCTCAGCACCTTTGCTGGTATGGTAATCCCGCAGCCCGCATGCTACCGGGCCACGCACAACTATTTGTCGTCTTAGCATGCGGTTGATTTTATTTAATCATGCATGTAAACTTAAACACACAACACATAACATTCCGCCTCAATGGGCTCGACGAACAGATAGCATACCCATACTTGATAGGTCACTCATGGTACTCATTACCCCTAGAGTGTTTTTCCTCTAATAGAGCTACTTCCTTAATAGACGACAACTACCCATTAATCGGGTTATCCTTAAACGCCTCTTATCACAAACTGGGATTCATATCCATGATCCACATACTCCACATTTTACAACGTATAACATTGATCACATAACAAACATAACAACACTTTTCACGTTTCAACGTGCACATAATAACATCGCAATAGATATTGCATCATAACAACAATACGTAACATAACGGGTACGGTTCCCCTTTATGAACCGGCCCAAACATAGTCAGTTCACTTGTAGCCTAGAGAATGTTGCCAGTCTCGTGATAAGCTCATTACATAACTCGTTACCGTCTCGTTAAATGAACGGATAACTTAACACAAGGTGTCTCGGATATAGTGATCCAAGCACACCGAACACAACAAACATAGTATGCCCCTGTGGCCCGACGTGAGTCAGTAAAATAGCCTTAGTTAAGCTAAAGAGAGGGTTGGAAACCAAATTGGAAAACAACCATAACATACAGAGAGGATCGAACCTGATATGACAACGACCCCCATACTCACACGCGTGGCCGGAACAGACCGGACTCCTCACTTCCCCCGTTAGCACTTGTTAGAAGTTCAACATTGAACTTAATTAAACAATCACAACATTGGGTTAAGTCTTGTTAGACACACACACAAGGGAAGGGAGAGTCATACTTTCACACGCAAACATCACCCACAAACACCATAACTAACTCACGCATAGCCGTGGTTAGAACGTTCCTTAGGTCGGAAACGTTATCACCGGATACCGTTCTCTTACGTTTACCTAATAGTGGTTAACTAGCCCTTCAAGCGCATTCGAGGTTACCGGTATCGGCACGTAAACATACAACAACAATAACGACTGTAAACTCATTTCATGATTTATCTTATAACGTGGCAAACACACAGAAAAACACATTGGCATACAAGCCGGTGTAATCCGGTAGGACACAGGTTGCAAGAAAACCATACCTGTCACCGGAGTCCACTTTATCATGTCCACTTATGTTCCTCGAGCAATTCTCGAACAACTGATAACATTACATGTATTTTTTATTAACATCGGGGTAACATGATTGTTTAAAGTCTAATGCTTATAACTTTTCCCGTTAGCTTAGTTACATAACTTCACTTTTTAACTTGTTTTACTTTTATATTTTAATACAACTTTTCCCCCACTAAATTGTCATTATAACTCACTTAACATGTCTTTAACAACCTTATAACATCATTACTAATCAATCCCCATCATTACATATCATTTTATAACCTTAAACAATGTTTTTGGTCCGACCAACCTTACCGACCGACCCCTTGCACAAGGTCGGTCCATTCCAGAACACATTACCGTCAAAATTTCTACTCCGACCGACCTTGTAAGTTCGGTCGCATGTTCGGTCCATTCCCGAGAGTTTCTTCCCTTTGAAAATTTAGGCCCGACCGAACTTGCCAAGTCCGGTCCCATGTTCGGTCGATTCCAGAAACTTAATCCGTACACAAAATACAAGCCCGACCGACCTTGCAAGTCCGGTCCCCAAGGTCGGTCCATTCCAGAAACCAATTCTCGCAGGGTAAACTGGGCTCGACCGACCTTGGCAAGTTCGGTCGCAAGGTCGGTCTGCCCCAGACCTTTATTTTCCATTGCCCATTTGACTCCAAACTTCACCTAATATGTCCTAACCTCATTTGGGCACTTCAAACCCATCTTTAGCCATGTACTAAACTCTTTAAATCACACACCAAAACCATCTTATCATTCACAAATTTCTTACAAAATTCTTAGCACTTGGAATGTTTCCTCCTTAAGATTTCTAAGTGGTATTTCACCAATAATGACCACTATACCAAGGTGTTTCCTCTACACCTTAACATCATCTCTCAAACTTCTTTTCTTACTAACTAAATCTCCTTTTTCACATCTTACCTAAACATCACTTCTTCCTTGTACATCAACATTCCTAAACCTTAAACAAACTTCTCCAAGACTTAAATACATTCTCAGAAACACACATTGAATTCCTAGAACTTCCAAGATAACACCTAAATCCTTGCATCACTCTAAATCACCTTAATACATGTTTTCTTCCCAAGTAAAACATTTGTTCACCTTTAACACTTCCTAGTTCACCAAAACTTACTTAAAACACTTAGAACTTCTTACACATTTTCCAAATTTGGCCATAGCTTCTCTTGTATATACTCACATCCAAACACTTAGGTTTTTACCTTATTTCATTCAAGAACACCTAAAATCCATCAAACACATTTTTATACACAAACTTCACACATTTAGCACTACATCACAATATAGTGCATAAGCTTAAATTGCTTGGCACTTAGGCCCTTAAATAACATGGCTCTTAGGCCCTTAAATTGCATAAACTTAAACACTGAATTTCCACATAGTATATTGCCTTTAACCTGCAAATACACTCAACATCACATATGCCCCTTAATAGTTTCCTTGAGAGCATTTTCTAGGTCATTCACCTTTGGCTCCTTAGGTATTTTATTAAGCAAATCAAGCTCATTTTCCTAAGGCATTTAAACTACATTGAGATAGCTTGTTTACCTCTTTTTTCCTCACAAACTTCTTTCTTGTTTCCTTGTAAAACCGGTAGGGGGTGTTTGGTTGTTTGTCAACTTCTAAACAATGTACAAATAATAGAATGAGTATTCAAGCATTGTGCTTCATCTCATTGTAAACCCTAGGCACATATATTGTCTTAACACATTAAGGTAATTGTTTTACCTTGGAATTGGAAGAGAACTTGAATAAGTATCAAGAGAGGACTCCTCCTAGCCCTTGCAAGGTTCAAATGGAGCTAAAACAAGCAAGGTAAAGACACCATTGTGAGGTGAATTTTCGGACAACACAAAACATGAAGGAAACATCATTTTTTTTTTGAGTTTCCTTACCTTGAAGCAAAGGAGAACAATAATATGTGAAAAGGTGAGCTCAAGCTCCATCAATGGTGAATCTCCTTGGCACCGAAATGAGGCTTTTGAAGATTTGAAAAGATAGAAGTGTAGAGCTTGCTCCAACTAGAAGAATGGTGGTCTTGAAATTGAATTTGGACCATGGAGCTAGAAGTTACAAGTGAAAGAAGATTGAGAATTGTATATGGCTGTAGCAACCGTAGAAGAGAGCATGAAGGGAGGAGGAGAGGAAGGGACGTGTGAAATGAAAGAAATGAAAGAATGAAGATGAGTTCTACTTTTGGAAGATATTTATGTTAAAGTAAATAGTTCTTTTGCTTTATTACTTTCCTTAGTTATTTGATTGGCCAAGTGTGGTGAGTCACACATGGAGAAACCGGCCCCTTAATGTTTTAGGCCTAGTCATGGTCTTTGTTGACCAATTTAATTACTTATAACAACATATGTTACAACTAGCTTATTTTAGTTACTATTCACTAAAACAAGGCACATAGATGTGAAATTTTTGATTTCTCATTGATATAGACTTCCAAATGTGATACTATATAGTACACATGTTAATTAAAGAGTAATGATGGACATTTAGCCATTCAAAACTCATTTACAAGACAATTTTTCAAAAACGTGCTTTAAGACTCCTTAAAGCACTTTTGTGTTTTAACTTGTTTTCAAGCTTGGTTTTCTTTGGTAATTGATTTAATATGTTCATTAACATATTTATAAGGTATAGGTATGACCATTAGGTCTTATACAAATTTATCCCAAGCTTAGAGCACATTTTTGCTCTTATTGACTTTAAGGTATTTTCTTATGTTTTATTTGGTTTAACTGTCTACTAAGGTTTACTAAGGACTTAATTAGCCTTATTAAATCATAATTGAATATTATTAAGTCTTGGTAGGCTCTTTGGGTCCTAACCAAGTTCACTCCAAGCTTAGAACATTTTTGCTCAAGCTGTGTCTTAGTGCTTATTGCATTTTACTATGGTTTAAATTGTTCACTGATGTTTCCAAGGCACTTTTAGCCTTTACAAACCATAGTTTAATATTTAAACTACATATCAAGGTTTGGGGTATTTCAATCTACCCCCCTTAAAAGAACTTCGTCCTCGAAGTTTACACTTCTCACACATCTTGGATTAAAATACGGGGATTACTTATAGAAATAAAACTTCCATAACCAAACACACTTTACACCACAACCTCGGACTTAATGGTCCGGGTAACACATTCACATCCATACATAACATAACAGATTCACATGATAACCTCGGACTCAATGGTCCGGGTATCTTAACAACATTTACACATACATAACAACCCTTGGACTCTCTGGTCTTGGGTAACATAACAACATTTAGACACATAGGTCTTGATAACATAACAGCCTTTAGACACATAGGTCTATGTAACACAACACATTTAGACTCATAGGTCTTGATAACATACACTTTGGAACTCAAGGTCAAAATCATATTTATTACACATACCACACAACATGTCATAGCATGTATAGCAATCAAAAATATCTTTGATATACACTATGATCCCGCAGAACCCGGTCGCGATGGACACCTTCCGTCCCCGTGCCTTTGGGAGATCAAAACAATCACTTAAATTTAAAATTTCCTTGCGAGGTTAACTAAGAGAACTTTAATTTTGTAAAGTATCTATCGACGTTTATAAATACCAATTCAAAATCCTTTTGAAAACACATACAACTCCAAATCCAACTTATGCTTTTTGCTTTTTCTTAGCGTGGTTATTTGTGACCACTTATAGGGGGCTTCAAGAATCATCCAACCCTGATGTGATCAGCATCAGTGTTGAACTATCCTTCCACTCCAATTTGTGTTCGGCTTCCCTTGATCGCATGCAAATCAAGTTCCACTCCCACTCCATTTTCAAGCATCAAACAAAACACTCATTTCCAATTTTCTATCTTTTTAATCGTTCTAGTCATGATCATAACATCTCCAAGGGATAGAACTTCGTCTATCAGTTATTTCCATTCACTTTAATGTTGTTACCTAGGGAATCTCATTCTCACTAGGTTCTATGTCAGTTTCGTATTCTTTCATGAATCACTATATAGTATATATATACATTATATTTTATCAAAATACAACACACCATTTCACATTTATACACTGTCGGGGTTTTTGTTCCCCGGGAGTTTCTCTACTCCCCACACTTGTACTATCACACACAACTGTTAATAAATCAACACACTTATCACAATGGTATTCGCATCATCTGTGCGCAATTACCACAATTAAACCATGAATGGATGTGTATGTTTACGTAACACACACACCAATCATCAAAACAAATTATTTATGCTATGCACAACATAAGTCACGTACACTTGTACGGTAATACACACTAAGTGGTTTTGCGCTCTACCCCCCTTAAAAGGGATTACGCCCACGTAATCAATCACTAAACATTTGCTTAAAATGTTCTGCCGTCGTGAAGTGTTTTAACTTCCACGCGGTCTATTACACAATGGATTCTGATTAGAGGATCTTAACCATATTGGCGGTTTAGTTCCTAAACCAAGAATTCTCATTGGAGTTTGTTTTAAACTCTTAGTTGGTTTCGATTCTGGCCTGTTAGGCTTCTAGGCGTTAATAATTAGCCATTCACTCATGTTCACCATGTACATTCAACACTTGAATCACTGGCTCACTAGTTTCTGCTGCGAAACTCTAGTAACTGTAGAGCTTAATTGCCCCTTTTGTTATTCTTACTGTATTGTACATCCCCAATTGTCACCTTCATCTTGGTAACAATGGTTTCTCAACCGACGCGTGGTATCTTTTACCGTTAGCGAATTTGGTGAGTTATAAACTTTCTATCCACTTCCATAACAATTTACTGTGTAAATAGTTATGTATTTCACAATGATTGACTTGTTCCCTTCCGACTTACTGTCGGTTGAGATTGAGCTACTACCTAGTGTGTAGTGCTCTCTCAGCTATTTACAACATTTGGGGTATATTCCATACCGATATTTGGCAGTTAGTGCTACTGTAGTCACTTACTGTTAATCATGTCTCCACATTTGGTTTTGTACAAGCACTCTTTTATTGGTGCGGCCTTGCATTTCCTATGCATCGGCCATTATAACATTATTCCTCTGCAATTAACATGTTTCCAATTCCTAGCTGTCCCACTCGATCATTACTGCGCAAGTGCAATACCAAAACACTCAGTCATACAGAGTGCAGAGGCGTAAACTCTTGACAGTAAATCCCTTATGCGATTCGCCATGGAATTCACACTGAGTTCCTCATCACATAGTACCTACCACTGGCTTATTGCCCAGTCCGTTTAACATCGCTTACCTTGCATCTCCACTGAGTTTAACTCACAACTGGTCTTATCTGCCACATTATTATTCAACAACACTTATACAACGGTCGCTTACTGCGCACCGTGCTTATTATATAACACTAACTTACATGGTATTTACTGTCACATTAACTTCCACACATATACTTACATCATTCGTATTATGGTTCATCACTCATTTGGATGACTACTGAATGCTCCTTGAGCATCGATCATTCGAGTCACAAGCCGGCATTATTCAGCTCGGTGTTTCACTTTATACACACATACTACTAAGCTAACTGCTCTCTTTCAATAATAACATCGTCCATCCTTAACATATTTCTTGAACTTGATTCACATAACTACCGCTCCTGCGGTCTCACAATATCGAGAGGTATCCCCACTCTTAATGCAGTGGTTCGTTTACCACTCTATTCACTTATACAACATAAACTTCTACAATCAATCGAGTTTATATAACATATCTTGCTTATGGCTTATAAGCCTTATTTGCCTTGAGCTGGGCTCATTGTAGGCTGTCCACACACATGTACTTCTCTGTACAACATTATATGGTTTGGATATTATATTGAGCTCCATGACAAGGTCGTTGCATCACGTTTCCTTTTACGGGATGCCCCTTAGGATTGCTAGTCCGTCTCCTGACAACTTATGTCTAAACTGGGTGTTGGTTTCAACCCTCGTGTTTCTATCACGTTATCTTGTTCAATTATCGTTGATGCAAACACCCTTCAAGGATCGCTCCTGGGTGTTGCTAAGTTATGCCTTTACATCTAGTTCACACTTATTGGTATATTCAGTTAGCCACGCCGTTTGCGTTCTTAACTGGCTTATTATCCTCTTCTGTGAAGATCAACATTTCCTGATAGTGTAGGTACTCATTCTGGGAGTTTCATCCCGTTCATTGCACATTAATGTGTCCACATCAGGCATCTGCCTTGCCATGCACAGGCTGGGTCACCGTTCCAGCTAACATGTTTATCCCTCGGAATTCTTAAGACATGTGTGATGTCTTTACATAACAGTTAGTGCACTTCGCACCTCCTGACTCTTAAACATATCCTTGAAAGGGATTCACTACTTCCTTTAGTCTCGTTAACTTGACTTGTTCCTTAACTTTAACCATTCATGGTAATCCTTAGCTCTTGTTTGACTTTTACTGCTGACCGTAGTATGGAGTCGACTACTTCCCGTGTTCCGGACTCTACTTGTATACATATGTGGGGTACCCTACTGATACATTACTACTTACCCAACTAACCCATAAGTAGGTCTGTCAGGCCCACAAGCTCCTATCGGAGTGCGGTCGTCCCACATTTCAGTTGGTACACTCGTAGTGTCCGTTCACGCCTAGGTGAAGTATTCTGTTGTCAACTCCCTTATATTGTCCCATGACAATATGCGTCCCGTGCTTCCCGAACTTAATCGAAGGAAAGTTTATCCACTGTTGTATCCTTGTCAACTGTCCTTGGTTTTTACTGGTTTGGTTCTTAAAAGAAGGTAGAAAGAAGCGTTGGTTTGAAAGAAAATTTTGGTTTTGAAAAGAAAGAGTTTGAATAAATCTGGGTTTGAAAGAAAATTTTCATGGTCTCACAACATCTTCTTACCTTAACCAAGTCTAGCTTCTTGCTGACTGGTGTACTTACAATTACAGAGGTTAGGCTAACAGGCCCTTCCACTGTTATGACGATCACATTTAACTTTATGGTACTTTACCAAGTACTTTGTAGTGGTTATAAATTTCCCGAACAGCCCTGTTATAGCAGCACTTGCTATGGCAAGTGCGCCACGCTAACTGGCTATCGCTTTAACACATACCGGTTGTGGTATTGTTTTTACCCGCACCGTCATCAGTGGCCTTGTTGGCCCTCACTAATCTTACTGTCTTGATAATAACTCCTCTAGGTGACTTCTCACTGTCTTCACATGATAATTATCAACTGGGGTGTCTCCCATTCTTGGAGTTCCCTTTTACTTAGTATTGTTTCCTCTTCGTAGCCCGTTCCACGCATTTGTCGTGGTTACTGAGACTTGTCTCTTGTTTGGGTACTACGTTGTAGTTCCTTAGTTGGTTGGGTATACCGTTGGTGTATTATTTAACAACTGTGGTCCGTAGACACTTGTCTCGGGGTTCATTATTCCACTTCTTGCCTGTTGCACGGTTGGTGCGTTGCAAGCTGGTTGTTCTCGACTGCTCAGCATGTCGACCCAAGTTGCCGGAAATTCTATTCTCTTATACACAAAATTCTTCATTCTTCGCTATTAAATGTGGTTAACAATGTTCAGATGGAAACCGTCTCCGGGATTCCCAGTTTTCGGGATCTACCGTATGACAGGTTCTCCGTACCTTTAGAGGTATTTAATAACAGCCAGATCGGGATTCCCGAGTAAGAGTGGACTTCCATCTCTCTGGCGTTGTTGCCCAAGTTATAAAACAGGGATTGTGGAGGGTGGGATGGATATTGTAGGTTTCCAGTACACACTGGAAATTCCTATCTAGCGTATCTCTCACGCTATCACTCAACCCTTAACCCAAAGTACTTAAATCCTAACTCGGTACTTCCTAAGCTCGGTAATTCAGTCATCAGAGCGATACTTCGCTCTGATACCACTTTTTGTAACACCCCATCCAACAACAACCACGTAACAACATTCTGCAGCGGAAAATTTACTACTACACATTACTTAACTCGTTGGTGTTACACGCCGTTAACCACCCACGTGGCTAACAAGGCTATTACATAAACATTGTACCGGTCTGATGGACTAGATTCCCGAGCGACTACACATTACTGACCCTTCCATTAACAATAGAAACAACATACACCTTCCAACTGTACCGAGTATTCACAAACTAATGCCGATAACAATCTCGGTCTTACTACACCTACAGTACATATACAATTTAAATGATTACCCATGTACAACGACTACCCCGTCCTACTCTCGAACGGCTTCCAGCTCTCTGTACCTGAAATAGGAAAAGAAGAGAAATGGCCCCCCGCCAGCCCGCATGCTACCGGGCCACGCACAACTATTTGTCGTCTTAGCATGCGGTTGATTTTATTTGAATCATGCATGTAAACTTAAACACACAACACATAACATTCCGCCTCAATGGGCTCGACGAACAGATAGCATACCCATACTTGATAGGTCACTCATGGTACTCATTACCCCTAGAGTGTTTTTCCTCTAATAGAGCTACTTCCTTAATAGACGACAACTACCCATTAATCGGGTTATCCTTAAACGCCTCTTATCACAAACTGGGATTCATATCCATGATCCACATACTCCACATTTTACAACGTATAACATTGATCACATAACAACACATAACAACACTTTTCACGTTTCAACGTGCACATAATAACATCGCAATAGATATTGCATCATAACAACAATACGTAACATAACGGGTACGGTTCCCTTTATGAACCGAGCCCAAACATAGTCAGTTCACTTGTAGCCTAGAGAATGTTGCCAGTCTCGTGATAAGCTCATTACATAACTCGTTACCGTCTCGTTAAATGAACGGATAACTTAACACAAGGTGTCTCGGATATAGTGATCCAAGCACACCGAACAAACATAACATAGTATGCCCCTGTGGCCCGACGTGAGTCAGTAAAATAGCCTTGGTTAAGCTAAAGGGAGGGTTGGAAACCAAATTGGAAAACAACCATAACATACAGAGAGGATCGAACCTGATATGACAACGACCCCCATACTCACACGCGTGGCCGGAACAGACCGGACTCCTCACTTCCCCCGTTAGCACTTGTTAGAAGTTCAACATTGAACTTAATTAAACAATCACAACATTGGGTTAAGTCTTGTTAGACACACACACAAGGGAAGGGAGAGTCATACTTTCACACGCAAACATCACCCACAAACATCACCTAACTAACTCACGCATAGCCGTGGTTAGAACGTTCCTTAGGTCGGAAACGTTATCACCGGATACCGTTCTCTTACGTTTACCTAATAGTGGTTAACTAGCCCTTCAAGCGCATTCGAGGTTACCGGTATCGGCACGTAAACATACAACAACAATAACGACTGTAAACTCGTTTCATGATTTATCTTATAACGTGGCAACACACACAGAAAAACACATTGGCATACAAGCCGGTGTAATCCGGTAGGACACAGGTTGCAAGAAAAACCATACCTGTCACCGGAGTCCACTTTTCATGTCCACTTATGTTCCTCGAGCAATTCTCGAACAACTGATAACATTACATGTATTTTTTATTAACATCGGGGTAACATGATTGTTTAAAGTCTAATGCTTATAACTTTTCCCCGTTAGCTTAGTTACATAACTTCACTTTTTAACTTGTTTTACTTTTATTTTTAATACAACTTTTCCCACTAAATTGTCATTATAACTCACTTAACATGTCTTTAACAACCTTATAACATCATTACTAATCAATCCCCATCATTACATATCATTTATAACCTTAAACAATGTTTTTGGTCCGACCGACCTTACCGACCGACCTTGCACAAGGTCGGTCCATTCCAGAACACATTACCGTCAAAATTTCTACTCCGACCGACCTTGTAAGTTCGGTCGCATGTTCGGTCCATTCCCGAGAGTTTCTTCCCTTTGAAAATTCAGGCCCGACCGAACTTGCCAAGTCCGGTCCCATGTTCGGTCGATTCCAGAAACTTAATCCGTACAAAAATACAAGCCCGACCGACCTTGCAAGTCCGGTCCCCAAGGTCGGTCCATTCCAGAAACCAATTCTCGCAGGGTAAACTGGGCTCGACCGACCTTGGCAAGTTCGGTCGCAAGGTCGGTCTGCCCCAGACCTTTATTTTCCATTGCCCATTTGACTCCAAACTTCACCTCATATGTCCTAACCTCATTTGGGCACTTCAAACCCATCTTTAGCCATGTACTAAACTCTTTAAATCACACACCAAAACCATCTTATCATTCACAAATTTCTTACAAAATTCTTAGCACTTGGAATGTTTCCTCCTTAAGATTTCTAAGTGGTATTTCACCAATAATGACCACTATACCAAGGTGTTTCCTCTACACCTTAACATCATCTCTCAAACTTCTTTTCTTACTAACTAAATCTCCTTTTTCACATCTTACCTAAACATCACTTCTTCCTTGTACATCAACATTCCTAAACCTTAAACAAACTTCTCCAAGACTTAAATACATTCTCAGAAACACACATTGAATTCCTAGAACTTCCAAGATAACACCTAAATCCTTGCATCACTCTAAATCACCTTAATACATGTTTTCTTCCCAAGTAAAACATTTGTTCACCTTTAACACTTCCTAGTTCACCAAAACTTACTTAAAACACTTAGAACTTCTTACACATTTTCCAAATTTGGCCATAGCTTCTCTTGTATATACTCACATCCAAACACTTAGGTTTTTACCTTATTTCATTCAAGAACACCTAAAATCCATCAAACACATTTTTATACACAAACTTCACACATTTAGCACTACATCACAATATAGTGCATAAGCTTAAATTGCTTGGCACTTAGGCCCTTAAATAACATGGCTCTTAGGCCCTTAAATTGCATAAACCTTAAACACTGAATTTCCACATAGTATATTGCCTTTAACCTGCAAATACACTCAACATCACATATGCCCCTTAATAGTTTCCTTGAGAGCATTTTCTAGGTCATTCACCTTTGGCTCCTTAGGTATTTTATTAAGCAAATCAAGCTCATTTTCCTAAGGCATTTAAACTACATTGAGATAGCTTGTTTACCTCTTTTTCCTCACAAACTTCTTTCTTGTTTCCTTGTAAAACGGTAGGGTGTTTGGTTGTTTGTCAACTTCTAAACAATGTACAAATAATAGAATGAGTATTCAAGCATTGTGCTTCATCTCATTGTAAACCCTAGGCACATATATTGTCTTAACACATTAAGGTAATTGTTTTACCTTGGAATTGGAAGAGAACTTGAATAAGTATCAAGAGAGGACTCCTCCTAGCCCTTGCAAGGTTCAAATGGAGCTAAAACAAGCAAGGTAAAGACACCATTGTGAGGTGAATTTTCGGACAACACAAAACATGAAGGAAACATCATTTTTCTTTGAGTTTCCTTACCTTGAAGCAAAGGAGAACAATAATATGTGAAAAGGTGAGCTCAAGCTCCATCAATGGTGAATCTCCTGGCACCGAAATGAGGCTTTTGAAGATTTGAAAAGATAGAAGTGTAGAGCTTGCTCCAACTAGAAGAATGGTGGTCTTGAAATTGAATTTGGACCATGGAGCTAGAAGTTACAAGTGAAAGAAGATTGAGAATTGTATATGGCTGTAGCAACCGTAGAAGAGAGCATGAAGGGAGGAAGGAGACGTGTGAAATGAAAGGAAATGAAAGAATGAAGATGAGTTCTACTTTTGGAAGATATTTATGTTAAAGTAAATAGTTCTTTTGCTTTATTACTTTCCTTAGTTATTTGATTGGCCAAGTGTGGTGAGTCACACATGGAGAAACCGGCCCCTTAATGTTTTAGGCCTAGTCATGGTCTTTGTTGACCAATTTAATTACTTATAACAACATATGTTACAACTAGCTTATTTTAGTTACTATTCACTAAAACAAGGCACATAGATGTGAAATTTTTGATTTCTCATTGATATAGACTTCCAAATGTGATACTATATAGTACACATGTTAATTAAAGAGTAATGATGGACATTTAGCCATTCAAAACTCATTTACAAGACAATTTTTCAAAAACGTGCTTAAGACTCCTTAAAGCACTTTTTGTGTTTTAACTTGTTTTCAAGCTTGGTTTTCTTTGGTAATTGATTTAATATGTTCATTAACATATTTATAAGGTATAGGTATGACCATTAGGTCTTATACAAATTTATCCCAAGCTTAGAGCACATTTTTGCTCTTATTGACTTTAAGGTATTTTCTTATGTTTTATTTGGTTTAACTGTCTACTAAGGTTTACTAAGGACTTAATTAGCCTTATTAAATCATAATTGAATATTATTAAGTCTTGGTAGGCTCTTTGGGTCCTAACCAAGTTCACTCCAAGCTTAGAACATGTTTTTGCTCAAGCTGTGTCTTAGTGCTTATTGCATTTTACTATGGTTTAAATTGTTCACTGATGTTTCCAAGGCACTTTTAGCCTTTACAAACCATAGTTTAATATTTAAACTACATATCAAGGTTTGGGGTATTTCAATCTACCCCCCTTTAAAAAACTTCGTCTTGAAGTTACAATTCTCACACATATTGGATTAAAATACGGGGATTACTTATAGAACATAAAACTTCATAACCAAACACACTGTACACCACAACCTCGGACTTATGGTCCCCCCGAGCCCCAGGTCGGTAAACACATGCACATCCATACATAACATAACAGATTCACATGATAACTCGAGGACTCATGGTCCGGGTATATTAACACATTAACACATACATAACAACCCTGGACTCTCTGGTAAGTGGTAACATAACAACTTTGACACAAGGTCTTGGGTAACATAACAACCTTTAGACACATAGGTCTATGTAACACAACACATTTAGACTCATAGGTCTTGATAACATACACTTTTGGAACTCAAGGTCAAAATCATATTTATTACACATACCACACAACATGTCATCATGTATAGCAATCAAAAATATCTTTGATATACACTATGATCCCGTAGAACCCGGTCGCGATGGACACCTTTCGTCCCCGTGCCTTTGGGAGATCAAAACAATCACTTAAATTTAAAATTTCCTTGCGAGGTTAACTAAGAGAACTTTAATTTTGTAAAGTATCTATCGACGTTTATAAATACCAATTCAAAATCCTTTTGAAAACACATACAACTCCAAATCCAACTTATGGTTTTTGTTTCTTTTCTTAGCGTGGTTATTTGTGACCACTTATAGGGGGCTTCAAGAATCATCCAACCCTGATGTGATCAGCATCAGTGTTGAACTATCCTTCCACTCCAATTTGTGTTCGGCTTCCCTTGATCGCATGCAAATCAAGTTCCACTCCCCACTCCATTTTCAAGCATCAAACAAAACACTCATTTCCAATTTTCTATCTTTTTAATCGTTCTAGTCATGATCATAACATCTCCAAGGGATAGAACTTCGTCTATCAGTTATTTCCATTCACTTTAATGTTGTTACCTATGGAATCTCATTCTCACTAGGTTCTATGTCAGTTTCGTATTCTTTCATGAATCACTATATAGATATATATATATATATTTTATCAAAATACAACACACCATTTCACATTTATACAATGTCGGGGTTTTTGTTCCCCGGGAGTTTCTCTACTCCCCACACTTGTACTATCACACACAACTGTTAATAAATCAACACACTTATCACAATGGTATTCGCATCATCTGTGCGCAATTACCACAATTAAACCATGAATGGATGTGTATGTTTACGTAACACACACACCAATCATCAAAACAAATTTTGTATGCTATGCACAACATAAGTCACGTACACTTGTACGGTAATACACACTAAGTGGTTTTGCGCTCTACCCCCCTTAAAAGGGATTACACCCACGTAATCAATCACTAAACATTTGCTTAAAATGTTCTGCCGTCGTGAAGTGTTTTAACTTCCACGCGGTCTATTACACAATGGATTCTGATTAGAGGATCTTAACCATATTGGCGGTTTAGTTCCTAAACCAAGAATTCTCATTGGAGTTTGTTTAAACTCTTAGTTGGTTTCGATTCTGGCCTGTTAGGCTTCTAGGCGTTAATAACTAGCCATTCACTCATGTTCACCATGTACATTCAACACTTGAATCACTGGCTCACTAGTTTCTGCTGCGAAACTCTAGTACTGTAGAGCTTAATTGCCCCTTTTTGTTATTCTTACTGTATTGTACATCCTCAATTGTCACCTTCATCTTGGTAACAATGGTTTCTCAACCGACGCGTGGTATCTTTTACCGTTAGCGAATTTGGTGAGTTATAAACTTTCTATCCACTTCCATAACAATTTACTGTGTAAATAGTTATGTATTTCACAATGATTGACTTGTTCCCTTCCGACTTACTGTCGGTTGAGATTGAGCTACTACCTAGTGTGTAGTGCTCTCTCAGTTATTTACAACATTTGGGGTATATTCCATACCGATATTTGGCAGTTAGTGCTACTGTAGTCACTTACTGTTAATCATGTCTCCACATTTGGTTTTGTACAAGCACTCTTTTATTGGTGCGGCCTTGCATTTCCTATGCATCGGCCATTATAACATTATTCCTCTGCAATTAACATGTTTCCAATTCCTAGCTGTCCCACTCGATCATTACTGCGCAAGTGCAATACCAAAACACTCAGTCATACAGAGTGCAGAGGCGTAAACTCTTGACAGTAAATCCCTTATGCGATTCGCCATGGAATTCACACTGAGTTCCTCATCACACAGTACCTACCACTGGCTTATTGCCCAGTCTGTTTAACATCGCTTACCTTGCATCTCCACTGAGTTTAACTCACAACTGGTCTTATCTGCCACATTATTATTCAATAACACTTATACAACGGTCGCTTACTGCGCACCGTGCTTATTATATAACACTAACTTACATGGTATTTACTGTCACATTAACTTCCACACATATACTTACATCATTCGTATTATGGTTCATCACTCATTTGGATGACTACTGAATGCTCCTTGAGCATCGATCATTCGAGTCACAAGCCGGCATTATTCAGCTCGGTGTTTCACTTTATACACACATACTACTAAGCTAACTGCTCTCTTTCAATAATAACATCGTCCATCCTTAACATATTTCTTGAACTTGATTCACATAACTACCGCTCCTGCGGTCTCACAATATCGAGAGGTATCCCCACTCTTAATGCAGTGGTTCGTTTACCACTCTATTCACTTATACAACATAAACTTCTACAATCAATCGAGTTTATATAACATATCTTGCTTATGGCTTATAAGCCTTATTTGCCTTGAGCTGGGCTCATTGTAGGTTGTCCACATACATGTACTTCTCTGTACAACATTATGGTTTGGATATTATATTGAGCTCCATGACAAGGTCGTTTGCATCACGTTTCCTTTTTACGGGATTCCCCTTAGGATTGCTAGTCCGTCTCCTGACAACTTATGTCTAAACTGGGTGTTGGTTTCACCTCGTGTTTCTATCACGTTATCTTGTTCAATCGTTGATGCAACACCCTTCAAGATCGCTCCTGGGTGTTTGCTAAGTTATGCCTTTACATCTAGTTCACACTATTGGTATATTCAGTTAGCCACGCCGTTTGCGTTCTTAACTGGCTTATTATCCTCTTCTGTGAAGATCAACATTTCCTGATAGTGTAGGTACTCATTCTGGGAGTTTCATCCTTCATTGCACATTAATGTGTCCACATCAGGCATCTGCCTTGCCATGCACAGCTGGGTCACCGTTCCAGCTAAATGTTTATCCCTCGGAATTCTTAAGACAATGTGTGATGTCTTTACATACATGTTAGTGCACTTCGCACCTCCTGACTCTTAAACATATCCTGAAAGGGTTCACTACTTCCTTTAGTCCTCGTTAACTTACTTGTTTCCTTAACTTTAACCATTCATGGTAATCCCTGTATCCTTACTCTTGTTTGACTTTTACTGCTGACCGTAGTATGGAGTCGCCTACTTCCCGTGTTCCGGACTCTACTTGTATACATATGTGGGGTACCCTACTGATACATTACTACTTACCCAACTAACCCATAAGTAGGTCTGTCAGGCCCACAAGCTCCTATCGGAGTGCGGTCGTCCCACATTTCAGTTGGTACACTCGTAGTGTCCGTCACACGCCTAGGTGAAGATCTGTTGTCAACTCCCTTATATTGTCCCGTGACAATATTCATCCCGTGCTCCCCGAACTTAATCGAAGGAAAGTTTATCCACTGTTGTTCTTTATCGACTGCCCTTGGCTTTACTGGTTTGGTTTAGAAGAAGGTTAGAAGGAAGTATTGGTTTGAAAGAAAATCTGGTTTTGAAAAGAAAAGGGTTTGAGTATCTGAGTTTGAAAGAAAATTTTCATGGTTTCACAACATCTTCTTACCTTAACCAAGTCTAGCTTCTTGCTGACTGGTGTCCACTGTTATGACGATCACATTTAACTTTATGGTACTTTACCAAGTACTTTGTAGTGGTTATAAATTTCCCGAACAGCCCTGTTAGCAGCACTTGCTATGGCATGGCGCCATGCTAACTGGCTATCGGTTTAACACATACCGGTTGGTATTGTTCTTACCCGCATATCATCGGTGGCCTTGTTGGCCCCCACTGATCTTACTGCCTTGTTAACAACTCTTCTAGGTGACTTTTCACTGTCCTCACATGACGATCATCAACTAGGGTGTTTCCCATTCTAGGAGACCCCTTTTTACTTACTTAGTACTGCATCCTCTTCGTAGCCCGTTCCACGCACTTGTCGTGGTCACTGAGACTTGCCTCTTGTTTGGGCACTACGTGTAGTTCCTTATCGGTTGATATCCGTTGGCGTATTATCTGGCAACTGTGGTTCCGTAGACACTCGTCTCGGGTTTCATTAATCCATTTCTTGCCTGTTTGCACGGTTGGTGCGTTGCAAGCTGGTTGTTCTCGACTGCTCAGCATGTCGACCCAAGTTGCCGGAAATTCTATTCTCTTATACACAAAATTCTTCATTCTTCGCTATTAAATGTGGTTAACAATGTTCAGATGGAAACCGTCTCCGGATTCCCAGTTTTCGGGATCTACCGTATGACAGGTTCTCCGTACCTTTAGGGTATTTAATAACAGCCAGATCGGTATTCCGAGTAAGAGTGGACTTCCATTCTCTAGCGTTGTTGCCCAAGTTATAAAACAGGGATTGGTGAGGGTGGGATGGATATTGTAAGGTTTTCCAGTACACACTGGAAATTCCTATCTAGCGTATCTCTCACGCTATCACTCAACCCTTAACCCAAAGTACTTAAATCCTAACTCGGTACTTCCTAAGCTCGGTAATTCAGTCATCAGAGCGATTACTTCGCTCGCTCTGATACCACTTTTTGTAACACCCATCCAACAACAAATACGTAACAACAATCTGCAGCGGAATACACACCTCATCAAACAACTAACTCATTGGTGTTAACACGCCGTTAACCACCCACGTGGCTAACAAGGCTAATACACATATATGTACCGGTCTGATGGGCTAAATTCCCGAGCGACTACACATTACTATCCTTTCCATTAACAACAACACACATCATACCCTTTCAACTATACCGATATTTATAAACTGATGCCGACAACAATTTCGGTCTTACTACACCTACTGTATATATATACACTAATGATTACCCATGTACAATGTCTACCCCGTCCTACTCTCGAACGGCTTCCAGCTCTCTGTACCTGAAATAGGAAAGAAAAGAAGGGTGGCCCCCAAGGGGCTCAGCACCTTTGCTGGTATGGTAAATCCCGCAGCCCACATGCTACCGGGCCACGCACAACTAATTGTCGTCTTAGCATGCGATTGATTATATTTAGATCATGCATGCAACTGTAAACACCAACACATAACATTTCACCTCAATGGGCTCAACAAACGGATAATACATCCTTACTTGATTTCACTCATGGTATTCATTATCCCTAGAGTGTTCCTCCTCTAATGGAGCTACTTCCTTAATAGACGACAACTACCCAGTAATCGGGTTATCCTTAAACGCCTCTTATCACAAACTGGGATTCATTTCCATGATCCACACACTCCATATCTTACAACATAAACATTCCTCACAAAACAAAACATAACAACACTTTCACGTATCGACGCACATGATAACATCGCAATAGGAATTGCTTTACAACAACATCACATAACATAACGGGAACGGTCCTCTTAGGAAACCGACCCAAACATTGTTAATACCCTGGTGAGCCTAGAGAATGTTGCCAGTCTCATGATAAGCTCGTTCCTAACTCGTTACCGTCTCGTTAAATGAACGGATAACTTAACACAAGTGTCCGGATATAGTGATCCAAGCACACCGAACAAACATAACATAGTATGCCCCTGTGGCCGAGTGAGTCAGTAATAGCCTTGGTTAAGCTAAAGGGAAGGTTGGAACCAAATTGGAAAACAACCATAACATACGGAGAGATCGAACCTGCTATGACAACGACCCCCATACTCACACGCGTGGCCGAACAGACCGACTCCTCACTTCCCCGTTAGCACTTGTCAGAAGTTCATCATTGAACTTAGTTAAACAATCACAACATTGGGTTAAGTCTTGTTAGACACGCACAAGGGAAGGGAGAGTCTAACACATTCACACACAAACATCACATAACTAACTCACGCATAGCCGTGGTTAACGTTCCTTAGGTCGGAAACGTGTTACCGAATACCGTTCTCCTACGTTACCTAATAGTGTTAACTAGCCCTTCAAGCGCATTCGAGGTTACCGGTATCCGGCACGTAACATACCACAACAATAACGACTGTAACTCGTTTCATGATTTATCTTATACGTGGCAAACACACAGAAAAAAACACATTGGCATACAAGCCGGTGTAATCCGGTAGGACACAGGTTGCAAGAAACCATACCTGTCACCGGAGTCCACTTTACCATGTCACTTATGTTCCTCGAGCAAATTCTCGAACAACTGATAACATTACATGTACTTTTATTAACACATCGGGTAGCATGATTACTTAATGTCTAATGCTTATAACTTTTTCCCCGTTAACTTAGTTACATAACCTCACTTTTTAACTTGTTTTACTGTTACATTTTAATACAACTTTTCACCCACTTAATCGTCATTAAACTCACCTAACATGTCCTTAACAACTTTATAACATCATTACCTATCAATCCCCATCATTTCATACATCTCATAACCTTAACATGTTTTTGGTCCGACCGAACTTACCGACCGACCTTGCACAAGGTCGGTCCATTCCAGAACAATTAGTCAAAAATTTCTACTCCGACCGACCTTGTACGTTCGGTCGCATGTTCGGTCCATTCCCGAGAGTTTCTTCCCTTTGAAAATTCAGGCCCGACCGAACTTGCCAAGTCCGGTCCCATGTTCGGTCGATTCCAGAAACTTAATCCGTACACAAAATACAAGCCCGACCAACCTTGCAAGTCCGGTCCCCAAGGTCAGTCCATTCCAGAAACCAATTCTTGCAGGGTAAACTGGGCTTGACCGACCTTGGCAAGTTCGGTCGCAAGGTCGGTCTGCCCCAGACCTTTATTTTCCATTGCCCATTTGACTCCAAACTTCACCTCATATATCCTAATATGTCCTAACCTCATTTGGGCACTTCAATCCCATCTTTAGCCATGTACTAAACTCTTTAAATCACACACCAAAACCATCTTATCATTCACAAATTTCTTACAAAATTCTTAGCACTTGGAATGTTTCCTCCTTAAGATTTCTAAGTGGTATTTCACCAATAATGACCACTATACCAAGGTGTTTCCTCTACACCTTAACATCATCTCTCAAACTTCTTTTCTTACTAACTAAATCTCCTTTTTCACATCTTACCTAAACATCACTTCTTCCTTGTACATCAACATTCCTAAACCTTAAACAAACTTCTCCAAGACTTAAATACATTCTCAGAAACACACATTGAATTCCTAGAACTTCCAAGATAACACCTAAATCCTTGCATCACTCTAAATCACCTTAATACATGTTTTCTTCCCAAGTAAAACATTTGTTCACCTTTAACACTTCCTAGTTCACCAAAACTTACTTAAAACACTTAGAACTTCTTACACATTTTCCAAATTTGGCCATAGCTTCTCTTGTATATACTCACATCCAAACACTTAGGTTTTTACCTTATTTCATTCAAGAACACCTAAAATCCATCAAACACATTTTTATACACAAACTTCACACATTTAGCACTACATCACAATATAGTGCATAAGCTTAAATTGCTTGGCACTTAGGCCCTTAAATAACATGGCTCTTAGGCCCTTAAATTGCATAAACCTTAAACACTGAATTTCCACATAGTATATTGCCTTTAACCTGCAAATACACTCAACATCACATATGCCCCTTAATAGTTTCCTTGAGAGCATTTTCTAGGTCATTCACCTTTGGCTCCTTAGGTATTTTATTAAGCAAATCAAGCTCATTTTCCTAAGGCATTTAAACTACATTGAGATAGCTTGTTTACCTCTTTTTCCTCACAAACTTCTTTCTTGTTTCCTTGTAAAACCGGTAGGGTGTTTGGTTGTTTTTCAACTTCTAAACAATGTACAAATAATAGAATGAGTATTCAAGCATTGTGCTTCATCTCATTGTAAACCCTAGGCACATATATTGTCTTAACACATTAAGGTAATTGTTTTACCTTGGAATTGGAAGAGAACTTGAATAAGTATCAAGAGAGGACTCCTCCTAGCCCTTGCAAGGTTCAAATGGAGCTAAAACAAGCAAGGTAAAGACACCATTGTGAGGTGAATTTTCGGACAACACAAAACATGAAGGAAACATCATTTTTCTTTGAGTTTCCTTACCTTGAAGCAAAGGAGAACAATAATATGTGAAAAGGTGAGCTCAAGCTCCATCAATGGTGAATCTCCTTGGCACCGAAATGAGGCTTTTGAAGATTTGAAAAGATAGAAGTGTAGAGCTTGCTCCAACTAGAAGAATGGTGGTCTTGAAATTGAATTTGGACCATGGAGCTAGAAGTTACAAGTGAAAGAAGATTGAGAATTGTATATGGCTGTAGCAACCGTAGAAGAGAGCATGAAGGGAGGAAGGAGACGTGTGAAATGAAAGGAAATGAAAGAATGAAGATGAGTTCTACTTTTGGAAGATATTTATGTTAAAGTAAATAGTTCTTTTGCTTTATTACTTTCCTTAGTTATTTGATTGGCCAAGTGTGGTGAGTCACACATGGAGAAACCGGCCCCTTAATGTTTTAGGCCTAGTCATGGTCTTTGTTGACCAATTTAATTACTTATAACAACATATGTTACAACTAGCTTATTTTAGTTACTATTCACTAAAACAAGGCACATAGATGTGAAATTTTTGATTTCTCATTGATATAGACTTCCAAATGTGATACTATATAGTACACATCTTAATTAAAGAGTAATGATGGATTTAGCCATTCAAAACTCATTTACAAGACAATTTTTCAAAAACGTGCTTTAAGACTCCTTAAAGCACTTTTTGTGTTTTAACTTGTTTTCAAGCTTGGTTTTCTTTGGTAATTGATTTAATATGTTCATTAACATATTTATAAGGTATAGGTATGACCATTAGGTCTTATACAAATTTATCCCAAGCTTAGAGCACATTTTTGCTCTTATTGACTTTAAGGTATTTTCTTATGTTTTATTTGGTTTAACTGTCTACTAAGGTTTACTAAGGACTTAATTAGCCTTATTAAATCATAATTGAATATTATTAAGTCTTGGTAGGCTCTTTGGGTCCTAACCAAGTTCACTCCAAGCTTAGAACATGTTTTTGCTCAAGCTGTGTCTTAGTGCTTATTGCATTTTACTATGGTTTAAATTGTTCACTGATGTTTCCAAGGCACTTTTAGCCTTTACAAACCATAGTTTAATATTTAAACTACATATCAAGGTTTGGGGTATTTCAAAGGCTCCAGGGCTTCACGACGCAGAGGAAAGGAAATAGGTCGGCTCTCAATTCTCCATTCTCAATGTCTTTCAAATGCCTGCGAACGGCCCTTTAAAATAGAATTTTGGATCTAAAATGCACCCGTCCGGCTCACCCGTCCGGGTCAATTAGCCGGACAAGTGATAGAGTTGTCAGACGAGATTCTATTGTTTGTGAGACATCCGGCTTTACGTCCGGGCCAGTTAGCCGGACATCCTGGCTGGACGAAAATATATATCGAAATCTCCGTGCTGCACTCGTGGTCATAAACAATTTTGTCCTTCTGAGCACGTCCGGGTCACAGGGCCGGACATGCCATCCGGACACGTTCAAGCTTCGACTGGTGAGACTTTAGTCACGTCCGGCTTAGTGTCCGCACCAGTTTGCCGGACACGTACAAGGCTTCCGGGTCAGTTAGCCGGACATATACCCGGACGTGTGTATATTTGTGTTCCTTTTCTCCGCAAACTTCGACTGGGTCCAGATTCTTCGTTTGAGCGCCGATTTGCTCCCCGTTTGCGGCGTTGGAAAGCTCTTGAGGAGAAATATGCATTTTCACCATCATTTCCTGCTTTAAGTTCTTGCCCAAAGTATGAATAATGAAAAGCATAGGATAAGTGTGAGAAAGTGCATAAAAATGTTGCATAAAATAAGAATTTAGCACCAATAAAACCATGTCAATTTCACACGTATCAAATCACCCCATACTTAGCCTTTTGCTAGTCCCCAAGCAAAACTCTCAAGCACAAGTAATGCCAAGCTATTGGAACTCAACAGAAAAGGAAGAGCATAGAAGAAAGGAATTGCTAGCTTTACCAATCATGGGGGCAATTCAAACTATTCAAACAATTCAAACAATTCATTCTTTTGAGAAAACATGAAGTCATTCGAAGCTAACAAATGAGAAAAAAAGCCATAAAAGTCTAGCCCTTAACCTTGAGCCAATCCACCTTTTTCCTTCACAAACCACAGAAACGACAAGGGGCATGAAGTAAGATCATATTCCATCGTACCTTTCAATGCCACATACTCTTGATCCATAAGAAAAAATAATCTATATTCAGTTCATCATTTGCATAAATATTTCAATTAAAGCGCTTTCAATTTCTTTCACCACACACTTTTCTCTCCACCCATGTAGCGGCTTTGGGTCAACTATCCCAGATCACAAGGACCTTAGGTAGCTAGGTGATAAAACACCCTAAAAGACTTAATAACCAAGTGGACGAGGCCTGATTTTTTATCAGAATTAAAATTAGCATGCTTAGGATCAGCGGAGTACCTTGCCTTGTTATTTTTCAACCATTTCAATCCAGTTCATTCCAAGGCTCAAAGCTAAGAACAAAGTTCAGATGAAGAATATTCTCATTTGTTTCAGCATTTCTAGAACAAAGACTTCAATTTAGCAATTAAAAACCAGAAAAATTTCAAAATTTTGCACCCTAAGATTAGCTAACCAACTATACTTCCTCTATGACTTCCTTTCAAGTTGAGCAATCACAACAAGACTTTAACAAATGCAAGAGAAAAGAGCTCAAAGACACACAAAAGGCAAACAAGCAGTGAAGGAGCTTACCCCACCCCACACTTAGAGTGAAGCAATGTCCTCATTGCTTAGGAAGAATTAACATTGGGCAAGCAATCCAACAGGGAAACAAAATCACACACATCAAATCAGAAGGGAGCGGGTAAAATGTTTAAGAGAAGAAAAAGTAAGAATACTCCCCAGAGTCCGCTCAGGGTGTGTAGCAAGGCCAACCCCACACTTGAGTTCAGCTAAGCGACAAAGTAAGCAAGCTGAGAAATATAATCTGCAAAGCCAGGAGAACTCAAGTGGAACCAGACAAAACCATCAGTAAAAAAAATAAGAGCCAAGGCTCTTGCGGTAAGCATAGCATCAGCCAACACACCACAAACTAAAAGAAAAGAGCAAAATAAACAACTAAACTAAGAAAGTGAAAAAAGATACAAACCGGTGGGTTGCCTCCCACCAAGCTGCCCAGATTTAAAGTCTCTAGCTTGACTTCCCAAGCTTACTGATCAGAAGAAGAGGGAGTGTGGCTGGGAATACCACCGCATCCTAGAGTGAAATCTTGAAGTTTCCTGAATGTATATCGAAGTCTCCAAGGAATTCTCTTCATTTTATCTTTCGACTTCGAGAGGCTCGAAGCATCTGGAGCATTTGGCTGATCCTGCACAAAAGATACTGCATGCAAATCAATATTAGCACCAGCAATACCAAAATACTTTTTCAAGCGAGCCCCATTGACTTTAAAAATTTCACTCTTTTTATTCTCCAGCGCGTAAGCCCCGTAAGAAGTAATACCAACAACTTTGAAAGGACCGGCCCAATGGGACTTAAGCTTCCCAAGGAAAAGCTTCAACCGAGAATTGTAGAGCAGCACCCAATCTCCAACTTGAAAGTCTCTTCTCTGAATCATCTGATCATGGAGCTTCTTGGTGCGCTCTTTGTAGATTTTTGCATTGTTGTAAGCCTGATCCCTCAGCTCTTCTAGCTCTAAGAGCTGAAACTTCCTCCTCTCATCAGCAACATGAATATCAAAGTTCAGGGCCTTAAGTGCCCAGTATGCCTTGTGCTCCAACTCCACAGGCAAATGACAAGACTTGCCATACACTAACCTGAAAGGAGACATCCCGATAGGAGTCTTGAATGCAGTTTTATAGGCCCACAGAGCGTCATCGAGCTTCTAAGACCAATCCTTCCTGGAAGAACTGACGGTCTTTTGGAGAATCCACTTGAGCTCTCAATTGGACACCTCAGCTTGTCCATTCGTTTGTGGGTGGTAAGGAAAAGAAACTTTATGGCGCGCTCCATACTTAGCCATCAGAGCATCAAAGAAGCGATTGCAGAAATGTGATCCTCTATCACTAATAATCGCCTTAGGAACCCCGAAGCGAGTAAAGATGTTCTTCTTGAGAAATTTCACCACTATTTTAAAATCAGCATGCTGGCAAGGAATAGCCTCTACCCACTTTGACACGTAGTCAACGGCCACGAGAATGTACTGGTAACCCTAAAAAGAAGGAAAAGAGCCCATAAAGTCAATACCCCAGCAATTAAATAATTCAACTTCTAAAATACCATGCTGAGGCATCTCGTGCCATCTGGAAGTGTTGCCTAGCCTTTGACAACTATCACACTTGCCTACAAAGGCTTGGCAATCTTTATGAAGAGTAGGCCAATAAACCTTTGCAGCTCGAACTCCAAAACCTTTGCAGCTGTCCTGTGAGAACCATGATGACCTCCCGTCTCTCTGGAGTGACAGAACTCGAGCACACTGCTCACCTCATCATCAGGAAGTGCAGACGTTATAAAGTGAGTGGTTAAACTGGTGTAAAATTAAAAGAAAAGAAATTAAAACTCAAATTAAACGTCGGGCTGCAAACAAATCCCGGTCGCAGTAGTATAGTGAAAATGTAAGCAACCGGATGTCGAACCGTGGGACTAATGTACATATAATAGTACCTAAGCGTGTCACAAGAGGGGGGATTAATTGACTTGTAAAATAAATAAAAAGAAAAGATAAAATAATCTAAGTTAATAGATAAATAAAATGGAACTCTGGGTCAGGTTAATATAATCTACATAATTAAGCTATCTCTACTGTTTTAATAATTTGGCAAGGTTCCTGTAATTATCTTAAGGACTAAGTCATAGCCTCATAAGAACTCGTTCACCTGTAATGCAAGGTTCTAATCAAGGTTCAAGCAAAAGCCTGCGAACGGCAGAGGAGTATTGAGGAATTACATTTGCAACTGAATACTAACTTATTAAATCATAACAAGTTTCCTCCAGTTTTACGTCTTAATTAACCTATCTATTTATCACCGGTCTGATCAAAATAGACTTAGGAAAGCAATTTAATAAACTCATGACATTTATTAAAAAGGTGCGAGATAACCTTTAAAATGTAACAAACTATATATAATTAAAACCAGTAAAAATAATGCATAATTAATACAAACACATAATAACCATTCCTAGAGTATACGTAAACTAGCCTAACATATTAAATAGATAGACAGAGACAAGAGTAATAGAAATCATCCGTAATCACTCCGGCTCACTCTGCTATTTTGTATACGTAGGGCTAGAGGTGGTTTTGGTGGACTATAAAATAAATAAAATGGAGAAGACGGGAGAAGAGAAATGAGATGGTGTGAGGTTTGTGAAGTGGTCGTGGATAGATTGTATGGGTGGTGGATGTTTTTTTCTACAGAAGGAACGTGTGTTTATATAGGAGAAAGGAAAATGAAGAGGAAGGAAGGAGAAGGAAGAATGATTGAGGCGGTGGAAAGATTTGCTCATTGATTAACCAGGGGACAGAACGTGAAGAGTAGATGGATAAGTTGCAGACAGGCGAAGTCGACGGGCGAAGTCGACGAAGGCAAGTTGCAGACGGCGCGCGAAGAAGAAAAACTGTGATGCGTGCGATTTTAGTCGCGTCCGCCTAAGCGTCCGCCTCGCTGTCTCCACGCGGACGTCTCTGTCTTTTTTTTCCTGTTCGCCCGGCCTTCTCCATCTGTCCGCATGGCGGACTAATAATGAAGCGGACGTCTCTGTGAGTTCCACCTCGCTGTCCGCCTCCATACCATGCGGTTGCATGTGGACGTTGACTTATTTCCTTCAAACTTTGACCGGCTCTAGATTCTTCGTTTGGACTCCGTTTTCTGAGCCGTTTGCGTCTATGCGTTCGTCTCTTTGTCTACTTTACTCCCAGCTTGGTTTTCCTCATGTTAAACCAATAAATTTGTGAGATAAATAATAAAACACAAACTAGAGGAAAACTAACCGAAGTGGAGAAATGAGCAAGAAAAGTGTTAATATAATATATGAAATACACCTATAAATCATGCTCATTTGGACACTTATCACACCCCCACACTTATCTTTTTGCTTGTCCTCAAGCAAAACCACGTACCCAAGTAAGTAGGGAAAGCTCAATACTAACAAATATTATTATGAAGGGTAGGATAAACATGATTTTTTAAACTTATTGAGGAGTGTGAAAAATTAACTGCTGGTGGCATAGGTGTGCTCAGGGTAAAAATAAAATATAGAGTTTCGGGGTATGATCTAAGGTACTTCAATGTTTTCTTTTGTTTAGGTGACTCTGAGAACTTTTACCATGGCCAACTTCTCTCAAGAATGGGCATTTGAGGAGAAAACAAAAGGAAAAATAGATTCATGCATTTGTCTCACTTTTGCATAAGAGATGAGAAAAATATAGGCATCATGCCTTTGTATTTAAGAACACTCAACTCTCTTTTGCTGGTTACCTATGGTGTCTCGAAAGTCCCTTATTATTTTTTTATTCTTCTTCTTTTTTTTTTTTACAGAGAAGCACCCCTTAGCAATCCCTAAGAGAGAAGACAGAAAGAAACCCTGAGCAATAAAATCCAACCATTTGCAGATTATTTGTTCACACCGCATATAAAATGCTCCTCAAAAGTAATCAAAATTTTAAAATTTGTACCATTTATCCTACAATTCATAACAATATTTATTCTTAAAGAGAACAACCCACATATAAAGGGTCCACAATATTTGAATTGGACAAACGCATGATAAGGAGAGAGATTAAACATTTAAGCAAAAAAAATGTCACCGAAAAGGGCACACTCCCCCACACTTAAATTGAACAATGTCCTCATTGTTCACCAGAAAAACAAGGGAAGCTTTCAGAAGACCTTTTCGGTAAGTAGATAAAATAGAGATAACACAAAGGTCACAAATAAACATTTAAGCACATAAACGCTCCTCTGCAGTTTTTATTTAAATAAAATCATAATTTAAAGAAACTAGTACTCCCCTGATTTTATTTTTGCTTGCGTTTATAGGAGTTCCCCCACACTTGAGCTTCAGCCTCAAGTAGCGTAGCTTGGTTGCAGTGTAGACATGAATTACACCTGTATAAGACACTAGAAGCAACCATACTAAAAACGGGGTTAAAAGTTTAGCAAAAATAAAATTTAAAGAGAACCTGAAAATTAAAAGAAAACATAAAAGCAAAATAAAATAAAAGTACACCCGGGTTGCCTCCCGAGAAGCTGCCCTTCCTTAACGTCTTTGGCTAGACGTCTGCTTCGTTATCCTGGATCAAAACAAAACGTTACCTCGGCATATAAAATAAGAAAATTAATACTCCACAAAATCTGGTGTTTGAGGAGGTACTGCCGGGAACGTAGTTCTAACAGAAGACCCGGTGGTGATGATTTTTCTTCCTCAAATTGGAGGATGTAAACATCATCCTCTTTTAGGTGAGGCTCGTAGAAAGAACGCTGATTAAAACCATCTTCAGAGAAAGTTAATTCTTTAAAGGTGATAGTGGCGTTTTGTTTGGATATTTTAGTGGGAGGTGATGGCAATTTCTTCTCTTCATTTTCGAGGATATAAATATCCTCATTTTCTGGATAGAGCACAGAGAAGGATGGAAACTGGCGGTAGGCGATTGTAGAGGGAAGAGAATAACTTACATCCGTAGTGGGGTGTTCTACCTCATGAATTATTTCGCTCTTAGGTTGCTGTTCTGGTTGAGCGAGTCTCTCCAGGTAATCTGGTTGATCTTCTAACCAGAGTTGCTCTTGTAATATGAGACAATCTTCATAATCATGAGCTCCCCCACATACGGAGCAGTATAAATACTGTGAATAGCAAAACTCTTGCTCGTACACCTGTTCCATTTCCATTTTTTTTGTGTGTTTTTGTATATAAAATAAAACTACAGAAAAAAGATTAGAAAATAAAATGATTAAACAAACACAATAATAACAAGCAAAATATAAAATGAAACCAGCGATTTGGGGAAGAACATGCGCGAAGGAACGCAGAGTTTTTTTTTCTGTATGTGGGACGTCCGCGTGGTGACCGCGCGGTTATGAGGCGGACGCGGCTATTCGAGACCGCCTGGGCGTCCGCATGGAAATGAGGCGGACGAACCTCTGTTCGCTTTTTTTTTTCCTTCTTCACGTAAACAACATTAGAAAACTAACAAACTATCAATAAAAACAAAATATAAAAGATAATTAATATAAACAACAAACAAAAATAATATAGACAAAATATTCTAATATAACAAGTGAATAATCCGGGGCTTAGGGACTAGAATAAACTAGTCCCCGGCAACGGCGCCATTTTGCAGACGTTATAAAGTGAGTGGTTAAACTGGTGTAAAATTAAAAGAAAAGAAATTAAAACTCAAATTAAACGTCGGGCTGCAAACAAATCCCGGTCGCAGTAGTATAGTGAAAATGTAAGCAACCGGATGTCGAACCGTGGGACTAATGTACATATAATAGTACCTAAGCGTGTCACAAGAGGGGGATTAATTGACTTGTAAAATAAATAAAAAGAAAAGATAAAATAAACTAAGTTAATAGATAAATAAAATGGAACTCTGGGTCAGGTTAATATAATCTGCATAATTAAGCTATCTCTACTGTTTTAATAATTTGGCAAGGTTCCTGTAATTATCTTAAGGACTAAGTCATAGCCTCATAAGAACTCGTTCACCTGTAATGCAAGGTTCTAATCAAGGTTCAAGCAAAAGCCTGCGAACGGCAGAGGAGTATTGAGGAATTACATTTGCAACTGAATACTAACTTATTAAATCATAACAAGTTTCCTCCAGTTTTACGTCTTAATTAACCTATCTATTTATCACCGGTCTGATCAAAATAGACTTAGGAAAGCAATTTAATAAACTCATGACATTTATTAAAAAGGTGCGAGATAACCTTTAAAATGTAACAAACTATATATAATTAAAACCAGTAAAAATAATGCATAATTAATACAAACACATAATAACCATTCCCAGAGTATACGTAAACTAGCCTAACATATTAAATAGATAGACAGAGACAAGAGTAATAGAAATCATCCGTAATCACTCCGACTTACTCTGCTATTTTGTATACGTAGGGCTAGAGGTGGTTTTGGTGGACTGTAAAATAAATAAAATGGAGAAGACGGGAGAAGAGAAATGAGATGGTGTGAGGTTTGTGAAGTGGTCGTGGATAGATTGTATGGGTGGTGGATGTTTTTTTCTACAGAAGGAACGTGTGTTTATATAGGATAAAGGAAAATGAAGAGGAAGGAAGGAGAAGGAAGAATGATTGAGGCGGTGGAAAGATTTGCTCATTGATTAACCAGGGGACAGAACGTGAAGAGTAGATGGATAAGTTGCAGACAGGCGAAGTCGACGGGCGAAGTCGATGAAGGCAAGTTGCAGACGGCGCGCGAAGAAGAAAAACTGTGATGCGTGCGATTTTAGTCGCGTCCGCCTAAGCGTCCGCCTCGCTGTCTCCACGCGGACGTCTCTGTCTTTTTTTTCCTGTTCGCCCGGCCTTCTCCATCTGTCCGCATGGCGGACTAATAATGAAGCGGACGTCTCTGTGAGTTCCGCCTCGCTGTCCGCCTCCATACCATGCGGTTGCATGTGGACGTTGACTTATTTCCTTCAAACTTTGACCGGCTCTAGATTCTTCGTTTGGACTCCGTTTTCTGAGCCGTTTGCGTCTATGCGTTCGTCTCTTTGTCTACTTTACTCCCAGCTTGGTTTTCCTCATGTTAAACCAATAAATTTGTGAGATAAACAATAAAACACAAACTAGAGGAAAACTAACCGAAGTGGAGAAATGAGCAAGAAAAGTGTTAATATAATATATGAAATACACCTATAAATCATGCTCATTTGGACACTTATCAGGAAGACACCTGTGAATCAAACCATCTGCACACACTCGAAACAAGTGAGGGTCTTCCCAAATATAATGACGAGAATCAGAAAGGAATTTCTTTCTCTAAGCATAAGAGAAATCATGAGGTACTACCCCAAAAACAAGATAATTGGCCAGGTCAGCATACCATGGCTCTTGGACCTTATGCAAAACAAAAATTGTTTCATCAGGAAAGAATTCATTAATTGGTACACCATCATCCGGAACTACCAACCGAGAAAGATGATCAGCCACAACATTCAGTTTACCACTCTTACGAAATTGCTTTCCATGTGCATTTTTTCTTTTATTTTACGAAATTGTCATTTGCAATTATTTTTACCTTTTACAAAATTTATAAATAAAACAACATCTATATATTTTATTCTCAATAATGTTTTTTTTCTTATTTTATGGGGTGGTTTACTTTTTAAATATCTTTTTTTTAAAAAAAAAATTGAACTATAAAATTAGTTTAAAATAATTATAAGAACTATAAGCTAGCTAGCTAGCTAGATGTTATTGATAATTTAGTAATTTGATTCTTAATTAGGAAATAACCAACATGTACTATTAAAATAATCTAAGTTCTAAACCTTGTGATATTATAATATATGAGTAAAGTTGTAAAAATATATAGCGTAAAAAGATAAATAAAACTCTCACAAACAATCCTAAAAATGAACTTAATCTATAAATACATATAAATTAGAAACAACCATAAATCATATATAGAACAACCATACAACTTTAGATTATTTTTTAATATTTCGTAATATCAAATTTCAAAATTGAGTGACACAAATATGATCGAGGAAAACATACAGAGGGAGGATAGTTTCCATTTTCTGGTTTGGAAGAAGAAGAGAGATTGAAGCAAGAATGATCGAAGTAAGAAAAGGAGGATGATTATAATCAAATAATTTACGATTGCAGTGGTCGCTATGTACAAAGTTTCTCATACATATTATATATACACAGGGGGAGGTCGATTGAAGGATTTTTTGATAACACAATTGTAATGCCCAACCTTAATCCGAAAATTTTTGCGCGGAAGTGAGACTTCAAGGGGCTCTTACGGATTAGGTCATGAGGCCAATTATGCATCACCGGCGTCGGTTCAAAGACCCAACCAGCCTACTACTCTCTGTGGAAAGACTAGCCATCCACTTAGCCACAAGCAAGAGTCAAGAATGGACTTAAACCTCGAAACGACAAGTTCCTTCAATGATTCACATTCTCGTGGCCTAAACGCCTCGGTCGAACGCCAGGCCGTAGCTCAGATTGAGTCAACTCCGTCCCTCTCCCTGCAGCCCGAGTACATGTGCGTCCCTTAGCGGCCGCACTCGTCCTCGGCACCATCAGGCCTCCAACAGCCCAACAGCCAAAGACCCCTAACTAGTATGAGTCAGTAAGGTATGCTAACACGGGCCACGTCGCACCTTGTCTCCGCCCTTATCCAGGACTCAACACTTACCGAACCGTAAGACGGCTCTGATGTGCAATACCCCTTGCACCTTTCGTGGCAAGAGTCATACAATCGGGACAACCCTTAGTTGCCTCGTGCCAGTGGTCACACTAGCACTCGCAACCTAAGGGCCGGCATTGAGCACAAATTGCTCACTGCCTCTTGGAGTCGCTACCAAGCCATCCTGGCAGCATGCATGCTCACAGGCATGCCCGGTCCTCATCAGGCCCGGACAGATGCCCTCCACAGCACCCGCTAACTGACCTAAGGGTCAGCACTGAGCACAACGTGCTCAAACTATTGGAGTCGCTACCAAGCCACCCTGGCAGCGTGCATGCCCAAGGCATGTCCGGTCTTCATTAGGCCCGGACGGATGCCCTCCACAGCATCCACAAACACGGCCCACGCTCGAGTCACAAGCTGACGCTACTCAGCTTGGCCAAGACAACCTCTAGTTGCTTCGTGCCCGTGGTTACACTGGCACTTGCAACCTAAGGGCAGCACTAAGCACAACGTGCTCATGCTACTGGAGTCACTACCAAGCTATCCTGGCAGTGTGCATGGCCGAAGGCATGCCCGGTCCTTATTAGGTCCAGACGGATGCCCTCCACAACAACCGCTAACTCGGCCCTCACTCGAGTCACAAGCTGACGCCACTCAGCTCGGCCAGACCAACGCATCGTGCCCTTCAACTGATGCCCATCCCTTGGACCTTCGTCCTCGGAGGTCTCAAGGACCGTGGAACTTAAGGGACTATGTCTAAGTGACAATCAAGTATGGGGTTGACAAGCAATCCCAACACAAGTCTTAACGGGCACCAACCAAAGGGAAAACTGGCATGGAGCTACTTGTAACCAAGCAGCTCGCCAAAAAAGGGCATGACAAACCTCCCCCACCGAAGCACTTGCTGTCCCCGACAAGATACAACAATGAGTCTTAGCTCAACTAAGAATATTTTATCACCCACAGACAATGTCTTTGACCAACACACACAGGCAAACTGCCTTGAACCGTTAACCGGTGCATTTAGTAATTTGATTCTTATTTAGGAAATAACCAACATGTACTATTAAAATAATCTAAGTTCTAAACCTTATGATATTATAACATATGAGCAAAGTTGTTAGAATATATAGCGTAAAAAAGAAAAATAACTCTCACAGATAAACCGTAACAAATCCTAAAAATGAACTTAATCTATAAATACAAATAAATTATAAACAACCATAAATTACAGAATAACCCTATAACTTTAGATTAAGTAAATGGTTCAAAGTATCACATTTTGTGATTTCATGTTACTTTTTGTCATATTTAATTATTTTCTTGTTTATTTGTTTTTTTTCAATATTTCGTAATATCAAATTCAAAATTGAGTGACACAAATATGACAAAGGAACACATACATAAGGAGGCTAGTTTCGATTTTGCAGGGAAAATCTAGCTTGGAAGAAGATGAGAGATTGAAGCAAGAACCAAACAAGAAAAGGTTGATGATTATAACCAAAGAAGCCATGATTGCGCTATATACAAAGTTTCTTATACATATTATATATACACAAGGGGAGATCGATTGAAGGATTTTTTTTTTTGTTAAGCAACGGACCACCGTTGTAATCCTAGGGGTTGACTCAAGGATTTCATCTCACCCATAATATAATTCAAGGGAAGACAAAACCCAAACCTTTACGAAATTGTTTTCTATGTGTATTTTTTTAATTTGCAATAATTTTTTCTTTTACAAAATGTATAAATCAAACAACATTTATTTATTTTATTCTCAATAAATTTTTTTTGGTAGCATGGATGTTGGGCAAAATAGTAGTTAAACTATCCTGCTTACTATGGGCAGTGAACCCAATCTTTGTAGTACAACAAGGTCGTATCCACAGAGACTTCGCAATTATCTGATTAATTATCCAGTTTAGTAAATGTACAAAAGGCAAATAAAAATGCATAAATGTAAAAAGGGGTTTAGCCGGAGGCAAGCTTGAATTTTGGAATTAGTACAGAAATAATAAATTCAGTAAATAAAGTAAATGGATGGATGGAAAAAAGGGTATCCTAGGATTGCGGGGGAATTTCCTAAATTACTTAGACAATTAATAATCCTAATTTGCTCTTATTTGTCTGTTAAGAATTTATCTTGTGACCTTTCTAAATCATAGATAAGGACAGCTCTTAATTAATTCATTAAACTTCTTACAATCAGAAAAAGTCTAAAATCATTAATTAGCTTTAAGTGAGAATTCTTTTATAACAGCGATGGATTTTATCTGCTAATCAAGGAGTATAATATCTAACGTTTATCTCTCTTTGTGGTCTATTCTCAGATTTACAAAATCATTGAAATAAGAGAAACCGTGAATGCATAAAAATGATCAGTTATTAAGCATTTAATAATTTAGAGAGACAAAACAAATATTTATAAGCAAACTTGGTATTAATAATAAGTCTGAATTATTTAAGGTCAAACCACATCCTAGGATACGAATAAAATCACTCAGACATTAACAGTAATAAAAAGGAAACAGAAATAGCCATTAATTTGGAGACTGCCGGCGGAGACTGGACTGCGATTCACTTCTGTTCCAGCTCCCTTTTCTTCTGTTCTTTTTATCGTGTTTCTGCTTCGTGGTGGAATGTAGAATAAAAATAAACTGGAGAAGTGGGAAGATAAGAGAATGAAGTGGATCGATGGTGGTGGTTGTGGTCTGTAACGGTGGTCTAATGCTAATAATAACAATTTTGATTCGGAGCCAGGGAAAATGATTTATTTGAGCAGAGAGCGTGGGTTTATATAGAGGCAGAGGAGAAGAAGGTCCGTACGAATTTGATTAACTGTTGATTTCTCTCATTGATTGCGCAGGGGACAGGAAGATGAAGACGCGTGAGGGAAGGTAGATGGATAAGTTGCAGTGGACGAGTTGCGGAGAGTCAGCGCAAGTTGCAGACCAAGAAGAAGACGGGCGAAGAAGATAAGCTCGGGCGCAAATTTATACACGACCGCCTGATAAGTGGCGGTCTCCTCTGTCTTGTCCGCCTGATAACTGGCGGTAGCCTGTGTCTCGTCCGCCTGATAAGGGGCGGTAGCCTGTCTCTTGTCCGCCAGATACGAGGCGGTAGCCTCTCTTCTTGTCCGCCTCGCGGTCGCATGTCTCTTGTCCGCCACTTAGGAGGCGGTAGCCTCCTCCACCGTCCGCCAGGCGGTTGCTTCTGAGTAGTCCGCCTGTTATGGGGCGTGCCCTGTGTGTTGTCCGCCTCCCTCTTGGGCGGTTGCATTGCCCACTCGCGACGTCTCAGCCATGCGATTATTATATACGTATATATATATATAACAATCTTCAACCGGCTCTACATTCTTCGTTATGTCCGTTTTCTGAGCCGTTTGCGTCTATGCGTTCGTTCTTTGTCTACTTCACTTCCGGCTTGGTTTTCCTCATGTTAAACCAATAATTTTGTGAGATAAATAATAAAACATAAACTAGAGGAAAACTAACCGAAGTGGAGAAATGAGCAAGAAAAGTGCTAATATAATATATGAAATACACCTATAAAACATGCTCATTTGGACACTTATCAATGGACAGAAGAAGAGGAAGTGTATTAAGCACTATGGTTATCGAAAATTGCATCGGGTCCCTCTATTAGCTGGTAAATCATATATACATATAGACTAAACAAACTAGCCTTAGCAAGCTTGATCGATGTATCATTGGTTTGCTACTGTCCAGCAATGTGTATGTATGTGTGAGAAACATAATACCTCCTTTATTATTTGGTTATCACAAGAGTCATACTTTGTCTCTGTGTATGATATATGTATATTACAGAGAGTATGAGAGAAGTATTTATAGAGGAAAGAGTAACGGTAAGAATTAAAGGATTACACAATAAAGTCCTAAATATACAGACTAAAAAAGTACATAAGATATCCTAGTTATACATCCTAACACCCTCCCTCAAAACAAAAGGGATTTCCTGTTAGTTTTGCAGCAGATGCAAACCGATGGAATGAAGAAGTTCTCTGTAATCTTTTCCAGGTAATGATTTAGTCATGAAGTCAGCCAACTGCCGTTGATTTGGTATGTGCTCTACTTGAATCGTGCCTCTTGAGATTTGTTGTCGGACATAATGCACATCGATCTCTATGTGCTTTGTGCGTTGATCGTGGACTGGATTCTGTGCAATATATACTGCTGACCTGTTATCACACTTTATAGGAATAGGGGTTATATTTTTAACACCTAATTCATATATGATTTTTATTATTTGTTTGTGTCTCAAAGATTTGTATCCATGATCTGAAATCCCTAGAGTTCAATGAAATGATTTTTATTATTATCTGTTAATAATGAAGTGGTATGGATCTCACTTCTCTCTAGTTCTCAAGACAATAAGCAAAGCAAGATGTGATATAGCAAAGTAGATGGTTGATGTAGAGCGTACCCTTTACATGCCTACGATCTCTATTTTAGGCGTGGGGCTTAACCGTTTCTCATACAACTTGTGGGGCCCACCTTTCTAGAACTTTCTATAACTTACAAGACCACTTAGGTTGCTAGTTTATTTCCTTTATTTACATTTGCCTGGTCATCTTGACAAAAACCGTTCTTCTCATCTAAAACTACCGGTGAGGACATCTTTCTAACTTTTACCGGTAGGAATGTATATTTAGTGTGTTCGATCGTCTTTTATGTATCTTCTACCGGTAGAAGGTTTCCTCATCTTGTCTCGGTAAATGTCCTCCCTATGGCTCTCGGCAGTGCCCCACTTCATCAGTCCCACAAAATCTTTCCTTAGTTATAAGGGGAGATCTTCTTGTATTATGGATTTTGTTTTCTCTTTTCCCGTTGCTCTCCGTTCTCTCCAGTCCCACAAGACCTTTCCTTTTTAAAGAATTTTAAAGGGAAAGGTCTTTCAATTTCTTTGGTCTTTCCAGCCGTTGGTGGTCTCCTGGTAGTCCTGCCTTACTAGCCTTTTGCCTCTTCGTCTTCTGAGGTTATAACTAGCGTGACATGCCTGCAGTGTGATGATTGTTTTTTTCAGGGCACGCCTTCTCTCGCCTTATTTAAAGTGACTCTCGACATCCTTTACTCCATCCCGCCTTCTTACTTTCCAAACCGTACTCAGTCTTCTATGCTTCTTCTCTAACCTTCTGCTCTAACCTTCTTCACTCGCTTTCCTTTCCTCAACATTTCGCTTTCCATGGATCCTTCGAACTCTGCTGCCTCCGCCCCGTCATCAGCCAACTCGATGATATTCATCAACGGGAAGGATTGTGTTCAAGAAGTTGTTGTGAACCCGATCAGGGATGGAGGCGAAGAGTCACGGCACCAGGGTGTAGGTTCGAAGCTCACCGTCGCGGATGTGAAGGCGGTGATGAAGGGCATTCAAGTCCCCCTGAGGACGAAGATTTATGTTCCGGCGCTGATGGCGCACCCCTTCGACCATTTTAGCTTAGGATTCGTGGTGTACCTGGAACATTTCAAGCGTGGACGGTGCCTTCCCCCGCACCCGTTCGTATTTGGGTTTCTGTCACGCCGCCGGTGCACCCTTGCCCACTTGAATCCCAACGCCCTGGGATGCCTGCACGTGTTCCTAGCTGTTTGTGCTGACGACGGCATTACCCCGGACGCCCGGGAGTTCGTGAATTTTTTCACGACCAGGATAAACTCCACTGCTTCCAAGGAGGACATATCGATCCTGGCGACAACCAGTTATACCTTCTTTAAACGCGTGAAATTAGACAACAGTTGGTCTTCAAATTGGTTTATTATTTTCCCACCGCCCGGTAGGTTTGTAAGAGTTGCCCATATCGGAGATATAGTGAAGGGGCAACTGGTAGCTCCTATGCCCCCACCGGAAGAGATAACCGAGGTCGGTGAAATTCTCAAAAGGGTGAGTTTATTGAAATTATTCCCAATCACCCATTACTTGACCGAGAGAAGTCTGGCCGAGACCCGGAATAATATTGGTCGTAAGTTCCTTCTCATACTTCTTTCCTTACTTTATGTTTTGTTGCTTTGGTTGTTGACTTGTGTTTGTTGTAGATTTTACACTCTCGGGAGACAAATTATCCCTTCGGTACAATTGGGAGCTTGTCAATTACCGGGCTATTGACGAGAAAAAGACTGCGTCCGCACCCTCCGGTGCTTTTCCAACGCGGAGTAAAGCTCGAAGTCCCACTAGTACCAAGAGAAAAGCTCCTGAGGGCCACAAGAAATTAGAGGGGCAAACATTTAATTTGGTGAAAAGGGGAGAAACTGTTACCGGTACCGTCGCTAATCCCACCGGTCCTCTTGCTATTACTTCTGCCGAAACAGGTACTCCTCCTGTGTCCACTCCTGTTTGTAGCCCGAGTGGGGCTAAAAAAGATGTGGATTCAACTCCCATATCGTCTCTCTTCCCTGATCTGCATAGCTATTTTTGTGTAGAATAAGGGGTAACTCACCATTTTTTTCACCGGTATTTCCTTTTATGTTTTTATTTTCCTTTTTCCCTTCCTGTTTGCTTTATGGGTAATATCTTACCATCATCTTTCTTTTATACAGTTGTTTCTACCGTTCCCCAAGATCTGGAGTTGGAGCGGACGCGGCGCCCTTCTGGTTGGCATTTCCATAGTCGAAGGCGCTGCTGCCTAGGAGGGGAGGAGTGGTCCTAAAGTCCCCCCCCCCCCCTGGAAAAGGCAAAGGCATAGCAGAACAAGATGCGGAAGGGAGTTCTTCTTCTGAGTCTTCCGGTAATCCTAACGATCTGACTCTAGGGCCAGGAGTCGGTCGTTCTGCTCAATCTAGGTCGCCTTCCTCGAAACAGAGCAAGCATGCTCATGATAGGCTGGGAGGTCGTTCCTCTCCTCCCCCTCGATGTGATCCATCATTCTCCAGTCTCTCCATGAAGGGGGATTGGTGCTATCTGGGGTAATCCCGTACCTCACATTCCACACGTGGAAGGGATGGAGTATAAAACCCTGTGGAAGGCAGCGACCAAGCTTGCAAAATGCGACAAAGGTACTTTTGCTCCTTCTTCTCACCCTAATCCTTTGAAGGAGAAACTCCGGAGTGGTGAAGGTGGGGCCGACGCCGTCATCCACCACTCTATATCAAAGAAGGATGCTTTCGACCAGCTCTGGAAAGCCTTGATATAGGTTTAACATTTTTCACTTCTCTTGTCTTAAACTTACTTTGTTTTGTTCTCACTTCCTCATTTTTGTGCTCTCTTAAGGCTATCGTGATGGCTTAGAGCGGTGAGATCATCGATTTTTCACTCTATCGCCATATACTAGCGATGAGATCGTCGAATATACACTCTACTGCCATACTAATATTGAGATCGTCGATTTGATACACTCTACAGCAACCCTACTAAAGGTGAGATCGTCGAATACACACTCTACCATCATACCGATGGTGATCGTCGAATATTCTTTTTTTTAACAAGATTTGTCATATCAAGAGTTTCTCTTTTTTCAAAGAGTCAATCATATAATCTTATCAACTTGTACTTCAAAAACATGTGGTCACACATAGAATTTTTTAAGGCATTCAGCATGCCAAGAGTGAGGCAATCCCCTTCCGTCCATATCTCGGAGCCTATAAGATGTTGGGGCCGTCCTGGCATCCACAACGTATGGTCCCTTCCATTGGTGTTGTAATTTCGTTGGTTGTTTTACCTCTCAGAGCACTGAGTTGTCAGAGATAAAAGACCATTCTCTTACTTTTCTGTTGAAGTAACGTTTGATCCTTAATTTGTCGTTTTGATTTCTCATCTCTGCAATCGTTCTTTTTTCCTCAAAGAAATCCAACTCATCCCGGATGCCTTCATCATTCTCCTCTTCACTGTACTCTTCAATCCTTCTTGAAGGTAACTTAATTTTGACAGACACTACTGCCTCTAGGCCGTATGTTAACCTATACGGGGTTTCCCCTTTTGGCCCCCTGACAGTTGTTCTATTAGCCCTGAAAACTTATGGTAATACCACAACCCATTTTCCTTTTTTTACCATCCAGCTTTCTATTTAAGGCCTTTACGATTTGGCCATTAGTATTCTCTACCTGGCTATTTGCCTGAGGATGTGCTACAGACGCGAACCTTAAGTCGATTTTCCACTCCTCATAGAATTCCCGGAAGCTCTTGCAGTTGAATTGCTCACCATTGTCTGTTATAATTATCCTTGGTAGGCCGAAGCAGAATATGACATTTTTCGACACAAATTCTACCATTTTTCGTGCGGTTATGCTTACAGTAGACATGGCTTTTGCCTATTTGGTGAAGTAGTCTACCGCGACATACATAAACTTTTACGTCCCGGGAGAAGCTTCCGGGAATAGTCCAACGATGTCCAATCCCCATATTGCAAAGGGAACCGGGGACGTGATAGATTTCATTTCAGCAAGAGGGTTTCCAATCTTTGGGCCATACATTTGGCACTGTACGCATTCTTTAACATATTTCTTACATAGTTCCTGAATCGTGGAAAAAAATAGCCCATCCTTAAGATTTTTTGCATTACCATTCTTTCCCCTTGGTGATTTCCACATATCCCACCATGGACTTCTTTGATGAGCTCTAAACCCTGCTCTTCCATTACGCATTTTAATGACGGCCTTCAAAAGGATCGTTTGTAAAGTTGATTATCTTCAAAGAAAAATGATGTCGCCCTTCTTTTCACTGTCTTGGCCTCTTTTGGATCCTCTGGAAGTATTCCTTTTTGAATATATTGAGTGATCGGGGCCATCCATGATCCTTCCGTCCTGATTACTTCCACAGACATTACAACAATGTCTGCTATACCGGAAGACTTTTTGAGTTGTAACAATACCTCTTCTGGTATTCCTTCTGCTATACTAGCCAACTTGGCTAGTACATCAGCCTCTGAATTTTGCTCTCTCGGGATGTGCCGAAGGTTGGATTTCAAGAATCTTGCTCTTAGACTTGTACTTTCGTCAAATAATGCTTCAATTTTCCTCCTTGGCCTCAAATATGTTCTCAATTTGTCTTGTCACAAGCAAAGAATTCCAAATCTGTAGCATTTTCATCATAGTTAATTATTGATCTCGTTTAAAGTCTCAAAAAATGACAAAGATGTGTCCCAAACTCATAGTTTGTTGTGTGCACGAAAAACCTGCTACACCCTAGGTGGAGGCTATTTCCAATCCTTGTATTAATGCTTTATACTCCGCTTCGTTGTTTGTTACTTCGAACTCCAGTCTTACCGCATAATTTATTTTCCTTTCATCGGGGGTCTGGACCACAACTTCTACACCTGCCCCCGGTTTGCACCGGGGCCCGTCCACCCATATTTTGTATGGTACCTCCCGTTCTTTTTCGTGAACGAAGCTTGCCTCGGTAATGAAATCCACCAATGCTTGTGCCTTTATTGCGGTTTGTGGGGTATAATGGATTTCAAACTGTGTAAGTTCGACTGTCCAGCTTACCATCCTACCGGAAGCATTTGGGTTGTTCGTGATCTGCTTCAGTGGCCAGTTGGTCCGGACAGTAATCCAGTGTGACTGCAAGTACAGTCTCAGCTTCCTGGAAGCTATGATAAGAGCAAATAAAACTTTTTCAATGTTAGTGTATCTCATCTTGGTAAAGGTCAAAATTTTACCGGTGTAGTAAACAAAGAACTCTTTCCGTGCTTCTTCCATTATCAAAACTGCTGCCACAGCCCATTCTGATACTAACAGGTATAAGAACAAATCCTGGCGCGAAGACGGAACACCAAGCTTTGGAAGCTCGCGAAGCATCTTTTTTATTTGTTCAAAAGCTTTTATACAATCCGTGTCCCACCGGATGCTTATTCTTCCGGAGCACGTTAAAAAATGGAATGGATTTTTCTTGAAGTTTGGAGCAAAACCTGCTTAAAGCAGTGAGTCTTCCGTTCAAGGCTTGCACATCCTTGATATCTTTCGGCCGAGGAAGATTGAGGACCGCTTGAGTTTTCTCCGGATCAAACTTGATTCCCCTCTGCCCTACTATGAAGCCCAAAAAATTTCCCCGGGTAACTCCAAAGACACACTTCTTGGGGTTTAACTTGATTTTGTATATATCTAGGGTGTGTAAGGTTTCTTTGAGATCATTCATATGCTGGGCTACCGAGTCACTTCTCAATACTAGGTCATCCACGTAGGCTTCTACGTTCCAAGATAGCTATTCTCAAAATACTTCATCAATCATTCGTTGAAAAGTTGCCCCAGCAGCATTTTTTAATCCGAACGGCATGAGTTTGTAACAGAAGATACCGGTAGAAGTGATAAAAGACGTTTTCTCCTGATCACTCTCATTCATCATTATCTGATTATACCCGGAGAACTCGTCTAAAAAACTCATTACACTACTTTGAGTTGTTGCCATAACTAGATTGTCTATAGAAGGTAATGGATAAAAATCTTTGGGGCAAGATTTATTTAGATCTGTGAAATCCACACACATTCTCTATTTTTCGTTTGCTTTTTTGACTAGTACAACATTTGATAACCATTTTGGATAGAAGACTTTTCTAATAAAACCGGCTTGAAGAAGCTTCTTCACCTCTGCCCGGGCCACCTCATCTCTTTCTCTTCCCATGACCCTCTTCCTCTATCTTATGGCCAGGAACTTGGGGTTCACATTCAGGTTATGACGGATAATGTTGACGTCTACACCGAGCATGTCCTTTGGGCTCCAAGCAAATGTTTTTCTTCTTTTTTCCAAAAATCTCATTATGCGGGTCTGTTCATAGTCAAAAGCATTTCCAATTTTGAAAAATTTAGAAGGATCAAACTTAGAGTTACCTCTTTTGGTGGCTCTATCGGAACTATGACTTTTGCTGAGTTTTCCTTGTGCGCCTGAGCTCTGATTTCCCCTTCTTTATACTCTCGGGCTGACCCAGTCTCCTTACGACATCATCGTCTAGAAAATCCTCTGTTATTCGCACCTTGCATACCCTTGCGGTTTTCTGACTTTTGGGAATAGATACTAGCTTTCCCGATCACGTCAGGTATTTGAGCTTGAGGTAGTAGGTGCTGCAGACGGCCCCAAAGGCATTGATGCCCGATCTACCCAAGTAGATGTTGTATCCCGACAGATCCCTCATAATGTACAAGGTTATCTTTTCTGCTCTTCGGTCATCCTTCCGACCCAGGGTCATCGTGACATCAATACTTCCGGAGGCCTGTGACGTGATTCCTCCTACAAACCCTTTGAAAGTAGCAGTGAAAGGCTTGACTTTCTCGTCCGGGATTTCTAATTTTTGGAACGCTGCCAGAGAGATTACGTTCACCCCCGCTCCGCTATGGATTAGGATGTTGCCCACCATCCTATCATTGATTTGGGCCCGAATGACAAGGGGGTCATTGTTGGGGAAGTAAACTCCTGCCTCATCCTCTTTCGTGAAGTAAATTGGTGGTAGAGGTTCCTTTCTATGGATCTTCCTTTCTGGCAACTCCTTATAAACCTCATGCACATGTTTTTTCTTTTGTAGTGTATGGCCCTTTTTCTGAAAATAGCCCAGTTATGACCCCAAAATCATAGGATTTACTCTGATTTACCTCAGGGTGAAACTCATCCCTCTGCCCAGCCATACTTCCCTCATTCTGTCCCGTCCGAGACCGACTCTGGTAGTCACTATTACCCTTTTGCTGCCTAGGAGTGTCCTGCTTTTGATTTTTCCTACCTTTTCTTTTGTTCATCAATCCTGTTTAACTCTCTGGATAATGTTGCATAGTTGGTTGTCCGGTGATTGTAGTGCCCATGAAATTTACAATATGCTACCGGGTTCTCCCCCGGAGCAGGCTTCCTAGGAGGTGGTAAGTATCCTTCCTTCAATGCGGTTGCATATCGCCCTGGTGCGATAGTAATGACCTTTGCCCCATACGTCGGCTTGTTTCCGGAGTAGACAGAAGGATCTTTACATAGGGTTTGTATCTCACTCCCCAGGATTTGAAGTGGATGCTTCACCGTAACTGGTTCCACCAGGCTGCCCTTCTCCTCCTGGTTTCTTTTTGTTAGCATTTTTGAAGCTATTGACCAACTCTTTTGCCTTATTTTTGGTGATTTCGAATTTCATGAAATCGTGCAGCATTTCCGCCGACTCTCCATGGGTTTGTGGTGCCTTAGTAGCAATTTTTCCGGCCAACCTTGGGTGAGCTAACCCGTTTATGAAGGCCTTCACCAGTATCCTTTCATCTATGTCATCCACCTCAGCAACTTGTTTGTGAAAACGGTCGCTATATTCTTTCACCAACTCCCCCTTCTTCTGTTTGACATCCATCAGCTCGATAGTGTCTTTTCGGATCTTCTTGTTTGCGGCGAAATAGAGTTGGAATTCTTCTGTGAGTTGCCTGAAGCTCGCGATGGATTGTGGCTTCCGAGAAGAGATCCAATTTAGAGCTCTCTTAATGAGAGTTCCCGGAAACAGATTGCAGAGTGCTTGGGAGCTGATCCCCTGTGTGTTCATCACGAAGATGAAATTCTTGATGTGTTGTGCCGGATCTCCAGTCCCATCGTATTTCTCCATTGCCGGAGCCACGAAGAATGGTGGAAGTTTTTCCCTCCGGATGTTTTCAGTGAAGGGGTAAAGTGACATGTCAATGAGATCCTCCTCTTCTGCAGTGGTCACCGGTGATTTCTCCTTCTTACCCCGCTCGCCACTCTTCGATGCATCTCTCGCCTTGAGACTTTCAATCATGCTCGCCATTTCGTCCATCTTTTTCTAGTAGTCCAGATCTCTTTCCATCAATTCTTGTTGAAACCTCTCATTACTCTCGAAAGTTTTTTCGTTAACGTCTTGTGCAAAGCCTCGCATCAGATCGCGAAGATCTTCCTTCGAAAATGAACTTCCCTCAGCTCCGACTGCCTTTCCCTTTCCTTTCTTAGCTCATGGTTCCATGATTAGACGAGTGTGTTTGTGGTTTAGATCGTGGTTGTCTTTCGACTGCTCTTTCCCACAGACGGCGCCAAATGAAGTGGTATGGATCGCACTTCTCTCTAGTTCTTAAGACAATAAGCAAAGAGAATAATAGCAAGTAGATTGATGTAAGCGTACCCTTTTACATTGCCTATGATCTCTATTTATAGGCGTGGGCTTAACCGTTTCTTATACAACTTGTGGGGCCCACCTTTCTAAAACTTTCTATAACTTACAAGACCTCTTAGGTTGCTAGTTTATTTCCTTTATTTACATTTGTCCGGTCCACTTGACAACAAATGTTCTTCTCATTTAAAACTACCGGTGAGGACATCTTCCTAACTTTTACAGGTACGAATGTATATCTAGTGCGGCCGGTCGTCTTTTATGTATCTTCTACCAGTAGAAGGCTTCCTGAAATACCTCTAAGGTTTATGAATTGATAAAAGAATTAAACATAACCTTGAACACATTTATATAACTAAAAATATATAAATTATTGGATGGATTTAAGTGTCATGATGTATATCAACTAACAAAATAACCAAATTCATAAGGAAATTGCAAAAACGGAGCGTTCCAACCTTCACAAATGAGGTATTTTACCCCCAGGAACACAGTTCCGGACGTCTGGAACCATGTTCCAGACGCTAGGAACAAATAGAGCCCAGGGTTATTTTTAGTTCGGCCCCCGAAATGGTGTGTTGCAGACGTCCGGAACCACCCCCGGAACCCCTGGACTACACACCCACCAATTTTGTTATTGCTCTAAAATCTTCGTTACAACTTCGTTTTCAATTCCGTTTGTTCCTACACACTCTCTGCGGCCTCTATTACACAGAAGAGGAAAATCTAAGAATATATATGTTTGGGTCAGATTAAAAATAGGAACAACTTAAAGGAGGAACCATTGCTTGAACCAAGAACAAAACATACAAAGGGGGAGGTCGATTGAAGGATTTTTTTTTTCGGTTTAGCGACGGACCACCGTTGTAATCCAAGGGGTTGACTCAAGGATTTCATCCCACCTATAATATAATTGATAGAAATTGGATATAAAGAATATAATATAATTGATAGAAATTTGATATAAAAAAGGAAGATATTGTTTTTGTATTTCAGATGTTGTATTGTTCTAAATGACAGACTCCTCTATTTATAATCCAAGGGGAAGACAAAACCTAAACTTTTACATATGCCCACCTGATAAAAATAAAACTCTAATAATGTAGACTTTGCATATACTAGGATAATAAATTGACAAAACTTAAGAAAGTGACAAAACTTAAGAACAAGGTTATGTTAGGGCGTTGCTCATCTGTTGCGGCATATATATGCAGCACATACTACAATATTGCCCTCTCTTGTGGAAAAGTGACCAGCAGGTTGTTTTCCATTGCTAGTTGGATTTATTAATGTGTTGTTTTTTTCTATTTCTTTTTAAATTGCTCTTTTTGTTTCTTTCTGTAATAGAACGTTATTGGTCCCTTTGCTGATATATTTTTTCTAGATAAAGATTAATTTACAATCATCATATTTTTTATAGCAATTATTTTTTCATAAAATAATTATGAACTTTATACTAGCATATAAGTTGTAACATTTATCTATAAAAATGTAAATTTTATCAAAATGAATTTTTTTAAAACAAAAACACAATCTTTCCTTTTCCGACTACATCAACGACAAACGACCCTAAAGCCCAAACCACAAACCCTAAAAATCTCTCAAGTCAGTGGCGACATTATAATAGAACGGGTTAAAAAAATTACCGTATACCATACACCCTAAAAGCGGAAGTGGCTCATATGCTGCATACTTGCAGCTGCAGGACTGCTGCAGCCTTTGATAAAAAAACAACGCTCGACCCGTGACTAATTAAATAGAATCGAGATAAAATATTTTTATATAGCTAGTAGTTAGTATGTTTACAACAATGAAAACCGTAAGGTGCACATATTTTTTTAGTTTCTTGTTTTGTAAAAGTAGTTACTTTTTATTTTAATTTTATCCTATAAATAAAAATGTGAATATACATGAGAAATTATTATTAGTTATTCTGCTATATTGTTAGCATTTTATCATATATTCTAAAAATTCAAAATTATTGTTAATGGACACAGATCAAAACTTGGGTGAGACCATTGTCTTGGTTTTTTGGAGGCTGAAGATCGAGAAAGAATAGAAGAATGGTGGCGGTGGTTTCTCTTGAGAATGAAGAAGAGCGAAGAGAATGAGGGAGACGGTTACAGTGGTCTAGGGGTCTGGGGATTGGTGTTCTTTTTATAAGAGAAGTGAGGTGGCAGTATATTTTAGGAGTGGGTTAGGTTTAGTAAATTGATTTGGGCTGTGAGCATGGGCTATGACCGCATTGACCACGGTCAACATGGGCTTGGTTTGACTGAATTTGTTATATGGCTTGACAAAAGAGCACAAAAATAAGACCAACTCACTCACCTAGATTCGAACCCAAAACACTTGGGGTCTTCCACACTAACAATAACCAACTCAGACAAATAACAAGACATGTTATGAAAATGTATGCAATATTAAAAAAGCCGCAATTTGACTTGAGTAAGATCCCTAATAACGACTAAGCCTTCAAACAAAAATACGAAGTAAAACTAATTAAAGATGTTTCACATGTAACAATGAATTTTTTCTTCTTTTTAAAAAGGACATGAAATAATAAAATGAAGACAAGAACATATAAATAATAATAAAGGTGTCACGATATAAAAATCAACATAAAATGACGAAAGTAGTTCTAAAAAATAATAAAGATAAAGACAAAATAAAATGAATATTAATAAATATAATACAAGTTAAAAATCAATTAAATGATATAAAATAACTAAATAGCAAAATAGCATAAATAAACATAAAAACAAATAGGCAAATGAATAAGTGAATAAAATAGAACATACAATGAAATAAAAAAGCATATGATGGTAAAATAAATAAAAAAGGGTCAGGTTTGAAGCTAGATTATTGTTGGAAATTTGTTTTCTAAGAATTGAGTTTTTTTAATGCTTTGAAAATTGTTTTTTTATTTGTCATAAAATGTCATAAAATGACGGTTTCGTTCTAGCACTTTAATACGTTTTGAAAAAGAAAGGCGATGACCCGCTTATTTTATTTCTTTTCTCGAATTTTGCTTTATGGGGTGAGAATTTTTGGTGTCTACAAAACTCAACTAGGTGTTCAATGCTATCCATGTGATCAATGTTAGTTACGTAATTTTCTACCATCACCTTCACGTCTTCATCGTTGGTGATAATCATGTGCCCCCAGAAAGGAATAGGAAAGCTGTAAATCATTTATCTATACATTATTGTGGTTGTACGGCGAGCGTTACTACTCACACCAAATGACTGGCTGATGATAGACAGTAGGGCGTCAAACGATGGGATAAATTCGATTTCAAAATTTCGTATCTTCGACGTGGCCGTTGGACCGAAGTTGAAGCCAAACCTATCTATGATTTCGGTGTAGTTTGTGTAACACCCCAACTCATAATCCATAATTAGCAGTACTTAACAACGCCAAATCTTAACATAATTGCAACGGACAATTAAACTACTCCCGGTGTTACCGCCGTTAGTCACCACATGACTAACTAGGCCTTTCCAAATCCACTGTAACGGTCTGACAATCTAGAAACTTAAACCAATTTGAACTACAACAAAATACATACCGAGTTCTACTATTTTGAATACAAAAAAAAAGTTCGTTACCGACTTAACTACTATGTACGTAAGAGCGTATAAGTCCTAACCAAGGTATAAAACAAAAATCAGTATACCCGGTCCAAAGGCTACCCCACCTACTCTCGGTCGGGTCACATCTCCATCATGTACCTGAAAAATGGTGAGGCCCAAAGGGCTCAGCACAACCGCTGGTATGATAACGTGCAACCCGCAAGCTACCGGGCCACACACGACTACTTGGTCGATAGCATGCAATCGATTTATTACAATTGAAGAGGGCAAAAATATGACGAAGACGGAAGAGCCAGGACGACCCAGATCCCGGGCCCCGGCCCAGACCCCGGGCCTCCTTCAGGACCCTGTTCAGGCTCCAATTTGGGCACCAAGCATCAATCTGGTTCCTGGGCTCTACGACCGGGTCCCGGATCCCGTACTCGACACTCTACGACCAGGCGCCACATCCTGCGTCTCATATTCCGCATCCGGGCTTCGTACCAGGAGGTTTTACAAGGAGAAGTGCCAAAGTTAGGAGGATCGCTCCAATAAAGTAATACTACATGTACAAGGGTTAAGAGATGGACTTCACCCTAGAAAGTCTATAAATAGAGATGGGGGCTTATTTGTGAGGGGGGACAAGATTAGAAGAGAGAGAAAACACTAAGAAGCTCTCTAAACTTGTAATACCAAAAGAAGGAATAAAGATATTGTCTAGAAGTAGATGTAGACGGGATCATTGGCCGAACCACTATATTTCTTGGTGTTTGGTTTATAGTCTCTCGATGTTAACGGGTAGAACCAAATTACTACCTCCGTCCCAGTTTGACTGTCCTGTTTACTTTTTGGCACGTTTTTCCACTTCAATATTAAACATATTATATAAAATAATTTTATAAAATTAATTTTTGAAATGTATAGTTTATGACATAAGGAATCTACTACAAAACTTAGATTTATAAAATTATATCATCTTATATATTAAATATTGAAGTCAAATGATAAGTACAAATAATGAAGAGGACGGTGAAGAAGGGACGAAGGGAGTATACGTTTTCATCTGGCGCTGTGGGAGACGGACATCAACCACGATTCATCCATAGTGCGAGAGAAGTATTACAATGAAGAGTTCCTGATTTTGGAGAATTGGCAAGCGACGATCATATGGAAGAGAGGAAGCAATCGGAGATAAATTAGGTCGATAGCGAAATAAAGTGGAAGCTCGATTTCTCTGCACCAGCCTCAGGAAGATCATTAGAAGGAAACAAACGGCAACCGCAAAGCTAACCACGATGAGAAGCGACCGGTGAATAGATCCATCTACGAAGAGTCAGTTCTTAATCTTCGAGGTGATAATAGGCAGAAAAGATAAGAGATCGGTCAAAAAAAGTCTAAGCAATGGCTAGTCTAAGCGAGATCCAAGTCAGGGATGGATGAGGCATTCCGTTCCCAAAAAAGAGGATCTCTGTCGACGAAGAAAATTGGATTGCCGCCAATTGTGTGATCAAGTATCGGAATATCAAGCAAAGACAAATCTCTACCCTAAGAAAAATTCATCAAATGTCATCAGACGGAAGTAATTAAGAATGATCGATTGCTGTAATTGGTGCCCGAAACACTTCGAGGGCCGGTCGAGGGACTTCGCAGGAAGGAGAAAATATCAAGGGATCCCAGATCAAGAAGCATACACATTTCCGAAAGTCGCAAAGCTATAAGGGAGTGCTCTAGATTGATTCTCTAAAAAACTCTCTTGTATCCGTTAAATTCCCTCAATAGTTGATCAAGTTCGTAATACAAAGCCAGGTCCACTGATTGGCACTCATTTTTCCTGAATTAATTCAAAATTTCATAGGAAACAACAAGGGAGGTGTAGCAACATCAAAGCCAAAGTCAACCGACGAGACTCTAAAACACAGTGGCTCGATGCCAGGGAAGTCGAAGCTTGGTAGTCTAGCAAGCTCTAAGCGCAAATTTCAAGAGCAACCGGGCGACACTCTAGCTCTAACCAAGGCGACAATGGATGAGAGACCGGGCGAAGGCTCCGACTTCAACTCCCGGGCGTTGCACGCTTTGAATCCAAGGCCCGATGACAAGATCAGACGATGGTCTTCAGACGACCGGGCGGCTGGGCGATGGTCTTCGAGCAACCGGTTGGCGGCCTTCAACACAATCGATTGAAATCCAGACGCAACTTCGATGGAAGGTGCAACCTCCCTTTGAGACCGAGCGCGCCCCCTAGGCCGGACGCAACTTCTAGCCAGGCGCAGCATCGGACGGATGCAGCATCGGCCGGGCACAACTTTATCCAGACTTCCTGGCCGCATCTCAGGCCATCCGGACTTCCTTGGCCGCATCTCAGTCCATCCGGACTTCCTCGCCGCATCTCAGTCCATCCGGACTTCCTGGCCGCATCTCAGTCCATCCGGACTTCCTGGCCGCATCTCAGTCCATCCGGACTTCCTGGCTGCATCTCAGTCCATCCGGACTTCCTGGCCGCATCTCAGGCCATCCGGACTTCCTTGGCTGCATCTCAGTCCATCCAGGCTGCGTTGTTGGGCATCCTTCAGACCGGGAGCAAAATCACCACGACCAGGCCACAATCGATCGATCACCTCCAAACAACAACCGGGCACGACCTCCTCTAGTGACCGGGCAACATCATAAGCAACCACTTTCCTCAAGAATATAAGCGCAAGGGTGAGACATAGGCCAAACAACTTGCAGAGACCAGCGCCGTGTCCGATCAACTCAAGCATAACCTTAACCAGGCTGCAGCTTAGACGTCGACCTCAATTCAGAGAAAGCAACTGGAACGTGCTACAAGCGTCCAAAGCAAATCACTAAAGATAAGTCCATCGCTTCTAAAGACTAAATTCTCTAGACTTATAAGGAATCTTCTGAAGTCAAAACTTCTGCTTAAACCTTGACTAACCTTATACTGCTGCTATGTGAACACTTCTGATATATAGTTGTGATTTGATCTGAGCTGTTGGCCATATGTGCGTAAGATAAATCTGATTCTTATTGATTTAGTAGAACCCGTGAAAACCTTGATTGCCATCGCCGTAGGTTGACAAGTATGGCGCAGAAACAAACGTTCAAAACTACTTCTATATTGGCTTATGAAAATCACTAGGTTTCTAGCAAACATTTCTAGTTTTGGTTACGACAAGATTGTCTCTGTTCATAATTGGATTTGTACTACTGCTATAATCAAGTTAAATTTATGCTGCTACCATAATCATATTATTTTGAACCCTCTAGTTATGAACAGTCTTGAAATCTGAATTCTTCAGAAGTGTTACCATTGTTGCATTATTGAATTGACTTTTGCAGTTGCTGCTCCCTTTGGCATTATGGCTTCAGACCTTTATTACTATATATACAACAAGCTATTTCAGTGACTACTTATATCATAATTTCTTATGACACTGTTAGCAGTTTCGGAGTTTTGAAATTATGCCCATTTCCAACCTTGACAAAAGAAGCTTTGGAGGTTGCTTTGTTTCTGGTTTAAAAACAGCTCTGATTAGGATGATTTATGATCAGTTTTATACAAGTTCTACCTAATTTACTATTCTGACTTTGCTTCTGAGTTAAGCTTGAACTGATTTAACCCCGAAATAGCTTTTTAAAACTGCAGAAGCTCATTGGGCCCGAAAGTCTGCTAAGAATCACGTCAAACGGCTCTGTTTAACATTGATCTTCTGTTTTGCTGCTCATAATTCAAGTTTTCATTTTAAACTGTCGTAAACCGCATAATAAACCTTTTTAATGGCAAGGCTTTGAGCCTTTACTTATGGTTAATCTCTGCGACAAAACCTGCATCATTTTTTACACTATGACTTTATTCATACTTCAACTTTTACTGTGGGAGACTCGAAAGCATGCAAAAAGTATGACAATGGATACTTGTTATATCTATAAATTTTCCCTCTACCTAGCAATAATACTCATTGATAGGATCAGCCTATCTCTCTCCTAATCTTCCTCCCGAGAGGCCATAAACTGACTACAAAGTATGGATGTCCCTCTCTAATCCTCTGGCAACTTATTTATACTGGCTAAGTCCAGAACACAATTACTACTTAACCCCCGACTTAAGTGGTAAACCCCTTAATAACCCTAGTCCTAACATCACTTCCCCCTAAAATAACCTTGTCCTCAAGGTTAGAGAACGAGAAAGAAATGTAGTAAAACAATCTCCTTGTATATACTGCTTCCTGTAGATACCGTCTAAGTTGAGTTGTATTTTCTGAAGCTGTTGAACAGATACGCTTTCCAACCTTTACTGCAACTGTTTTCTGGACCAACACTGTGATAAAGGCAGCAGCTAATTCGTCAATAGCAAATTGTATTTTGTCCACTTCTGCTTTATGGCTATTTAGCCTCTCACTTGCTGGCTCTTGGCTACTTTCCATCTCCAAGTGTGCAACAGCTTTTTCTGAGGGTTGAGACTTTTTGCCACGTCAAGCATTTGTGTACAATTTTCTTTTAACTTGCTGTCTAATTCCTCCAGCACCTTCTTGGCTTCAACAACAGATGTCCCTTTTTTTCCTCCACGTGGTTACTTCCTTCATCAGTCATGGTTCCAGGTTTAACAAACAACGCTCCAATCCAAGTAGCAGCCCATCTAAACACTTTATTTGCACCATAAGCAATACGAGTAGCCTGGTCAAGGTTGCTGGTTACAACAGTGTTCCTCCAAATCGCGAAGAAAGCAGGCGTAAATTTTCACTGTCAACTTGGTCTAGATCAAAAAAACTTGAAACCTCTTCTGAAGTAGACCTGCTTCGATTCCTGAACCCGAGATTCCTCCGATTCTCCACTGCCTTCTCTATCCTCTGCTCCTTCCAGCAGCAAGGAACTCTTGTTGTGTTCTTCTCGCGCACGCGCCAGGTGAACAATCGAAGCAGGACAACGATTTTCCTTCGAATGCACCTGCGATTGCTCAATGGATGATCGGCAAAAAGAGTTTGATTGGGAAAAACCGAGAAGGCCTTCAATCTTGGGAATTCCGATTTTGCATTAGGGTTAAAATTTTCCCTAATTTGTCCAAATCGAATACTAGGTCCCTTCCTCCCCCGTTTCTGGTGCTTTACCCTTTTCCTATCTTCTTTCTTCTTCCTGACAAACCTCCGTTGCCTCACTAGACTTTTGGACTCCATTAACCTTGAAGCACGGAAGCGTTGGTGACGAACTTGTTCCACTTGCTTTCGCTGCATCTGTATATTGGATTCAGGAATCGAAGAGCTCGGTGTAGACGGAACTCGGCCGTTACTAGCTTTCAAAGGAGGAGCGCCCAATCTGGTAATCGGTATCGATCCCGCCCCCAACAACTGTTGCACCCGATTGTGGGCATGGCTTGGATTCTGCACTTCTCCAGAAAACGAATCCTTCCTCTCAATTTTCCTCGATACCTTCATCAGTTCTTGTAAATCTTTTATCTTAGAAAGCTCCAACTCCCCTCGAATCGCATCCTTCAGACCATTACGGAAGATGTTCTGCAAAACATCGTCTGGAATGTTCTTGAGGTGCGCTGAAAGATACTCAAACTGAGAGCAATACTCTTCCAACGAAGCTTCTTGTCTCAGCGCACAAAGCCTCCCTAACCAATTTTCACTCAAAGAAGATCTAAAACGCTCGATCAAGAGAGCGGAGAACTCAGCCCAAGAGGGAAGACCACTGTAGTTCTTGAGCCAATTGAACCAAACTAGAGCTGTGTCCTCAAAACATTCACTAGCCATGCGAACGCGATCCCCAGCCGCAATACCACTCAAAGCAAAATAGTGTTCTGCTTCAAGAATCCACCCTTGCGGGTCTACGCCAACAAAGACTGGTAGCTGAAGCTTGTGAATTTCAATCTCCTTCCTCTTGCCGTTGTTTTCTCCTCCTACATCGCCCAAACACCGTGAATAGGGCCGCCTGGAATTGTCGCCCTCTCCCTCCAGCGATCGAGTCCCTCCTTGTAAAGAAGGAAACTTGGCTGCCAAATTCCTCACCGTCTTTGCAAGATTATCCAGTTTAACAGTGATGTCGGAGAGTTGGCTCCTGATCGCCGGTTGCTCCATCTTCACCGCATCCATCGTTGAGTTAGGGTTACTGCCCATAACCACTATCCAACGCCCAAGAAAGAAGCTCTGATACCTATGATAGGATCAGCCTATCTCTCTCCTAATCGTCCTCCGAGAGGCCATAAACTGACTACAAAGTATGGATGTCCCTCTCTAATCCTCTGGCAACTTATTTATACTGGCTAAGTCCAGAACACAATTACTACTTAACCCCCGACTTAAGTGGTAAACCCCTTAATAACCCTAGTCCTAACACTCATCGCTTTCTAACTATCACAATCAAAGTATCATGTTTCTGCATCTTTGAATCCTTATTCAAAACTGAGAAACTCCAGAAATTCAATGAAGGATATGTGCGGGTAATTTTGCTTGATCTTACCCAAGATTTATGCCTGGATTGTGTTCTAAAATCTACAACTATGCCTATTCTAAAAATGTTCTGCGTTGTGGTTTGTACTGTCATGCGCTGTTTCGTTAAAAAATTAACCAAGTTTCCTTGCAAGCTATAGGGCATAGTATCAAATTAGCTGCTAGTGTACTTATTAAATTGTCATGTTGTGTTCGTTACACAAGCTCTGATATCCAACTTCAATGCGTCTGAGAGGTCTGTTGCCGCTTACGTTTCTGCTTGCAGCAGATTACAAAGTTGTTACTGCTCATCTGTTTATTAATCTAATGTATTTGGTGAGAACTGGGATATAATTTGAAATAGAAACTTCCTGTGCATTACTCATGTCTAAAGGATCTGATTCACTGCTATCGTATGATCAATATTATGCAAGTTTTAATTTCTAAAAGTTCTGGTTGATCTAGACCCATTTGGCTTTCATTTTGGTCCCTCTGCCCATCTATAAGGAGTTATTCTTGATTTGCTGATAAACTATATGCAAACAGATTTCTTGACTACTATATATACTGCCTTCTGCACTATTACTTTGTATTACAGGAAAAGTTTCACGTGAGACTTCGGTCGGTTTAGTTAGGCTTCTGAGTCCAGTTGGTTAAGCTTACTTTGGGTCTTTGGTTCGGCTCGTTATTAAATTATGTGAGCTCAAACTGATTGATTTCTGCTCGTGTTGTTTTCTGCTGAAATTGCCACTGCTAAAACTGAACTAATGTTGACTGTTTCAGTAATTCTTCCGGCCAAGGATTAATGCTATCCTTGCTTCAATTCGTTGCCTCTGTCTAAAGAAAAGTTTTATGAATGAGTTACCACTTGATGCTTCTGTCAACTCAGTTAGGCTGCTGAATCCGATTAGTTAAGATTGCTTTTGAGGAGGGGGGATAAGAACCAAATTATACAATACCAAAATTGGCTACTACTCTAGACATTACTGCTGCTGCTGTTAACCAAAGCTTTACCCAGTTCCCTCAGTTCTGTTTAAGACCTTTTTCTGTTTATATGCTTCAGATTCATCCAATTATTTTGCGCTACCTTCTACGGCTAGTTTCTGATTTCGACTTCGCTCAGTTATTGTTTGAAAAAGCTTCTGCGGACAAGGATAATCCTGTAATCCGCTCTGGTTGTTAGTCTGATTTTGCTGCCATGATTACAAACTAATCTGTACTCTCTTTCTGATTCATTGACAAAAATTGATTAAGTTAGTAATTGGCTGAAAGCTATCCACGCTTGATCATGAGTGTACGTACCAAGACATGTTCATCAAAGTTTGAACGATTAGATACTTCTTCATGTTTCAGTACCTTGTGAGTACCTTTCTGTGGGTATCTTTGCTCTTGTTTTATCCATATTCATGGTCATGAACAGCTAGAAAAAGAGTTGCGTCTGCTATGTCTGTTGTCATTGTATTATATTTCTTGTTCGATTCAAGTTTAGATACCTACAAAAGATTGCCTCTGTATTACTTATGTGGATAAACATTAAATAACTTTGCTTTTGGTTGTTTGACCGTGGCTGCATGTTAAATGATGGCACGAGGAGCTACGCGATCTTGGCGAAAGAACGAGTTTAGATACCGTCACCATCAACGTATGGAGCGCAAAGGGGAGACATAACATCGGTAAACAACACCGCAGAGCAAGAAGGACGCCGGAAGATGGATGTTCAGGCGATACGGCACAAAAGTTTTCTTGTTTTCGCAAAGACCGATTACTAAAGCTGCTAAGCTCATCAGATTTATTCGGGCAAAGGAAGAAACACGAAAGAGGCCTTTATTGCAAGCTCATTTGGCCGGTAAATGGACAGAGTAAACAACACTGGAGCGGATGCATAAATAAGAGTTCAAGGAAGAACTGACGGTGGGCTTTAAAATGCATTTCCACCTCTCCATGCGGACATATGTTGGAAATTGTCATAGAGGTCACCGGAAGGATATTACAGACTTCCGTCAAACATCGTGTCAACTATCAAGTCTGTTCAAATACGATCCGGAGCAAAATAATATTTAATGATTCAATACATCACATATGTCTACCGGGAGTAATGGATCATGCCCGGTCAAAAGATGGGGTTCTCCTCACATATACCTACCGGGTGTACTGGATTGCGGCCAGTCAAAAGGTAGAATTCTCGTCTGCAAAGCATTGTTTCCTAGGTTCTACATCATTGTTGCGCTTGGTCAACTGTCTAGAATATTGGCTCTTGTTTTCTGGTCTTCAATCTGACATGGTGAAAGAATGAGAAGTACCGGTCAAAGGCGTCACCTACAAAAATAATGATCGGTCTCAAACTGATCCTCACTTGGGATCTTCATCTAAACACTCTACTCAGAGATTATTAAAGGTTTTGCTATGAAGAAAGTGAAAAGGAGGTCCGGACGTGCAAGAATAAACTCCAACCTACAAACAGAAAAAAGCATTGACCGGGAGCACTAAATCAGTCCGGATGGACTAGATGTCAATAATCCGGGCAACATAACGAATGGGATTTGCAGGATCATACCACTTTTCTGACAAACTACACCAAGGCTATTCCTAAGACAGCCGCTGGAAGATGTTTCATTATTTTAAAAGCCTCTAAAGGTATGGATAACAGTATTATCAAAAAACCATGGCGCTTCCATAGGTCCTCTGGTCGTCTCATAGAAGACAAAAATCCATGGCGCTCACATAGGCCCTCTGGCCCATGGCGCTTTCATAGGCCCTCTGGTAAAAAGCAACATATACAGGCTATTGTGCCTTGAAAATACAGGCTATTGTGCCTTGAAAATACAGGCTATTGTGCCTTGAAAAATAACACCTTGGCTTGGGTTGTCGCACCCGGTCAAGAGTGAAAAACAAAGAAAACCCATCTCTGGATCCATCAGGAGCTCTGGTCGCCTGTAATGGGTGAATCAATAGGTGTGGGATGCCACACCGTACCTCAATCCAATACCTTCTAAAAAGAAACACTTTAGAAGGGTATGATCATAAGTATCATCCTTTGAATACCACAAGCAAAGATGGGAAAAATATATTAAAAGGAAGTACCATTCTTTGGCTAGCATAAGCAAAATGGAAAAAATATATTAAATCTATTATCCCTTTAAGGGAATTATCATCCTTTGGCTAGTATGATCAAGGATTGGATCATTATATTTATTACCCTTCAAAAGGGAATGGTTCTTATCAAAAGAACCATTGGTCTTCTTTGTGAAGATCTTGTTATGAACTTCTGGACTTCTGCACTACCGACCTTCTTAATTATTGCAATCAGAGGATTTATCCATCAAAGATATTATCTCAAAGATATATGTCCTAGAATTTCCAAATTTATTAGATGCACTTGTGGGACTTTGATTGTACTAGGTATACCAACTTTTTGTAAGTTCATTTTTCTTTGTAAAAGCAAAAGAAAAAGAACTTGTGGGACTAGGAGATAGGTGAAAGGAAAAGTAAGAATGTAAATTTTTATCTATTCTTTTTGTAAGTTCCAATTTTTTAAAGTGCCAAAAAGTAGAACTTGTGGGACTGATGAAGAGGGCAAAAATATGACGAAGATGGAAGAGCCAGGACGACCCAGATCCCGGGCCCCGGCCCAGCCCGGGCTCCTTCAGGACCCTGTTCAGGCTCCAATTTGGGCACCAATCATCAATCTGGGTCCTGGGCTCTATGACCAGGTTCCGGATCCTACACTCGGCACTCTACGACCAGGCGCCACATCCCGCGTCTCATATTCCGCATCCGCACGATGGGATTGTCACCTTTCAAGTCCAGTGAATATATATTCAAGTATTTGTGAACCTTGATACGCGAATATCAAACTCTTAAATTGCATGGCCGTCAGTGTGACGCATGACTAGTCAGGTATTATTTAAACCCTATTGAATGAGTATTAAACTACCAAATTGCATGACCGTCAGTGTGACGCATGACTAACTGGGTATTAATTGAACCATAAAGAATGAGTGTTATTCTACCAAATTGCATAACCGTCAGTGTGACGTATGACTAACCAAATCCCCCGTCAGTGAGCTAGAAGTCAATGATGCTGAGCCAACCTCTGGGCTCTGGGATAGTAAATTTGTGGGTTCCGGATCTGATACAGATACCGTCCTCCAGCCACGCGTAGCCGGTACCACCGGATTTCTTCTCGACCCCCAATAACCAAGTTAGTTAGAAGTTTCAAATATTAGTTCGAGTCATCACAGTGTCGGATGTCGATTATGTATTCAAAGGAGGTTAGTGGGAAATTCCCGAATCTATTGTCATTAAGCATAACCTTTTCCTTAATCCTCTAGGTATCTTTCAACCGCTTCGAATATTTCTCGTGTGTGTTTACTTCTACTCTAAGGTATATTTAATAGTACAACACACAAGTATACAGGCCAAACAAATAACCAAACACAAAACAACATAGTAGTTCATTTCCATGCATTTATCTTAGGTCATTTCAAACAACAACTAGCACTCAAGCTAATGTAACTCGGTAGCAAACAGGCTGCAAGAAACCATACCTTAGCCTTAGCCGAAGTCCACCTACTATCGGCTGACATCTCGACTATTCCGATCCTATAATCCAATCAATTATGTGAGTTAATTCTTTATTTACGCTAGTATATAACATTTCTTGTTTTATAGCACTCCTTTTAATTTTGATTACCAATGTATACTTAACGTAACATGGCGCATATATATGTATTCAGTTGGTGCAATCACATGTGTATATGTATAATTAAACATAAACCGAGATTTGTTTCATTTGTCATCATTTTTTTCCTCATGCAGGATACTGTTCCAGTGGTTTATCTGACGGGAAAGGAATGAATAGGAGTGACAAGGGACAGTGTGCATATATATATTGTTCGATTTGTAACATTACCGTGAGGAATGGAAGGGCTGACAGATTTTGTTTCAGCTTAGGTTTCAAAACTATCGCGAAGAGAATGTTGTACGATATATATATATATATATACTTTTACTAGTTGGATAGTTACCGTGAAGAAAATGGAAGGATCATCTATGTTCCTACAAGTTTCAATATTACAGTGAGGAGAAGAAAATTGATTAACACTCTAAACAAATATTACTTCATTATTCTCTTCATTTCTCTTTTACAATTTCTTTCATTAATCATATTCTTTGTTAAAACCGCAATAAAGGTCTTTCTTCATTTGCAACAATACAAAATAATTAGCATTATTTATGATTTAAACAGTTGACTTAGAAATTTATTAATCCATTATCAAACTAGCTATTTCTTGCAACTAAACTACAATCTATTCAATAACCACTATATGTTTAGTTAATCCAAAACAATAATAGGATTGACGAATTACTTACCAACTCAGCAATTTCTTAACCTATCTACTATTCGTCAGATTAAAGCTTATTCACCAAACCTTATATTGCTAACAACCTTTTGAAAATTATTCACTTAGTAATATTAACCATTACCCACCATTTCCCTTCAAATTGCTAACAACCTTTCAAAATTAAGACTCTAGAAAAAATAATTTCTAGATCTCCACTTAATCCCAAGTTAGCACCAAATATTTTAACCATTTATATTATTGTGTAGACCTTCTCGGTTTAGAAGTGTTAACATCATAAACTCTAAAATCATTTACCTAATAACTGATGCTTAAGAATTATTCAACTTGTATAGTTTTTGTTTATGTTTAACATTTCACAATTTCAGAATCTAAAACATCGAGAATATACGCAACACATTGCTATAGTTTATTAGGATGTTTAACCACACAAACAAAAAATAAAAATAAAAAAGGTTATTTAATTATGCTTATAGTTTGTTTTACGAGGTGTAACAGCAGGAATTTAGAACTTCCATTGTTAATATCACAACAAAAAACAGTTGGAGTATATTACCGGCTCTTGCAAATTCCCAGTTGCTCCTCAATCTGGTGTGTGCTTATCTGTTACAGAATTGATTTCTTTCATCCCTCCTTAATTTGGTATGCGAGATGTTGCAATCCAGTGACTTACTGCATCAGAGGGCGGACTGGAGAAGAGAATCGAAGAGCGTTCAGAGCATGCAGGTATGTTTTTTGTTGCCAATAAGGGTCGTAAACTTACCGTTAAGAGAATGAAGGGAATCAACACAGAGAAGAAGATAGTTTGAGCATATTACCAGTTCTGGAATGAAATGTTTTATGCCATTCTCCAATCTGGTGTGCGTAGGCAGCAGTTCCAGTGTTCAATCGCTTTCAAAGTTCAGACACAAGAAGGAAATGAAGGGAGTGTGGAGCTTCGGTTTGTCAGTAAGGGTTGCAAAATCCTCTCCGAAAGTACAGATATAGAAGAGAATGGAGATTGGTGCAAATCTGTATGTTTTGTTGTGTAAGAAGTAGCAGTTCTGCTTATTAAACCAACCAGACAGACAGCAGAAGAAAATGAAGAATGTACGTTACATATATGTTCCTTGTACGCTAGGTTGAGTTGCAAAATTTAAGAAAATGAAGATGATGGGTTGAAATTTACCATGAAGAGAATGGAGTTGCTGGCGTAGAGCATGTATGTTCTGTCCCTTAGTTTAGGTTTGCAAAATTACAGAGGGTGAAGAAGATGGATGGAGGTGTGGTTGCTCCTGGTTCACCAACTAAATAGAGAAGTGCAGGGACAGCAGCTGCTCCAGTAGTGATTTACCGTTCCAGAGGAAGCAGATGCAAGAAGAGAATGGATTAGAGCAGAGTATGTATGCTCTCTTGTTCGCCAGCAAGGGTAGCAAAATTACCGTGAAGAAATGAAAGAGCTTGCAGACAAGAGCAGAATGAAAGAGGCGTAGAAAGTGAAATTAAGGCGGAGGAGTTATAAGGAATGAAATTGAAGAATGTCAGCAACACGTGGCATATTTTCCATCTTGTAAATTTTTCCATCTTTTAATAGTTAGGGAGATAATGTGGTGTTAGTTTATAATTTAACAAATTAATATATCTCAGTCCATTTCCACTCTATTTGAATTATTTAAGTGCTCTATATCTTTAATTAATTCCTTTCCACTAACATATTAATCTTGTTATAATTTTGTGTAATTTCTATATTACATGTTATAACCATTTAATAATGTCCTTGTTATTTTTTGTGTACCTCCGTGACATTATTCATTATGTATATTATATAACATCATGATTGCTAGTATTTAATTTCTCTCTTTTCCTCCATAATGTTTTCCTTATGTCTACGGTTTAGTAAACCTTTTTAAACCTTCACTGTTGTTTATTACTGCACAGGATTAAGGATGGTCTTTCCATTTTTTGCTTATACATACGTTTATATAAGTGTACAGTTATGGTTAAATAAACTCTTTTTAACCTCCTTAAGATAATCAACATCGTATTGTTTCTTTTTACTTCTTTAAGGATATTTAACCCTTTAATTTAATAGTTTTATTTAATTAATTTATTATTAACTAGAATAATTAATATTTGGAATATTTCAATTCTTCCTTATAATTATTCCCACTTAGTCCAATATTTTGTGTAAGGTTTAATAACTTTTTGGACTATATATATGTATATAAATATATCTAGGGGTTATATCATTCCTTGATGACTTAAGGCTCATCAGCCTTTATAGTTCATTAATTAACCCTTCGATTAATTATATAATGTTTAGGGGTATTTCAGTATGTAAGCAAGGTTTTTGGTAGATCGACGCACACATGGCAGAACTATCAAAGGAACTATATTCATTTATATAGTTTTCGAAGCTAGTTTTTTTCTAGATGCCTCTACTTCAAACATTTATTTGAAATAAGATACTTTGAATTGACAATACTTGCAGGCCATACATTTTGAAATTATTGAAAAATTGACATAAGATGCTTTGAATTGACAATACTTGCAGACCATACATTTTTGCAACCGTTGAAAAATTGGCATAAGATGCTTTGGGATAAGATGCTCACTTGACTACTCAATGGGTAAAGACATTATCTAGAAGAACCCGGAAATCTAGGTCATCGAATGACCAACAATTGATGTCAAAATTCCGGATGATCCAACGGACTGTAAATACCTTTGAATGGTTCTACTTTACCTCCACCAGTCCCAACCTAAGTAGATCTCATCCAAAGTACCTCACCCGTCCTTGCAGTTTCTCACAGATAAACAATTGTCATTCCTCTGTAAAACAAAAGAATTTTCGTGCTTGTCATGTAACACCCTGGATTTTACCTCAAGACATAGGTAATAAAATAACAAAGCTAACAGTGAAAACGGCTTCGAAAACGGACTCCAAACGAGCCCTAAAGGTGCAAAACAAGCCTGGTCCGAACTTGTGTCCGGACATGGGAAGTTCGGACACAAGCCGAGATAATTAAACTGTGAAAATCCATCCATCCGAACTTGTGTCCGGACATTGATGTTCGGACACAAGTCGAGAGTTAAAAAGGTTTGAAAACCAGAGGCGTCCGAACTTGTGTCCGGACTTGGAAGTTCGGACACAAGTAAGTTTGAAAAGTCCGAGAAATTTAACGTGGCGTGTCCGAACATCGACGTTCGGACCAAAGTTCGGACACACCAAAACAGAGAGCCTCTGAAACATTCGGGACCTGTCCGAACATGGATGTCCGGACAGACGTTCGGACAGGTCCTGATGGGCATCCTTTCCAGCGCAAACAGAACCAAATTAACATCAAAATCAACCATAAAACTCAGCAATCAAAGGAGAATCATTCCAATAACTTGGTACCTCAAATGATAGCAAAATACACCACCGCAAGATCTTCAACAATAAGTATCTCTCATCAAATCCAAGACTCCTTAAAGAATTATTCGAGTAAAACACTTCAACAAGATAGCAGCGGAATAGCAAAATCCAAAAGGCGTTACCGCCACACTCTAACAGAGAGTGCTCAGGCTTAAACCACTAACCAAAACCAAAATGTTTCCAAAACTTGTAAAACATAGCGAATTCAAAACATAACTCAACTCGTTCCAAACGTAGTAATTGTCCAATCATCCTAAGCTATGTGATAGCGTGTCCCAATCCCCAAATCAGCCATGAGTACCTGCGATCATAAAAACAACAATAGAAAACGCGAAGGGATCGCGCAAATCAGCGAAACTGAGTAAACATTGCCTCAACCTGTAAAATATATTTGGAAACCCATTTGAAATTTTAAAACCATACTTGTACAGAAACGTAAACCACAACACCAATTCCAAATATCAATCACAAAACATTTCGGGGGAGAACTTTCCAAGAATCAAATCAATGGCTTACACGGACGACCCTCAAATCGGGTCGCAACAATTAGAATCCCACCTCACTCTATGTCCTTAAGTGTGCACACCCCCCAGAAGGTAACTTACGACCCAAAGGAGTAGATCAGTAGAGCTTAACTGCAAGTAATGTCTGCAGGCAAAATAATAAGAATATCCACAGGGTACATAGTACCAATAGTTACACGGAGCGCCATATAGGCACCAACAAATTACACGGAGCACCAAGAGGTACCAACAATTCCAATAACCAATTCAAAGAAAGTCTCCCAAAACCTTTATTCAAACCCTTTCGCAAAACATCTCACCAGAATACACAGGGGAAAATAATTCCCAAACTTCCACAATCTCAAAACCACAGTAAATCCAAATCCTCGATAATCACAAAACACAGAGGTAAGAATGTTGAGCACAACATTTACCTGGATACGCTCACAGCCACCGAATCACTCAGCAAGGTCAGCAGTAGTAGCGTTCGTCAGGGAACTCGGTGTCTAGAATCGCAAGCAGAAATACAATCAGGATCTACTCAAACCAAAGAATTAATAACCTAACCTTACCAACGGATTCCCCTTACCCTTCTACAAGAACCGGCACCAGAGAAGCGGCCTAACGACGCTGGAGAATAAGAGCGTGAATTCAAGAGGGGTTGGGAGCTTGAAGAAAGAGAGAAGAGTGGAGGCAGAGTAGTAGGTTGAAGATGGAAGCGATCGTGATAGCGATCGTGGTATTAATAGAAAACAATATGGAAATAATTAAAGGATTAGTCTTTAACTAATAAATGTATTTAGATTAGTGAGAAGAGAATTTATAAGTAATGTTGTAAAATAACTTGAAATGAGTTTATAAATAAGATTTCAATTTAAAGTAAATGAATAACGTTAAAATCATGGAAGGATCTAGATTCAAAATTTAGAGAGATAAATAAATACTATTTGGCTAAAGTAAAAAAAAACAAAATAGAAGAAGGGCTAAGGATCGTTAGTGAAGGATGAGGAGAATTATCTAAATAATTAGATAAAAGGAATAAATACATAATAGCTAAATAAATGAGTTAGGAAGAGGAAAATATTTTAGGGAGAAGTAAAATCAAATTTGTATTCTTGAACATAATAAGGTTATCTGAAATGAACGTAATTATACCTATGTATATTGCTTCTCTGGGCCTTTATTAATCTTACCCATAACATCCTTGACTATATGCTAATTTAATCCTACGCCAAAATTCACGGGTATTTCATCTCATCCCCTTAAAGAAAGCTTCGCCCTCGAAGCTAAGCCTAGATGATATCCCAACCAAAAGACTGATTCTGAAAGCTGAATCCGACTGAACTTGACATAAGTCTTAAACGGTTACCTGCTCGAAAAGCTGAGGGTATTTCTTCTTCATTTCCTCTTCGACCTCCCACGTTGCCTCCTCAGTCCCATGATTCGACCACAACACCTTGACCATCCGGGTGGACTTCGATCGGGTTTCTCTAGTCTTGGTGTCCAATACTTTAATGGGGTACTCCTCATATGATAGGTTCTGCTCCAATTCCAGCACCTCAGGCTGTAGAACGTGGGATGGGTCGGGAACGTAACGCTTCAACTGAGAGACATGAAAAACATTATGGACCCTCTCCAGCTCACCAGGTAGTGCCAATCTGTAGGCCACCTCTCCAATTCTCTCCAGGACTTCGTAAGGACCCACGAATTTGGGGCTTAATTCCCCTTCTTCTCAAATCTGGTTACCCCTCTCACAGGAGACACCTTCAGGAAAACTCTATCACCAACTTCGAATTCAACCGGTCTCCTCTTTAAGTCGGCATAGGACTTCTGCCTGTCCTGGGCTACTTTCATTCGGCTCTGGATGGTTCGGACCTGCTCCATCGTCTCCTCTATCAGCTGGGGTCCCAATATCACTGTCTCACTGATGTCGCTCCAACATAAAGGGGCTCTGCATTTCCTCCCATACAAGGCTTCATAGGGAGCCATCTTAATACTAGAGTGGTAACTGTTATTGTATGAGAACTCCACCAGGTGAAGTCTATCTGCCTAAGTCCCCTGAAAATCCATGACACATGCCCGAAGCATGTCCTCCAAGGTCTGGATAGTCCTCTCCGTCTGACCATCTGTGCCGGGTGAAAAGCAGTGCTCAACTTCAATTTAGTACCCATAGCTTTCTGAAACTGCTGCCAGAAATGTGCTAAGAATCTCGAGTCTCGATCAGATACTATCGTCTGAGGCACGCCATGGTATCTGACCACATTCTTAAGGTATGCATCCACTAGCTGGCTCATAGACCAAGTGCTCTTCATAGGTATGAATCGAGCGGACTTGGTGAGTCGATCCACGATCACCCATATCTGGTTGACTCCACCCTTCGCTGGCGGTAGTCCGACTACGAAATCCATAGAAATAGAGTCCCACTTCCATTTGGGTACTTCCAAGGGCTGCAACAATCCTCCCATCCTCTTATGCTCGAACTTCACCTTCTGACAGGTGAGGCATTTAGACACGAACTCTGCTACCTCCCGCTTCATCTTTGGCCACCAGAACAGCTTCTTCAGATCCTTGTACAATTTATCTCCGCCTGGGTGGACTGAATAGGGAGTATTATGAGCCTCCTTCATCAGTCTCTCCTTCACATCTGCACAACCTTGAGGGACGCACCAACGGCCTCTAAATCTCAGACTGCCATCAGCGTGGATTTCGAATCCTTCTGCCTTCTTTCCTTTAACTTCTCTCTGATTCGTTCCAATTTAACATCATCGGCTGTCCCTTGAGTATCTCCCCATAGATGTCGGAAGAGGCCACTCATATGGTACAGCTTCACCTCGTGCTCTACTCCCCCAGATTCCATCACCTCCAAATTCAGCCTCTGAAACTCCCGAGCTAGCTCATCAGGAAGGACCCCACATAGAATTCACTGAATGAATCCTCTTTTCCTGAGGAACGCATCAGCTACCAAGTTGGACTTCCCTTCATGATAAGACATCTCAAAATCATAGTCCTTAATCAGCTCTAGCCATCGTCTCTGCATATCATATTCAATCCTTTTTTTGGGTGAAAATATACTTGAGGCTTTTGTGGTCGGTGAAGATCTTGCACGAGACACCATAGAGGTAGTGTCTCCAGATCTTGAGTGCAAAAACCACGGCTGCTAACTCCAAGTCATGCGTCGGATATCTGGTCTCATACTCTTTCAACTGCCTCGACGCGTAAGCTATGACCTTCCCGTGCTGCATCAGGACGCACCCTAAGCCATATTTGGAAGCATCGCTGAAAACTTCGAACCCATCTCCCTGAGGCAAGGTCAGGACTGGAGCTGTGGTCAACCTCTCCTTCAATGCCTGGAACGCCTTCTCACAGTCGCTGTCCCACTGGAACTTGATCACTTTCTTCATAAGGTTGGTGAGAGGTCTCGCTATCTTCGAGAAGTCCTTCACGAAACGTCTGTAATACCCTGCCAAGCCCAGAAAGCTTCGCACTTCAGTCAGGTTACTGGGCCTTGGCCATTCTTTTACGGCCTGAATCTTCGACGGATCTACTGAGATGCCTTCACTAGTGATGACGTGGCCCAAAAATGCCACTCGGTCTAACCAGAAGTCACACTTGGACAGCTTCGCGTACAGCTGCTGCTCTCTCAATGTCTGCAATACTAGTCTCAAATGTTCCTCATGCTCCCGTTCGTCCTTGGAATATATAAGGATGTCATCTATGAAAACCACCACAAACCGATCCAAATATGGGTGGAAGATACGGTTCATGAGGTCCATAAAGACAGCTGGGGCGTTGGTAAGTCCAAAGGGCATCACCAAGAATTCAAAGTGCCCATACCTAGTCCGGAAGGCTGTCTTCGGGATGTCTCTCTGCTACTCTGAGCTGATGGTACCCTGACCTCAAATCGATCTTCGAGAAGGTCCCTGCCCCTTGCAGCTGATCAAAGAGATCGTCTATTCTCGGCAAGGGGTATCTGTTCTTCACTGTGATCTGGTTCAGCTCCCTGTAGTCGATGCACAACCTCATACTCCCGTCTTTCTTCTTCACAAACAAGACCGGGGCTCCCCAAGGCGATACACTCGGGCGAATGTATCCTTTATCCAAAAGATCCTCCAACTGGGTCTTCAATTCTTTCAACTCTGAGGGTGCCATCCGGTAAGGAGCCTTCGAAATCGGTGCTGAGCCTGGCACAAGGTCGATGCTGAATTCCACTTCTCGGTCTGGCGGCATACCCGGAATCTCGTCTGGGAACACGTCTGGAAATTCGCTTACTACTCGGATCTCCTTCTTCTCGTCTGACTCCTGGCTCAGGTCTTGGACATAGCAAAGGTATGCTTGCTGTCCTTTCTTTACTTGGGAGAGAATTGTCATTGCTGATACGAGCTTCACTCCGGGCTTCTCCCACATTCCTGTACGAGACTCTCCGTCCCGACGGTCCTCTGAGAATAATTTTCTGCTCGCTGCAGTCTATCCTTCCCTTGTATTTGCTCAGCCAATCCATTCCCAGGATTATATCAAAGTCGGTCAAGGCGAACTGGATCAAATCTATTACAAATTGCTCCCCCTTGATATCTATGCCTACGTCTTTCATTACATTCTTACAAGTGATCACCCGTCCCGATGGTATAGATACAGCTATAGGGAAGTCTCACAAATCTCTATCCCCAATTTCCCAACTAGGCTATCAGATATGAAAGAGTAAGTAGCCCCAGTATCAAAAAGAATACGCGCAGGAGTACCAAGAACAGTAAAGGTACCTGCTAACACGTCTGCCTCGGCCTCGGCTTCGGCCCGACTCATCACATTGATCTTCCCTGGAGCCCGCTGCTGGTTGCTTCGGTACTCCCCTTGGCCTCTATTGCCACCATTGCCGCCCTCTCCATTACTACGCTGAGGAGCGTCCCCGCGCTGACTCTGATTCGGGCCTCTGCCCTGCTGGTCGGTCTGCCTGGATGAGCGGTCGCCACTATAGCCTCTCTGCTGACTACCTCCCTGGGGACTCTGAAAGCACTCGAATAATCGGTGTCCCCGCCTCCCACAACGAAAACAGGTGACTGAGTTCCCCTCACAATCTTTCCCTGGGTGGTCCTTGTTGCACCTTTTGCAGTAGAAGTGTCTCTCCTGCCTGTACTCCCCTCTCTGAGTCTGGTGCTGGGGCTGGTCACCTCGCCTCTGATCACCCCTCTGATCTCCCCCATGTCTCGGCCTCCCGTCTCTGCGGTCCGAGTGAGGCTTCCATCTCTTCTCCTGCTGATGATGCCTGTGGGACTGATCCTCTCGTCCCCGGGGCTCGTCTCCTCCCTCCATCTTCCTCTTATTACCAGCCAGGACCTCCTTCCTCTTCTGCTGCACCCTGTACAGGTTAGCAGCTTTCCCGTACGCATCTTGGAGCGTCGGGATTGTCAGCACGCTGAGGGCCTCCTGCAGACTCCAGTTTAGCCCACCCACAAACCTCTGCACCTTCGACGCCTCGTCGGGAACCATCGTAGGAGCGAACCTGGCCAGCTCCAGGAACTTCGAATGGTACTCCTTGACACTCAGAGATAGCTGCTTGAGCTCTGAGAACTCCAAATACTTCTGCATCCTGACATGCTCGGGGTAGAAGCGCCTCCTCATGGCCTCCTTCAGGCCATCCCAGCCGAAATCAGGTCCAGCTAGTAGCACATCTCTGTTGGCAGACCACCAGATGTCTGCCTCACTCTTGAAATAGTAAACTGCTGCGTTTACCCTTCGGTCAGCTGGGCAATTGACTGCCTCAAAGATCTTGTCAAATTCCCTTATCCAGTCCTCAAGTAGCACCGGGTCCTCCTCTCCCTTGAAGGATGTGGGCTTCAGATGGGCAATTCTCTTAGTGTAGTCCTCCGGCACATTATCCCTCTGAGCCTGTCTCTGGACTATCTGTCCCAGGTTGAGAGCCAACTCCTGCAACTGCCTCATGGGGTCGTTGGCGGCCATCTGAGTTCGGCGACTCCTACTTCTGGTGTGGTATGGAAAGCTCAGTCTGTCAGCCAGTCCTGCACTCCCTAGAGCTCTAAGCGAACTCCTGATTACATATACTAAGCAAGGTAAGCAGCATTCACCCATATCCCCTATATATTAAGTCCCTACCCCATATTAGGAGCTAGCACATCTAATAGCTCCAATACCAGTATGCAATAATCAATCAGTTATACTAACATCATCACAATCATTGTAACACACAAACGGAGAATGCACTTCAATATCCATACAGTGTAACATCATATACACAGTATCGCAGGTACTACAATTCCCAAACGGCTTGCCCCACATTTTAGTTCCCTTTTTAATCCAAATTTATCTTATTTACCAAACATAGCTCTGATACCACCTTGTAACACCCTGGATTTTGCCTTAAACATAGGTAATAAAATAACAAAGCTAACGGTGAAAACGGCTTCGAAAACGGACTCCAAACGAGCCCTAAAGGTGCAAAACAAGCTTGGTCCGAACTTGTGTCCGGACATGGGAAGTTCGGACACAAGCCGAGATAAGTTAAAACTGTGAAATCCATTTGTCCGAACTTGTGTCCGGACATTGATGTTCGGACACAAGTCGAGAGTTAAAAGGTTGAAAACCAAAGGCGTCCGAACTTGTGTCCGGACTTGGAAGTTCGGACACAAGTAAGTTTGAAAAGTCCGAGAAATTTAACGTGGCGTGTCCGAACATCGACGTTCGGACCAAAGTTCGGACACACCAAAACAGAGAGCCTCTGAAACATTCGGGGCCTGTCCGAACATGGATGTCCGGACGGACGTTCGGACAGGTCCTGATGGGCATCCTTTCCAGCGCAAACAGAACCAAATTAACATCAAAATCAACCATAAAACTCAGCAATCAAAGGAGAATCATTCCAATAACTTAGTACCTCAAATGATAGCAAAAACACCACCGCAAGATCTCTTACACAATAAGCAAATCTCATCAATCCAAGACTCCTTAAAGAATTATTCGAGTAAAACACTTCAACTAGATAGCAGCGGAATAGCAAAATCCAAAAGGCGTTACCGCCACACTCTAACAAAGAGTGCTCAGGCTTAAACCACTAACCAAAACCAAAACGTTTCCAAAACTTGTAAAACATAGCAATTCAAAACATAACTCAACTTGTTCCAAACGTAGTAATTGTCCAATCATCCTAAGCTATGTGATAGCGTGTCCCAATCCCCAAATCAGCCATGAGTACCTGCGATCATAAAACAACAATAGAAAACGCGAAGGGATCGCGCAAATCAGCGAAACTGAGTAAACATTGCCTCAACCTGTAAAATATATTGGAAACCCATTTGCAATTGTAAAACCATACTTGTACAGAAACGTAAACCACAACACCAATTCCAAATATCAATCACAAAACATTTCGGGGGAGAACTTTCCAAGAATCAAATCAATGGCTTACACGGACGACCCCCAAATCGGGTCGCAACAATTAGAATCCCACCTCACTCTATGTCCTTAAGTGTGCACCCCCCCAGAAGGTAACTTACGACCCAAAGGAGTAGATCAGTAGAGCTTAACTGCAAGTAATGTCTGCAGGCAAAATAATAAGAATATCCACGGGGTACATAGTACCAATAGTTACACGGAGCGCCATATAGGCACCAACAATTACACGGAGCACCAAGAGGTACCAACAATTTACACGGAGCACCAAGAGGTACCAACAATTCCATAACCAATCAAAGAAAGTCTCCCAAAACCTTTATTCAAACCCTTTCGCAAAACATCTCACCAGAATACACAGGGGAAAATAATTCCAAAACTTCCACAATCTCAAAACCACAGTAAATCCAATCCTCGATAATCACAAAAACACAGAGGTAAGAATGTTGAGCACAACATTTACCTGGATACGCTCACAGCCACGAATCACTCAGCAAGGTCAGCAGTAGCGTTCGTCAGGGAACTCGGTGTCTAGAATCGCAAGCAGAAATACAATCAGGATCTACCAAACCAAAGAATTAATAACCTAACCTTACCAACGGATTCCCTTACCCTTCTACAAGAACCGGCACCAGAGAAGCGGCCTAACGACGATGGAGAATAAGAGCGTGAATTCAAGAGGGGTTGGGAGCTTGAAGAAAGAGAGAAGAGTGGAGGCAGTAGGTTGAAGATGGAAGCGATCGTGATAGCGATCGTGGGTTAAATAGAAACAATATGGAAATAATTAAAGGATTAGTCTTTAACTAATAATGTATTTAGATTAGTGAGAGGAGAATTTATAAGTAATGTTGTAAAATAACTTGAAATGAGTTTATAAATAAGATTTCAATTTAAAGGTAAATGAATAACGTTAAAATCATGGAAGGATCTAGATTCAAAATTTAGAGAGATAAATAAATACTATTTGGCTAAAGTAAAAAAAAACAAAATAGAAGAAGGGCTAACTGATCGTTAGTGAAGGATGGGGAGAATTATCTAAATAATTAGATAAAAGGAATAAATACATAATAGCTGAATAAATGAGTTAGGAAGAGGAAAATATTTTAGAGAGAAGTAAAATCAAATTTGTATTCTTGAACATAATAAAGTTATCTGAAATGAACGTAATTATACCTATGTATATTGCTTCTCTGGGCCTTTATTAATCTTACCCATAACATCCTTGACTATATGCTAATTTAATCCTACGCCAAAATTCACGGGTATTTCAATACAGTGGGTGAGAATTTTTGGAAGCCAAAAGACATACCCCAGAGAGGCGGGGTGAGAGATAGTAAGGCATGTGATTGAGGATACTTTGGGGAGGTTATTTTTTGGTGGTGAATCAGACAGTACATTATGGCAAGATCAGAGGCGGACAAAACTGATTTCCTTCCTTTCTAGGGACTAGGTTTTTGATCACCAAAGTGTGGAGCATTGGTGAGTATTTGACAGAGCGGGTAGGTCTAAAGAGTGACCGACTCTGCTATTGGGCAAAAAGATATCATAAACTTCCTTTGCAGTTATAACCCTAGATCAGGAAAACCAGCTCTATCATAGAATTCTAATCCACTAGTTGAGATGGCCAAATGAGTTGCAATAGAATTGGAATCAAGAATGATAGCTTTGTCATGTACCTCAGCCATGATCTTCCCTTTACGAATGACACAGTTTTGGTAGAACTGGTAGGCTTCGTTTCGTGGTATGTTTGAATTCCGTGGAACAAGTGGTTCCAATTCTGAAATCTGAGCATCTCTTCAAACATGGTGAACTCCATTGAGTGTAACCATTCCAGATCGAGTAGCTTTCCTTTCACCAAATTTTTTGACTCAGTGGAATCATCTGGTGGTACGGAATAAGCAGTAGAGTGGGTGTCAATAAGGCCTAGCCTTGGAGCAGGTCTTGGAGGGACCGACAGAGCGAGGACGGAGTCGCTTCCTAGTTGAGGTAGTTGCTGTGTCGGAGTCAGCTTGAGTCGACGAGTTTGTGGTGCTTTGTGGCTTTTCTTCAGCTGGTGCTGTGATGACTGGGGATGGTGGAGGGATCGGGACTACAGGAGTGGATTTGAAGATGACGGTTGACATTTGGCCCTTGATCGAAGAGTTCGAGTAGGAGGGGGCCGGGGAACATTTGATTTGGAACATCTGGTTTTCTTTGGGGGTGGGGATTGTTCAGGAGCAAGGGGTTAGGTTTCGTGTTCTTGTACTGCTTCTGATTCTTTGGCAGGGGAGTTGGGTTGTGGGTTTTGATTCTCTTGCTCTGAGGGTTGAATGTGCCAAACTGGATGTTTGTGGGGATTTGGTTACGTTTGTGGTGTGTGGGTATGATTGGGGTTGTAGGTGGTGAGGATTGTTTGGGGGGTGAGGGTGTGTTTTCCGATTGTGGTGACGACGTAGGGTTGACAATGGTAGTTGGTGTGTAGAGACTTTGGGCAATGGGGTGGTGATAGGTTGGGTGTCGATTGACATATAAGGTGCGACGACGGTGGAAGCGAAGGTGGAGGTGGGTGTTTGTTTGGCTTGCAGGAAGGTGAGCTTGTTGATGAAGGCTTGGAGAAGTTGTGGATCGTCAGGTAAGTTGGCGTCGGAAAACATGGGGTTTTGCTTTGGGTTAGGGTTTGATGCCATGGTAGTGTTTGGTTAACGATTTTAGGCAGAGGTAGGAGAGGACGAAGGGAGCAAAAGGTTGGGACAGAGAGGCTTAGTGGTAGAGTGCGAAGGAAGGTACTAGCGTCTGATTATAAGTGGACGTAGTGTGTCAGGGAGGAAAGAGCTAATTGGGTGAGATGGTTAGTAGCGGATAACTGGGCGAAAATTTCGTGGGTTGTTTTTCCTATGTAAAATTCTTGTTTTTGATGCGCCGGTGTTTTGTTTATATGACAGACGGACTAGGTCATCAGAGTAATTAATGCATTTCACCCAATAATGAAAAACAGGAGAAGGAGATACAACCTTAGCTAAGTCATACGGGTCATACCTTGTGTGAACACAGAGTTTCAAATGGGCCTCGTTGCAACGGTTTGGTGAATATGTCTGCAAGTTGATCGGAAGTAGGAACGTATTCTAGTTGTATCAGCCCTTTTTCAATGCAATCCCTTTAGAAGTGGTGACGAATCTCAATGTATTTTGTCCTGGAATGATGAATAGGATTTTTAGATAGATCAATAGCACTATTGTTGTCATAGAAAATTATAGTACAAGTAGGAGGAATAATATAATCCTGTAGTTGTTGTTGTATCCATGGTATCTGAGCACAGCAAGCAGCTGCAAAGACATATTTGGCTTCAGCAGATGACAAGGCTACTGTGTTTTGCTTCTTTGAACTCCAGGCTACAAGACATAGTCCCAAAAATTGGGCGGTGCCAGATGTGCTTTTTCCGTCTAATAAGGAACTTGCACAATCAGAGTCATTGTACCCTATTAGAGTAAAATCAGGAGTACTCGGGTACTAGAGGTACATGTCCTGGGTGCTTTTCAAATAGCGAAAGATGTGCTTTACACTTTGTAGGTGTAATTCTTTTGGATTTGCCTGAAATCTTGCACAGAGACATACAACATAGAGAATGTCAGGTCGACTTGCTGTTAAGTATAGGAGAGAACCTATCATACCTATATAGTGTGGCATCAACAGCAATCCCTTTTTCATCCAGATGTGGTTTCTCTGTGGCGGACATTGGAGTAGGTGTGGCTTTGGAATCCTGCATCTTGTACTTGACTAGTAGCTCATGGATGTATTTTTGTTGATGAATTTGAGTCCCGTTCTCTTGGTGAATGATTTGAAGACCTAAAAAAAATTTTAATTCTCCAAGAGCGCTCATTTCAAACTCTTTACTCATGAGATCAGAAAAGAATGAACATAATTCAGGAATAGTTGATCCATATATTATATCATCCACGTAGATCTGGACAATGAGTATATCTTCACCTTTGGTGAGAGTAAAAAGAGTTTTGTCAACCTTACCTCGGATGAATCCATGAGACAATAAGTAGGATGAGAGACGTTCATACCATGCCCGTGGGGCCTGCTTCAGGCCATATAATGCTTTGTCTAACATGTAGACATACTCAGGGTGGAGTGGGTCTTCGAATCCGGGTGGTTGAGCAACATAAACATCCTTGTGATGTATCCATGTAAAAATGCAGTTTTTACATCCCTTGGTAAAGCTTCATACTCGATGAGCCGCGTATGAAATACCCCGAATAATTGCTACCTTAATAAATAAGGATTAAACTAAATCATGAGCAATAATTGCTACAAATGCTATTGTATACAATATATATAGTCCAAATTAGACACTAAATTATACACTCAATCGCTAATCAAAAAGAAAATATCATTAAGGAGAAAAATCAACCCCTAAATTTAATATCACATGTAACATATTAGTACATGTGTTAAATTCCACTAATATCACTCAAGAATTTATATATACACTTTATATAGTCTAGACAATCATAAATACAATATATACTCATGTATATACAATTTAAAACCAAAGACACTGTTATACCCAAAATTTCAACCCCCTCGGAGTAGTCTCTAAGGCATATGTGTTACAAAGGGCAAAATGCACCAATGCAAGGATTTTCCAAGGACATTCTCGGATTTTCTATTTTCATATGACTTGCTCATTATCTCCAAACACATCCAAATATCATAGTCATTATGAAAGGTATTTCGTGATTTTCTGATAATATTTATTCTGGAAATTAAGCTTTTAATATGCTAGTTTTTTTAATAATTAACACATGAAATAGCCTCAAAATAGAAATAAAAGGGTTTTCAAAATTAAATAAATTGTCAAATGGTTAGCATGACTACATACAGTCATAAACCTGAAATTATTTTATTTGGAACCTTATCCCAAAATTTAAAAGAGAAATTCAATCATTTTTACAATTTTCTCTCTCCTCTGGAAAATACTGAAATCAAAACAAAATGTCATGATATTTTAACACAAGATAGGATGATTATTAGAGACTAATGCCGTTGGAATTTCTTATTTCAACTTTCCAATCGTAAGTTATGAATTATGGGAGATTCCAGATTGTAAGATTTTTATCTAATCGGTTATTAATCAAAATAACCTGATTCCAACTCTCAAAATTCCTAAAATTCGTCTTTTATCTTTGGGTAAAATTTCGGAATTTTTATCAACTTGTTGCACGTTTTAAAAAATTAGATTCTCTTAGAGCACAAAATCATGGTTTTAGATAAAAATCTTGTTCTATGAACTTGGTCATGCTCTTTCTATAAAAGGCCTTCCAAAAAAGACACCTAGCGCAAGGGAGAACACTTCCAAAGTCAGAAAACACAGCCACAAACCTTGTCCCCATGTTTTTACACTTCCAAGCCTCAAATCAATACCGAAACACTGCAGATTTCACCCCGAAACCACCAAAAACTCATCCTTTCTTCTCCCATTGAACATCCAAGCACCAAAACACCAATACACAGAACCAAAACGTGTTAACAGCCCAGGGAAGAAGGGGTCAGAAGCTAGTTTCGAACTCAAGCCAGAACCGAATCCGACGAAGCCTCGAAGGGCCCTTGATGTGAAGAATCCAATCGAATTCGAAGGTAAACCAGGTAGAAATCTGAATCTCCTAAATCCCCACGAAGTATTTAATCTGGTGTTAAAATTTGACTTCGAACTGACTCTTTAAGGTTTCTGAATTGTTGTTTGTTTCTGTTTCTGTTCATAACTTGTTCATTAAGTTTCGTCCTTATTTGAAGTCAAATTGAAAACTTTCAATCACTAATGTCTTGTACATCTTTCAGGCTACAGACCCATAAAATTTGAGCACAAAACAACGTCGGGAACCTCCCAAACGCCGCCGTCCGAGGGCGGTCCGCACCCATGGACGCTATGTCCAGGGTCCGGACGCCTTGTCCGTAAGCCCGGACGCCCCGGGGCGGTATTTCAAAATATTCAAAATTTAGGTTTTCTGAAATAATGTCCGGGCCCACGGACCCTGTCTGTGGCCCCGGACTTTTTCAAAATGCGTTCTCTGTTTAATTCGACTTTTATGTTCACATAGGTTAACTAGGGTCTGTGGGTTCGGACATTAGGTCCATACCCACGGACGGAAACAAAGTTGACCTAATTCTGCCTCCGAAACCCTAGTTTAGGAATCTTTAATTGTACTTTAATTTTCTGTCAAAAAATGCTAAAACACAAAAAAAAACAAAAGCTCGCGCACTTAGGTTAAAACGATTCGTTATAAGCCGTAATTAAACTAAGTAGAGGAAAAACGACTTCTAGGGGTAATGAAAGTAATTGAAACCCTAAATAAGTCGTATACCAAGCCCCCGAACCCGAACTCTCCTTTCCTAATTTGATCTAGGTAAAAATTAGGTGGCGACTCATAATAGGTTCCAGTGAGCTAGCCTAGGCTTTAATAATTAATGTTATATGACAGTTATTAATCTTAGGTTATAAGTGGACCTAAAACCCGACTAAATCCTAATGAAACTAAAATCAACATAGGATAGGGTTTAAAAATCGAGGCTCACAGACTGGCGACTCTGCTGGGGACAAACTCTAATATTAACTTGTTTAATTTTAAGAAAGAGGGCTTAACTCCAAAAGTGTTTATTTATGGCTTTATTACTTTGTTTGTTTACTTTTGTGCGCACTTTAATTTTCTACACCTTTGTATCATATGAGAGCGAGGGTCCACTTAAACCGATTTCACCCCGGGACCCGTTTGAGGGTCCCCTGTCAGGGACTCATACCTTTTAGGTGATGTGAATAAGCGGGGGAAAAGAGGAGGATGTCGTCTAATCACATCCCCTTAATACCTGGGCTTTAGCCCCAAGCGTTTTCCTGGCAGTACCCTTACCTAGCCCATTGTTTGGTCAGTCAAAGACCCGACTGTAGACGCACACCTTCAGGTGATGTGGAAAAAGTGGGGAAGCCCAAAGAGAATAGCGTGCAAGCCCTATTCCTTTGTGGTAACCAGGGCCCATGCCCTAAGCACCTCTCCGGATTGATCCATACCCTGTTTGATTTAAGCGTTTAGTGAGGACATGTGAATTTGTGTGGGCTTTATTTGCTGTATGATCGGCCCACTAGCCTAGAAATGGATAGGAACTTTTTCCACATCAACTCAGCCCAACCCGAATTTACGGCTTTATTATTTGCGCCCCAAAGGCTTGTTTGGTTTAATAGTGAGTTATTTGGGCTTTGGCCAAAAGTTTAGACTTAGGTGATCTCTCTCTCTCGGCCCAATTTGAATTATCAATTTAGTTCTAGGCCCACGAAAAACAAATCCACCTAAAGCAATCCATGAAAATCCATCGACCATTATTTCAAGGCTCATTCTAATCTAGGAAGGCTTTTCACTTGGGCTTTGACCCAAAATCCTAGACATGGGAATCTTTTAGGCCCAATCAGAATTACTTGGCCAAAATTCCAATTCACATCAAGATCATGGTTTAGAAATCATTTTGGCTCATGCGCCTTACTTCTAGCCCAAGCGCCCAATTCTCAAAACATTCCGGCCCAGGAGCCACATTCTTCAAACATTTCGTCCTAGGCGCCAGTTCACGCTCATGAAATTCCGGCCCATGTGCCTCTCTTCCAACTTATTTCGGGCCTCAGTACCTACCCACAATCTTCAAAACATTCCAGCTCATGTGCTTTTCTTGCAGCCCAAACAAGTTTTAACCTAAAACTTCTTCGCGGTCTAGAATTTTAGCTCAATCCACTTTTGTTTTCCAACAGATAAGCCCGAATCCCAAGTATGGCAGAGGGAGGAAACCCAGTTGTTATACCCAAATTTTAGCCCCCCCGGAGTGGTCTCTAAGGCATACGTGTACAAAGGGCAAAGTGGTCAAAATGCACCAATGCACGATTTTCCAAGGACATTCTCGGGATTTTCTATTTTTCATATAACTTGTTCATTATCTCCAACACTTCCAAAATATCATGGTCATTATGAAAGGTATTTCATGATTCTCTGATAATATTTATTCTGGAAATTTAGCTTTTAATTCATATTATAAGCTAATTTCTTTAATAATTTACACATGAAATAGCCTCAAATAGAAATTAAAAGGTTCCAAATTAAAATAAAATTGTCACATGGTTACCATGACTACATCCAGTCAAAACCTGAAATTATTTTATTGGGAACCTTATCCCAAAATTTAAAAGAGAAATTCAATCATTTTTGCAATTTTCTCTCTCCTCTGGAAAATACCGAATCAAAACAAAATGTCATGAAATTTTAACACAAGATAGAGGATGATTTTTAGAGACTAATGCCGTTGGAATTTCGTTATTTCGACTTTTCCAATAATTAGTTATGAATTATGGGAGATTTCCATATTGTCCGATTTTTATCTAATCGATTATTTATCAAACTAATCCGATTCCAACTCTCCAAATTCCTAAAAATCATTATTTACCTTCAGTTAAATTTTCATAATTTTATCGGCTTGCAACATATTTTAAAAAAATCAGATTCCCTTGGAGCACAAAATCAGTCTTTTAGATAAAGATCTTGCTCTATCAATTTGACCATGCTCTTTCTATAAAAGGACCCCCCAAGAACGAACTAGGGCGGAGAAGAACACCTCCAAAGTCAGAGAACACAGCCACAAACCTTCTTCCCACGTTTTTACACTTCCAAGCCTCAATCAATACCGAAACACTGCAGAAATCACCCCAAAATCACCAAAAAAACATCCTTTTCTTCTCCTATTGAACTCTTCCAAGCACCAAAACATCACAAAAACAGAAGCAAACCGTCCTTAATCATACAAAGGAAGAAGATTAGAAATCAGAAGGGGTCGAAAGCTGAACCGGATCGGCTACCAACGACGCGTTCGTAAGTTCCCGACGTGAAGGAACAACCAAATCCCGAAGCCAAAACAGGTTAGAATTCGAATTCTTTAACTCCACTGATCACAATACGCTTCTGGTTGAAATTCCTATTCGAACTGACTTTTCTTTGCTTTTGAATTAAGGTTTGTTTGCGTTTCTGTCCGCTAACTTGCTCAATAAGTTTCGTCCTTAATTCGTAGTCAAATTGAAAACTTTTGATCACTAACATGTTTAGAATCTTTCAGGCTACGTACCCATAAATTTTGAGCCAAAAACACCGCCGGGAAACAGCCTTAACGCCGCCGTCCGAGGTCGGTCCGCACCCACGGACGCTATGTCCGGGGTCCCGGACGCTCTGTCCGAAAGCCGGACACCCCCGGACGGTGGCGGGATATTTTTATTTTCAAAAGTTAGGGTTTTATAAAACATGTCCGGGCCCACGGACGTCCTGTCCGTGGCCCCGGACTTTTCAAAATCTCGTTTTTGTTTAAATTTGACTTTTGTATGTAATTAGGTTAACTAGGGTCCGTGGGTTCGGACATTAGGTCTGTGGCCACGGACGGAATAAAAATTTGACCTAATTGCCTGCTCCGAAACCTTAATTTAGGTAACTTTCAATTTCACTTTAATTTTCTGTCAAAAAACGTTAAAAAAAAAAAAAAAACAGAAGCGCGCACCTAGGTTAAAAAACAACTTTGTAGAAAGCCGTAAATGAACCAAGTAGAGGAAAAACGACCTAGGAGGGGTAATGAAAGTAATTGAACCTAATTAAGTCGAATATCAAGCCCCCGAACCCGAACTCTCCTTCCTAATTTGATCTAGGTAAAAATTAGGTGGCGACTCATAATAGGTTCCAGTGAGCTAGCTTAGGCTTTAATAATTATTGTTTTATGATATAGTTATTAATCTTAGGTTATAAGTGTAACACCCCTATTCTTAAACCTGTAATGACGTCATAACTCGTAGCATAATAAATAGCAAATCGCAGCGGAAAATAAAACTATCTAACCTGGTGTTACACGCCGTCACTCACCCTTGTGAGTAACAAGGCATCCTTACTCTTTCCAACATTACAACTTCTAACGCTGTGATGAACAGATACTGAGCACTCCTAATTATTACAAACCAAATCCAACTAAATGAGCAACTAACTGAATTACAACAAACTCCAAAATATAATACATAACAAATCCACAGTGTTTATAAAAAACACAGCGGCTACCCTGATCCCCGCACTCCGGCTTGTGTATTCTTCAGTGACCTGAAATGTTTGGCCCAATGAAGGGCTCAGCAAACTATGCTGGTATGCTAAATGTAGTCCTAAGTCTTCTAGATTCCTTAAGTCGTTTTAGCCATCTTGATATTAGATTCTTTACATGAAATACCGGTTTACAATAATAACAGTAACAACCGTAAACACTTAACAAACACATAACAATCCACCTGTAAACGCCAGTGTACAATAGTACACAACATCAATAATCACACAACAATAACCACACAACAATAACAATAATCACACATTAGTAAACCATAACAATAATCAAACGAGATACATGTATTCAACTGTACTTGTTAGTTAGTCACTTGGCTCTTATCCTTTAAACCAATCATTTACCTTTCCCAATTAATTTTACCTCAGTGTCATGTTAAGACAACTTTAATAACTTGTGGACGAATGTCCCCTGGGTTCCAATGGAACCGTTACCAACGGACCTTCTGGCCCTGGATAAATATATGTAATGACCGATCCGGTCGAACCTGTGCACCTACGGCAGTGCCCTCCGCCATCCCCGAATGTGGCTGATGGATTTCGAGTGACTCCATTATAGTCCCTCGTTGTGATCACAATGCGCAACCAGAAGGTCGGAACGATCTGGATTCCTCTCTTATAAGTTAGCCCTTTTGTCAGTGACACAATAACCAATATTTGAATTAAGACCTTAACAGTTGACCATTGTTAGGTTCAATAATACCTAGAGGTCAGTTAGTCTTTTTTTTTTTCCAGTTTGGATGTGTAAACTTTAGTCACAAGACATTCGCGCGTAAAATTCAACGCAACAGTTTGGGCAATCCCACATACAATAACATCACATAAAATCATAGATATCTTCTTAAACATTTAAACACACAATGTCTGGACCTTAGGATAATCCTTAGGACATTCAGACCACACAATTAACATACCGTTCACCAAGAAACTGCTAGCTCGACAAACTCCTGTTAGTAGTCCCTTCCCGTACGCTGTTATTTAGACATGCAATACCGGGTAGTATTAATATAACTATTCACTAAATATTACAGTACTGTCACTGTAGTGTTATTCTCGTCGTATAATAACTCCGTATGTTATTTATTTTCCCCTGTTATTTTAACAGTGGTTCTCGATAACCTAGTAGTTCATTATTTTATGTGAACTCACATGTGATAATGAATTATCATTTATACGGTACATCCTTACCTCACTAATTATATACTTATAATTATTTCCACTTATCATTTATATTATATCCCTTGGTCATTTTATTATAACCAAAATTATTTTATAAACTTTATATTATATTCCTTATATACCATAATACATTATATTACCTAGTTTCACTTCCTTGCCTTATTAAATTACAAAACCAACCTTATAAATCGGTATTTATATATTATACCCAACAACTTAATAAATTACTAAATAACCACATACTTTTATAATTTATTAAATACCCTTATCAATTTCGAGAATTGCAAAACAATTATATTAACTTTATATAAATTGCCAAGCAACCTTATAACTTTTATAATTCACCATTTACCCATATTACCTTTGTAATATTAATTAACCACCTTACTTTACAAATCACCAATACTTCTTATTATTCGGTAATTACAAATAATACACCAATTTTATAAATTACCAATTAAGCTCATAAGCTTTTCGGTTCTTCATATAGTTTTCTTTATTAACACTTTTAACCCGAAACTTTATAAAAGTTACATATTAACTATAAACCATAGTTTTAATATTTAATTTCTTAAATAACCGAGTAACCCATATCTTTTCTTATAATACATTTCCGCCCACATTTAAATTCTATCTTTCATATATACTTCCATATATTACATATTCACCCCAAATAATTCCTTATATTCTCGGAAATCTTTAAATGTACACTAAACTTTTCAAAATTACATTTTAACCACATAACTTATTAAAATAGCCATTTAAATACTTGTAGCTATTTTAATATTCCAAAAATTCATAAAATAAGTTAATACACTTATATGTATTTCAAAATTCACCAAACTTATTGTAATGCTCTCGGCCATAATTAAAATTCATCATATGTTTTAAACTTGTTTAAACTTTATAAATGTACATATAATTGTATATAAGCCATATAACACTTCTAAAAATTATGCTAATGACTAGAATGATTATAAACTAAAAATAGAACATAAAATCCCTAGACCCTTTCGGTTTTATTATATATGTAACACAATTAATTTTTTGTGACTCAAGAGTATATCTTAAGGTAATAATCTTACCTTATATGTTATAAAATTACTTTCTTGACAATATAACCTATAGTTTTCGGTTTTAATTTATGTAATGATTATACATAATTTTTTACACCAAAGTTTGAAGCTTAAATTAAACTTAAACTTAATAAACCTTATTTATATAAACTTACCCTTTATTCAAGACAATATTTGTACTTGATTTTTCCTTGAATTTCCAAGCTCCTCAAATGCTTATTTGAAGTTGATAATTCGAACTCCTTGTATATATATAGGAGATTTATTCGTTAGACTTCTAACAAGAGTTTATAAGTAATATTTGTAGAAATTTTACAAGCATTTACCTTAGGAATTTATCAAGGTTTTTTGACACACCTTGAGATGATTGTAGATCCAATTTTCCTTCATGAAATAATGAAGAGAGTATGGATTTAGAAGACATAATATTTTCGGACATGTTGGAGAATTTGTTTAGGATCTTCAAATATGAAAATACCTTAGATTAACCTTGATTACTCCTTGAATTGATGTTGAATCAAGACAACTCCTTGGAGAATAATTGATGGCGAATTCTTGCAAGCTTGATAGGATTATTCTTGCTTCAAGACTTGATAGAGTTAACTAGGAAATTACATTAAAATGGTGTTTGGAATTATTACACCATTAATATAGCTTATTATCACTTAGGAATTAAATTAGGAAGAAGAGAAGAAGAAAGAAGAAAAGAGAGCTTGGGAGTGATGGCTTACCAACCGTGAGTGAAGGCAGGGGGTGAATGGTGAGTTACGTAAGTTATAAGGCAATTACTTGTATAATTTTGTGTCATTAGTTAATGTATTAATTATTCTCATTTGATTAATCAACTTTACTACATAATTTCCCTAGATTGCTTAGACTCACGGCTGGTGGAGTTTATTAGGTTGGTACTTTTCAATCATGTAACACTAATAACAAAAAGGGATGGTGGTAAATTAAGCTTGGTTTGTTTATGTAATTATTTATCACTTATTGCTGTATAATTGGTTAGCTTTAGTTATAATTTTATTGAGCACTAACCTCTTTCTTTTGTGCAGGTTGATCGTAATGGAAGACATATACGATTGGCATATCCAAATTAAGTTTCCAAGTGGCTAAAGGAATGGCCATAATTGATTTAGTTTGTTTATGTTATATACTAGTTTAGGCCTTGTATTAAATAATTTAGTTGGTTAACTTTTCTTGCTTTTGTAGGTATATTAATCGACACCACTTGGAGCAACACCACCATACGGTAATCTACTTAGCAAATTATTAGATTTTGACCTATTAAACTAACTAATCTTATCTACATGCAGGTGTGTTCGTGGTCATCACTGGAGCAAATGGAGCAGCACCTAACATGCACTCACGGTAATGTAGTATCTTTCTTTATTTAGTATAGCTAACTTTGTTTCTTTGTTTTGCAGTGGTACAGATCGGCGCTCATGGAGCACTCAACAGGTGGAGATCGCATGACATGTAGTGGTATCCACTCAATTACCTTCTAACAATCATGCATGTTAATTAATACTGCATCCTAACTCTTTTCCATGCAGGTATGCTCGTGCAGAAGTGGAGCAAACACACCGCACCTTCCCTGCATTTACGGTGCTTATCTAGTTCATTAGATTAGGCTTGTTTTAATAATTCTCACTAACCTGCTTTTGTCTTGCAGGAGGCAATCGGCTATCATGGGTAATCAGGAAGTCCACCCAGGTGTACTTACGTAGTGGAGCACCATTCAAAATGGCATATTCAATCTTGTAAGTTAACGGTTAAAGGAGTGGTCATAGCTTAATTTTAGATTTCTTATTGTTGAATGATTATTTAACTTTATGATATTTATTAGCATGTTCATTTGTTTATCCTCTGCAGGTGGACGTTCGGAGAGAGATGGAGCAGATCGAGCAGCATTATTTGCTGTATGCCCATGTTTGGAATGGAGTAATTATTACATGTTAGTTTACGTTTTTTTTTGTGTACTAGTGGTTAGTTGATAACAATTCTATTGTTGATTTTATTGCAGATGATACGGTGGAGAGAGCTTCAATTTAATGTCATGTTGATATCCTACTAATTAATTTAGGTAGGAATGAGTCATTATGTAGAATGACATGTTTGAGATAAAACTAGCCAAAAAGAGACTGTAGATAATTGGGACTGGGACTGATTTATCATTTGATTTTTATCACACTATATTGTACTAAGACCACACCAATATGTGCAATAGGTTCCAGCATTTAATTGGCACGTTTTTATTATGGAAAAAGGTGCAAGTTTTTAGGGTAGAAATGCTGATTTTAGGTATCTTTTGTACTAAAAATCGCCCCCATATATATATGAGTTTCAAGTGTTTAATTACATTGTTTATAGTCAACAATAATATACTGAAGTGTCACATTGAGTTATATAGGGTTATATAAACTTGTAACTCAATTTTCGGGCTAAAGGGGCACTCCCGAGGTAAAAGGAGCGTTAAGAAAATTTCCCCGAGCTCTTTGTTTATTTTTGAAGAAATAACTTGGGAATCCTCTTTAGAATAATTAATAATAATTTTAGGAACGCTAAGAATAATTTATTTAGGGGTTCGTGCCACTTGGCACTCCTCTTATGCATTCCCCGGCCCCTACGGGGCCCACATCGGGAACTTCCGAGAACTTTGTATTTTTACTCAGTTCTAACTGAGAACTTGTATCTTAAAGATCATAAAATGATCCTTGGTTAAATTCATATAATATTCATAGCTTATATAATTGTTTAACTTCAGGTCGGGCTTATAACGCTCGTTTATGACCTTAAGGAATTTAGGTGCGTTTTTAACGTTCAAGTGTTTATAATTTTTTCTTAGGGTTTAATAAACCCCCAATTAATATTATAATTCTTCAAATAATATTTATTTACTTATTTAAATATTTAAATGTTAGGGGTATTTCAGTCTACCCCCCTTAAAAGGACTTCGTCCCGAAGTCATAATTATATTTGTTCATCCTATGGAATCAAGTTCCTCTTATCTATTCCCTGTATACCTATCATTCTTGGGTGTCAATATTGTATTGACACTACTATATTCCATCACTACTCTGAGTGTATATAATTCCTATAGACAAATATTCTTTATTCGTGAATAATATATCACTGCATAATAACTTAATAAATACTGTAAAACAATGCGTATTCCAACTTCCTAGCTATCCCACTCGGTCATCACTGCACAAGTGCAATACCAAATCCTCAGTCCTACAGAGTGCAGAGGCGTAAACCCTTGGCAGTGAATCTCTTGTGTGATTGTAGGAATAAATATAAATATACTGTCAAATAATTAAGTGCTAATAAACATTCAAGTGTTACATAGAACACACAAATAATCATTCAATTGTCACATAGGACATATCATAATCACCAAATGTCACATAGGACATAACCATCTAATTAATTGCACACATGCGCAACAACAATCAAACACAAATAACCATACACAAGAATAATATAGACTGCAGATATGCAAGTCGCATGTGGTGCTCTACCCCCTTAAAAAGGGTTACGCCCACGTACCCCTACAAGTATTCACAAAACGAAAAGAAAATTGTTGGATACTTGTCTCGCATGGAGTCTTCTAACTCCCATGTCGCCTCTTCAATGTCGTGAGTTTACCACAGAGTTTGACCATTCTAATGGTCTTATTCCTTGTCTCCCTAATGTTGGACTTTAACATGCGAACTGGGGTCTCCTCCTATCTAGGTGTAAGATTTAGCTGAGAAATGTGGAACACATTGTGCACTCTCCCTAGCTTAAATATAAGTCTAATCTGCAGGCTAATGGGCCCACTCGCTCCGTAATAAGGTACGGTGCCACACACTTCGGCTAAGCTTGCTTCTGCCCTAAATTTAAAGGTTCCCTTCAAGGGTGAAATTTTAAGGAAGACTCGATCGCCTATTGCGAACTCGAGATCTCTCCTATGGACGTCAGCATATGACTTCTGTCCTACGAGGTATATTCCTCAAAATCTATCTATTTCCTTGACATGTTCCTTAGTGCATTAGTATGCTTTTGTATCTGAATCCCGTATGTATGGGTGAAGGTGATCCATTATCTTGTATATTGTCAGTATTATTTCATAACGTGTTTAAACTAGTTGTGTATAACACACTTCCATCAATCTCCTCTTAGTTGTAATCGTTGGCGCTCGTGTGTTGTATTAATATTGAGCATTCTCAAAATCTCTTTCTTTAGGTTATCATCTTGTGATTCCGGTATTGAGTTTACTGTCGCCATATACGTCTTTCATTTCCAATGTAGAGTATGAGCTACGGTCGAGCCGTGCATCTTATATATATTATAGAAATATTTCTTTATGTTATTGGTTCACCTGCTATTGGTAGTATATATACGATTATTATCGTTTGTTCATCAGGTATACCACAGTAGGGTTCCTGTTAAGGTTTCTAACAAGGTGTAGTTTCCTCTCAATTAAACATGTTATTGCTGTTGTGAATCAACTCTGGTGAGTATTAGTATAATGTTCATACACTCTATATTCTACCATGTTTATAGGTAGCTAGGTTCCCTTTTAATATATTGGGTTTTAATTCACAAAGAAAGACATGGAAGTCGATCTTCCCTTTCAGATGGCAATTTGGCCATAATTTAGAAGGTAGCTTGAGAATACTGTTATTATAGGTAATTTTCTCTTGATCTCGTATTTGATTTATTAACACGGTTCATGGGATAATAATAGTTAATATCTCCCTCATAATTGACTATTTTCTCGTCATATGCGGAGTTGTTTTAGCTATTTAATCTCCTCGGGGTAATCTAGACAATTTAACTCTTAACTTACACCTTCCACAACTAATGTACTTCATTTATTAAATCTTTTTATTAAATTTAGGAATAAATACCTACTTATCACAGAAATATTTGTGACCACTTGTAAGGAGTCTCTGGAATCATCCAACTCTGACGGGGTCAGCATCAGTGTTGAACTATCCTTCCACACCATTTTGTGTTTGGTTTTCCCTTGATCTGACCAGGATCAAGTTCGACCTCCCACGTCAAATATCAAACAATCACATAATTGTCATTTCCAATTTTTTTATCTTATTAGACTTTGTGACGTGGTGAGTACTACATTTTCTCCTGATCAATATACTACTATTCCAATAACTGTTATAACCTATACTTGAATCTAGGGTATTACCAAAATCCCCAGAACAATATTCCTTTGATCAAATCATCAAGCGGGGAAGCCAGTTTTTCCTCTTGGCATTAAAGATAAATTCTTATTAAAGCATCTTGGCTCATACTGTCTAATAACTATATCCATCAATCATTTTGACTCTTAAATCCATCATGCAAGTAATAAATTCCGTCATGGACTTGCATACTTTTGAATACTCTCTTCACTTTAAAAGGCTTATCTAGTATTTCTCTTATCAGGGCTTGATTATTGCCTATACTTGATTATCATCTGTTGGAGCAAAGACAGTCACATTTAGACTTCAAGAAAAGTTTTCATGACTCCATCAACAACTATAGTTCCATAAAGTATCATTTTCTCCACCTTAAAGTTTAGCTTTTTCCTTATTCCATCTAAAATCCATAAATCAGGTGAATCATATGTTCACCCTAGTCACGTATCTCTTAATATTAGTACCATCTCAAACTAAGGATTTCCAGTTTGAATTCTACTGTTTAGTAACAGGACAATCAAGGCTTATTGTTTGTTCTATCTCTTAGAAACGTGGTTAATCCCCTAGCTCAATGGCTTCAAAAATAAGTCGGTTAGGTATGTCAAGAGGATTTAGAATCACAGGGTTTAGTTATAACGTTAAGACGGTTTACGTATAAAATAATGGTTACAAACCTAGGGTATGTTTCCCTACTTTTATATTTAATTTACACTCATTTTTGTGTATATATTGTTTCACACTCTTATATAACTTACACTCACTCTCAGTGTATGTATTAGTTTAAGCCTTTGGTATAACTGACACTACCTTTACTGTAAGTGTCAAGGAAAGTCGTTTGTTATCATGTTTATACTAGAGTTTATATTACATATGTTTTAACCTTAGTTGATTTACTGTGATCTTTTATTCGCATTCATAATTTGAGCTGTCATAGTAGACATATGCTCGTATAATTCATAAGGTTAGTATAGGACATGTGTCTCAAAATAGGGTAGGTATATTTAATGATACTTTAGCCCTCTGAAATGTATCAATACCTCCATGTTTTAGGTTAATAACCTCCAAATTATATTTATAATATAGCATTTGTGCTAATTAGATAATTCTCCCCCTTTAGAAATATATATTCAAGATTTGTTCTCTCCCCTTTTTTTATTAGAGTCCAGCGTTGTTATATTTGGTACTAGCTGAGACCCTTGGTATTTGCTCAGGTATTTCAAAACCCGTGCTTATCCATTATGGATGTTTAGTTATATTTTTGAGATTCTATTTCTCAATTGTCATACTTCAAGGTTTCTCACTATCTTCTCTCAAAGTTTATAAGAGATTGTAAGATTTCCTAGACTCGCACTGAGCGGTACGCTCGGTGCCTGGGTATCCCATAAAATTTCAGTGTTTGCTCTTTACGTGAGCTCTTTTGACAGTTTTTGTAGTCTTAAGTATTTATATTACTTAATGTATTCCCGTTCATGACATCTGCTCGTCATTTAGGCAGGTCATAATTTGTAGTTAAGTATTTCTTAGTAGGATCACCGGGTCAAAGTACTTGGCATTATGCCTCTATATTCCCACCTTCGCTCATAGGCTCAGGTGACCACATCTCATAGGTAAGGGAAAATAATATCAAAGTATCCTTAGTGAGAGGTTACCCAAGTTAGGTCTCTCTAAATTTTGATACTTACTAATCACATATAAGTCTCATCGACTGATACTATAACACATATTTATGCATCATGCATTTAGTTTAGGTTCTAGGCTTACCGGTTTCGCGCTGAGCGCTCGCCTCAGCGCCTGAGTTCCCACTGTGTACAGGATTTCTTCATGGAACTATCTCCTTTCCTTTACTCCGGATGAGGATGGCTTTCCTGCCTCCATAGTATAGTGTTGTTGCGGGCCTGGCCTCTCTGGTCCGCCCGTTTCACAGCTGTGTTCTCTGTGAACTCTAGCTCCTTTGTATACTCGACTCCTGGATTGAAAAGCATTCATAATCCCTGTGACCTTCCTTTTGCAATAGCGGCACTCCACCTTCCTTCCTACGCAATCTACGCCTGGGTGATCCTTTCCACAACGTTTTCAACAATAGTGTCGTCGGTTTGGCTTATTGCCTCTAGGTGGTGCTGTTCTCATTGGCGAGCATCAATAGCTGGCCGGTCAGACGAGGGACTGCTCCTTCGTCTTCTGACCATGGAAATCCTCTGCCCTTCTCTTTTCAAAGATTTCTTCTGCTTCATGCAGTAACCGCCAGAGGTGGCTCTATCCTCATCTCCTTCAGTATTCTTCCTTTTCTTTCTTCCTGCGTCGGAGTAGTCGACTCCCGGTATATAGTTCATCAGACTGGTGCACCGTGCGCAGTACTCGTCGACTGTTTGTCTCCCTTGGATTAAGGTCTTGATCTCCTGCATTTTCCTCTGCTTTATATGTTCGGGGTAGTACTTCTCCCGCAACACTTCTACGAAGCTTGTCCAATCAAATTCCGGTGTAGCTCTACGGTGGCCCTTAATAGTCCGCCACCAATTGTCAGCTTCGCCCTTCAAGTTGTATGCGGTGATGTCGACCTGTTGATCTTCTGGAACTCGGACAGTTTTGAACGCCTTCTGGTGTTCTGCAATGAACTTCTCCAATGTGGCGGGGTCCGGTTCCCCTGAATATGTTGGTACTTTCGCGTCTGCAATGCGCTTCAACCAGTTGGTTTTTCTGGGCCGCGGCGGGTGGGGTATGGCTCCCGTAAATTGTACTCCTAGTCCTGGTGCGAAAGTTGCCATGGCTGCTGTTAAGTCTTGTACTGTTGGAACATCCGCCGGTGTCTCGCTACTGCGTCCACTGCTGTCTCCTCGTGGTCCTTCGCTGGTCGACATCTAAGATAGTATATTTTTATTTCTACTCGGTTGCTACACCGTATAACATACACAATCAAAAACATGTAAGTAAGCTAACTACTAGCAATAAAATATCCCTAGGGTTTTCTTTCTAGGTCGCGAATCCTCACGGACGTTTCCCGTAACCCAATATTCCTATGCTCATTGTCCTAGACTCAGTATCTTTCATCAGAGCGGTACTCCGCTCTGATACCACTTTTTGTAACACCCCTAATCTTAAACCTGTAATGACGTCATAACTCGTAGCATAATAAATAGCAAATCGCAGCGGAAAATAAAACTATCTAACCTTGGTGTTACACGCCGTCACTCACCCTTGTGAGTAACAAGGCATCCTTACTCTTTCCAACATTACAACTTCACGCTGTGATGAACAGATACTGAGCACTCTACTTATTACAAACCAAATCCAACTAAATGAGCAACTAACTGAATACAACAAACTCCAAATATAATACATAACAAATCCACAAGTGTTTATAAAAACACAGCGGCTACCCTGTTCCCCGCACTCCGGCTTGTGTATTCTTCAGTGACCTGAAATGTTTGGCCCAATGAAGGGCTCAGCAAACTATGCTGGTATGCTAAATGTAGTCCTAAGTCTTCTAGATTCCTTAAGTCGTTTTAGCCATCTTGATATTAGATTCTTTACATGAAATACCGGTTTACAATAATAACAGTAACAACTGTAAACACTTAACAAACACATAACAATCCACCTGTAAACGCCAGTGTACAATAGTACACAACATCAATAATCACACAGACAATAACCACACAACAATAAACAATAATCACACATTAGTAAACCATAACAATAATCAAACGAGATACATGTATTCAACTGTACTTGTTAGTTAGTCACTTGGCTCTTATCCTTTATACCAATCATTTAACCTTTCCCAATTAATTTTACCTCAAGTGTCATGTTAAGACAAACCTTAATAACTTGTGGACGAATGTCCCCTGGGTTCCAAAGGAACCGTTACCAACGGACCTTCTGGCCCTGGATAAATATATGTAATGACCGATCCGGTCGAACCTGTGCACCTACGGCAGTGCCCTCCGCCATCCCCGAATGTGGCTGATGGATTTCGAGTGACTCCATTATAGTCCCTCGTTGTGATCACAATGCGCAACCAGAAGGTCGAACGATCTGGATTCCTCTCTTATAAGTTAGCCCTTTTTGTCAGTGACACAATAACCAATATTTGAATTAAGACCTTAACAGTTGACCATTGTTAGGTTCAATAATACCTAGAGGTCAGTTAGTCTTTTTTTTCCAGTTTAGATGTGTAAACTTTAGTCACAAGACATTCGCGCGTAAAATTCAACGCAACAGTTTGGGCAATCCCACATACAATATCATCACATAAAATCATAGATATCTTCTTAAACATTTAAACACACAATGTCTGGACCTTAGGATAATCCTTAGGACATTCAGACCACACAATTAACATACCGTTCACCAAGAAACTGCTAGCTCGACAAACTCCTGTTTAGTAGTCCCTTCCCGTACGCTGTTATTTAGACATGCAATACCGGGTAGTATTAATATAACTATTCACTAAATATTACAGTACTGTCACTGTAGTGTTTATTCTCGTCGTATAATAACTCCGTATGTTATTTATTTTCCCCTGTTATTTTAACAGTGGTTCTCAATAACCTAGTAGTTCATTATTTTATGTGAACTCACATGTGATAATGAATTATCATTTATACGGTACATCCTTACCTCACTAATTATATACTTATAATTATTTCCACTTATCATTTATATTATATCCCTTGGTCATTTTTATTATAACCAAAATTATTTTATAAACTTTATATTATATTCCTTAATATACCATAATACATTATATTACCTAGTTTCACTTCCTTGCCTTATTAAATTACAAAACCAACCTTATTAACTCGGTATTTATATATTATACCCAACAACTTAATAAATTACTAAATAACCACATACTTTTATAATTTATTAAATACCCTTATCAATTTCGAGAATTGCAAAACAATTATATTAACTTCTATAAATTGCCAAGCAACCTTATAACTTTTATAATTCACCATTTACCCATATTAACCTTTGTAAATATTAATTAACCACCTTACTTTTACAAATCACCAAATACTTCTTATTATTTCGGTAATTACAAATTAATACCACCAATTTTATAAATTACCAATTAAGCTCATAAGCTTTTCGGTTTCTTCATATAGTTTTCTTTATTAACACTTTTAACCCGAAACTTTATAAAAGTTACATATTAACTTATAAACCATAGTTTTAATATTTAATTTCTTTAAATAACCAGAGTAACCCATATCTTTTCTTATAATACATTTCCGCCCACATTTAAATTCTATCTTTCATATATACTTCCATATATTACATATTCACCCCAAATAATTCCTTATATTCTCGGAAATCTTTAAATGTACACTAAACTTTTCAAAATTACATTTTAACCACATAACTTATTAAAATAGCCATTTAAATACTTGTAGCTATTTTTAATATTCCAAAAATTCATAAAATAAGTTAATACACTTATATGTATTTCAAAATTCACCAAACTTATTGTAATGCTCTCGGCCATAATTAAAATTCATCATATGGTTTTAAAACTTGTTTTAAACTTTATAATATGTACATATAATTGTATATAAGCCATATAACACTTCTAAAAATTATGCTAATGACTTAGAATGATTATAAACTAAAAATAGAACATAAAATCCCTAGACCCTTTCGGTTTTATTATATATGTAACACAATTAATTTTTTTGTGACTCAAGAGTATATCTTAAGGTAATAATCTTACCTTATATGTTATAAATTACTTTCTTGACAATATAACCTATAGTTTTCGGTTTTAATTTATGTAATGATTATACATAATTTTTACACCAAAGTTTGAAGCTTAAATTAAACTTAAACTTAATAAACCTTATTTATATAAACTTACCCTTTATTCAAGACAATATTTGTACTTGATTTTTCCTTGAATTTCCAAGCTCCTCAAATGCTTATTTGAAGTTGATAATTCGAACTCCTTGTATATATATAGGAGATTTATTCGTTAGACTTCTAACAAGAGTTTATAAGTAATATTTGTAGAAATTTTACAAGCATTTACCTTAGGAATTTATCAAGGTATTTTTGACACACCTTGAGATGATTGTAGATCCAATTTTCCTTCATGAAATAATGAAGAGAGTATGGATTTAGAAGACATAATATTTTCGGACATGTTGGAGAAATTTGTTTAGGATCTTCAAATATGAAAATACCTTAGATTAACCTTGATTACTCCTTGAATTGATGTTGAATCAAGACAACTCCTTGGAGAATAATTGATGGCGAATTCTTGCAAGCTTGATAGGATTATTCTTGCTTCAAGACTTGATAGAGTTAACTAGGAAATTACATTAAAATGGTGTTTGGAATTATTACACCATTAATATAGCTTATTATCACTTAGGAATTAAATTAGGGAATGAAGAGAATGAAGAAAAGAGAGCTTGGGAGTGATGGCTTACCAACCGTGAGTGAAGGCAAGGGGTGAATGGTGAGTTACGTAAGTTATAAGGCAATTACTTGTATAATTTTGTGTCATTAGTTAATGTATTAATTATTCTCATTTGATTAATCAACTTTACTACATAATTTCCCTAGATTGCTTAGACTCACGGCTGGTGGAGTTTATTAGGTTGGTACTTTTCAATCATGTAACACTAATAACAAAAAGGGATGGTGGTAAATTAAGCTTGGTTTGTTTATGTAATTATTTATCACTTATTGCTGTATAATTGGTTAGCTTTAGTTATAATTTTATTGAGCACTAACCTCTTCTCTTTTGTGCAGGTTGATCGTAATGGAAGACATATACGATTGGCATATCCAAATTAAGTTTCCAAGTGGCTAAAGGAATGGCCATAATTGATTTAGTTTGTTTATGTTATATACTAGTTTAGGCCTTGTATTAAATAATTTAGTTGGTTAACTTTTCTTGCTTTTGTAGGTATATTAATCGACACCACTTGGAGCAACACCACCATACGGTAATCTACTTAGCAAATTATTAGATTTTGACCTATTAAACTAACTAATCTTATCTACATGCAGGTGTGTTCGTGGTCATCACTGGAGCAAATGGAGCAGCACCTAACATGCACTCACGGTAATGTAGTATCTTTCTTTATTTAGTATAGCTAACTTTGTTTCTTTGTTTTGCAGTGGTACAGATCGGCGCTCATGGAGCACTCAACAGGTGGAGATCGCATGACATGTAGTGGTATCCACTCAATTACCTTCTAACAATCATGCATGTTAATTAATACTGCATCCTAACTCTTTTCCATGCAGGTATGCTCGTGCAGAAGTGGAGCAAACACACCGCACCTTCCCTGCATTTACGGTGCTTATCTAGTTCATTAGATTAGGCTTGTTTTAATAATTCTCACTAACCTGCTTTTGTCTTGCAGGAGGCAATCGGCTATCATGGGTAATCAGGAAGTCCACCCAGGTGTACTTACGTAGTGGAGCACCATTCAAAATGGCATATTCAATCTTGTAAGTTAACGGTTAAAGGAGTGGTCATAGCTTAATTTTAGATTTCTTATTGTTGAATGATTATTTAACTTTATGATATTTATTAGCATGTTCATTTGTTTATCCTCTGCAGGTGGACGTTCGGAGGAGATGGAGCAGATCGAGCAGCATTATTTGCTGTATGCCCATGTTTGGAATGGAGTAATTATTACATGTTAGTTTACGTTTTTTTTGTGTACTAGTGGTTAGTTGATAACAATTCTATTGTTGATTTTATTGCAGATGATACGGTGGAGAGAGCTTCAATTTAATGTCATGTTGATATCCTACTAATTAATTTAGGTAGGAATGAGTCATTATGTAGAATGACATGTTTGAGATAAAACTAGCCAAAAAGAGACTGTAGATAATTGGGACTGATTTATCATTTGATTTTTATCACACTATATTGTACTAAGACCACACCAATATGTGCAATAGGTTCCAGCATTTAATTGGCACGTTTTTATTATGGAAAAAGGTGCAAGTTTTTAGGGTAGAAATGCTGATTTTAGGTATCTTTTGTACTAAAAATCGCCCCCATATATATATGAGTTTCAAGTGTTTAATTACATTGTTTATAGTCAACAATAATATACTGAAGTGTCACATTGAGTTATATAGGGTTATATAAACTTGTAACTCAATTTTCGGGCTAAAGGGGCACTCCCGAGGTAAAAGGAGCGTTAAGAAATTTCCCCCGAGCTCTTTGTTTATTTTTGAAGAAATAACTTGGGAATCCTCTTTAGAATAATTAATAATAATTTTAGGAACGCTAAGAATAATTTATTTAGGGGTTCGTGCCACCTTGGCACTCCTCTTATGCATTCCCCGGCCCCTACGGGGCCCACATCGGGAACTTCCGAGAACTTTGTATTTTTACTCAGTTCTAACTGAGAACTTGTATCTTAAAGATCATAAAATGATCCTTGGTTAAATTCATATAATATTCATAGCTTATATAATTGTTTAACTTCAGGTCGGGCTTATAACGCTCGTTTATGACCTTAAGGAATTTAGGTGCGTTTTTAACGTTCAAGTGTTTATAATTTTTTCTTAGGGTTTAATAAACCCCCAATTAATATTTATAATTCTTCAAATAATATTTATTTACTTATTTTAAATATTTAAATGTTAGGGGTATTTCAATAAGTGGACCTAAAACCCGACTAGATCCCAATCAATTTAATCAACAAAGGATGGGGTTTAAAATCGAGGCTCACAGACTGGCGACTCTGTTGGGGATAAATTCTTAATTTTAACTTGTTTAATTTTAAGAAAGAGGGCTTAACTCGAAAAATTGTTTATTTATGGCTTCATTACTTTGTTTGTTTACTTTCGTGCGCACTTTAAATTTTTGCACCCTTGCATCATATGAGAGCAAGGGTCCACACAAACCAGTTTCATCTCGGGACTCATCTAGGGTCCCCTATCAGGGACTCACACCTTTTAGGTGATGTGAATAAGCGGGGGAAAAGAGGAGGATGTCGTCTAACCACATCCCCTTAATACCTGGGCCTTAGCCCCAAGCGTTTTGCTGGCAGTGTCCTTACCTAGCCCATTGTTTGGTCAGTCAAAGACCCGACCGTAGACGCACACCTTCAGGTGATGTGAAAAAAAGTGGGGAAGCCCAAAGAGAATAGCGTGCAAGCCCTATTCCTTTGTGGACCTGGGCCCAAGCCCCAAGCACCTCTCCGGATCGATCCATACCCAAATTGATTTAACCGTCAAGTGAGGACATGTTGAATTTGTGTGGGCCCTGTTTGCCTGTATGATCGGCCCACTACCCAGTCTAGATATTGATAGGAACTTTTCCTACATCAACTCAGCCCAACCCGATATCGCGGCTTTATTGTTTGCGGCCCAAAGGCCCTGCTTGATTTGAATGTGTGAGTTATTTGTTCGGGCTTCGGCCCAAAAGTTTAGATTTAGGTGATTTATCTTTCAGCCCAATTTTAATTATCAATTTAGTTCTAGGCCCATGAAAAACAAATCCACCTAAAGCAATTCATGAAGATCCATCAGGCCTTTCCATTTCAAGGTTCATTCTAGTCTAGGAAGACTTTTCACTTGCCCAAATTCCAATTCACGTCAAGAACATGGTTTAGAAATCATTTTGACCCATGTGCTTTACCGCTAGCCCAAACACATTCTGGCCCAAGCGCCCAATTCTCAAAATATTCTGGCCCAAGAGCCACATTCTTCAAACATTTCTAGGCGCCCCCTTCCAACTCATTTCGGGCCTCAGTGCTTACCCACAATCTTCAAAACATTCCAGCTCATGTGCTTTTCTTGCAGCCCAAACAAGTTTTAACCTACAACTTCTTCACGGTCCAGAATTTTAGCTCAATCCACTTCTGTTTTCCAACAGATAAGCCCGAATCCCAAGTATGGTAGAGGGAGGAAACCCAGTCAGCATGGAGGCCCAGTTTGCAGCCTTAGAGCAGAGGTACAGAGCCGCCTTTGATGCCATGGAACAGAACATAGGTCCACCACTAATGACATGGAGGCTAAGTATGTCACCATCATCGAAGAGCTGAAAAGCAAAATCAATTCCCTTGAGGTTGGTCATCAGGAAAACATTTCAGGAAAGATTGCTGACTCTGGGAACGAGCATGACCACATCAAAGTTAACTCCATTGGGGCCCAGGGTGCGCAAGGATTCGTAGGGGAAGCCTCCCCAGATCACCAGCTAACTGCAGAACTCAAGAAGGCTCTGAAAAGGATCGAGCGCATGGAAAAGGCTAGCAAGCCGGCTGGTTTTGATTACTCCTCTATGGCATCGTACCCCGAGGTTGATCTCCCCCCAAAGTTGAAGTTGCCCACACTTGCTCTATACAAGGGTTCCTCAGACCCGCAGGTCCATCTGGCGATGTTCGATAGGGAGATGTCCATCTCAGGTTGAATGACATGCAAAAGGCCAAGGTCTTTGCCCGTTACCTCGATGAAACACCTCAACGTTGGTATTTGACTCAGAGGATGAACACCAAAACCTATGAGGAGGTTTGTGAGGCTTTCTTGCACCATTTCGAGTATGCTAAGAATCTCGAAGTCACCAGGTCCGACCTTGCCAGCACTCGGCAGAGAGACAGTGAATCAATGTCCGACTTCATCAAACGGTGGAGGATGAAGGCCGCTGCTATGCCTACAAAAATGGATGAGCAAGAACAGATTCGAATGATTGTGGACAATATGCAGAGACAATACAACAACGAGCTGAGTTGCACATACTTCCCTAATTTCGACATGCTGATGGGACAGGTAAGAATCATGGAAGAAAAGATTCACAAAGGCGAGCTGAAGCTGGAACAACCCAAAGCCCAGGGTGTGAGTATCGAGACCTTTAAGTCAGGACCGGCCAAAGCAGCTCAAGTTTCATACCAAGTGAGCACCATACAAAAACCCAGTGCTGTAAAGCAGAACATCAAGGCCTCACCCCGATCCAAGAGGTTCTCTACACGAGACAGTTTACCGACATTGGCCGGCCTCTCAGTCAAGCACTCGTGAAGCTACAAGAGCTAGACCTACTACAGCCTCTCACACCTAGCCCTGGGATCACCCAAGCTGGGGAACATCTCCATCAATTCTGCCAGTTTCATCAACTACCAGGACACAGTACTGACGACTGCAGAGCATTGAAGCACAAGATTGAGGACCTTATCGAGCAAGGACTCCAGTTTGTCGAGTAGGCTAGTGTCTAGTTGCATTTTGCTTTCTTAATTTTTCTTTTCTATTTGTAAGGGGTTTATGATATTTCCATTTTAATGAGGCTTAGATGTTCGAATTTCAGTCTCTTGTCTTTTCGATTTACAATCTCAAGAAAATAAAAAAATGTTTGTTCATTTTGCACCTTCAACCAAATCATCTTTCAAAACTAATGTTCATCTTCTGGCAATTGAATAAAATGATTTGTCTTTTTGTTTCCAAAAGGATGAACATGTCCAACCAAATGCCACAGCTCACCCCTAAGCATCCAAACAAACCACATACAAATTGTTGTCATAAACCCTGGACTAATACTGGGGGCAATATGAGTTTAAAGACCAACTACAATTATTTCTTTTGTTTAATTGTGTGAACAAGTCTCAGAGTGGGAATTCATGAGAGTGACTTGAGCGGAAAAACCATGAGTGAACGAGCGTGTCATTTTTACACGACTCCAGTGAGACCACATTAAAAGGTAAATGGCATAACTCCGACCGAAGGAGATAATTTGTAAATTTACTCTTAGACCTGCGAAAAGTAACAAATAATGGATACACAACTATCAGGAATGACGAAGCACCTAGGTACAACACCACATAGTCAAAAGCTTGTGAACCCTGACGTTGAACCCTAGGAACCCCCGTTGAGCCTTTCGTATATCTCTTTTTGATATTATGAGCTCCACAAGATAACCCAACCAATGATGAATGTCCGACCCGGTGACCAAAGGAAGCAAGGAGCCCGACTCTCAGATAACATTCTCATCAGTCCAAAGAAGCAATACCGCTATGAGCATGACGAAGCGATCCGCAAATGTTCCCAGAGTGACACAGGATCAAAAGAGCTCACATCAAAACAACTCTCGAAGCCCAAAACCGGGAAACACAAGAACCCTGAAGGCAAAGTCAAGAAAGGATAAAACAAAAGGCAAACCCGAAGTGCCTCGAAGAAGTCCAAATGACGAAAAAGAGAAACGGTGTAAAGGACAACTTTAAAAGTCCAGGTCCAGAAGCTCGAAAATGACGTCAACACAAAGCAGCTAGACGACTTCAAGACAAGGAAGATGAATCTGAGAGAAGACACAAGTGCAGCTTTGGTCACCCCTTTAAGCTCCAAATACCTCATACATCCCCCGGTCCCGTTGTCTTTCATCACACCCCATGGCCACGTTATAAGCCTCAAAGACTCCCGACTTGATAGTTGTGTATCAAATTACGTGAAAGTAATAGATCGAGTGCGTAAATTCAACAAATATCAAATTCAATGGTCTAGATGTTGTGACCGTAAGTGAGAAACAGTGTAAACACCAAACACGTCGAGTGTAGGTTAGGAAGCACCAAATCAGAACATAAGCCTTGACCCTGTGGGGACGAGACTCGTTCACACGTTTGATCAAAGAAAATACTGGGGGCAATCGATCGGAATGATCGATTGCCATGAACTCTAGCTCAGAGTGTCTTAAGGGAAAAATACTAGGGGCAATTGTTGGTTCCAACAATTGCTATGACAACACCAATTGGAACCCAAAGCTCAAACATCACCACCATCATCCACCACAGGCACATAAGCCCTTACCACCACATCAAACACCACAGGCCCACATAAGCCCTTACCTTCACTTCATACACCACACAGGCCCACATAAGCCCTTACCTCCACACCTCCACTACACAGGCCCACATAAGCCCTTACCTGCACATCAAACACCACAGGCCCACATAAGCCCTTACCTTCACATCATACACCATACCCCACCGGCGGCATGTTCATCTCGTAGGAGATAAATTACAAGTCCGAAGTCTATAGTTAGGAGATGATAATTTCACTTTCCTTTTCACTAAACAGAATTTTCTTCAAACACTACCACGTTTGGCACTCTTTCAACGATTTATTGTCTTGAACAACTTTCCTTTAAACACTTTGGTTTCATAAACCTCATCATGGCCAAATTTGGCACACTTTCTAGCAATGTCTTGCTTTGGACAATTTTTGATCCTTAACATTGCCATGTTTGGCATATATTCCAACGATTTCTTGTTTTGGACAAGTTTCCTACATACACTTTGATTGTATCTTGCCATGCACATCATCATAACCACGTTTGGCACTTTCATAATCAACTTTCATCATGATCATTTGCATAAAGTTTACCTTGCATCCGTCTGCACGAAACTCCTCATCATAGACTAGAGATACAGATTCTCACCCCGAAGATACAGATTCTTCAGAGATACAGATTCTCGCCCCAGAGATACAGATTCTTCAGAGATACAGATTCTCGCCCCGGAGATACAGATTCTTCAGAGATACAGATTCTCACCCCGAAGATACAGATTCTTCAAAGATACAGATTCTCACCCCGAAGATACAGATTCTTCAGAGATACAGATTCTCGCCCCGAAGATACAGATTCTTCAGAGATACAGATTCTCACCACGAAGATACAGATTCTTTAGAGATACAGATTCTCATCCATAGATACAGACTCTTCAGAGATACAGATTCTCACCCGTAGATTCAGATACAGATTCTCACCACAAAGATGCAGATTCTTTACAGATACAAATTCTCACCCGAGTAGAAGAACTCACCCTCAAGCTTGTCATAAGTCTTACCCACTTCCTTAGCACCTGCCACGTTTGGCACTCTCAGTCCTTAACCTTTTACACACACTTCAGATTAGGGTCCGGTCCCTAGATGCACCTAGGTCATACAATTCATCATCACATTAAGCACATTTCACTCATTATAGGTAGTCAGCGCCTTAGAATAGCTTGACATCACTTTCATCGTTTAGGTAGTCAACGCCTTAGAATCGCTTGACATTACTTCATCTTACAGGTAGTCAACGCCTTAGAATCGCTTGACATTACTTCATCTTATAGGTAGTCAATGCCTTAGAATCGCTTGACATCTTCTCATTCTCACTCATAGGTAGTCAGCGCCTTAGAATAGCTCGACGCAATCTGCATATAGGGCCTTTTAAGATCCAAAATTTTGGGGTATCACTCAGGCATCAACTAGTCTTTTCATCTTCATTACAAAGCCTAGTTGACGGGGGGCAATCTGTTATACCCAAAATTTCAACCCCCCGGAGTGGTCTCTAAGGCATACGTGTTACAAAGGGCAAAGTGGTCAAAATGCACCAATGCAGAATTTTCCAAGGACATTCTCGGGATTTTCTATTTTTCATATGACTTGTTCATTATCTCCAAACACTTCCAAATATCATGTCATTATGAAAGGTATTTCATGATTCTCTGATAATATTTATTCTGGAAATTAGCTTTTAATTCAATTATAAGCTAATTTCTTTAATAATTAACACATGAAATAGCCTCAAAATAGAAATTAAAAGGTTTCCAAAATTAAAATAAAATTGTCACATGGTTACCATGACTACATACAGTCATAAACCTGAAATTATTTTATTGGGAACCTTATCCCAAAATTTAAAAGAGAAATTCAATCATTTTTGCAATTTTCTCTCACCTCTGGAAAATACCAAACAAAACAAAATGTCATGAAATTTAACACAAGATAGAGGATGATTTTTAGAGACTAATGCCGTTGGAATGTCGTTATTTCGACTTTCCAATAATTAGTTATGAATTATGGGAGATTCCATATTGTGCGATTTTTATCTAATCGATTATTTATCAAACTAATCCGATTCCAACTCTCAAAATTCCTAAAATCATTATTTACCTTCAGTTAAATTTTCATAATTTTTATCGCTTGCAACATATTCTAAAAAATCAGATTCCCTTAGAGCACAAAACCAGTCTTTTAGATAAAGATCTTGCTCTATCAATTTGACCATGCTCTTTCTATAAAAGGACCCCCCAAGAACAAACTAGGGCGGAGAAGAACACCTCCAAAGTCAGAGAACACAGCCACAAACCTTCTTCCCATGTTTTTACACTTCCAAGCCTCAAATCAATACCGAAACACTGCAGAAATCACCCCAAAATCACCAAAAACTCATCCTTTCTTCTCCTATTGAACTTCCAAGCACCAAAACACAAAAACAGAAGCAAACCGTCCTTAATCATACAAGGAAGAAGAAATCAGAACTCGGTCGAAGCGAACCGATCCGGCTACCAACGACGCGTTCGAAGTTTCCCGACGTAAGGAACAAAAAACCAAATCCGAGCCAACAGGTTAGAATTCGATTCTTTAACTCCACTGATCACAATACGCTTCTGGTTGAAATTCCTATTCAAACTGACTTTTCTTTGCTTCTGAATTAAGGTTTGTTTGCGTTTCTGTCCGCTAACTTGTTCAATAAGTTTCGTCCTTAATTTGTAGTCAAATTGAAAACTTTTGATCACTAACATGTTTAGAATCTTTCAGGCTACGTACCCATAAATTTTGAGCCAAAAACACCGGGAACAGCCTTAACGCCGCCGTCCGAGGTCGGTCCGCACCCACGGACACTATGTCCGGGGTCCCGGACGCTCTGTCAGAAAGCCGGACGCCCCCGGACGGTGGCGGGATATTTTTTTTTCAAAATTTAGGGTTTTATAAAACATGTCCGGGCCCACGGACGTCCTGTCCGTGGCCCCGGACTTTTCAAATCTCGTTTCTGTTTAAATTTGACTTTTTTGTGTAATTAGGTTAACAGGGGTCCGTGGGTTCGGACATTAGGTCCGTGGCCACGGACGGAATAAAAATTTGACCTAATTCTGCCTCCGAAACCTTTGTTTAGGTAACTTTCAATTTCACTTTAATTTTCTGTCAAAAAACGTTAAAAAATAAAAAAACAGAAGCGCACACCTAGGTTAAAAACAACTTTGTAGAAAGCCGTAAATGAACCAAGTAGAGGAAAAACGACCTAGGAGGGGTAATGAAAGTAATTGAACCCTAATTAAGTCGAATATCAAGCCCCCGAACCCGAACTCTCCTTTCCTAATTTGATCTAGGTAAAAATTAGGTGGCGACTCATAATAGGTTCTAGTGAGCTAGCTTAGGCTTTAATAATTATTGTTTTATGATATAGTTATTAATCTTAGGTTATAAGTAGACCTAAAACCCGACTAGATCCCAATCAATTTAATCAACATAGGATGGGGTTTAAAATCGAGGCTCACACCAGTCAGCATGGAGGCCCAGTTTGCAGCCTTAGAGCAAAGGTACATGGCCGCCTTTGATGCCATGGAACAGAAACATTGGTCCACTACTGATGACATGGAGGCTATGTATGTCACCATCATTGAAGAGCTGAAAAGCAAAATCAATTCCCTTGAGGTTGGTCATCAGGAAAACATTTCAGGAAAGATTGTTGACTTTGGGAACGAGCGTGACTACATCGAAGTTAACTCCGTTGGGGCCCAGGGTGCGCAAGGATTCGTAGGGGAAGCCGCCCCAGATCACCAACTAACTACAGAACTCAAGAAGGCTCTGAAAAGGATCGAGCGCATAGAAAAGGCTAGCAAGCCGGCTGGTTTTGATTACTCTTCTATGGCGTCATACCCCGAGGTTGATCTCCCTCCAAAGTTGAAGTTACCTACACTTGCTCTATACAAGGGTGCCTCAGACCCGCAGGTCCATCTAGCGATGTTCGATAGGGAAATGTCCATCCTCAGGTTGAATGGCATGCAGAAGGCCGCCCGTTATCTCAATGAAATACCTCAACGTTGGTACTTGACTCAGAGGATGAACACCAAAACCTATGAGGAGGTTTGTGAGGCTTTCTTGCACCATTTCGAGTATGCTAAGAATCTCGAAGTCTCCAGGTCCGACCTTGCCAGCACTCGGCAGAGAGGCAGTGAATCAATATCCGACTTCGTCAAACGGTGGAGGATGAAGGCCGCCGCTATGCCTACGAAAATGGATGAGCAAGAACAGATTCGAATGATTGTGGACAATATGCAGAAGCAATTCAACAACGAGCTGAGTTGCACATATTTCCCTAATTTTGACATGCTGATGGGGCAGGTAAGAGTCATGGAAGAAAAGATTCACAAAGGCGAGCTGAAGCTAGGAGAATCCAAAGCTCAGGGTATGGGTATCGAGACCTTTAAGTCAGGGTCAGCCAGAATAATCCCAGCTTCACGACAGGAGAAAAATGTGCGCCAACTCAGTGTTTCAAAGCAGAGCACCAAGGCCTCACCCCAATCCAGGAAGTTCCCTGCACCGAGACAGTTTACCGACATTGGCCGACCTCTCAGTCAAGCACTCGTGAAGCTAGAAGAGTTAGACTTACTACAACCTCTCACACCTAGTCCTGGGATCACCCAAGCCGGGGAACATCTCCGTCAATTCTGCCAGTTTCATCAATTACCAAGACACAATACTGATGACTATAGTGCATTGAAGCATAAGATTGAGGACCTTATTGAGCAAGGGCTCCAGTTTGTCGAGTAGGCTAGAGTCTAGTTGCATGTTGCTTTCTTAATTTTTCTTTTCTATTTTGTAAGGAGTTTATGATATTTCCATTTTAATGAGGATTAAATGTTCGAATTTCAGTCTCTTGTCTTTTTGACTTACAATCTCAAGAAAATAAAAATGTTTGTTCATTTTGTACCTTCAACCAAATCATCTTTCAAAACCAATGCTCATGAAACGGTCATTTTCTGGCAATCGAATAAAATGATTTGTCTTTTTGTTTCCAAAAGGATGAACATGTCCAATCTAGTGCCACAACTCACCCCTAAGCATCCAAACAAACCATATAACGGTTCAAGGTCTACATTTGTCAAATTGTTGTCATAAACCCTGGACTAATACTGGGGGCAATATGAGTTTAAAGACCAACCACGATTATTTCTTTTGTTTAATTGTGTGAACAAGTCTTACAGTGAGAATTCACGAGAGTGACTTGAGCAGAAAAACCATGAGTGAACGAGCGTGTCATTTTTACACGACTCCGGTGAGACCACATTCAAAGGTAAGGTAAACGGCATAACTCCGACCGAAGGAGATAATTTGTAAATTTACTCTTAGACCTGCGAAAAGTAACAAAGAATGGATACACAACTATCAGGAATGACGAAGCACCTAGGTACAGTACCACATAGCCAAAAGCTTGCAAACCCTGTTATTAAACCCTAAGCACCCCCGCTGAGCCTTTCATATATCCCTTTTCGATATTATGAACTCCACATAATTACCTAGCCAATGATGAATTACCGACCTGGTGACCAAAGGAAGTGAGGAGCCCGACTCTCAGATAACAATCTAATCAGTCCCAAGAAGTGATGCCGCTATCAGCATGATGAAGCGATCCGCAAATGGTCCCAAAGTGGCACAGGATCCAAAGAGCCCACATCAAAACAGCTCTCGAAGCCCAAAACCGGGAAACACAAGAACCCCGAAGGCAAAGTCAAGAAAGGATCAAAGAAAGAGGTAAAACCGAAGTGCCTCGAAGAAATCCGAATGACAAAAAGAGGAGAAATGGTGTAAAGGACGACTTCAAAAGTTCAAGTCCAGAAGCTCGAAAGCAACGTGAATACGAAGCAGCTAGACGACTTCAAGACAAGATGATTCAGAGAGAAGACGCAAGGTGCAACTTTGGTCACCCATATAGCTCCACATACCTCAAATATCCCTCCATGGTCCCATTGTCTTTCATCACACCCCATGGCCATGTTATAAGCTTTAAAGACTTCCGACTTGGTAATTGTGTATCTAATCACGTGAAAGTAACAGATCGAATGCGTAAATCCATCAAATGTCAAATTCAATGGTCTAGAAGTTATGACCGTAAGCAGGAAACAAGTACAAACATCAAACACGCAGAGTGTAGGTTAGGAAGCACCACATCAAAACATAATCCTTGACCCTGTGAGGACGAGACTCATTCGCACGTTTAATCAAAGAAAATACTAGGGGCAATCAATCGTTCCGATCGATTGCCATGAACTCTAGCTCAGATTGGCCTATGGAAAAATACTGGGGGCAATTGTTGGTTCCAACAATTGCCATGACAACACCAACGGAAACTCAAAGCTTGAGCACCACCATCCCACCACAGGCACACATAAGCCCTTATCTCCACACACACACACACACACACACACACACACTCAGGCCCGTCTTTAGCCTTACCACCACAAAAACATCAGGCCCGTCATAACCCTGACCACCATCCAAAAACACAACCCAATCCCAGGACTATCATAAATCCTGAACACCAACAAAAGCCTTTAGCACCACAACAAACACCACACACTTTACCAACGGCATGTTCATTTTCTAAGAAACAAATTGCAGATATGAAATTTTTAGTCAGGAAATGATCATTTCACTTTCTTTTCTCAACAGATTTTTCTCAAGCATTGCCATGTTTGGCACATTTTTCAACAGTTCCTTGTTTTGGACAAGCTTCCAACAAACACTTTAGTTGCATTTTACAACTTTTGCATAACACCTCAACATTGCCATGTTTGGCACTTTCATAATCAACTTTCATCATGATCATTTGCATAAAATTTACCTTGCATCTATTCATACGAGATATCTTGTCACCACGAAGATACAGATTCTTCAGAGATACAGATTCTCAGCCGAAGATACAGATTCTTCAGGGATACAGATTCTCAACCGAAGATACAGATTCTTCAGGGATACAAATTCTCAACCGAAGATACAGATTCTTCAGGGATACAGATTCTCAGCCAAAGATACAGATTCTCAGCCGAAGATACAGATTCTTCAGGGATACAGATTCTCAGCCAAAGATACAGATTCTTCAGGGATACAAATTCTCAGCCAAAGATACAGATTCTTCAGAGATATAGATTCTCAGCCAAAGATTCAGATTCACCCGAGTAGAAGAACTCACACGAGTAGGCGAACTCACCTGAGTGGAAGAACTCGACCCCACACCAATTTTCAATCACTTGTAGGTAGTCAGTGCCTTATAATAGCTTGGCATCATCCCTTTAGGTATTCAACGTCTTAGAATCGCTTGACATATTTTCATTTTCATTCTCACTCACAGGTAGTTAGCGCCTTAGAATAGCTCGACACAATCTGCATATTGGGTCTTTTAAGATCCAAAATTTTGGGGTATCACTCAAGCATCAACTAGTCTTTTCATATTCACTACAAAGTCTAGTTGACGGGGGGCAATCTGTTATACCCAAAATTTCAACCCCCTCGGAGTAGTCTCTAAGGCATACGTGTTACAAAGGGCAAAATGGTCAAAATGCACCAATGCAGGATTTTCCAAGGACATTCTCGGGATTTTCTATTTTCATATGACTTGTTCATTATCTCCAAACACTTCCAAATATCATAGTCATTATGAAAGGTATTTCGTGATTTTCTGATAATATTTATTCTGGAAATTAAGCTTTTAATAAGCTAGTTTCTTTAATAATTAACACATGAAATAGCCTCAAAATAGAAATAAAAGGGTTTTCAAAATTAAATAAAATTGTCACATGGTTATCATGACTACATACAGTCATAAACCTGAAATTATTTTATTTGGAACCTTATCCCAAAATTTAAAAGAGAAATTCAATCATTTTTGCAATTTTCTCTCCCCTCTGGAAAATACTGAAATCAAAGCAAAATGTCATGATATTTTAACACAAGATAGAGGATGATTATTAGAGACTAATTCCGTTGCAATTTCGTTATTTCGACTTTTCAATCGTAAGTTATCAATTATGGGAGATTCCATATTGTAAGATTTTTATCTAATCGGTTATTAATCGAAATAAACTGATTCCAAGTCTCAAAATTCCTAAAATTCGTCTTTTATCTTTGGTTAAAATTTCGTAATTTTTATCAACCTGTAGCATGTTTCAAAAAATCAGATTCTCTTAGAGCACAAAATCAGGGTTTTAGATAAAAATCTTGTTCTATCAACTTGGTCATGGTCTTTCTATAAAAGGCCTTCCAAAACGACCTATGGCAAGGGAGAACACTTCCAAAGTCAGAAAACACAGCCACAAACCTTCTCCCTACGTATTTACACTTCCAAGCCTCAAATCAATACCGAAACACTGCAGAAATCACCCCGAAACCATCAAAAACTCATCCTTTCTTATCCCATTGAACATCCAAGCACCAAAACACCAAATACACAGAACCAAAACGTGGTTAAAAGCCCAGGGAAGAAGGGGTCAGAAGCTAGTTTTGAACTCAAGCCAGAACCGAATCCGATGAAGCCTCGAAGGGCCCTTGATGTGAAGAATCCAATCGAATTCGAAGGTAAACCAGGTAGAAATCTGAATCTCCTAACTCTCCACGAAGTGTTTAATCTGGTGTTAAAATTTGACTTCGAACTGACTCTTTAAGGTTTCTGAATTGTCGTTTGTTTCTGTTTCTGTTCATTAACTTGTTCATTAAGTTTCGTCCTTTATTTGTAGTCAAATTGAAAACTTTCAATCACTAATGTCTTGTACATCTTTCAGGCTACACACCCATAAAATTTGAGCTCAAAACACCATCGGGATCCTCCCAAACGCCGCCGTCCGAGGGCGGTCCGCACCCACGGATGCTATGTCCGGGGTCCCGGACGCCTTGTCCGTAAGCCCGGACGCCCCTGGACGGTGGCGGTATTTCAAAATATTCAAAATTTAGGTTTTCTGAAATAATGTCCGGGCCCACGGACATCCTGTCCGTGGCCCCGGACTTTTTCAAAATTGAGTTCTCTGCTTAATTCGACTTTTATGTTCACATAGGTTAACTAGGGTCCGTGGGTTCGGACATTAGGTCCGTAGCCACGGACGGAAACAAAGTTTGACCTAATTCTGCCTTCGAAACCCTAGTTTAGGAATCTTTAATTGTACTTTAATTTTCAGTCAAAAAATGCTAAAAAACCCAAAAAAACAGAAGCTCGCGCACTTAGGTTAAAACGACTCGTTATAAGCCGTAATTAAACTAAGTAGAGGAAAAACGACTTCTAGGGGTAATGAAAGTAATTGAACCCTAAATAAGTCGTATACCAAGCCCCCGAACTCGAACTCTCCTTTCCTAATTTGATCTAGGTAAACATTAGGTGGCGACTCATAATAGGTTCCAGTGAGCTAGCCTAGGTTTTAATAATTAATGTTATATGACATAGTTATTAATCTTAGGTTATAAGTGGACATAAAACCTGACTAAATCCTAATCAACTAAAATCAACATAGGATTGGGTTTAAAAATCGAGGCTCACAGACACTATAAGTCACGATGTAACATTTTAATATAGTCACATGTAGATATATATATATGTACATTTAGTATACAATATTAACTAATAAAAAAAAATTCAAATCTCCCTCCAATGTAGTTGTTGTCGGCTACCTACATGGAAAGAGGAATATAAGACATCATTAGGTAAAATAAAATAGTATTAAAGTACAACACAAGTACACAAATACTCTCACCTTCCCTTACCTCTTCCATGTTGTCTCAATCATCTCCTCCAGCCAGACCCTCACCTCCTTCTTTCCCCATCGGCATCACCCTCTTACACCACTGTCAACCTCTTTTCTTTTTCTCCTTCTTGTCCCACGACAACAACAAGGACAAAAGTGAATAAAGCAAGTGGTAGACTCCCTCTTTCCTTGTTCATTCACGGGTAGCAGCAGCCAAGGAAAAACAACCAGAAAAAAAAATTAGGAAACTCACTCTCCCTCCTCTCTTCCTCCACGGCTTCTACCTCTCATCGTTACCAGATTTTTCTATCATTGTTCTACAACACCACAGATCATACTCTTCTCAATTACGGTGACATTTTTTCTCAACTCCAGCCTAGAACATCACCACCCTTCCATCCTTCAGCCTGGTCATTTTTGTGCCCCTTTTTCTTCTTCCGTGGACAGCAGCAACAGTAAGACAACAACCCATTTCCTCTCCCACTCGGTTGGAACAACAAGCAACCCACAAGAGTAAGTTTCTTCCCCCTACTTCCTTCTTCTTTCTTGTGTCTACATCACCATACTCTCCACCGGTTTACTTCATTTATCTAAGGCAGAGAACTCTCCTTTGGAAGCTTCAAGAACCGGTGGAAGAAATAAAGAACAAGGGTGAGCAAAGTATGTCTCAAAACACCATGTCCACCCACCAATTTTATATGTCCGAAAATGCTAGTTTAACATCACCTTCTTCTCCCCCTTCATGCTCACGTATGAGACATTCTCAGCCCTTTTCATGGAACTAAAAGCTGCACCAAGAACACACATGGAAGGGCTTCACCTAAGGTAAAAAAAATCTAAAGCCTTCATGACTGTTTAAGCTTCATTGTTCCTTTGTTTTCCCTACCAAAACTGAAGCTTCTTCCCTTGTTCAAGCTAGTCGAAAACAACCCTGAAAATCCCTCCAAAACCAAGGTAAAGACCACTACTCTTAACGCTTAAATATCATGCTTAGTACCTCCTTAAATTAGTGGCTTGAGATAGTGATTAATATAGTTGTCTTTTGCCAAAAAAAATGCCAACCAAATAGTTGGTACTCCAGTAGAAACGTGAGCTGTGGAAGAACTATTGAGGGAAGGAAAACAAGTTTTCAAGAGGTATTTATGCTCTTAAAATCTTAAGGGTTATAAGATGGCTCAAGGAAATAAATTTTTTGTACAAAAATAATTAATCTATGGTGTGTATGCATATGTACAGCCGAGAAGAGTGGATGTGGGTGGATGGAAAATCTCCTTGGTGATTATATTTATGTAAAGATGCCTAACACCTCTTTTATGCCTTGGGGTTTACTAATTTATAAACCTATATACAGCCGAGAATATATGGTATGAGGGTGTGGATTAAACTCTAAATATATGTGGGAATTAATGGATAAATATGTGACTATTGAAGCTATATGCTAGCAGCTTATTAAGGTTGTGGTTATATATAATTGAAGAGGGAAAATAAATAAATTAAATAGGTTAAGTATATAACCTGCGCTTGAACCCGAAAAATAGGTAGCAATTAACGGTGGAGAAATTCATGGAGATCAAAAAATAAAAACTAAACCATATTTTGTTGTTTTTAGGATTATAAGTTTATAAAAGGAATTAGTGCCGAGAGTATTTGTGTATATAAGTGCTGTCAGGTCCTAAAAATATATGTAGAAAACTGATGGTTAAATAATTGATTAAGGAGATTAAGTGATAATGGGTTAATTAATGCTATTTAATAAGTGATTAATGAAAGAAAAGGATTAAAAAGTATTAGAATAAATTCTATAAGAACCATAACCATAATGTAATTTTGAGGACATTTTATTGTCATTTAAAAATTATTATTATGCTATTTTAAGGCCATGTAATTAGGCTATATTATTATGGGTATTTTAAGCTTTAAATAACTATTAATAAATTCTTGGATTGATTTAAAAGCTTAAACAAGTTTCTGGTGTAAAATCATGATTCTAGTAAATATAGATACTTAGGCATACACTAGAAAAATATTGGTATGTTTATAAGCTTATGACATGGTTTAAATAATTTTAAAACCTTATAAAATGTCTAAGTAAATAAATAAATTATATATGTGGTCAAAACATAATTAAAAAGAAATATAGAGCATTAAATATAAATAAACACCAAGAGGGATGATCTTAGGAAGTTTATAAATATAAAAAATGAATTTATGAGATTAGGGGTTAAATATAAAAATAGAATATTTGTTAGGGTATTTTCGTAAATAAAAACAAATCTGGTCAAAGGAATAATTTAGGTGGTCAACCTTGACCACAAGTGAGGTTTGACCAAATTAAAATGATAAGAATAATTAATTTTGGTATTTAAAGAAATATTAAGTCAAAGATAACATTTATAAAAAGAAATGGGGTGTTTATGTAATTATCGAGAAATATAAAGTGCTAATGTGTTGCAATTTAAAAATCTATGGGTATATGATGTAATTTCCGAAAGATTAGGGGCTGGAATGAAATTTAAACGACCTTAAGGGTCTGTATGTGAATATGGGTAAATTATGAGTTGGTAATATGATTTATTTAATTAAGGAGTATAACATATAGTTTAAGTATTAAAATGTAAATTTTATAAAACCTATGGGGCTACTTTATAAATAATCGAAAATTTGGGTGGAATTGGGAATTTGAGCAACCCTTGGGGATTATTCGGAAATTTTGGGAAAGTATTTGTTGGTTGTTGGAATTAAATAAATCAAGGTGTATAATATAAAGTTTTGATATTAAATTGTAAGTTTATAAAATAAAGGTGGGCCAAAGTATAAATAATGAAAGTTAAGGGTTAACATGTATTAAAACCGAACAGTTGGGAATTGAGAAGAATATTGAGTTAGTTTGGTATTTAAAATAATTGAAGTGTATATTATAAAGTTAAGTAATTAAATGAGAGTTTATAAAATAAAAGGGGGCTATAGTATAATTAAAAGAAATATATGGGTGGATAAATAAATTTGGGTAGCATGTCGGGACTGTTCAATAGTATATGTATTTATATGTGCACATGTATATTATAAGGTTTAAATACCTTAGGTTATAAGTTAATAAGGTTAATAATGTAACGAGTATAATATATGGGATAGTTTTTGTAAATAATCAAAACATGTGGGAATGATATAGGGATTTCCGAAAACAGTAGGGGTTGTTTGGAATTATATACATAACACATACATATGATAAAGTTTGAAAACCTTAGATTATAAATTAATAAGGTTATAAATATAGTGGTTATAATATTGGGGCTGATTCGGGAATGGTTAATATGTGGACAAAATATATATAATAAGGTAGGGATAGTATAATTCGACATAATGTTGAAATATAAGAGGATAAATATTATAAGGAAGCTATTAAGGAATAAATATGCATTATAAACATTACATAACATGATGGGGTAAGTTAGAAAATTTGTGGAAGTATATTGTAAGGTTGGAAACTTTGTTATAAGAGGAACCCTAAATTCATATGATAGGAATTTACAATGCGTTTAACATATCACATAAAAGGGGTAATACAATTACATGTAGAACGTTAATATAACGACGACTGTGTTATACACACATACAAGTATATAACATTTTTATATGCGCGTGAAAAGTGCGTAAGCAACAAAGTATAACAACAATTATAATATATACGTACTCGAGGTGTATATATAAATGTCAGCACATGTTCGTAAGTATAACTACGTAAATTATCTCGTATAATGAAATGGTTAGGCAACATGCATGCGCGCACGTAAACATTATTTCCGCATGCATGCATCTCGACAATTACATGAACAATGCGAGAATGTAACTTCCATGTAATAAATATTATTACCGTAGCAATTATTACATACCCGTAGGATATAACGAGTAGTTGGAATCTAAATCCCTAAGATTAACAAATATCAAGTTGATCAAGAGATCAACTAAGGGTTAGCTACGGGAGGGAAGTAAGGGTTGGATCTAGGATGATTAAGTGAGTTCGAATTGTATATACTAATATTAGAACAACATATATACCAGAGGTACGAGTTGGTAGACACGAGTCTTGGGAGCGCTAGAGATTATGCGGGGGTTGTCACGCGAGCGCTCGACGGTGTACGGTATGTTGGATTCTATCTTCTGAACCCCTGAGGGAAGCCTCGGGTTCAGGTATTGTTTGGTTATGTGTTAAGAGTGATATGTGTTCTATGCATGTTGTGTGGATTAATTCCCTGATTTGGTAAGCGATTATTATTGTGCGCGACGTCTTCGGACAATATTACTATGATTTCTCAAGCGATTGGAATACTAATATTCAAGAACTTTACTCCTAATTAACCTAAGTAAAACACCTAAGAACGAGACTCGGGATCCCCAGTCTCTAGAGCTTGATACTCGAACATGACTATAACCTAGACTAATTCTAGGGAAGTACATGAGACTTCAAAGGTAATAAATGGTAAAGCCTTCTCTAAGACCTAAGCATTTACTTAGGGTAGTTGATTAAGGATTAATCACATATTGGAGAGTGATGGTTAAGGTACATGGTATGGGAATCCAATTAGTTTCGACTAGTTGGTTGCGCATTGGTGATCACCGGAGTATAACGTTCGTATCGGACCGACTCCCTCTATATTCTGGCAGGCCTAGATAGACTGTTGGACAAAGGGTGCCGCTTTTGGCACGCGGCTTCGGCCATTCATGGACGCCTTTATTAGGCAAGTGGAAGTCCCGGGATCAAATGATCCTTGGCACTGAGCACCTCGTGTATACGGGAGGATTACTGTCCAGTAAGGTTATTTACGGGTTGTCCTAACGTGATGCCCATTGGTATTGAGAGTAAAACTTAACAACGACTAACATAATTTAGAGGAAATACTACGATTATCATGGTGGAAATAATTACGCGTTCGAATAATGTGTGTTGTATACTGGTATTGCGTTTGGCTCGTTGAGCATTGTATGTGGTGTATGTACGGTTTCATTGATGGATTGCTAGATGCTTAGTTATGTCATTTACCGCTATCTATATAACTGTAAAATGAACCAGCATGTAATCAACCTCATGTTTAGACGGCTAATTGACCTAAGTGACCTAAAGGGTCTAGGACAACATAGTTTAACATACTCGGCCAAGTGCTGAGACCTCCATGAGCACCGATATTTTATGTTGCAGGTGATTGATGATTGACGCCGGAGTGCGGAATCGTGGGTAGACGACCTCGACTTTTATTACGCTTCTAGGATTAATTCATGTTAGTACGTTGTAATTTGGGAATTCTTAAGTACTCACTTGTCATAGGTTTCGGTTTGTATATAGGATAATGTGGTAAATATCTTGTTCATCACTGGGGTTAGTTGTTGTTATTATTTGTTACAATTCAGATATGCTTCGTTACTCGCATGGGCGAGTAATGGCATGCGACACCCAAGGGAGGATTAATGTAGTTTAACTTCCGCTGTGAGATGTCTTTAATTATGTTACGAGAGTGATTATTACGGGAGTGATTATTACAGGTTTATCGAGGGGGGTGTTACAAAAGTGGTATTAGAGCGGAGTACCGCTCTGATGACGAGATATTAGGATTAAGACAGTGAGCATAGGACTTGGGTAATACGGGAAACGTTTGTGAGGTACGAGCCGCCTGGTCTTAAACGAACCAGTGTCTTAGCAACGCTACACACGTAACAATATTGGTCTTAATGGCATAATTGTGTTATTAATTTCTATACGGTAAACTACCGAGTAATGATACGACATAGCGTATTACGGGTGTAGAGGAGAGGCATGTCGGGGGTAATGGAGGTCTTGTAACCTCGAATAACGTTGAGACGGCAGTCGCCGAACAAGCTTAATGGAATAACATCCGGGAAACAGCAGTGGTACCCCACCCGCCGCTGCCCACACCTCGAGTATCACCCATAGAGGCAATGTAATGGATGATATGAAGACAAACAGAAGAGTTTGAGATACGACGAGTCATTAAGGACCGGGGGTCCCGATAGCTACATACTATCTAGGAGCGTACTTATACGCAATGAAGAACATACGTTAAACCTTAATTTGAAGAAGGATAGGAATCCATAAGACCATCGGGTCAGCATATAATTAGACACTGAAACCCTATCCAGTTAACCTGAGGAAAGCACGCACTGGTGCACCCGAAGATCGAAAGATAGAAGAACGAGTTTTAGACGACTATCAAATGTATAACGTGCGGAACCAAGGACAACTAGAGTACTCCATCTGCTGGACGCGAAGCACCACGAGGTAGCCACACGGATGAGACACTAGCCGGTATGAGCTACTAGAAGGGGGAAGGAGTCACCCGGGGCAGAATACCTCGAATTTTGTGGAAACCTTAGCGCTAGTACTAGTACGCAGCGCGATCTAGGTAACCGTACGTCCTTAACTTAATGAGTTGACTGCATGAACATGCGTCAGAATCCTCCTCCTATCACGAAGGAGTTAAAAACAAAACTCAGAAAGAGCTTAACTCAGAAAACCTAGAAATTAATTACCTTAGAAAACTTACCATACCTTAACGAACCGAAATAACTCCGATACTATCCTTTTCAAGACCGATCATCTAAACCATACTCAAATGACCGAAGCGTCAGTGAAACAAACAATTCCGGAAACCAATGACTCAACCTGCCTGGCGTGTTTTCTACAACAAGCGTTGTAGCCAATACTATACTCACAATTCTGTCTACCTCGCGCACTTGCTATAGCAAGTGCTACAATGTGGGCTACAATTATGGTTACTATTATGGCTATAATTATGACTAAAATCACAACTATAACTATAACGACAAATACAACTGAATTTTTACAGACCATGTAGGCCGCAGGTGCAACGCCATGTCCATCGGTAATCACCAAACATTCATACAACTTCAGTACGAATCTCGTAACTGCAACCACTGCTACAACTACAACTACAATTATGACTATCACTGCAACTATAATTGCGACTGTAACTATAAGAATAACGGCAGTTAGGATCGGATTCTACAAGACCGTGTAGGTCATAACTACCGAAAATCACTAAATATTCATTCAAGTATAGTACGAATTCTACAACTACAACGTGTCACCATAGGGTCACAAAAGCCTTAGAATATAAAAACTGTAACCATGGGAGGACCCGACGAGTCCGAACATTACAACTATAGGGCATACTCCAGCCCATAACAAACTGCACCCATTAAACAATAATCAATCAATAACATCGGCCTATGAGCCAAACACCATAACTTACTTATTAAACTATTTAATGGTTTGAAATTGACGTGGGAGGTGGAACTTGATCCGGTACAGGTCAAGGGAAGTTAAACACGAATTGGGGTGGAAGGATAGTTCGACACTGATATTGATCACATCAGGGTCGGATGATTCCTGAAACTCTCTTCAAGTGGCCACAATTAATCATATTAGGAATAAATGAGGAACTGAGGTATGCCAGCTGCAAGCAGCTAAAACTCATACAACCTAACAAGTAAAGCACCAAACCCAAATGTTTGTAAATAACGGTTCACCCCTAAATACATTTACATAAAGAATGATGGTGGAACATAATCACGTGACAGATAGGACAATGCTACGCTATAATGGCATACACCAGTACGTGATAAATATTGGAAGAAGAAAAAAGAACATGTTAGTTATCATAAGAATCATAATTGAATATATTATATACCGTAACACAATTGATACTTGAACCGATCGCAACCATAAACGCGAATCAGAGTAGAACACTTAAATAATTACCACCCAAGGCAATAACCATACCAAGGAATGACATAACCAACAAGGGACGAACAGATGTCAAATTACAATTACACATTGTCAATTTATTAGATCACACCGATCATTAGATGAAACTTCTGAATAAAACGAGAATGTCTACCGCCATTGGCATCCCGCCAAGCAATGGGTGACAAGAAGAAATGCGTGTATAAGACATGTCGTCTATTAACATGACGACTGTCAGGGAAATGACTATATGAGTTAAACAATAGAATACAGCCTAAACAACAATACAAGATGACTAAATGTTATAAACCACAAGTTTAAGTGGAAGTACTGAATGTAGCTTTAAAAGGGCACAAGTCAAGGAAAGCACAAGTATCGCCTCCGACTACCTCTCAATGTATACCAATTGAACAATAACATTCAAAATAACATGACAAGTAATGGGAACTAGTTATAACCAGACCGCAATAAGGACTTCCATAAAATGAGAGAACATGAACCTCTGCTATAAGTCAGAAAATACACCAAATGATATAACCCAAGTGATAGGGTAAAGTGATAAGAACTATAATATGCACCGTAAATAACGTGCATAACCTACTAACTTATAAATAAGAGCAGGAAGCAACGAACAAGCGCCAAACCGCACATGTGGTAATCAACTAACAATAGTTTGAATCAACACATAAATAACTCCGACAAGGACTTACTAAACAATAAAACAACAATAACTTATCAATACGAGGATTCACAAATTCCTTCAAAACAACAGTGAACTCATGTCAATAACAAAACCAATGATAGAGGACAAAGACCACCTCGTATCACTCGGAAGCGAACTTTACCGTTAGGGCGAGGTATCACAAACACCTGTTGAATAAAAGATACATGATCACACCATGTGACTGGGAACCCGGGAAACCGAAAGGAAATTCCCTTGGGACACCCCAACACAAATTAAAGAGGGAGATTGACAACAAAATACTCCACGAACGCATGACGGACACTACGAGTATACAAAACGAGATATGGGACGACCACACTCCATAGGAGCTTGTGGCTTGACGGACTTATTTATAAGTTAGTCAAGTAAGTAGCAATGTATCAGTAGGGTACCCCATACATGTAGATGAGTAATGTAAGAAACGCAAGAAGTAGTCAACTCCATACCAAGGTCAATGATGCAAATCCAGACCAGTACGAATAACTACCGAAAGTAAATTAATGAGAAGAGTTCCAATGGAACCAATGAGATTAGAGGTACCAAAAACCCTGAATAGAACACGACTAAGTCGTAACTACGCAAAGAAATGGTTAAATCACAATAACATCAAATGAAACCTCTCGAAAGAGGAGAGAGTTGGTAGTCAACCTAATGACAGCTATGAAAATCCATTAAATGGACGAATAAATATAACTAAAACTCTCATAAGGTACAATAATTGTTTTACACTAACACAATATTTAACATCCAAAAGAACCCACCAAATAATGGAAATCACCACCCATAAGTGGGGCATAAAGAAGATTACTCTTCAACAGAGAACACAAACAACACCGAATGAGGTAGCAATCTTGTATGCCGAATTAAGGCAACGATACGTTTTCACCCACAAAGGGGCTGAACATAAGTACACCAATACACAATAAAAAGAAAGGTAAGCTAGCACACTAGCACACGCCCTAAACTATAAAGCAATTGTCACAATAACGTAACGGTCGAACCGATTGAAACATGGTGCGCACGAAAGCAACCATTATAAACAATCTTTAGAATAAATACCTTGGCAAAGACCAGACGAGTGGAACTCACCTAGAACCCAAATGATGAGAAACAAATCGTGGGCAGGCTATACAAACAGCCTAGACCGTCAAAGGACACACTCTGAAATAAATATAGCGTTCAACGTTATAACCCACACAAGAACTCATAAATGCACAATCACACTCTTGTGAAATAACATGGAAAAATAGAAAGGATATAAAATATACTAGAGGAAAAATGCCTCAATTGCCAAGAAACATACCCATATGGGATGTCAAAGGAGGCAAGGCTCAATATAAACACAACAATGGATTCCCTAGCAAAAGCGTGGAGAACCATACAATTATTGACGTGAGAACAATATACTGAAAATACAATATATAATATCACGAAGTACAAAACAAATATCATAATTAATGTATTTACTCCGGAACATAACAACTCGGAACCACGAAATGACAAGAATTACCTTTGTGGTTTTATAAGCTAATACATCCCAACTTCTGAGACTAGTGCACAAAGCACTAATGACAAACGATAGCCAATGTCATACTCCACCTCTACTAGAAACCGATGAGTAAAGATAGTAACAATGAAAAATATATTTTGCGCTAGTCATCCAGAATGTTTGGACACGACTTAGACCAAATCGTGTGCATCTACGATTAACGATACCACACCGACTAAGTTACCTCCGTTTCCAATTAAGCAAAGACCGTGGATGACACTGTCATATTACAACGAAATCAGCAATAACATCTTGCTGATAAACCATCTATAATATGTTCTTAGGAATGAAAAGAGCAAACCAAGCCCAATGTACGTGGGTCTACACCTCATTATGGAGCGAGTGGGCCCAATAAAACGTATTTGGGAGAGCACACAAGTATTCTACGCCTTTGGCTGAAAAGTACGCACCTCAACCTTCACATTTCCCTTAGAGTCGAGTGACGAGAGATCGACCCGCCTCTCAAATATGAGAAGACTCCACTCCAAAGTTTCAATATGGAGACGAGGGAGACCAGGAATAAGACCATTAAAAGGGTCAAAGTCCGTTGGTCGAACCATTAGGCAAAAAGGCCACATGGGAGTTGGAGAACTCCAGCGCTCTTCTCACAGTGACTGTGTGATACTTTGGGGGTCACGGGGCGTAACCCTTTTTAAGGGGGGTAGAGCCCTTGACATATTAGTCATTTTGTGTTGTTGTGGTGTTGTTCATGGTGTGTATGTTGGTTGTTGTGTATATGTGCGTTAAGTACTTGAGATGTATTTTGATTATGTGTACGTGCTTTAAGCTCTTGGGATGTGTTTTGTGATATGTTTGTACCTAGAACACTTAACAATTAAGTACGGATGTCCTTCGGTACTTGTGATATATAAGTATATATGTTGGTTTGGATTGGAAAACTAGTGGTTGAATGAAATGGATTACACTTCAGGAAAGTGTTGAGACTTTAGAATTGATAGGCCGGATTGATTGGTACCTTGAGGTTCATTGGATATGTACATATTCAATTTATACGACTTCGGGACGAAGTCCTTTTAAGGGGGGTAGACTGAAATACCCCGAATAATTACTACCTTAATTAATAAGGATTAAATTAAATCATGAGCAATAATTGCTACAAATGTTATTGTATAAAATATATATAGTCCAAATTAAACACTAAATTAAAAATTCAATCGTTAATAAAAAAGAAAATATCATTAAGGAGAAATATCAACCCCTAAATTTAATATCACATGTAACATATCAGTACATGTGTTAAATACCACTAATATCACTCAAGAAATTATATAAACACTTTATATAGTCTAGACAATAATAAATACAATATATACTCATGTATATACAATTTAAAACCAAACACTATAAGTCACGGTGTAACATTTTAATTGTAACACCCCTCTCCTTAAACACGTAATAATCTCTCACGTAGCAATAAATAAAATGTCTTACAGTGGAAGAATTAATAGCAATAACAATACTCACTTGGGTGTCACTGGCCATTACTCGCCCATGCGAGCAACTAAGCCAAACTACATCCAACTTCCAACATAAACAAACTGCTAACCGCTGTGATAACGAGATAATTCCTATACATCATACTAAGTCCATAAACCATAAACATCGACAAGTGAGCGTCTACCCAAATCCCAAATATACATAACCTTACCATAATACAATTCACCATCTTCATTGCTATACTAACAAACTCCATGTGCGGTAATTAAAGTAAACTCTAATTACCCTGTTCCCGCACTTCGGCTTCAACAATAATCAACAACCTGCATAATGGTGTAGTATCAGCAATAATCGCTGAGTATGCCGGGCCTGGACCCTAATGGTCACTTAGTCATTTTAACCATCTTATTATTAGATTGGTTTCATGCTTTACCATTTTACAGTTATAATCAATATTGTATATACATGTATAATATACATAATCCTCCATCTAAACATTCATAACACTCAACCATCCATTCAATTCAAACAGTCATAAAATCTCACAACAACAATTGTATATCGAACGTATCGAAATAATAACAGTATAATGTACAATGTACAATCGCCGTAGCGAATAGTTTCCATAATTAATTTACCTTGGCCTTTAAGGGCCCATCCAAACCATGTTTAATTAATATCAGTTGGGCGTCATGTCAAGACAACCCGATAACCTCACCATGGACAGTAGTCCTCCCGTACACACAAGGGTGCTCATTTCACCAGAGGTCCGGAGGCCCCTGACTATTCTCTTTTGTCTCGTAAGACGTCCATATAAAAGGCCGTAGCCACCTGACCCACGATCCAAATAGGGCTTGTTGGGTATAAACCTGGAGCGGAACCCAATCGGGAACCCCTCAGTGATCACAAATGCGCAACCAAGTAGTTCGTAAACTACCGGGATTCCTCACCTCTACTCAAGCCAACTCTCTCTCATAATGTTTAAGATCTGCTTTTAGTCTTATGGAGAATATAATTATTAATTATCTGCCCAATGGGTCTCACGCATACCTAGAAGTAATCTAGGTCATATTCATGATCGAGATCCATGCTCTAGAGACCGACATTGTCGTGACTCGTCCCTAAGTATTTTACTTAGGTTACCATATACTTAATATTAATACTATGGTATTATATCAAGTAACCGTCATGTTATCACAATAACGTATGTTATACCCAAAATTTCAACCCCTCCGGAGTAGTCTCTAAGGCATACGTGTTACAAAGGGCAAAAGGGGTCAAAAAGCACCAAGGTGGGATTTTCTATTTTTATATGACTTGTTCATTATCTCCAAACACTTCCAAATATCATAGTCATTATGAAAGGTATTTCATGATTTTCTGATAATATTTATTCTGGAAATTTAGCTTTTAATTCATATTATAAGCTAATTTCTTTAATTAACACATGAAATAACCTCAAAATAGAAATAATAAAAGGTTTCCAAAGTTAAAATAAAATTTTCACATGGTTAGCATGACTACATACAGTCATAAACCTGAAATTATTTTATTAGGAACCATAACCCAAAATTTAAAAGAGAAATTCAATCATTTTTGCAATTTTCTCACTCCTATGGAAAATACCGAAATCAAAACAAAACGTCATGAATTTTAACACAAGATAGAGAATGATTATTAGAGACTAATGCCGTTGGAATTCCGTTATTTCGACTTTCCAATAATAAGTTATGAATTATGGGAGATTCCAGATTGTGAGATTTTTATCTAATCGGTTATTTATCAAAATAACCCGATTCCAACTCTCAAAATTCTTAAAAATCATCCTTTATCTTTAGTTAAAATTTCATAATTTTTATCAGCCTGCAACATATTTTAAAAAATCAGATTCCCTTAGAGCACAAAATTAGGGTTTTAGATAAAAATCTTGTTCTATCAACATGGCCTTGCTCTTTCTATAAAAGGACCTTCCAAAAACGACCTAGGGGAGAGGAGAACATTCTCATAGTCAGAGAACACCGTCTACTTGCCTCCCACGTTTTCAACACTCCCAACACCGAAACTCTACCAAAATCATCCCAAAATCACCAAAAACACATTCTTTCTTCTCCCATTGAACTTCCAAGCATCAAAACACCACAAATACAGAACCCAAACGTGCTTAAAAACACAAGGAAGAAGAGGTCAGAAGCTCGGGTCAAAGTCGAACCGGATCGGCCACCAACGAAGCTTTCAGAGATTCCCGACGTGAAGGAACAGCAAATTTTCGAAATCAAAACAGGGTAAAAACCAAATTCTCTAACCCTTCTGGCCTAAATACACTTCTGGTTAAAATTGCTAACCGAATTGATTTATCCTTGCTTCTGAATTAAGGTTTGTTTGTGTTTCTGCCTTCTAACTTGTTCGTTAAGTTTCGTGTTAAATTCGATTTCAAATTGAAAACTTTCAATCACTAACGTCTTGTACATGTTTCAGGCTACACACCCATAAAATTTGAGCTCAAAACACCGTCGGGAACATCCCAAACGCCGCCGTCCGAGGGCGGTCCGCACCACGGACGCTATGTCCGGGGTCCCGGACGCCTTGTCCGTAAGCCCGGACGCCCCCGGACGGTGGGTATTTCAAATTTTCAAAATTTAGGTTTTCTAAAATAATGTCCGGGCCCACGGACATCCTGTCCGTGGCCCCGGACCTTGCAAAAATGTTCACATAGGTTAACTAGGGTCCGTGGGTTCGGACATTAGGTCCGTAGCCACGGACAGAAACAAAATTTGACCTAATTCTGCCTCCGAAACCCTAGTTTAGGAATCTTTAATTTTATTTTAATTTTCTGTCAAAAAAATGTTAAAAAATAAAAAAAACAGAAGCGCGCACTTAGGTTAAAAATGACTCGTAATAAGCCGTAATTAAACTAAGTAGAGGAAAAACGACTTCTAGAGGTAATGAAAGTAATTGAACCCTAATTAAGTCGAATATCAAGCCCCCGAACCCGAACTCTCCTTTCCTAATTTGATCTAGGTTAAATTAGGTGGCGACTCGTAATAGGTTCCAGTGAGCTAGCTTAGGTTTTAATAATTATTGTTTTATGACATAGTTATTAATCTTAGGTTATAAGTGGACCTAAACCCGACTAGATCCTAATCAACTTTAATAAACATAGGATAGGGTTTAAAATCGAGGCTCACAGACTGGCGACTCTGCTGGGGACAAAATTCTTAATTTTAACTTGTTTAATTTTAAGAAAGAGGGCTTAACTCGAAAATGTTTATTTATGGCTTTATTATTCTGTTTATTTACCTTTGTGCGCAATTTAAATTTATGTACCTTTGCATCATATGAGAGCGAGGGTCCACGCAAACCGATTTCACCCCGGGACCCTTTTGAGGGTCCCCTGTCTGGGACTCACACCTTTTAGGTGATGTGAATAAGCGGGGGAAAAGAGGAGGATGTCGTCTAACCACATCCCCTTAATACCTGGGCTTTAGCCCCAAGCGTTTTCCTGGCAGTGTCCTTACCTAGCCCATTGTTTGGTCAGTCAAAGACCCGACCGTAGGCGCACACCTTCAGGTGATGTGAAAAAGTGGGGAAGCCCAAAGAGAATAGCGTGCAAGCCCTATTCCTTTGTGGTGACCTGGGCCCATGCCCCAAGCACCTCTCCGGATCGATCCATACCCGGTTTGGTTAAAACATCTAGTGAGGACATGTTGAATTTGTGTGTGCCTTGTTTGCTTGTGTGATCGGCCTACTACCCAGCCTAGAAACTGATAGGAATTTCTCCTACATCAACCTAGCGCAACCCGAATTATCAGCTCTATTTGTTTGTGGCCCAGAGGCCCTGTTTGGTTTAATATGTGAGTCATTCGGGCTTCGGCCCAAGAGCTTAGACTTATATGATTTCTCTTCTGGCCCAATTTGAATTATCAATTAGTTTTAGGCCCATAAAAAGAAATCCACCTGAACTTGAAATAACTCACAAGTCCTACAAATGAAATCTCTTTCGGCATAGCAACCATCTTCTCTGGCCCAAAGAAAGTTAGGCCCATTTGTGATTTAGGGATTGTTCCAGCCCATGTGCTTTATTTCAGGCCCAAACACATTTTGGCCCAAGGGCTCATTCTAGTCTAGGAAAACTCTTCACTCGGGCTCTGACCCAAAATCCTAGATCTAGGTGCCATCTTTTAGGCCCAACCAAAACCACTCGGCCCAAATTCCAGTTCATATATAGAGCAATCTGTCCGGCCCAAGTACCACACTCATGACTCATTTCATCTAGGCCCATAGACCAATTCATAGTTTTGGCCCATGAGCTTCGCTCTCAGTCCAGAATTTTGGCCCATAAAACATTTGAATCCAAGATAGTTTGCATAATTCATTCATTCCAGTTTCCGGCTTCAAGGCCCAACAAGAGCAACAAACGAATCTTAGACCTCAAGGCTCAGTGGCCCATTCACGGTCCATGTGACTTCCTTCATCTTGTTTGCACAATTTCTGGACTAAGGGATTCAAGCCTACATGTCCGTTCTAGTCTAGGAATCACTCTAATCTGTGCACTTCACTCTCAGTTTAGAGAAGACTCAGGCCCAGTTACTTCCTACATAACCCATAGGCATTCCTAGTTCAAACATTTTACAGGGCCCACTCGAAGTTTGGAAGGAAGACAATCATGGTCAATGGCATCCCGACGGTCAACCGCTCGGGTCTTCAGCGCGTCGGCATCAGATAGTTCAACATCACTATTTTAGGAGTTTTCTCGATTTAGCAGTTTTCTTTTCTCAGTCATTCTTCTAACTTTTATGGTGGCTAGCTTCCTTTATCATTTTAGGTAGTTTTCTTAAGATTACAATTTTTGATGTTGTCTTTCCATTTATGAATTAGAGCATAGTTCCATTTTCATATTTTTGTGCATTTATTCACAAAACCAAACACCAAAAAAAATAAGTCATCACGTCATTTCACCCACATCCACTACCTGATCACTACATCCCATGTCTCTCACCACTCCCCTTCTCCACATGAAAACTCATTCTTGCGCAGGAATATCTCACCACCTTGTTGGCTTCCACCACTTATCACCTCTCAATAGAAAATCTCACCGAACACTGAAAGCATCCCACTACCATGTTTTACTTTCGTCACTACATCACTCCACCAAAACAGCAAGACTTCATCGCCACGTACCACCACACATACAGCCACCTCCAACAAATAACCTGGGAATTCAAAAGGCTTGTCAAAAGACCCCACAACGATACTGGGGGCAATCTGAGTTAAGGGACGATAATGTTTATTTTGTTTAAATGTGCAAACAAGTCTCTGAGTGTACACTTCGCGAGAGTGCCTTGAGCGGTAAAACCAAGAGCGAACGAGCGTGTCATTTTTACACGACTCCAGAGAGATCACGTTCAAAGGTAAGGTAACCGCATGACTCTGACTGAAGGAGATAATTTGTAAATTTACGCTTAAACCTATGAAAAGTAACAAAGAACGGATACACAACTATTAGGGATGACGAAGCACCTAGGTACAGCACCACACAACCAAAAAGCTTGTGAACCCTGAATTAACCCTCAGGCACCCCCGCTGAGCTTTCGCGTACATCCTCTTTTACAACACTACAAATCTAAACGAGCCAGCCAGTGATGAAATAACCGACCGATGACCAAAGGAAGCAAGGAGCCCGACTTCCGAACAGAACTTCCAAGTCTGAAGAAGCAAACTGCCACCAGCATGACGAAACGATCGTAAATGGCCCCAAAGTGGCACAGGATCCAAATGAGCTAACATCAAAAAACAGCTCTCAAAGTTCAAAACCGGGAAACACAAGAACCCCGAAGGAAAGAGATTCAAAGGAAGGCAAACCTGAAAAGCCTCGAGTAATCCAAAATTCAGGAAAAAAAAGAGAGAAGTGCAACCGAAAAATCCAGAGCTTGGGAAAAAAAGAGAGAAGGTGCAACCCGAAAATCCAGAGTCCAGCTCATAAGCGAAGTCATCACGAAGTAGTCGAACGACTTCAAGACAAAGAAAGCAAGTCTGGAGAGGTGCAAGTTAGTTGCAGCTTTGGTCAACCCTTATAGCTCCACATATCTAAATATTCCTCCATCATGCCCTTTGTCTTCATCACACCTCATAGCCACGTTATAAGCTTAAAAGACTTCCGATTAGTAGTGTGTATCCAATCACGTGAAAGTAACAGGTGAACGGTAAATCTAACAAATGTCAAATTCAAGTGGTGAGATGTCTTGACCAAAAGGAGGGCACGAGCTGCAAACATCAAACACTTGAGTGTAGGATAGAAGGCAACACATCAAAATAAACCTTGACCTTGTGAGGATGAGATTTGTTCTGGCGCAATTAATTAAAGAAAATACTGGGGGCAATCGATCATTCCGTCGATTGCCATGAAGCCCTGAAAAACTCAGATCACCTCAAGGAAAAATACTGGGGGCAATTGTTGGTCCCAAACAATTGCAAAACGACCACCGATGGAGGCCCAAAAAAACCCGAAACCCAAAGGTTTTAAAACCCTCTCATTCAAATATCCACCATGCCGTCTAAGCCCTTTCTCCACATTCAAATATCCACAGGCCCGTCCTAAGCCTCTACCTCCACATTCAAATATCCACAGGCTAGTCCTAAGCCCTTCTCCACTTTCAAGCATCCTCAGGCCCGTCCTAAGCCTTCTTCACATTTAAACACCCAGGCCTGTCATGAGCCTTACAATCTCCAGTTTGCGTAAGCCTTAGTCCTTCTACATTCATCATGCACCTAACACATTTTCACTTAGATCCAACCTTTAGGCATCATAAGACCTAGATCCATCCTTAGGCTCGTCATAAGACCTAGATCCCACCCATTAGGCTCGTCATAAGACCTAGATCCTTCCTTAAGCTCGTAGTAAGACCTAGTCGCATTCCATTAAGCTCGTAGTAAGACCTAGTTGCATCCCTATAGGCTCATCATAAGACCTAGAACCATCTTTAGGCTCGTCATAAGACCTAGATCCATCCTTTAGGCTCGTCATAAGACCTAGTCATCCCTTAGGCTCATAAACCTTGAACCATCCTTTAGGCTCGTCATAAGACCTAGTTGCATTCCTTAGGCTCGTAGCAAGACCTAGCATTACCTTTAGTTTACCCACTCTCATCAAACACATTGCATTATTCATCTCATTCATATAGGCTCGTCATAAGACCTAGTTGCATTATCCAGGCGCGTCACAAGACCTGGCGACAGAAAGTTGGCGAGGTGATGGCAATAAATCCTCCTTTTGCGATGTCAACTTATTTTTGGGATCAACGAATGGTGGGCAAAGGCAATAAGTCCCCAGGGTTTTTTCCAGGAGTTATCCCTACACCGGCTTGGGGGGCGATGGCAATAAGTCCACATTGGGTCCAGCCAGGAGCATTGGCACGGGTTTCGGTCCCCAGAAGCATCCGAGCATCATCCGCATCATCCGCATCATCAGCATCAGCATCATCAACATCAGCATCATCAACATCATCAGCATAATAAGCATCACTAGCATATCAGCATTCCTGCATCTAAACATTATTTCATTTTCACCATTTTTAGGTAGTCAACGCCTTAGAATAGCTTGACATCATTTCATTTATCATAGGTAGTCAACGCCTTAGAATAGCTTGACATCTTTTCATTCAGTTTAAGTAGTTGACGCCTTCGAATAGCTCGACATAACTTCATCTTCGCTTATAGGTAGTCAACACCTTAGAGCCGCTTGACATTATTTCATTTTGTTTCTCACTTTTAGGTAGTCAACACCTTAGAATAGCTTGACATCATTTTCATCATTTTCAGGCAGTCAACACCTTAGAATAGCTTGACATCATTTCATTTTTAGGTAGTCAACGCCTTAGAATCGCTTGACATCTTTTAATTTTCATTCTCACTCATAGGTAGTCAGCGCCTTAGAATAGCTCGACACAATCCACATACACGGTCTTTTAAGATCCCAAAATTTTGGGGTGTCACTCAGGCATCAACTAGTCTTTTCATCTTCATTACAAAGCCTAGTTGACGGGGGGCAATCTGTTATACCCAAAATTTCAACCCCTCTGGAGTAATCTCTAAGACATACGTGTTACAAAGGGCAAAAGGGGTCAAAAAGCACCAAGGCGGGATTTTCCAAGGACATTATCGGGATTTTCTATTTTATATGACTTGTTTATTATCTCCAAACACTTCCAAATATCATAGTCATTATGAAAGGTATTTCATGATTTTCTGATAATATTTATTCTGGAAATTTAGCTTTTAATTCATATTATAAGCTAATTTCTTTAATTAACACATGAAATAACCTCAAAATAGAAATAATAAAAGGTTTCCAAAGTTAAAATAAAATTGTCACATGGTTAGCATGACTACATACAGTCATAAACCTGAAATTATTTTATTTGGAACCTTAACCCAAAATTTAAAAGAGAAATTCAATCATTTTTGTAATTTTCTCTCTCCTATGGAAAATACCGAAATCAAAACAAAACGTCATGAAATTTTAACACAAGATAGAGGATGATTATTAGAGACTAATGCCGTTGGAATTTCGTTATTTCGACTTTCCAATAATAAGTTATGAATTATGGGAGATTCCAGATTGTGAGATTTTTATCTAATCGGTTATTTATCAAAACCCGATTCCAACTCTCAAATTCTTAAAATCATCCTTTATCTTCAGTTAAAATTTCATAATTTTTATCGGCCTGCAACATATTTTAAAAAATCAGATTCCCTTAGAGCACAAAATCAGGGTTTTAGATAAAAATCTTGTTCTATCAACATGGCCTTGCTCTTTCTATAAAAGGACCTTCCAAAAACGACCTAGGGGAGAGGAGAACATTCCCATAGTCAGAGAACACAGCCGTCTACTTGCCTCCCACGTTTTCAACACTCCCAACACCGAAACTCTACCAAAATCATCCCAAAATCACCAAAAACACATTCTTTCTTCTCCCTTGAACTTCCAAGCATCAAAACACCACAAATACAGAACCAAAACGTGCTTAACAACACAAGGAAGAAGAGGTCAGAAGCTCGGGTCAAAGTCGAACCGGATCGGCCACCAACGAAGCTTTCAGAGATTCCCGACGTGAAGGAACAACAAATTTTCGAAATCAAAACAGGGTAAAAACCAAATTCTCTAACCCTTCTGCCCTAAATACACTTCTGGTTAAAATTGCTAACCGAATTGATTTTTCCTTGCTTCTGAATTAAGGTTTGTTTGTGTTTCTGCCTTCTAACTTGTTCGTTAAGTTTCGTTAAATTCGATTTCAAATTGAAAACTTTCAATCACTAACGTCTTGTACATCTTTCAGGCTACACACCCATAAAATTTGAGCTCAAAACACCGTCGGGAACATCCCAAACGCCGCCGTCCGAGGGCGGTCCGCACCCACGGACGCTATGTCCGGGGTCCCGGACGCCTTGTCCGTAAGCCCGGACGCCCCCGGACGGTGGCGGTATTTCAAAATTTTCAAAATTTAGGTTTTCTAAAATAATGTCCGGGCCCACGGACATCCTGTCCGTGGCCCCGGACCTTGCAAAAATGTTCACATAGGTTAACTAGGGTCCGTGGGTTCGGACATTAGGTCCGTAGCCACGGACGGAAACAAAATTTGACCTAATTCTGCCTCCGAAACCCTAGTTTAGGAATCTTTAATTTTATTTTAATTTTCTGTCAAAAAATGCTAAAAAAAAAAAAAACAGAAGCGCGCATTAGGTTAAAACGACTCGTAATAGCCGTAATTAAACTAAGTAGAGGAAAAACGACTTCTAGGGGTAATGAAAGTAATTGAACCCTAATTAAGTCGAATATCAAGCCCCCGAACCCGAACTCTCCTTTCCTAATTTGATCTAGGTAAAATTAGGTGGCGACTCGTAATAGGTTCCAGTGAGCTAGCTTAGGTTTTAATAATTATTGTTTTATGACATAGTTATTAATCTTAGGTTATAAGTGGACCTAAACCCGACTAGATCCTAATCAACTTTAATAAACATAGGATAGGGTTTAAAATCGAGGCTCACAACGTATATGTATGTTTATATAAGCCGATCTATAGTCGACGTAGTGTTAGTCCCGTAGGACGCTCGTGCATAAATAAATAATGCAGTAACACTTAATCACATACATGTATCCACACACATAACACACAAGTTATATCAACCAAATCCGAGCCCAAGGAGTTTCCTTAGGACAACTCGGATCAAACCCCTTTACATGCCGTTCACCAAGACCTAGGATGCGCTGTGTAAACCACTAGCTCCTCAAGCGCCTCCGTCTGAAGTATGATCTAAACGGTAATAAACTATAAGTCAGTCTCCATGACTAACTACATCCGGTATTTCCGAATAACAAGTAACCCCGACAGTTCATCCCCGGATTTCTATAGTTATTTGTTACGGGTTTCTCTAAATCGGTTGGCTTTGTTACTTAAAACTCTCATGTCAAAACATTTGACTATTAAGTTTAATTCATTATGTTTCTTTAATCATATCCACCATTAAATTTAGGTATATAACCTATAGTTGCATGTATGCATGCATTATTATATTATATTATTCTATTTTCATATTGTATCATTCTCCCACCATCCATTATAATACATTGTATTATATTATTCATTATCTTAGCAAATTATATTTGCATTCCAAAAACTCATAACTTATAGTTTGTAACTATTTTTTAAAAAAACCGCCACCATTATATTATATGGTTTCCAATCATAATATATATCCATCCTTATATACATTTTTCTTGTATATGTATATATGTACCATATAGGTAAATTCCATGAGTTATAAAACTCTTATATCATATGTTACATTTTATCATCTTATATTAGATGATTATTCCCATTAGTTGTATTTTATTATACAACTTATATTAAGATTATTATCCTAATATTATGTAACATTTTATGTTGTATAATTTCAACTCCTAAGATTTATTTAATATAAACCTTAGTTTATAAATCTTATTTATTTATAGTTTGTCACATTATTTAATGTGAATATCCTTACTCATATTAATTCCATTAAAACCATATAATTGTTATAACATTTATAACATAGTAGACCTTAGTCTAAAATTCATATTCCCATCTTTTATAATTCGGTACAGCCCTTTAATTTATTTAAATTCCATTTTGACCACATAACATTATGTAATGTTATACCATATATTAATATCATATAATATGATATCTTTATTTCCTTTAATTTATAACCTATAGTTTTTATACAAAACTATATAATATTGCCGCGTGGGCATATATATTTATACCTTATTCTTTCCATATCCCATAGTTTCCTTTATTTACAAAATCACCCCATTATTTATACTATGTTATATATACCATATAATATAACATCTTTAACTTATAAACTGGTATAACCTATGGTTATATTTTTGTAAAATTCCGAACAGACCTCAATATATTTTATAATTGCCATTTGGCCCAACTTATAACATATAGTTTTATAATATCATTAAAACTATATATTATATATATATATATATATCTTTGTAAATACTCTTATATAATTCCAAAAATCACCAAATTCCACCAAAGGGTTATAAATATTATTCCTAACCCTTATAATCTCGCTAATTACTATTCCACCCCATCTTTTATTCCAAAGTGTCATAATGACATAATAACTATATATTATACATATATAGTTCATTTTAATTCCAAAATCAACCCAATAAATTCCTTAAAATTCCTAATAGCCCATGGGTGTTTATAATATCATTATACCCCCTTTATTTTCGGTAATAACATATATACCACATATGTTATAAAATTGTTTCATTTAAATACTTATCTAAACATAAAACCTTAAATAAATTATTTAACTTATCTAATTTGGTCAAAACCTACCATATGGTCAAGGTTGACCTCCTTAATATTTCCTTGACCATCAATATCCATATATTATGGTTTTATACCCATACTTTCTAGAAATTACCATTTAACCCCAAAACTTTATAAAATCTTATAATTTTTATTTAAACTCATTTAAACCTCCAATTTTTGGCTTTATTAATATATAGCCCCCAAATTTAATTTAATTACACTATATACCCCATTTCCTTGCGGTAATATATATATATTACCTAAACTTAAATAAAACCTTATAAATACATAAATAAAATGGCCTAAAGTACATGGCCTTATTACAAACATTAGCTTATAAATTAAATTACACATAAATGCCCAAAAATGCATTAAACTCTCGGCCTTACACACATCTTTTCCTTATTTACCAATTTTCCACATAATGTCTTAAATTTGACAATTATGTTAATTAATTAGTTATAAAATTTACTAAACCATTCCTTAATCACATAGGGTCAAAATAAGACCTTAATTAACCCATTCACTCATGGCATAAATATATACATATGTATAAACACATATTAATATACCAAGTGAAGGTTTAAGTGATTCATACCTTGTTTTTGCCTAGTTTAGGCCTTGTTTGGCCACGACTGTATGGAGATAAGTTTTCCACAACATTATTTACATGTTTTCAAACAGAAATTAAGGCATGATTAGTCTCCAAGCAAGATCTAACCATAAGAAGTGTTTTAAGGTATTTTCAAGGTAACATTTACCTTAGAATAACAATGCAAACACAAGTTCTCATTGGCCTGTTTTTACAGTAGGAAAAGAGCATCAAAAGAGCTACTAAAAACAAGCTTTAAACTGGTATAACTCAGATTATAAGATGGCTAATTTTTACCTTGTTTAAAATGCCTAAAATGGTGTTTTTGGCTTGGATCTGGCTATACCTTGAAGCTCTTGATATACCAACTGAATAAGTATGTTAAGAAGAAGATTATAAGCCTAGGAAACAAGGCTTTCAAACCGGAATTGAAGAAAATCAAAGGATAAGTGCTTAAAGCACATTTTTATACCTTAAGAACAAGATTAGATTTCTCCACCTCCTTCCCTTGTTACAGCCGAGATGCACACTCCTTTTGACCTCCAAAAAAACCTAGAAACATTGATGGAAATGGTTGATGCTTTGCTCCATGGAAAGAGGAAAGAATTGTGAAGAAAATGAACATAAAATGGCTTAATAAGCTTACCTATGTCAATTGTTGTTCTCTTCTGTATTGGAGTGTTAGCCACGGTTTGGAGAAGCAAAGAGAGGATGAGGATGTGGTGTTGGCTGGGAATGAAGGAAATGAGAAGAATAAGCTAGTTTTTGCTTTTAAGTTAATTTAATCTTACTTTAGGAATAGTAATAGGTGAGTCATTAGATTAGCTATATATTTGTTTAGAGGTAGCTTAATAGCCAAAGGAGGTGGCAAGGGGTGGTATGGTCAAGGGATGACATTTGACCTTAGTTAATAATAAGTAATTAAATGTTATTTTTGGGTACTATTCATCCAAAATTACCAATTTTGATTTTATTTTCAAACTTTTATTTAGACTTTATAATATAGTCTATCATGTCAAATTAATGACATTTTGTGTCGCAAGGTGTTTCTGAGCTCTATTTTCTTTGAGAACAGTTTTGTTGTGTTCCTTACATGATATTTGATCTTAGGAATCCAATTTTATATAAAATAGAGGTCATTTGACCTTTAAGGTTTTCTTAGAGCATTTGTTTTGCCCTACTTGACCTTGAAGCATGTAAACGCTTGTTCTTTGTGTTGGAGTGTTGTCCAACCATTGTAGTGTGTTCCTTAATGTGTTAATATGCTTAGGACAAAGTTTTAGGTCCTAAGAAGTTCATTTGGGTATTTATTTACCCTAAACAGTCAAAGGGTGCAATATCATGCTTTGTGTTGACCACTGTTGTTCTCAGTTGACTTTTAAGGCATGTTTAGGCCTTAATTAATGTGATTAGATGTTTAATCCATGTTTTATTAGTTTGGGGTATTTCATTAATATAGTCACATGTAGATATATATGTACATTTAGTATACAATATTAACTAATAAAAAAATTTTAAATCTCCCTCCAATGTAGTTGCTACCGGCTACCTACATGGAAAAGAGGAATATAAGACATCATTAGGTAAAATAAAATAGTATTAAAGTACAACACAAGTACACAAATACTCTCACCTTCCCTTACCGCTTCCATGTTGTATCGATCATCTCCTCCAGCCAGACCCTCACCTCCTTCTTTCCCCATCGGCATCACCCTCTTACACCACTATCAACCTCTTTTCTTTTTCTCCTTCTTGTCCCACGACAACATCAAGGACAAATGTGAATAAATGTAACACCCCTACCGCTAATACCGTCATTACTGTACCATACTTACCTTTGCAGCGGATATTACTTACTCAATGGCGGGTGTACAATGCCGTTAGTCACCCACGTGACTAACAAGGCGAGTTACAATTCTACATACTATCGGTCTGATGAATATGAACATACCGAGTGCTCTACATATTACAATACTTCCCATTTCTTACTCATCCGTAATTCAATTACAACTTCAATTCATTACTATACCGAGTATACTACAATCCTTAAGTTACCGATACAGCTTGGACTTTCAATTTCCCAATACATTACAAGTACAATCCCTTTTCATACAACTACCCATGCTTACATAGCAGTCCCCGTCCTACTCTCTAGAACGGTGGTCAGCTTCGAGTACCTGCACACTAAAAACGGTCCCCCTAGGGGGTCAGCTTACGCTGCATATGAAATCCGCATATACCACGTGCTAACCGCGGTACGCCGACTACTTTGGGTCGGATATACATGGAGTTCATTTTACACGCATACATACATACTCATACTGCAACAATACAATCAAAATACCTACATAAGTATACGAGTTCAATACTTACTAAGGAAGACAACTCAATAGTCAACCATTCGTATTTGTTATTCATTCATTACCCTTCGTACTGTGTTTGATATTCGCTACTCTACTCATACTTACTCCTTACTCTTGCATACTCATCACTCCATGTTCAATACCTTACTCATACACGATCCTTACTCTGTACTCGTTACTATACTTGTGCATACTCACTACTCAATTCTCATACTTACTCTTACGTACTCAATACCCAATGCTTACTCATACATATTCGATACTCGGTACTCATTACATACTCATACTCACTTCCTACTTAGTACTCATTACTTTGCTCATACATACGCAATACTCATTACTCATTACTTTGGCCTCTGGGCGGAGTCATACACAAGACTCGCCACCGGACCTACAATACGAGGGCTATACGCTTAGCTCCTCAAGTACTCAAATGCCCGCTTTTACCGAACTACCCAAATTCCCAACACTCTTCTCTCAGAGTACATTACAATCTCATGGATTAGCCTAGGAGTATCTCTCTCGATAACCTCCACTAGCTTAGGGAATTACCACCGACTAGTATCCTCAGATTTAAGGGTTTCCCCAACGTGTCGAATACTCTCAGGTTCGGGACATACTTACATCAGTCGGGTCCTCTCATAATGGGTCGACTAATTACTAAGGGGTTTGGAGATCCCTCATCATTCTTTACTACTCTCATGGTTCATGTCTTGCACCAAGATTAATTCCTCTATTAGAGGTTACTTATATACTTCCACTTCTTTTGTTTGTGGATTGTTCAATTCGGTTCTCCTACCGTCATCGGAAGGTTATTACTCCCGTACACTCTCTCACATTCTAGTGAGTTTCGTTGGGTCGCGTTATCGTTTGTTGATTCGTTAGTTTAGTGCGTTGCTACGGTTCCATTAGTTCACAACATGACTCTTACTACGAGCCACTACACAACAGGACTCATCTATGAGTCGTACTACGCACCAAATGAAGCCACTCAATCAATCAAGAGGGGTTAGCTCACACAACATACAACAAGACATATAATGGAAGGCAATAAACCGTTTTCATGCTTTAGTCTTGATTAGCCGGCATACAACACACAAATCAATGTAACTCGATTAGCATACGGGGCATGAGGAAATCATACCTTTCACCGGAGTTAGCTTTACCATGTGTTCCCTTGTTCCTTGGTACACACTTGTTCCACTGATAATGTTTCCAACATTGTTATTAATACTATGCTCATACGATATACAAGTAATTAGTACTCCCTTACTTACCCCGTTATCCCGGTACACTTAATGTTCTTATACTTACAACCTCCTTAACTTGTTTCCTTACTCACATGTGCATTTCCTCATCCTTTCTTTCCATTAGTGATGTATTACAACATTTACATATACCTATGTGTATAGGCATATACTTATATACATATGATAACTTTAATCATATATATATATTTTTTTGTTTTGACTCGACCGACCTTACCCAGGGTCGGTCCCAAGGTCGGTCGAAGTCAGTAAGGAATTACGCTGGAAAATTACAGGGCCGACCGACCTTGCAAGTCCGGTCCCAAGTTCGGTCCATTCTAGTGAGTTACTTGACGGAAAATTTTAGCCCGACCGACCTTGCAAGTCCGGTCGCAAGGTCGGTCCATTCCAGTAACTTACGAGATGGAAAATTTTTGAGTCGACCGACCTTGCAAGTCCGGTCGCAAGGTCGGTCCATTCCAGTAGGTTGCATTACGGGAAATTCTTCTGGCCGACCGACCTTGCATGTCCGGTCCCAAGGTCGATCCATTCCAGAAGGTTTCCGTCCTTTGCAAATCTGGGCTCGACCGACCTTGCAGGTTCGGTCCCAAGGTCGGTCCGGCCCAGTACTTCAGTTCTAATTTCTGTTTTCAGTTCTATACTTTGCCCATTGTTTCCCCAATCTTCCTACATACATCCCAACATGGTTTAGCACCATTTAGGCCTCCTAAAACACCTCGATTCATCCACCAAATCCATTACTAAATCCATCGATTCACTTACACAATTTCCTTACTTCTTCTACAACACATGTAGCAGTTTTTTGTTACACCTATGCTACAGATTTTACAATTCCATTCCCCCATCCAACACTTCCTCAATCATTGCCATTCCTAGCATCCTAATTACCTTACCTTACCATGCCAATTCATTTCAAAGCATCCACACTATCAATGCCCAAGTTCAACATCAATTTACTAAATGTTGCACACCAATTTCTTCCTAGTCCCACAATACATTTTGGAACTTCTCTTGCTACAGATTTTATATCCTAATACCCTCATACCACAATTACCATCCCTTGGTCATTAAACATCTTTACTAAGTCCAATGCACACCTTGGTTCTCCCATTCACCAAGTCATTCTTAATGCACAATTCCTACTAAAATTTCGCCATAGTTAACCTACAATTCTCACTTCTCCACATATATACTTTTCCACCAAATTCATTCCTAATCTAGCCACACCCATTCAAGGGTCCTACCAGCACTCAATACAATATAAATTCAGCTCAATACTTTAATACTCCATCAACAACAATACTAATACTCATTCACAATATACTTGGCCCTAAGGCCTACAATTCACTTACTTGTTCCCAAATACTTAAAACTTCATAACTACACTACTAATACAATAGTTTAGGTTCTTTTATTTGGTTACCCATTCCCATTACACTAATGCATCAAATTTAAGCATTAAGAAGAGCTCTTACCTTGAGCTTAAATTTCCTCCATTTCTTTTCCATTTCTTCTCCTTCTATTTTTCTTGCAAAATCGGCCATGTGGGGGATGGAGTTTCCAAACTCCATCCCAACACCCAAATTACATAAGGAGAATATAATTAGACTTCTAATCTCTTAAAACACCACTAATTCAATGAAGGGTTTAATTCACCATTAGTTAGGGTTTTTACCTTGGAGCTTTTAAGAGAGGTTTTTAAGCCTTGAATACAAAGGAGAGTTCCTCCACCATTGGAGAGTTGAGCCAAGCTCAAAAAAAGAAGAAACAAGGCATTACAAGGAGGGCAAAAATCGGCCACTATAGAGAATGAAGGAAAATGGATTTTTCTTGAAACTTTTTACCTTAGGAGGAAGAGGAGACTCCATGCTTCGAAATGGTGTGCTTTTCTCTTCAAATGGGGAAAACCCATGGAGATGAAGTTGCTCATTTTCGGGTTTTGAAAAGATAGAAATGTAGAGGAGGATGAGGGGATTACAAATATGTAATTATTTTGAGTTTGGAGCATGAATGGAGCTTGTACAAGGAGAGGAAGTTGAGGCAGCCATGGAGGCTCCATTTTCGCCCAGCACAGAGAGAGAGAGGGAAGAAAATCGGTGGAGAGGGGTGAGGTAGAAGAAGAAGGAAAGTGAGAGGAGAGAGGGAGGGAAATGTTTTTTGTTTTTGCTTTTTACTTTCCTCTCTCTTCCTTCTCTTTCTTTCTTCTTTATTACTAGCTTAGAGTGTGTGTGAGTGGGTTGACTCCCTTAATAGAAACCGGCCCCACTATATTAGTAAGCTGGAGCGTTTTTCGTCTTTTACAGAAAACGCTTGTTATTTTACCCGGTTTGGATACTATTCACTAACTGGGCCCGTTTTCCAGAATTTTCTCGTTTCTTTATTTTTATTGGTTATTAAGCTTCCATAAAGGCTTAATAATTATTATTTAATGATTTATAATTTTTACGGGTTCGTTTGACCACTTAAAGTCACGTTTTCGGGTTTCCTCGAAAAACGTGCATTAAAGCTCTTTTAGCGTTTTAATACATTTCTTGGATCCGTTTTCTTCGGGAATCGTTCCCGTATACTAATTAGGCATGAATAAGCCTTAGGAATCCTTAGATACTATAACCGAGGTCTCGTACCTCCTATGGTTATTTAACGCTTGTTTTAGCGTTTTCCGCTTTCTAAGCGTTTTTCTCATTTCTTTTGGATTTATTTCCCTTACCAAAATTACTTAGGCACTATTAGGCCCTTAAATACTATATTAAAATATTCTAATCACCATATTTAAGTTCGGGGTATTTCAATCTACCCCCCTTAAAGAACTTTGCCCTCAAAGTTGGTGAATCTAATATTGTTACTTGTATAAATACTCTATGCTAAGGTTGTAACCTCTACATATAACTTGTCAAACTCCAAATGTCTGACATGATGCATACTACGCGTCCAAACAGCATGTCACTGCATGCATAGCAATCAAAAATATCCGTTTTGCTCCTCTCCAAGGGGGTCCATCCGCAGACAATTAGGTACAATCCTCCCCCAATGGCGAGTGATCCCTCAGGTACCGGTCATGTTTGAACACTTACGCTTTCTAGTTCACAGCCGTCATGACTTGAGCACTTACACTTTCTGGCTCCACGGTCCTTTGGTTCTGATCAAATTCATTTGCACATATAGAGATCCTCAGGCACTTACTCATACTTACTTACTCATACTTTACTCATACTTACTCATACTTACTCGGGACTACGCTGTCCCAGTGCCCTTGGAAAAATACAAAACACACATTGTCACCGTACGAACGGTGTAGTGGTTTCAAACTACTCTACACTTCCACAGACTCAAACTAGCTTCACCTCCTATGGTTTCGACCGGATACCCGTGCCTAGGCATGGAAGATCCACTAGCACCCGTGGGAGTGGTTTTAAAACCGATCCTCATTCTCAAGTTTGAAGGAAACGTTGTACCAAATTAGTTTTGGAAATTCATTTTGAAAACTTGCATACATCTCCCAATTTCAATTTATGATGATTATTCCTATTACTAGTGTTATTATTGTGGCCACTTAAGGGAGCTTCCAGAGTCCTTCAACCCCAATGTGATCAGCATTGGTGTTGAATTATCCTTCCACTCCAATTTGTGTTCGGCTTCCCTTGATCACTAGCAAATCAAGTTCCACTTCCCACCTCAATACAAACAGACAGCTCGTCAAACATCATTTCGTTTTCTATCTTTTTAATCTTGCTACTCATAATCATACACATACATTTTCCAATTTATATGATTCACTTACTTACTTACTAATCATCTCATCAACTATTACTACATCATCTCCAACTACTATACTCAAGAAATTCATAGGTGTAATATCCCATTAATTTGCTATACCAAATTTATACTCATAAAATACATCGGTTGTATACCGATTTATATTCATTACATACATCGGTTCCAAGCCGATTTATACTCCTCAAGTCTCCCATACATACTCATTCTTCATACTATTACCAATCGGGGTTCCCATTCCCCTGGAGTTTCTCTACTCCTTTTCCTATACTTGCTTCTCAAATAACCATAATTACACGATGAGTGAACACAAATGTTTATGTAACATAAGTATCAACCATCAAAACGAATTCTCTTGCGCTATGCGCATTGTAGTTTACGCACCTATCACGTAAAACATACATTTCACGGTTTTCGCTCTACCCCCCTTAAAAGGGATTACACCCACGTAATCTACCATGTGTCAACATTGGACATTGGTCGAAGGCATTCAGCCGACATGGAGTGGTTAAGTTTCCATGCGGTCTATTATACAATGTTCCTTGATCAACGGGTCTTAACCGTACTGTCGGTTAGTCCCTGCATCAAGAATTTTCATCAGAGTTTATTTAACTCTTAACCGGGTTTGGTTCTAGGTGTATTTCACTTAGAATTCTGGGCCTACTAGCTTCTGCTGCGCGACCCTGATAACTTGGGTTATTCGCCCTTCTTGTTATCTTAAATGTGCTATACAACCTTTTTATCCCTCTTATTGTGGGAATAAGGTTTATTGACCAAGTGTGGTGTTCACTTACCGTGCTCGAACTCGATGAGTTTTAGATTCAAACCAGCTCTCTGGCAATCTATACACATACTGTTGTGTTTGTAGTGATCTTTCACTTGGTTCCTCTGACTTATTGTCGGTTGAGGTTAAGTCACCACTTAGTTGTAGTGCTTCCTCTATTGTTAGCAGCTTCTGAACTATACCAGTTTCTCTGGTTCAGTACAAGTGTTCTTTACTTGTATGACCTTGCATTTTCGATGCGTCGGTCCTTGTGACTTTCTTAAGTCTCCTTTCACCTTTATTCCAGTGGAATTCACATCTTGTGATTGTTGGTGTGTTTCACACTCTCCGTGTTTCTTTGGCCTTAGGCCGCACGGTTTGTTTCTAAGCTTTTGCTTAACTGGCTTATGCCATGTTTACTGGTAAAAGGAATAATTTACCACTACTTACATTTCCCATATTCCTAGCTATCCCACTAGATCATTAACTACACAAGTGCAATACCAAAACACTCAGTCCTACAGAGTGCAGAGGCGTGAACCCTTGGCAGTAACTCTCTTATGAGATCGCAATGGACTGATCGTTACTCTTTCAGGTGGTGCTTCATCATTTGGTGTAGACTTCTGGCTTGTTGCCCGGTCTGTCTACCATATTGTACTAACAACTCCATAGTATTGGGTGATTATTCACGTACATTGGTCGCCTGATGCGCACCATGTTCTTACTGATTCCACAATATTGGTTTACGTGGCATCCACTGTTGCTAGCTTCAGCTCATGCATCTCTATCATTTATACAATGGTTCCCCATATATTTGGCAAATACCGCATATGGTATTCCTTTATGTTTCTGAGCTCCCTGAGCATCATTGGTTTTATAACCGGTTACTCCTTGGTTGTCAACAATTGCTGTTGAAGCTTATTTCACATTGCTTGACAATAATTGTATGCTCAAGCTTGACTACATTAGTAGTTCTGAAAGGGATATATTTCCCGACAATTACTGATGGTATCCCCTTCTTGGAATCCATGTGTTCACCGCCCTTGCGGTCTCACATTTATGAGGGGATCCTCCATTATTGGTTGTTACTCTTTTATCGGTGTCATCCTTGACCACTTCCCATATGGTTCACAGTGGGTTTTGCAACCGTTGGGTTATGTGTGGTAATAGTTTCATGGCCTACTAGCCATATTGCCTAGAGCTCTGCTCATCATAGGTCGTTCCCAAGTGGTTACTTCTCCACAAGACATTGCTGGGTTTGGAGGTGATACTGGGCTCCATGATAAGATCGTCGCATCACGCTTCCGTTTGTTGGAGACCCTTTTGTATCCTGGTATTGATCGATACCATTTGTTAAGTTGGGATATCCCCTATCAAGTGGGATCCCTTTGGTGTTCTAACCGGATGTTCGTTCCGATTGTGGTGTCTTTACCACGACATCTCGTTCAACTGTGTTGACTTGATACCCTTTATGGATTGCTCCTGGGTAGTACCGATTATACGGTAGCATCTGGCTGACATTTATGAGTATGTTCAGTTTATTGTCCTACCTTGCGGTTCTGGATCTGAGTTATCCGTTGAGGGTTGTAACGTCTCCCATTCTTAGGGTAGACCATTGGTATTTTTCCTTGTTTTATCCTGGGTTTGGTATTCCCTTTGGTGATGAATGGTAATTTCGGTACCATACATGATCACCCTGTGTGTTTGTGGCAGTTGTTCTGGGAGTTCTATCCCGTTCCTTGTACACTGATGTGTTAATGTTAGGCATTTGCCTTACAATGTTTAGACTAGGTATCCCCTCCAGTTATCATGCTTTACTTAGATGTCCTCGAGACATATCCAATGTCTTATCCTGTTGTTAGTGCTTCGTGCACTTTCAACTATTAATGGTTCTCCTGAAGTGAGTTTCTGACTCCTTAGCTTGTAGCTTATTTGAGTTTTCTTTGTTCGGTTGTGGTAACCAGCTGTTCTGTTTTAAATTTACTTATGGTCCGTAGAACAGAGTTGACTACTTCTCGTGTTTTGTACACTACATGTATACATACGTGGGGTACCTTCTTGGCACGTTACCACTTACCCAACTATCTGTCAGGCCCGCAAGCTCCTTCGGAGTGCGGTCGTCCCACATCCCGTATTTGGGTACACTCGTAGTGCTCGTCACACGCCTAGGTGAAGTATTCTATTGTCAACTTCTCTTGTGTCATTCCATGATACTCACCGTAATTCCGTTTGTTTGGTTTAAAAAAATCCAAGGTTCAAAAGAAGGGTTCGTAGTTTTGAAAGAAAGGTTTTGGGTTTGAAATAACGGTTCAGTGTTAAAAGAAATTCTTCATGGCATTGCCATGATTCAGGTCCTGACCAAGTTCAGCTTCTTGCTGACCGGTATACTCTTAATACAATGGTCGGGCCGTTAGGCCTTTCCAAGGTTTCGTTATTTAAGCACTTAGGATTGGTGATCCTATATTTGTTCCATTCGCCATAGCAGTACTTTAGCAAGTATTTGCAGGTTGTTCAAAGTCTTCCAACCGTCTTGTAGTTGCTGCACTTGCCCTGGGCAAGTGCGCGGGTAGGTTGTTTTTCGGTTATCGTATACCGGTTACGGTATCGTTTCCATCCATATTTGGTGATCTTATTAGATCTTCCTTTTTATCTTTTGATCTTGGTGATCGATCTCCTGAGTCGCTTCTCAGTATACTTGACATGATTGCCGTCAATCCTGGTGTCTCACACCTTAGGTGTGGTTAACGAGACTTGACTTATCCTTAGAAACCATATTGTGGTCCTATAGGTGTATGTTTATGGATACTTTCATAGTCGTCTGGACTATGTTGTTTGGTTATTACTGCCTATTGGCGGGTAGGTTTGGTGTTAATCCCATCTCGACGAATTCCTTAGTCGGTTTGCATACCGTTGTTGGTATTATCAAACATTACAGTCCGTAGACTCCCTTGTCTCGGGCTTGTGACTCTATCTTCCTTGCTTCATTACGCGATTGTGCTTCTCCTCTTGCTGGCTACTCATGGTTCTCGCGACTGCGAAGCATGTCGCCCCATGGTGCCATAAATTCCATTATCCTTTTGTCTAGGATCTTCAATCCTCCGCCATTAAGTGCGGTCATCATCATCCAACGGGAACCGTCTTCGGGACTCCCAGCTCTTGGACTCTACCGTATGACTGGCTCTTTTTCTAATAAGGTTTACTTGCAACTGCCAGATCGGGTGTTACCCGAGTGTGAGAGGTCTTCCCATCTCTCTGGCATTCTTCCATCTTAATACTGTGGGTTGCGGAGGGCGGGGTATGGTTGCTGTAGGTTTCCGGTTCACACGGAAGTTTAACTAGCGTATCTCACACGCTAACACTCAACCCTTAGCCCTAAGTCTCTACTTCCTAACTCAGTATTTACCTAACTCGGTATTTCATCCATCAGAGCGATACTTCGCTCTGATACCACTTTTTGTAACACCCCTACCGCTAATACCGTCATTACTGTACCATACTTACCTTCACAGCGGATATTACTTACTCAACGGCGGGTGTACAATGCCGTTAGTCACCCACGTGCCTAACAAGGTGAGTTACAATTCTACATACTATCGGTCTGATGAATATGAACATACCGAGTGCTCTACATATTACAATACTTCCCATTGCTTACTCATCCGTAATTCAATTACAACTTCAATTCATTACTATACCGAGTATACTACAATCCTTAAGTTACTGATACAGCTTGGACTTTCAATTTCCCAATACATTACAAGTACAATCCCTTTTCATACAACTACCCATGCTTACATAGCAGTCCCCGTCCTACTCTCTCGAACGGTGGTCAGCTTCGAGTACCTGCACACTAAAAACGGTCCCCCTAGGGGGTAAGCTTACGCTGCATATGAAATCCGCATATACCGCGTGCAAACCGCGGTACGCCGACTACTTTGGGTCGGATATACATGGAGTTCATTTTACACGCATACATACATACTCATACTACAATAATACAATCAAAATACCTACATAAGTATACGAGTTCAATACTTACTAAGGAAGACAACTCAATAGTCAACCATTCGTATTTGTTATTCATTCATTACCCTTCGTACTGTGTTTGATATTCGCTACTCTACTCATACTTACTTCTTACTCTTGCATACTCATCACTCCATGTTCAATACCTTACTCGTACACAATCCTTACTCTGTACTCGTTACTATACTTGTGCATACTCACTACTCAATTCTCCATACTTACTCTTACGTACTCAATACCCAATGCTTACTCATACATACTCGATACTCGGTACTCATTACATACTCATACTCACTTCCTACTCAGTACTCATTACTTTGCTCATACATACGCAATACTCATTACTCATTACTTTGGCCTCTGGGCGGAGTCATACACAAGACTCGCCACCGAACCTACAATACAAGGGCTATACGCTTAGTTCCTCAAATACTCAAATGCCCGCTTTTACCGGACTACCCAAATTCCCAACACTCTTCTCTCAGAGTACATTACAATCTCATGGATTAGCCAAGGAGTATCTCTCTCGATAACCTCCACTAGCTTAGGGAATTACCACCGACTAGTATCCTCAGATTTAAGGGTTTCCCCAACATCGAATACTCTCAGTTCGGGACATACTTACATCAGTCGGGTCCTCTCATAATGGGTCGACTAATTACTAAGGGGTTTGGAGATCCCTCATCATTCTTTACTACTCTCATGGTTCATGTCTTGCACCAAGATTAATTCCTCTATTAGAGGTTACTTATATACTTCCACTACTTTTGTTTGTGGATTGTTCAATTCGGTTCTCCTACCGTCATCGGAAGGTTATTACTCCCGTACACTCTCTCACATTCTAGTGAGTTTCGTTGGGTCGCGTTATCGTTTGTTGATTCGTTAGTTTAGTGCGTTGCTACGGTTCCATTAGTTCACAACATGACTCTTACTACGAGCCATTACACAATAGGACTCATCTATGAGTCGTACTACGCACCAAATGAAGCCACTCAATCAATCAAGAGGGGTTAGCTCACACAACATACAGCAAGACATATAATGGAAGGCAATAAACCATTTTCATGCTTTAGTCTTGATTAGCCGGCATACAACACACAAATCAACGTAACTCGGTTAGCATACGGGGCATGAGGAAATCATACCTTTCACCGGAGTTAGCTTTACCATGTGTTCCCTTGTTCCTTGGTTCACACTTGTTCCACTGATAATGTTTCCAACATTGTTATTAATACTATGCTCATACGATATACAAGTAATTAGTACTCCCTTACTTACCCCGTTATCCCGATACACTTAATGTTCTTATACTTACAACCTCCTTAACTTGTTTCCTTACTCACATGTGCATTTCCTCATCCTTTCTTTCCATTAGTGATGTATTACTACATTTACATATACCTATGTGTATAGGCATATACTTATATACATATGATAACTTTAATCATATATATATATATATATTTTGTTTTGACTCGACCGACCTTACCCAGGGTCGGTCCCAAGGTCGGTCGAAGTCAGTAAGGAATTACGCTGGAAAATTACAGGGCCGACCGACCTTGCAAGTCCGGTCCCAAGGTCGGTCCATTCCAGTGAGTTACTTAACGGAAAATTTTAGCCTGACCGACCTTGCAAGTCCGGTCGCAAGGTCGGTCCATTCCAGTAACTTACGAGACGGAAAATTTTTGAGTCAACCGACCTTACAAGTCCGGTCGCAAGGTCGGTCCATTCCAGTAGGTTGCATTACGGGAAATTCTTCTGGCCGACCGACCTTGCATGTCCGGTCCCAAGGTCGGTCCATTCCAGAAGGTTTCCGTCCTTTGCAAATCTGGGCTCGACCGACCTTGCAGGTTCGGTCCCAAGGTCGGTCCGGCCCAGTACTTCAGTTCTAATTTATGTTTTCAGTTCTATACTTTGCCCATTGTTTCCCCAATCTTCTTACATACATCCCAACATGGTTTAGCACCATTTAGGCCTCCTAAAACACCTCGATTCATCCACCAAATCCATTACTAAATCCATCAATTCACTTACACAATTTCCTTACTTCTTCTACAACACATGTAGCAGTTTTTTGTTACACCTATGCTACAGATTTTACAATTCAATTCCCCCATCCAACACTTCCTCAATCATTGCCATTCCTAGCATCCTAATTACCTTACCTTACCATGCCAATTCATTTCAAAGCATCCACACTATCAATGCCCAAGTTCAACATCAATTTACTAAATCTTGCACACCAATTTCTTCCTAGTCCCACAATACATTTTGGAACTTCTCTTGCTACAGATTTTATATCCTAATACCCTCATACCACAATTACCATCCCTTGGTCATTAAACATCTTTACTAAGTCCAATGCACACCTTGGTTCTCCCATTCACCAAGTCATTCTTAATGCACAATTCCTACTAAAATTTCGCCATAGTTCACCTACAATTCTCACTTCTCCACATATATACTTTTCCACCAAATTCATTCCTAATCTAGCCACACCCATTCAAGGGTCCTACCAGCACTCAATAATATAAATTCAGCTCAATACTTTAATACTCCATCAACAACAATACTAATACTCATTCACAATATACTTGGCCCTAAGGCCTACAATTCACTTACTAGTTCCCAAATACTTGAAACTTCATAAATACACTACTAATACAATAGTTTAGGTTCTTTTATTTGGTTACCCATTCCCATTACACTAATGCATCAAATTTAAGCATTAAGAAGAGCTCTTACCTTGAGCTTAAATTTCCTCCATTTCTTTTCCACTTCTTCTCCTTCTATTTTTCTTGCAAAATCGGCCATGTGGGGGATGGAGTTTCCAAACTCCATCCCAACACCCAAATTACATAAGGAGAATATAATTAGAATTCTAATCTCTTAAAACACCACTAATTCAATGAAGGGTTTAATTCACCATTAGTTAGGGTTTTTTCCTTGGACCTTTTAAGAGAGGTTTTTAAGCCTTGATTACAAAGGAGAGTTCCTCCACCATTGGAGAGTTGAGCCAAGCTCAAACAAAGAAGAAACAAGGCATTACAAGGAGGGCAAAAATCGGCCACTATAGAGAATGAAGGAAAATGGACTTTTCTTGAAACTTTTTACCTTAGGAGGAAGAGGAGACTCCATGCTTCGAAGTGGTGTGCTTTTCTCTTCAAATGGGGAAAACCCATGGAGATGAAGTTGCTCATTTTCGGGTTTTGAAAAGATAGAAATGTAGAGGAGGATGAGGGGATTACAAATATGTAATTATTTTTGAGTTTGGAGCATGAATGGAGCTTGTACAAGGAGAGGACGTTGAGGCAGCCATGGAGGCTCCATTTTCGCCCAGCACAGAGAGAGAGAGGGAAGAAAATCGGTGGAGAGGGGTGAGGAAGAAGAAGAAGAAAAGTGAGAGGAGAGAGAGGGAGGGAAATGTTTTATGCTTTTGCTTTTTACTTTCCTCTCTCTTCCTTCTCTTTCTTTCTTTCTTTATTACTAGCTTAGAGTGTGTGTGAGTGGGTTGACTCCCTTAATAGAAACCGGCCCCACTATATTAGTAAGCTGGAGCGTTTTTCGTCTTTTACAGAAAACGCTTGTTATTTTACCCGGTTTGGATACTATTCACTAACCGGGCCCGTTTTCCGGAATTTTCTCGTTTCTTTATTTTTATTGGTTATTAAGCTTCCATAAAGGCTTAATAATTATTATTTAATGATTTATAATTTTTACGGGTTCGTTTGACCACTTAAAGTCACATTTTTGGGTTTCCTCGAAAAACGTGCGCTAAAGCTCTTTTAGCGTTTTAATACATTTCTTGGATCCGTTTTCTTCGGGAATCGTTCCCGTATACTAATTAGGCATGAATAAGCCTTAGGAATCCTTACGATACTATAACCGAGGTCTCGTACCTCCTATGGTTATTTAACGCTTGTTTTAGCGTTTTCCGCTTTCTAAGCGTTTTTCTCATTTCTTTTGGATTTTTTTTCCTTACCAAAATTACTTAGGCACTATTAGGCCCTTAAATACTATATTAAAATATTCTAATCACCATATTTAAGTTCGGGGTATTTCAATAAAGCAAGTGGTAGACTCCCTCTTTCCTTGTTCATTCACGGGTAGCAACAGCCAAGGAAAAACAACCAGAAAAAAACTGTGAAACTCACTCTCCCTCCTCTCTTCCTCCACGGCTTCTACCTCTCATCCCCACCAGATTTTTCTGTCATTGTTCTACAACACCACAACTCATACTCTTCTCCATTACGGTGACATTGTTTCTCAACTCCAGCCTAGAACATCACCACCCTTCCATCCTCCTGCCTGGTCATTTTGTGTCCCTTTTTCTTCTTGCGTGGACAGCAGCAACAGTAAGACAACAACCCATTTCCTCTCCCACTCGGTTGGAACAACAAGCAACCCACAAGAGTAAGTTTCTCCTCCCTCCTTCCTTCTCCTTTCTTGTGTTTACATCACCATACTCTCCACCGGTTTTCTTCATTTATCTAATGCTGAGAACTCTCCATTGGAAGCTTCAAGAACCGGTGGAAGAAACAAAGAACAAGGGTGAACAAAGTATGTCTCAAAATACCATGTCCACCGACCATTTTTTGAGTCCGAAAATGCTAGTTTAACATCTTCTTCTTCTGCCCCTTCATGCTCACGTATGAGACATTCTCGGCCCTTTTCATGGAACTAAAAGCTGAACCAAGAACACACATGGAAGGGCTTCACCTAAGGTAAAAAAATCTAAAGCCTTCATGACTGTTTAAGCTTCATTGTTCCTTTGTTTTCCCTACCAAAAACTGAAGCTACTTCTCTTGTTCAAGCTAGCCAAAAACAGCCCTGAAAATCCCTCCAAAACCAAGGTAAAGACCACTACTCTTAACGCTTAAATATCATGCTTAGTACCTCCTTAAATTAGTGGCTTGATATAGTGATTAATATAGTTGTCTTTTGCCAAAAAAAATGCCAACCGAATAGTTGGTACTCCAGTAGAACCGTGAGCTGTGGGAGAACTATTGAGGGAAGGAAAACAAGTTTTCAAGAGGTATTTATGCTCTTAAAATCTTAAGGGTTATATGATGGCTCAAGGAAATAAATTTTTGTACAAAAATAATTAATCTAAGGTGTGTTGGCATATGTACACCGAGAAGAGTGGGTGTGGGTGGCTGGAAAATCTCCTTGGTGATTATATTAAGGTAAAGATGCTTAACACCTCTTTTATGCCTTGGGGTTTACTAATTTATAAACCTATATATAGCCGAGAAAATTTGGTATGAGGGTGTGGATTAAACTCTAAATATACGTGGGAATTAATGGATAAATATGTGACTATTGAAGCTATATGCTAGCAGCTGATTAAGGTTGTGGTTATATATAAATGATGAGGGAAATAAATAAATTAAATAGGTTAAGTATATAACCTGCTGCTTGAAACCTAAAAATAGGTAGCAATTAACGGTAAAAATAGGTAGCAATTAAAGGTGGAGAAATTCTTGGAGATAAAAAAAAAAACTAAACCATATTTTGTTGTTTTTTGGATTATAAGTTTATAAAAAGAATTAGTGCTGAGAGTATTTGTGTATATAAATGTTGTTAGGTCCTAAAAATATATGTAGAAAATTGATTGTTAAATAATTGATTAGGGAGATTAAATGATAATGGGTTAATTAATGCTATTTTATAAGTGATTAATGAAAGAAAAGGATTAAAAAGGTATTAGAATAAATTCTATAAGAATCGTAACCATAATGTAATTTTGATGACATTTTATTGTCATTTAAAAATTATTATTATGCTATTTTAAGGCCATATAATTAGGCTATATTATTATGGGTATTTTAAGCTGTAAATAACTATTAATAAATTCTTGGATTGATTTAAAAGGTTAAACAAGTTTCTGGCGTAAAATTATGATTCTAGTAAATATAGCTACTTAGGCATACACTAGAAAATATTGGTATGTTTATAAGCTTATGACATGGTTTAAATAATTTTAAAACCTTATAAAATGTCTAAGTAAATAAATAAATTATATATGTGGTCAAAACATAATTAAAAAGTAATATGGAGCATTAAATATAAATTAAAACAGAGAGGGATGATCTTAGGAAGTTTATAAATATAAAATATGAATTTTATGAGATTAGGGGTTAAATATAAAAATAGAGTATTGATTAGGGTATTTTCGTAAATAAAAACAAATCTGGTGAAAGGAATAATTTAGGTGGTCAACCTTGACCACAAGTGAGGTTTGACCAAATTAAAATGATAAGAATAATTAATTTTGGTATTTAAAGAAATATTAAGTCAAAGATAACATTTATAAAAAGAAATGGGGTGTTTATGTAATTATCAAGAAATATAGGTGTTGGAAAATAAATATTAAGAACCTAGGGGTCTGTTTGGAAATTAAAAGAATTTTTGGGTTAGTTTTGATGAATTAATTGATTAAGGACTATAATATATGGTTTAAGTGCTAATTTGTAGCAATTTAAAAATCTATGGGTATATGATGTAATTTCTGAAAGATTAGGGGCTAGAATGAAATTTAAACGACCTTAAGGGCCTGTATGTGAATTTGGGTAAATTATGAGTTGGTAATGTGATTTATTTAATTAAGGAGTATAACATATAGTTTAAGTATTAAAATATAAATTTTATAAAACCTATGGGGCTACTTTATAAATAATCAAAAATCTCGGTGGAATTGGAAATTTGAGCAACCCTTGGGGATTATTCAGAAATTTTGGGAAAGTATATGTTGGTTGTTGGAAATAAATAAATAAAGGTATATAATATAAAGTTTTGATATTAAATTGTATGTTTATAAAATAAAGGTGGGCGAAAGTATAAATAATGAAAGTTAAGGGTTAACATGTATTAAAACCGAACAATTGGGAATTGAGATGAATATTGAGTTAGTTTGGTATTTAAAATAATTGAAGTGTATATTATAAAGTTAAGTAAATAAATGAGAGTTTATAAAATAAAGGGGGTTATAGTGTAATTAAAAGAAATATATGGGTGGATAAATAAATATGGGTAGCATGTCGGGACTGTTCAATAATATATATATTTATATGTGCACATGTATATTATAAGTTTTAAATACCTTAGGTTATAAGTTAATAAGGTTAATAATGTAACGAGTATAATATATGGGATAGTTTTTGTAAATAATCAAAACATGTGGGAATGATATAGGGATTTCCGAAAACAGTAGGGGCTGTTCGGAATTATATACATAACCCATACATATGATAATGTTTGAAAACCTTAGATTATAAATTAATAAGGTTATAAATATAGTGGTTATAATATTGGGGCTGATTTGGGAATGGTTAATATGTGGACATAATATATATAATAAGGTTGGAATAGTATAATTCGACATAATGTTGAAGTATAAGAGGATAAATATTATAAGGAAGCTATTAAGGAATAAATATGCATTATAAACATCACATAACATGATGGGGTAAGTTAGAAAATTTGTGGAAGTATATTGTAAGGTTGGAAATTTTGTTATAAGAGGAACCCTAAAATTCATATGATAGGAATTTACAATGCGTTTAACAAATCACATAAAAGGGGTAATACAATTACATGTAGAACATTAATATAACGACGACTGCGTTATACACACATACAAGTATATAGCATTTTTATGCGCGTGAAAAGTGCGTAAGCAACAAAGTATAACAACAATTATAATATATACGTACTCGAGGTGTATATATAAATGTCAGCACATGTTCATAAGTATAACTACGTAAATTATCTCGTATAATGAAATGGTTAGGCAACATGCATGCGCGCACGTAAACGTTATTTCCGCATGCATGCATCTCGACAATTACATGAACAATTCGAGATTGTAACTTCCATGTAATAAATATTATTACCGTAGCAATTATTACATACCCGTAGGATATAACAAGTAGTTTGAATCTAAATCCCTAAGATTAACAAATATCAAGTTGATCAAGAGATCAACTAAGGGTTAGCTACGGGATGAAAGTAAGGGTTGGATCTAGGATGATTAAGTGAGTTCGAATTGTATATACTAATATTAGAACAACATATGTACCAGAGGTACGAGTTGGTAGACACGAGTCTTGGGAGCGCTAGAGATTATGCGGGGGTTGTCACGGGAGCGCTCAATGGTGTACGGTATGTTGGATTCTGTGGTCTGAACCCCTGAGGGTAGCCTCGGTTTGGGTATTGTTTGGTTATATGATAAGAGTGATGTGTGTGCTATGCATGTTGTGTGGATTAATTCCCTGATTTGGTAAGCGATTATTATTGTGCGCGACGTCTTCGGAAAATATTACTATGATTTCTCAAGCGCTTGGAATACTAATATTCGAGAACTTTACTCCTAATTAGCCTAAGTAAAACACCGAGGAACAAGACTCGGGATCCCCAGTCTCCAGAGCTTGATACTCGAACATGACTATAACCTAGACTAATTCTAGGGAAGTACATGAGACTTCAAAGGTAATAAATGGTAAAGCCTTCTCCAAGACCTAAGCATTTACATAGGGTAGTTGATTAAGGATTAATCACATATTGGAGAGTGATGGTTAGGGTACATGGTATGGGAATCCAATTAGTTTCGACTAGTTGGTTGCGCATTGGTGATCACCGGAGTATAACGTCCGTATCGGGCCGACGCCCTCAATATTCCGACGGGCCTAGATAGACTGTTGGACAAAGGGTGCCGCTTTTGGCACGCGGCTTCGGCCATTCATGGATGCCTTTATTAGGCAAGTGGAAGTCCCGGGATCGAATGATCCTTGGCACTGAGCACCTCGTGTATACGGGAGGACTATTGTCCAGTAAGGTTATTTACGGGTTGTCCTAACATGACGCCCATTGGTATTGAGAGTAAAACTTTACGGTGACTAACATAATTTAGAAAAAAATCCTACGATTATCATGGTAGAATTAATTACGCATTCAAATAATGTGTGTTGTATACTGGTATTGTGTTTGGCTCATTGAGCATTGTATGTGGTGTATGTACGGTTTCATTGATGGAATGCTAGATGCTTAGTTATGTCATTTACCGCTGTCTATATATTTGTAAAATGAACCAGCATGTAATCAACCTCATGTTTAGACGGCTAATTGACCTAAGTGACCAAAAGGGTCTAGGACAACATAGTTTAACATACTCGGCCAAGTGCTGAGCTCTCCATGGGCATCGATATTTTATGCTGCAGGTGATTGATGATTGACGCCGGAGTGCGGAATCGTGGGTAGACGACCTCGACTTTATTACACTTCTAGGATTAATTCATGTTAGTACGTTGTAATCTGGGAATTCTTAAGTGCTCACTTGTCATAGGATTCGGTTTGTATATAGGATAATGTGGTAAATATATTGTTCATCACTGCAGTTAGTTGTTATTATTATTTGTTACATTTTAGATATGCTTCATTACTCGCATGGGCGAGTAATGGCATGTGACACCCAAGGGAGGATTAATGTAGTTTAACTTCCGCTGTGAGACGTCTTTAATTATGTTACGAGAGTGATTATTACGGGAGTGATTATTACGGGTTTATCGAGGGGGGTGTTACAGCGTAAGCCACGAGTATTCGAATTGCCTCGATTTGAGCGATTGGAGAATAAGTCTCATCGTAATCAATTCCTTCAGCTTGGGCGTATCCTTGAACTATGAGTCTAGCTTTGTTACGAGAGATGTTCCCTTGATCATCTAGCTTATTGCGAAACACCCATTTGGTACCAATAGGTTTATGGTTCGTTGGACAGGGAACAAGTCGCCAGACCGAATGGCGTTGCAGAGAGTGTAGTTCTTCTTGCATTGCGAGTATCCAGTCATGGTCCCCTAGGGCTTGTTGGACATTTTTTGGTTCGATTGTGGATATAAAGGCATTAAAGGCACAGAGATTTTGATGGATTTCGCTGCGTGTTTGAACACCTTTAGTGGGATCACTTAGTATTTGGGTGATTGGGTGTTCGGAGGCTTGTTGGAATTTTCTTGCGGAGCTTGAGGGTAGGCTAGTGGAGGTTTCTGGTGTTTGGTGATTTTGAGGTGTGGTTGTAGTTGTGGTGTGAGGGGGAGGTTGTATGTCATCTGTGGGGGTAGGTGAGGCATCTTTGAACGAGTCATCAGGGTCATTGTCGCTGTGGGAGGATGAGTCTGTCGGAAGAGGTGTTTAGGGTTGAGGGATGGTTGCTACAGAAATTTCAATGAAGGTTGTATCTGGGGCATCGTCATGAGGTACGTGTGGGTTATTCTTGTAATCACTGGAGTTAGAAAGTTCTTCGAATCGAATGTGAGGACTTTCTTCAAGGCATGATGTTCGTTTGTTGAGGACTCTATAAGCTCGACTGTGGGATGAGTATCCAAGGAAGATTCCTCATCACTTTTAGAGGCAAACTTGCCTAGATTATCTTTTCCATTATTGTGTATGAAACACTTGCATCCAAAGCGACGGAGATGAGTTACAGAAGGAGGACGACCTTTGAGAATTTCATATGGTGTTTTGCCGATGAAGGGATGAATTGACGCTCGATTCAGAATATATGCGGCAGTGTTGATAGCCTCTGCCGAGTAAGAAGCTGGAAGGTTGCTGTCAATGAGCATTGTTCTTGCCATTTCTACCAAAGTGCGATTCTTCCGTTCTACTACTCTGTTTTGTTGTGGAGTACGAGCAGCTGATGTTTGATGCACGATTCCCTTTGTCCTGTAAAACTCAGAAAACTGGATATTGCAAAATTCTGTACCGTTGTCAGAACGGATTGTTTTGACGGAGGCGAAAATTTGTTAGTAATCATATGGAACAAAGTTTCGAATTCAGAGAATGTCTCCGATTAGGTCTTAAGAAAGAGTACCCATGTCCAGCGTGAGTAGTCATCTATGATGACTAGAACGTACTTCTTACCACTTTTCCTTTGAACACGCATTGGTCGACATAGATCCATGTGCAATAGATCCAACAGAGATGTTGTAGACATCTCCGATTTGCCTGGGAAGCTTGCTCTCGTATGTTTCCCTTGTACGCACGCAGGACAGAGTGAGTCTGTCTAGAAGAAGTTGTCTGGTGAAGACCTACTACAAGATTTTGTTTTGATTTGTTAAGCAGTTTGCCGGTGCAGACCTAAACGAGAGTGTCATAAGGAAATATTTTTGACCTGTACACTGAGACAGAGAGTGCCGTCCAGGTTAGGGTGTTCAAGAGATAACTTATAAAGATTGTTCACCCTTACACCAGTGGCTTTTAGAAGACCTGTTTGCTCATCAAAGATTTTGCAGTCAGAAGCGGAAAAGAGAACAACATTAGAGAGATCACAATTGAGAGATACTGAGAAGACTATGTCCAAGACCATTACTAATTTTACGTTTTCTATCTTTAAGAGGGAGGGATTACCGACGGTTCCAATACCAATGATTTCACCATGAGCATTGTCGCTGAAAGTTACCTTTCCCCCGTTGTGTTGAGAGAGAGTCGTGAACTTTTCAGGGTCCCTGTCATATGTCGTGAGCACCCACTATCTAGAAACCAAGATTCATTGTCCACGGTCTCCTCTCCCTACAAAACAATCAGAGGTTAGACTTGGGAACCCAGGCGAACTTGGGTTCCCTTTTTGATGCAAAAGAGCTGTGAAGATGTCGAGCTTTAGACAGAGTATGTAGACGTTGCATATTGAAAGATAAGTCACTGCCAAGCTTATGACATGAGGAGTGAATATGCCCGTCGTAGCCACAGTAGACACAAATTAATAGAGAAGGTAGGAGAACATACTTCTTTTGCCAATGAAATTTGTTTTCAAATTTTCTTCGTTGAAGATCGTTGGGTTTTGAAGCCATTTTGGGCAGATTGACTTTGCCTTTGTTTTTCAGCCAGTGAGGAGTATTTGATGATGAGACTGAATCCATCTGTGCCTTTTTAAGGGCGATTGTCAGGGAGTGGATCTCTTTCTCAAGTCGAACTTGCCTCTCATTTGACTCACGAAGTTTGTTTTCAAAGAATTTTGGTTTTTGCATGGCAGCAACCTCATGAACAAAGGTAATTGGTTTGAAGAATTTTTGAGGGATTTTGGAACACTTTTTCTGTAGAGACATGACTTGGGTTTTTAAAGAAATGATGAGACTGTGAGCATCTCTTAACTCACTTTCAAGTTTTTCGACCTTTTCCTCAGACTTTTGGAGTTTGAGACGGTCATTGTTCACATGATCTTTTAACACATGTATTTCTTCATAAAGAGAAGCTATCCTTTCTTGTTCTTCAGTTAACTCGAATTCAGGATGACTAGGGTTGATGTAGTAAGTGGACAAATCTAAAGAAGGAACAATGTGTGAGTCTGAGAGATTTTCAGTTACATCTGAAGAGGGACTCTTGCATACCTGATTTTTATGAGCCATGATGCAGATTAAGCTTGATGTTCCGATCTTAGGTTCTTCCGAGTCAGAATCTCCCCATGCTGCATTTGCTATCAGTGATGATTGCTCCCGATCATCTTTCTTCTTGAGTGGACAGTTGTTGGCGTAGTGCCCCGGTTTTAGGCATTTAAAACATACTCGGTCCGGTTCCAGTGTTCCCTTGCTGAATGTGCTTATATGATTGATATGGTCGATTCTGGTTTTGGCTAAACCTTTTGTCACTACCGTCTAGAGTTGTTGATTGAGTGACTAGAGGTGCGACTCCATCTCGTTTTTCCACATATTGTAGTTTGTGGAGGTTAGCTTTGGGTTCTCCACCTGCATTCTGTTATTGTTGTTGGAATTTGAGATTTCCGCCATTTTGAGAGGTTTGTCAGCCGACGCAGGCTCTGATACCACTTGATAGGATCGGGGTGCTGACCGAGTAGGTCTGAGGTGTTTGTCTCAGACCAACTTTGCTTAAAGAACAGGTGTTTGCGAAAAATAATAACGCGGAAGCTTTTTTTTTTAAATTGACAAGATAGGATTCTGCTTGTATTGAAATTCAATGTGAATTACAACCAAGCTTCCTATCTTAGGATTCGACAAAAGTATTCTGTCTCATCCAACACTCGCTTTACTCTCGGATTTGATCAATGCGTAACAAGGAGTGAAGGGGAGTGTTCTATTTGTGCTCTCTAGGTAATAAATACCTAAGCTGATTGACTAAGTCTCACTAAGATCTCTCAAAATGTTTTCTCTCTCAAATGGTATTTTTCTCTCTAACAATGATAGTCTAGAACCCCGCTTGAAGTGTGTACAATCCTATGTTTATATACAGCTTAACGGCTCCTAAAACTTCAGAAATGTCTTCATGGAGCAACTCCTTAAATTTAGATGCGCAAGTATCGGAGATCTTTAGTTGCTTCACAATCACACGTCGTGCACACATCCACGTCTCCGAGATATTCGGAGCCACTCGATAGTTTCGCGCCTTGGTTGACCAGAGACGGGTGTACTGATATTACTGCAGGACCACTCGGACTGGTGAATCACAACGCCAAGTCTTTCTGCAGAACTACTCTGACTGAGGAAGCAATCATCTGCAAAACCAAGTCTCCAACAACCTTGTTGTTGTAGCCAATTCATATGTATCCATATAAACCACTCATATTAATACACATATCCTTATATGGGATGAGGGTATCACATACTTCGCCATTCAAAGAATATAATGTCCTTGTTGCAAGCCTAACATCCAAGTCTAATATACCTTTTATGTGGAGTCGGGTTGTTCATCCCAGCACAGTCCCGAGTCAGCTCTGATACAATTTATAGCACCCATATGTGTAACTGTCCAATAACCTAGCCCTTAAGCCATTATGTTATGAAAACTAACCCCTTTAAGCTCTTTGTCTTCACTTGGGCCTAAAAGTGAAAGGTCTTGTTCTTGTAGACAACCCATATGTTTTCTTATAAACCAATCATGTTACTACTCAAATCCCAATGTGGGATGAAGGTATCACAAAAAATGTGAGCAGCAATAACTGTAACACCCCAACTACATCCATACATTTAACACACATTGCAGCGGAAACTTAACTCATCGCATTACTTATTCCAATGGTGTTACACGCCGTTAACCACCCACGTGGCTAACAAGGCTAATACATATACATTTGTATCGGTCTGATGGACTAGATTCCCGAGCAATACACAATACAATCCTCATTCCATTTTCAACATTTATTATATACATACATTCCCACTGAACCGAGTATTTACAAACTACTGCCGATAACAATTTCGGTCTTACTACGCCTACATACTCACGCCATTTTAAATGGCTACCCATGTATAAACATCTGCCCCGTCCTACTCTCGAACGGTTTCCAGCTCCTTTGTACCTGAAATAGAAAAGGAGAGAAAGGGTGGCCCCAAGGGGCTCAGCATCTTTGCTGGTATGGTAATCCCGCAGCCCACATGCTACCGGGCCACGCACAACATTGTCGTCTTAGCATGCAGTTGATTATATTTAAATCATGCATACAAGCCATAAACATACAACACATAATATTTCGCCTCAATGGGCTCAACCAATAACCAACACATCCACACTTAACCAACCATCCAATGATTCCTTAAACCCTAGAGGGCTCTCCTCTAAAACGGAGCTACTTCCTTAACGAACGACATGTACCATTAATCGGGTTATCCTTAAACGCCACTTGTCACAACGGGGATTCATTTCCATGATCCACACACTCCATATCCTACAACATACTTCATTCCTCATATAACAAACATAACAAACCTTTCTTGTTTCGACGTACACATGATAACATCACCATCATTTTAAACATCCAATATATATATATATATATATATATACCATAGCATAGCAAGGGAATTTGCATAGCACCATAACATTACATAACACCATAAATCGGTTCTCACAAGGAACCTTCCACCATAGTTAGATAACATTAGTGAGCCTAGAGAGATTATTACCAATCCCATGATAAGCTCGTTACCAACCTCGTTACCGTCCGGTTATATAGAACGGTTAACTTATACCCAAGGGTGTCGGATATAGTATCCCAAGCACACCGAAATAACATTCGTAGGCCCCTGTGGCCCGACGTGAGTCAGTAACTAGCTTTGGATAAGCTAAGGGAAGGTAGAAACCAAATTGGAATACCACCTATACATACACCAAGAGAGCCGAACCGGATATGATATCGACTCCCGTCCATCACACGCGTGGCCGGAACAAACCGGACTCCTCACCCCCATTAGTACATATACACTTATAAAAAGTAGTTAGAGATCCATTATGGAGCCTACCACATCCACACACCATACGGTATCATAAACCGAGTTAAGCACCAAGGGAGGTTCACACGCTTGCATACAACAACAACGTCCAACTAACTCACACATAGCCGTGGTTAGCACGTTCCCAAGGTTTGGGCCGTCAACTCCGAATACCGATCACTCATGTGTTCCTAGATTTGGTTAGCTAAGGTTTAACACATATTTGAGGTTAAATGGTATCGGAGGCCAAATTCGCCACATAAATGAATTACTATAAACTCATTACAGTTTAATCTTACAAGGTGGCAAAACTCAGTAAAACATATTGGCATACAAGCCGGTGTAATCCGGTAGGACACAGGTTGCAAGAAAACCATACCTGTCACCGGAGTCCACTTTATCATGTCCACTTACGTTCCTCGAGCAATTCTCGAACAACTGATAACATTACATATACGTTTATTAACATCGGGGTTGCATGATTATTTAATGTCTAATGCTTATAATTTTTCCCCGTAGTTTAGTTACATAACTTTGCATTTTTAACTTGATTTACTTTCACATTTTATTAAAACTTTTCACCATACTTATTGTCATTAAAACTCACAACATGTCCTAAACAACCTTAGAACACCATTAACCATCAATCCCCAACATTACACATCATTTCCATACCTTAACATTTAAATCATCTTACTTAACTTAATCTCTTAAGTCCTTTATTATTTTTCTAATCATCAATACTCTCTTAATGGCATACCACTAATACCACTTAACATTATTAAAATTAATTAACTTAATTTTTTTTTTTTTTAAGGTCCGCCGACCCACCGACCACCCCTGGGTAGGTCGGCTGCAGAGATCACCTAAGTTCACAGTTTCAGCCCGACCGACCCAGACTGGGGTCGGTCCCCTGGGTAGGTCGGATGCAGAAACTTCCCATACATTGTCAAACTTTCTCCAAATTTTCCTCAAGCCTCCTAATGTGTTCTAACTCATTTGGCACATCAAACACACCTTTAGCCATGTACTAAACTCTTTAAATCACACACCAAAACCATCTATCATTCACAAATTCCTTACAAGATTCTTAGCACTTGGAATGTTTCCTCCTTAAGATTCCTAAGTGATATTTCACCAATATTGACCATTATACCAAGGTGTTTCCTCTACACCTTAAATCACTCTCAACTTCTTTTCTTACTAATAAATCTACTTTTTCACATCTTACCTAAACATCACTGTCTTCCTTGTACATCAACATTCCTAGACCTTAAACAAACTTCTCCAAGACTTAAATACATTCTCCAAATTTGGCCATGGGTTCTCTTGTATCACCTTACACCAAAACACATAGTTTTTCACCTTTTGACAACCAAGACACATCTTCCCAACAATGCTCTTTACACACAAGTAAACCTTTAAACTACACTACATCACAATATAGTGCATAAACTTAAATTGCTTGGCACTTAGGCCCTTAATAACATGGCTCTTAGGCCCTTAAATTACATAAACCATAAACACTGAATTTCCACAATATATATGCCTTTGACCTGCAAATACATACACCAAGACATATGCTCTTTTACTAGTTCCTTGAGAACACTTTACTAAGTCATCACCATTTGCTCTTTAGGTAGTTTTAACAAGCATTATAAGCTCATTTCTCCTAAGGCATTAACCACATCGAGATAGTTTGTTACCTCTTTTTCCTCACAACTTCTTTCTTGTTTCCTTGTAAACCGGTGGGGTGTTTAGTTGCTGTAGCAGCTCGTAAAAGAGAGCAAGAAGGGAGGTTGGAGACGTGTGAAATGAAGGAGGAAAGGAGAAATGAAGATAGAACTTGCTTTAACAAGATATTTGTATTAAAAGGTAAGTTTCTCCTTTTTACCTTCCTACCCTTCCTTTCCTTAATTGATTTTTTACATGTTGGTGACTCACCTTGATAAAAACCGGCCACCATTTAGGTAGAAGGGTGTTTTGGTCTTTGTTGACCAATTTAATTACTTATAACATTATATGTTACAAACTAGCTTATAAAAGTTACTATTCACTAAAACAAGGCACATAGAAGTGAAATTTTTTATTTCCCATTGATATAGCCACCCAAATGTGATACTATATAGTACACATGTTAATTAAAGAGTAATGATGGACATTTAGCCATTCAAAACTCATTTACAAGACAATTTTTCAAAAACGTGCTTTAAGACTTCTTAAAGCACTTTTTGTGTTCTAACTTGTTTTCAAGCTTGGTTTTCTTTAGTAATTGATTTAATATGTTCATTAACATATAAATAAGGCATAGGTATGACCATTAGGTCTATACACATTTATCCCAAGCTTAGAGCACATTTTAGCCCATATTGACCTTAAGGTATTTATTTGTGTTTTGTTTGGTTCATTGTCTACCAAAGTTTCATAAGGACTTAATTAGCCTTATAAAGTCATAATTAAACATATCAAGTCTTGGTAGGCTCTTTGGGTCCTAACCAAGTTCACTCCAAGCTTAGAGCATGTTTTGCTCAAACCTTGTCTTAGTGTTTCATTGTGTTTTACCATGGTTTAAATGTTTCATTTATGTTTCTAAGGCACTTTTTAGCCTTTAAATACCATATTTTAACATTTACACAACATACCAAGGTTTGGGGTATTTCAATCTACCCCCCTTAAAAGAACTTCGTCCTCGAAGTTCACATTTCCTCGCATCATTGGGTTAGAATACGGGAATTACTTATAACCATAATACTTCCATTACCAACCACTCTTTACATCCAACCTCGGACTTTATGGTCCGGGCAACATATCCACATTATACATAAAATATCATACTTACATGGTAACCTCGGACTTAATGGTCCGGGTACCTTCACCACACTTGCACCTATACAATATCCCTCAGACTCTTAGGTCTGGGTGTCATAACCACATTTAGACACATAGGTCAATGTAACACAACACATTTAGACTCATAGGTCTTGATAGCATACACTTTAGGAGACCAAAGTCAAAATAACCTTTATCACACATACCAAACAACATGTCATAGCATGTATATCAAACAGAAATACCTTTTCCATCTCTCCATGGGTTCGAATCCCACGTTGAGTACATATACACTGTGATCCCGCAGAACCCGGTCGCGATGGACACCTTCTGGTCCCCGTTCCTTTGGGAGATCAAAACATTCACTTAATTTTTAACATATATACTTCTCATGTCACCGGTCCGAAGACAAAAGGCTCATACGTCCTCAGCTCGTGAGCAAGTACTACAAAAATATTCTTTACTAGGTTAAGTATAAGAAGATCTTTTATTCGAAATATTAATCGATTGTTTGAAAACACCAATTGAAAATCCTTTTGAAAACACCACACAACTCCAAGTCCAATTTATGCTCCTTGTATTTTTCTTAACATGGTTGTTTGTGACCACTTACAGGGAGCTTCAAGAGTCATCCAACCCTGATGTGATCAGCATCAGTGTTGAACTATCTTTCCACCCAATTTGTGTTCGGCTTCCCTTGATCTCATGATAATCAAGTTTCACCTCCCACTTCTTTTCAACCAACAATTAATTCAAGCATATCCCATTTTCTATCTTTGAATCCTTCTAGTCATAATCATTACATCTCCAAGGGATAGAACTCCGTCTATCAATCTTCACCCAAATCCACTTAATTCAAGTTCCTAGGAAATTTAATTCTCATTAGGTTCTATGTCGGTCTCATACCCTTCATAAATCACAACACTGTATATATATACATATTTTTATCAAAATACAATACATGGTTACATTTATGCACCGTCGGGGTTTTAGTTCCCCGGGAGTTTCTTTACTCCCTTCCACTTGTACTCTACACACCACTGTTAAAAAAAAAAGTGACACACTACCCACAATGGTATTCGCATCTTTTGTGCGCAATTACCACAATTTAACCACAAATAAATGCGTATGTTTATATAACACACGCGCCAACCATCATAACAATCATTTTGTGCTATGCACAACCCCATTCACGTACACTTGTACGGTTAAAAACACTAAGTGGTTTTGCGCTCTACCCCCCTTAAAAGGGATTACGCCCACGTAATCAATCACTGAGCACTAGCTTAAAACGTTCTGCCGTCGTGAAGTGTTTTAACTTCCACGCGGTCTATTACACAATGGATTCTGATTAGAGGATCTTAACCATATTGGCGGTTTAGTCCCTAAACCAAGAATTCGCATTGGAGTTGTAACTCATAACGGTTTCGGTCCTGGCCTGTGAGGCTTTTAGGCATTGATAACTAGCCATCCATTCATATTCACAACGTATACCCGGTACCTGACGCATGGGCTCACTGGCCTCTGTTGCGCAACCCTGATAATTATAGAGCTGGTTTGCCCCATTCGTTACTGTTACTGTATTGTACATCTCCAATGTATTACCCTTATCTTGGGAAGGATGGTTTCTCAAACCGACGCATGGCATCTCTTACCCTGAGCGAATTCGGTGAGTGTCAAAACTTTCCATCCACTTCTCCAGTAGCTTACAGCGTAAACTACTATGTAATTCACAATGATTGACTTGCTTCTACGACTTACTGTCGGTTGAGATTGAGCTACTACCTAGTGTGTAGTGCTCTCTCAGCTAATTAGAACATTTGGGGTATATTCCATACCGATATTTGGCATTTAGTGTTACTATAGTCATTTACTGTTAATCATGTCTCCACCTTTGGTTTTGTACATGTATTCTTTCATTTCTGCGGCCTTGCATTACCTATGCATCGGCCATTATAATATTATTCTCCACAATTTCCATGCTTCTAATTCCTAGCTATCCCACTTGATCATTACTGCGCAAGAGCAATACCAAAACACTCAGTCATACAGAGTGCAGAGGCGTAAACTCTTGACAGTAGATCTCTCATGCGATTGCGATAGGAATTTACACTGTGTTTTACTGAAATTCTTATTACATAATACTTGTCACCGGCTTACTGCTCGGTTCGTTGCTATCACTTACTGTTGTATCTCCACTGGGGTTAACTCACAACTCTGCTTATTTGTCATATCATCACTTAGCAATACTTATACAACGGTCGCTTATTGCACACCGTATCCTCTTCCATTATATAGCATCAACTTATACTGTATCCGCTATTATATTAGCTTCTGCTATTACGCTAGGTTTATTGGCCACTTATTTGGCTGATTTTTGAATATATTACTATCTTTCCCTTGAGCGTTGTTCGCTACACATTTAGCTTCACACACCTACGGTGATTGCTATCAAACTTATTACTCTTCCTGTGTACACAACTGGTACGAGCACTTCTTTTCGTGTTCTTTTATTCAAATCACCCTGGGGTAATAACAACGTGGTCCATCCTCCACATATTTCTCGAACTTGATTCACATAACTACCGCTTCTGCGGTCTCACAATATCGAGAGGTATCCCCACTCTTAATGCAGTGGTTCGTTCTCGCTCTATTTCCTTGTACCACATAAACTTCTACAATCAACTCAAATTACAATAACATATCTTGTTTGTGGCTTATAAGCCTTGCTGTCTTGAGCTCCCCTCATTGTGGGGTGTCCTCACACATGTACCTCTCTATACCATATTACCTGGTTAGAGGTTGTATTGGCATCCATGACAAGGTTGTTGCATCACATTTCCTTTTATGGGTGTCCCTTAGGATTGTCAGTCCGTCTCCTGACAACTTATGTCTAAAACTGGGTGTTAATTTCAACCCTTGTGTTTCTGTCATGTCATTTTGTTCAACAATTGTTGATGCGCACACCCTTCAAGGATTTCTCCTGGGTGTCGTAAGTTATGCCTTTACATCTGGTTCACAGTTATTGGTACATCCAGTTAGCCACGGCTTTTCGCGTTCTTTAATGGCTTATTATCTCCTTCTGTGAAGATCAACATTTCCTGGTAGTGTAGGTACTCATTCTGGGAATTTTCATCCCGTTCATTGCACTTTACTGTGTCCACATTAGGCATCTGCCTTGCCCTGCTTTCCAGCTATCATGTTTATCCTTGAGGATCCTTAAGACGTATAAGATGTCTTTATATTACAGTTAGTGCACTTCGCACCTCCTGACTCTTAAACATTTCCTTGAAAGGAATTCACTAATTCCTTTAGTCTCGTAACTTAACTGAGTTCCTTGACTTCAAGCATTCCTTATATTTTCTAGCTCCTGTTGATTTATACTGCTGACGTAGACGAGTCGACTACTTCCCGTGTTTCGGACTCTACTCGTATACATATATGGGGTATCGTACTGATACATTACTACTTACCCAACTAACCTATAAGTAGGTCTGTCAGGCCCACATGCTCCTATCGGAGGCGGTCGTCCACAACACAGTTGGTACACTTGTAGTGTCCGTCACACGCCTAGGTGAAGTATTCTGTTGTCAACTCCCTATATTGTCCCGTGACAATATTCATTCCTTGCTTCCCGAACTTAATCGAGGGAAAGTTTGTCCACTGTTGTATCTTTATCAACTGCCCTTGGCTTTTACTGTTTGGTTTAAAGAAGGTCGGAAAGAAGTGTTGGTTTGAAAGAAAATCTGGTTTTGAAAAGAAAGGGTTTGAATAAATTTGGGTTTGAAAGAAGATTTTCATGGTTTCACAACATCTTCTTCCTTAGCCAAGTCTAGCTTCTTGCTGACTGGTGGTTTCCAATTGCAGAGGTTAGGCTAACAGGCCCTTCCACTGTTATGACAATCACATTTAACTTTATGGTACTTTTCCAAGTACTTTGTAGTGGTTATGAATTTCCCGAACAGCCCTGTTATAGCAGCACTTGCTATGGCAAGTGCGCCATGCTAACTGGCTATCGGTTTGACACATACCGATTGTGGTATTGTTTTGACCCATATTGTCATCAGTGGCCTTGTTGGCCCCCACTGATCTTACTGCCTTGATAAATACTCCTCTAGGTGACTTTTCACTGTTTCCACATGATAATCATTAACTAGGGTGTTCCCCATTCTGGAAGTCCCCTTTTTATATAGCATTATTTTCTCTTTGTAGCCCGTTCCACGCATCATCGTGGTTACTGAGACTTGTCTCTTGTTTGGGCACTACGTTGTAGTTCCTTAGTTGGTTGGTATACCGTTGGTGTATTACTTATCCACTGTGGTCCGTAGACACTCGTCTCGGGTTTCACTAATCCACTTTGCTTGTTGCACGGTCAGTGCGTTGCAAGCTGGTTATTCTCGACTGCTCTGCATGTCGACCCAGGTTGCCAGAAATTCTATCTTTTATACACAAATTCTTCATTCTTCGCTGTTAAATGCGGTTAACACTGTTCAGATGGATACCGTCTCCGGGATTCCCAGTTTTTGGGATCTACCGCATGACAGGTTCTCCGTACTCACAGTAGTACTTAAACATGGCCAGATCGGGTATTCCCGAGTAAGAGAGGACTTCCATCTCTCTGGCGTCCTTTCCCAAGTTATAAAACAGGGATTGTGGAGGGCGGGAAGGATACTGTAGGTTTCCAGTATTCATGGTAGTTCCTTACTAGCGTATCTCTCACGCTATCACTCAACCCTTAACCCAAAGTACTAAAATCCTAACTCGGTACTTCCTAGGCTCGGTATTTCAGTCATCAGAGCGATACTTCGCTCTGATACCACTTTTTGTAACACCCCAACTACATCCATACATTTAACAACACATTGCAGCGGAAACTTAACTCATCGCATTACTTATTCCAATGGTGTTACACGCCGTTAACCACCCACGTGGCTAACAAGGCTAATACATATACATTTGTATCGGTCTGATGGACTAGATTCCCGAGCAACTACACAATACACTCCTCATTCCATTTTCAACATTTATTATATACATACATTCCCACTGAACCGAGTATTTACAAACTACTGCCGATAACAATTTCGGTCTTACTACGCCTATCATACTCACGCCATTTAAATGGCTACCCATGTATAAACATCTGCCCCGTCCTACTCTCGAACGGTTTCCAGCTCCTTGTACCTGAAATAGAAAAGGAGAGAAAGGGTGGCCCCCAAGGGGCTCAGCACCTTTGCTGGTATGGTAATCCCGCAGCCCACATGCTACCGGGCCACGCACAACTAATTGTCGTCTTAGCATGCAGTTGATTATATTTAAATCATGCATACAAGCCATAAACATACAACACATAATTTCGCCTCAATGGGCTCAACCAATAACCAACACATCCACACTTAATGAAATACCCCAAATCTAAATATATATTTAATCATTATTTATTGGAATATAATCCAAATATAAATCATTTCACGTACGCATGCAAAACCCATGCATGAAAACGTTACGTAAAAACAGTCGTTTCACCATAAACGCTAAAACGCCTTAGAAGTATGGTCAAACATGACCTTGTATGACCCTCTAATATTCAAACTAAATGGTCATACAATTATTATATGAATATACAAATATATTCCCCAAACTATATTCAGTCAAATACGCAAAATGCTCGGGAAGTGCTCCACCCGCTCCTTAAAGCACGAAAAGTCCGGAGGAGTGCCGAGGTGGCACGAACTCCTATAAAATTAATTCCTAGAGTTCCTAACATCATTATTTATCATTCTAAAGAGAACCCACGAAGTGGTTTCTCAAAATTCAGCAAAACCAAAGGAGGATTTCTTAGCGCTCCTTTTTGGCCCGGGAGTGTCCCGATGGCCCGTAAATTATGTCACGGGTTGATATAACCCCATATAACTCAATGTAACATCTTAGTATATGTTTATTTACTATAATAAGTGTTTACAAACACTTGGAACTCATAAGAACAATGGTTTCCCAAAATTTCCTTAGAGCACAAAAACACACCTTGGGTTGTCACGAAAATGCGTTTTACGCAATTACCTTGTAGTTTTTGACATGCCACGAATTGATAATCTTAAAAAGGGTTAAAATGACCTTCTAAATCAGTTGGTGTGACTAGTCAACAAGGCTCTCTATAGGGGCCGATTTTAAGGGCAAAAACTAGTATAAAAATTGCATTAAAAGTTTATAAAAGCATAGATAGAACATGGTGACTCACTTCCCATTGTTATATTACTTAATGTCTAAGTATGTAGGTTCTTTGACCAGCAAGCTGTCGAAATTAGGCCATGGAATAGGCCATGTGAGCTAGAACAAAGACAAATGTGAAAAAGTAAAAAGTAGATCTAAGATCTACTTTATTTGATTCCTTCTTCTCCATGTGACCATCCTTGCTCTTCCTTGGTTCTTCTTGGCCGGTTTTGCTCCATTCAAGCCTTGAATTCGTGACTCTACATGAGGAAGAAGACAACACAAAACTTAGAAAATCAAAAGAAGATACCTTACCTAAATTTCCTGTCTTCTAGTTCACATTATTCCTTCACTTCTCTTGCCTTGTCACAACCACATGGCCGGTTTTTAAGCTGGAAAGGAGACATTTATTGAGCCAATCAACCATGAAATAAAAAGGAAAAGTAAATTCATTTGACATTAAAAATTTGACAAAAACAAAATCAATTTCCAAATGCCTATTGCATTTACGTGAGCTAAGTCTCATTTTCTTCCTTGCCCTCTTCATCCACGGTTTAGGTAAGCTCCCTCCTCTCTCTTCTAGCTTCATCTTCTTCCTTTGAAGCTCTTAAGTCCATTAATGGAGATTTAACTTCTATCTTCATCTTTAAGGTAAATTCCTAGCATTTCTTGGCAAGTCTTGAAGCAAAACTCTTCCTAGCATAACAAGGTGTGTTCGGCTTCATTTAGTTCTCCAAGGAGTTTGTCCAAACCAACATTAAACCAAGGTGCATCTCAAGGTAGGTTTTAAAGCTTGAAAATCCTTAAAACACATTTTTATGTGTAACCAAGTTCTACCTCTTCTAAGTCTCTTTCTTCTTCATTTTGATGAAGGAAACTTTGTTCTTCATCTACCTTAGGAGTGCCGAATTCATAAGGAGAAAAGTCTAAGGTAAACTCTTGTAAAAATACTTACAAATCTACTTAAGATCTTTGTTCAAGATCTAACTCCTAAAACTCCTTCACCACTTGCATATAACCGAAGTGGAGCATCAATATTACCTTGGAGAAAGCTTGGAGATTCAAGAAGAAGTCCAAGCACTTAACCACCTTTGTTAAGAAGTAAGTTTACTAAGTAAATCTTTATGTTATAAGCTTGGTTAAGCTTCTAAAAATTTTACAAAAATTATGTACACCTCCTAGGTTATATAAAACCGAAACTATATGGTATTATATGCCAAAAATATAATCTATAACATTTATAGAAATATTTACCTTAAGACACATTTTTGTGTCACAAAATTTATTTATGTTACAAATTAATTAAGGCCGAAATATCTTGGGCAAAAATGCTTATTTTTGAGCTAAGAATAAATATAAGACATTACAATAATTTTTACATGAGTTATATGACTCATATGAATTTATGAACATTTATTAAGACATATAAATCCACTTTTGTATACTATATGGTCACTATTAAATTATGGCCGATTTACCTAGGTGCTAAATAGGTATTAATGACCTACTTAGGTATATAAACTTATATCATAAAGTTTGGTGAGTTAAAAATATTTTATTAAGAGCTTAAATGGCTAATTAATTAAGTTATGTGGCTTAATGTAATTTTTACAAAGTTTAGTGTGCTTATTATAAAAACCGTGAGCTAAGGGGCTGTTTGGTGTAATTATAATATAATATAAGGTTAGGAATTAAGTTTATAAATTTTAGAGAATTTAAACAAGCTTTAAAATAACTTTTTATAAAGTTTTGGGCTATTATGTAATTTATAAAAGTTGTTATGAAAGTTTGGTATTTAATAGGTGGCGAATTCATAATTAAGAGAATCATTAAGTTCACTTTCGAAATTTTAGGAATTTAATATTTAAACTATAGTTTATAAGTTATTAAGTGACTATTATAAAGTTTTGGGGTGAAAATGTAATTAATGGAAAGTTCTAGACCAAAGCCGAATTCTTTTGGGTTAGTTTGGTAATTTAAGAATTTATATATATATATATTCGGCATTTATGGAGAATTAAAATTAAAACTATAGTTTATAAGACTTTATGTAAAGATTATAAGATTTTGTGGTTAGATTGCAAATATAAGAAGTATACATATACATGCCGAGATTTTGAGGGGCTAAGATGTAATTTCCGAAAGTTATAATATTTATAAGTTATGTCCAAAAGTATTAGTGGTAGTTTTGTAATTTAATTGAATAAGGAATTAAAATTATGTTACATAAAGAGATTAGAATTTAAATGTAAAGTTTATGAATTAATGTGGTTGTTTTGTAAATAACCGAAATATAAGTTTAAGAATTTAGATTTAAATAAATATAGGTCCTATATGGATACTTGGAGGATTTAGAAGAAAGAATTTTGATTAAAGGAATTATGGAATTAGTACTATGGCTTATATAGTTATAAGGAATCTAAAGGTAACCAATAAATATTATTTATGGTTAAAAGAAGAATAATAGAAACTATAAGAATTTTAATGTCCATGTATGACATATAAAATATAGTAAAGATATTACAAGTTGTTATATCACCTAGACAATTGGAATAAACAACAAATATAGTACATGAAAATATAAATACATATATGTACATTAAAGGATTTATAAATAAATCAAAAGGAATAACAAAACAGTTATACATAAAATCATGAGGTAATTAAAAGAAATAAGACCTCACATGAAATAACAAATACGAGATTTGTTAAAAGATTCAAAAGAATCATTATATAAGGGTAACATAAATTAACCCTCTCAGTTAATCCTATTCTAGGACTTTGTTTGACCAGACGTTGACCGGGAATTTACAAGTACAGTCTACGGTGAACGGTATGGGATTCTTGCAACCTGTTTTCTAACGGATTACACTGGCTTGTGTGCTATCTGTTGTTTGAAATAACGACCAAGATAATTAATGTAAAATGTTGTTTTACTCTTGCACACTGTGGTATTATTTTATGTGCGTGATTGTTGCTGACTACAACGTGTATGTCCCACGCATACAAACACTACTATACCAGTGGATTAAATACCTGCGTTTCAGTATACCGAGGACTTGTACTCAAGTCTCTCACTAACTTCACTTTATAACATACGTCATTATCCTAAACGTGATAATTGACAATACACATTGTGTTCTTGTTTAACGTCTTTATATGACACTTAACAATTATATACTTCGAGATTGAGGAGCCCAGTTGGATCTGGCCATGCATGCTACGGGAGTTGTACCTGTCTCAGGTCGTCTCCTACTACGTCGCGACGGAACATTCAGTTGGGAGGAAGACTTTATTCCTTCCGGGATTCAAATGCCCTTCAGTTCGAGGAAGACTTTATTCCTCTAGTGGGTTCTTATTTCCCACGCCATTCAGTTCAGGGTTTGACTACGTCATCTCCTGGGGTTTTTATACCCAACCTTTCTCTATAACGAGGTCACTATACCTCCACTATTTCAGATATTCAGTTATAACTGTCAGTCCCATTGTGTGGACCGACTATCAGTAAGGAATTTCAGTTCAGCTAACTCGACCTTCTGTGTCTTGTTCTATGTGACATTATTGTCCTTGTATGGATACTTGTTATTATCAGACTATGCTTGTTTACAGCTTTATAAAAATGAACTGCATGTATTCGACAAAGTAGTTGGTGTGGCCCGGTAGACGATGGGCTGCACGTTTTCCATACCAGCATTGTTTGCTGAGCCCCTTTGGGGGCACCCCCATTTTTCAGGGACCTGAAGATTGAGAAGTTCACTACACTGAGTGTAGGTGGGGTAGACCAAGCTTTGGGAGTCTACTATTAGTTATTTGTTTTATTTCAGTATTGTACTTTTGAGTTTGATTCCTAGTATCTCGGGTTGTATCTGTATTCCAGACCGTGACACTTGAGGATTGTATTTGGACTTAGCCTTGTGGTCACAAGGGGGCCAACGGCATTGTAATACCGCCCGGTTGTTGTATTTATTTCCGCTGCAGTTGTATTTTATTCGGGAGTGATCGCCGTTCAGTTTAATGGATTTCGGGTTGGGGTATTACAAAATTATTAAAACTTATCAAGTAAATATATCCTAATTGAACTAAGAGAAAGATAAATGAAGTACATACTATTAAACCTACAAATAAATTTGAAAGCTAAAAAAAAATTTTGTAACTTAATACTAAACCAGGTCAAGTAATGACAAAATAAATAAAATAAACAAAGCAAACCGCAAAATCAAAAACAAAAAGTATAAAAACAGAATAAATACTAAAAGTCTAAACGAAAGCAAGCGTAATCCTAACTAATCAAATTTGACGTATAATTAAAAAAAGTAAAAATAAAACTTAGCATGTAAACATATCCAAATTGAATTAAGAGAAAAGATAAACGAACTACATACTATTAACCTACATAATTAAATTTGAAACCTAAAAAAAAGAATTATGTAAACCTTAAGTCATCTAATTTCTAGGACAATTTTGACAGAGTTTCCCCTATAATTTTAGCATTGCCCACACACAATTTCAGCTTACCAACTCATTTCTAATATCCACAACAATCTTAATCACTAACACACATTAAATTCTGCACAAACTCATCTATTTCCCCTTGGATTCCAAGTCCTTTAATCATCATTTTATTAACACTAAAACTACTCAATCTCTTCATCATTATACAATAACACCACTAATACTCAAAGCAATGTAAATTCCTCATATTCAAGCAATTAAAAACAAAAAGCAAAACGCAAAATCAAAAACGAAAAGCAAAACAATCCGAACAAATACTAAAAGTCTAAAACGAAAGCAAGCTTAATCCTCACTAATCAAATTTGATGTATAATTACACAAAGTAGAAATAAAACAAGAATAAAAGAAAAGTAATGAAAATTAAAAATCAAAAACAAAGGCACAACCACACAAAATGAGCAAAAAAACAACAATTATTCACTCAAACATTTTGTCGAGCACCTTGTGTGCAGATATAACTTCACTTCTACAATACTACTTATATACACAAATTTCATAAACTTCACTAATTCAATCATCCACATTCACATTCAACCACAATTTCAACAACAATCACAATAAATCCATAAATAAAACTCAAATTGAAATACCTTCGAACTCCCTCGATTTCGCCTGCTGCTCCTCTCTTCTGTTTGACTTCGCCGGCACCGACGACCGGAGGTGACGCGCAACGCGGCTGCGACGACAGGCGGCGAGGAAGGCGCGGCGGCGAGGACAGGCGGCGGCGGAAGGAGGGAGGCGATCTGAGTCGTTCTTCGGTCGGAGGAGCAGCAGCGGGAGTCGAGAAGATTGAAGCGTCGGGGTGAATGAGAGAATTAGGGTAGGGGTTGTTAATAAAGAACCTATTTCGGCGGTTCTAACCTAAGAACCGCCGAAATAGATCGTCGACATTTTTTTTTAAAAAGATACCCTATTTCGGCGGTTCTTATGTCAAAACCGCCGAAATAGGTCGTTTTCTATTTTTTTAAAAATAAAACAGACCTATTTCGGCGGTTTTGACATAAGAACCGCCGAAATAGGATCTCTATTTCTGCGGTTGTTTAACAACCGCGGAAATAGGGGCGCAGAAAAAGACCATTTTTGTACTAGTGTAATTTGGTCAAAACCTACCATATGGTCAAGGTTGACCTCCTTAATATTTCCTTGACCATCAATTCCTATTAATTACGGTTTGTACCCATATTTTCCAGAAATTACCATTTAACCCCAAAACTTTATAAAATCTTATAATTTTTATTTTAAATCCTTTTAACCTCTAATTTTTGGCTTTATTAATATATAGCCCCCAAATTTAATTTAATTATAGTTAAACCCCTAATTCCTTGAGGTAATATATATTTACTACCTAATTATCTAATTTAAACTTAATATACATAAATAAAAGGGCCTAAAGTACATGGCCTTATTACAAACATTAGCTTATAAAACAAATTACACATAAATGCCCAAAAATGCATTAAACTCTCGGCCTCACCTAGTATTTTTCATTAATTACCAATTTTCAACATAAAGTCTTAATTTGACCTTTATGTTACTTAATTACTTATATAAATTTACTAACTCATTCCTTAATCACCTAAGGTCAAAATATGACCTTAATAAACCTTATTCACTCATGGTAATACATATACATATCCTTAAACACATATTAATATACCAAGTGAAGGTTTAAATGATTCATACCTTATTTTAGCCAAGATAAGGCCTTGTTTGGCCATGGCTCCTTAGAGGAAATTTTTCCACAGCTTGATTAACATGTTTTTACACAGCAAACAAGACATGATTAAACTCTAAACATGAGTCAACCACAAGAAGTGTTTTAATGTATGATTTCAAGGTTAAATTTACCTTAGAATACCAAGGCAAACAAGAATGTTCTTTGGCCTGATTTTACAGAAGAATAAGAGCATCAAAAGAGCTACTAAAACAAGGTTTAAAACCGTAGCAAATCAGTTTAGAAGATGGCTAATTTTCACCTTGATTAAGATGCCAAAAATGGTGTTTTTGGCATGGATGTGGCTATTCCTTGAAGCTCTTGATATAACAACTGAACAAGCATGTTGAGAAGATGATAATAAGCCTAAGAAACCAAGATTTCCAACCGGTAATGAAGGAAATGAAGAGATAAGTGCTTAAAGCACATTTTTACCTTAAAAGATCAAGATTAGAACTTCCCTCCTTCTTCCCTTGTTACAGCCGAGAATCACCCTCCTTTTAACCTCCAAAATAACCTAGATTCATGGATCGAAATGGCTGATGTTTAGCTCCATGGAAAGAGGAAAGAAAAGTGAAGAGAATGAACATAAAATGGCTTAATAAGCTTACCTAGATCAATTGGTGTTCTCCTCTGAGTTTGGTGTGTTCCCACGGTTATGGAGGAGCAAAAGAGAGAATGGAGCTTGTTGGAGTCGGCTGGGAAGGAAGGCAATGAGAAAAGAAAACTAGTTTTGCTTTTTATGTCATTTAATGCTACTTTAGTGCATAGTACTTGGTGACTCATTAGGAGATATTTGTTGTTGGCTAATGGGTAAGGAAGAGCTATACGGGGCAGCAATGGATGGTCAAACCAAAGGATGACATTTGACCATGGTTAAGTTAAGTAATTAAATTTTATTTTTGGGTACTATTCACCCAAAATCATCCATTTTGATTTTATTTTTAAACTATGATTTAGACTTTATAATATAGTCTATCATGTCACAGTAATGATATAAAGAATGTAATCTAGTCTTTAAAGTGACAAAAAGTCAATATCTTAGAGCTCATACACAAAAGCGTGTTTTAAGGTGTTTTAGTGCACATTTTGTGTCCCAAGGTGTTTCTGAGCTTGGTTTTCTTTGAGAACAGTTTCATTGTGTTCCTTACATGATAATTGAATTAGGAATCCAATTTAATATTAAATGGAGGTCATAAGACCTTTAAGGTTTCTTAGAGCACATTTTTGCCCTACTTGACCTTGAAGCATGTAAATGCTTGTTCTTTGTGTTGGAGTGTTGTCCAATAATTTTAATACGTTCCTTTATGTTTTAATATGCTTAGGACAAAATTTTAGGTCCTAAGGAGTTCATTTGGGTATGTATTTACCCTAAACGGTCAAAGGGTGCAATTCCTGCTTTGTGTTGACCATTGTTGTTCTCAATTGACTTTTAAGGCATGTTTAGGCCTTAATTAATTTGATTTGATGTTTAATCCATGTTTTATTAGTTTTGGGTATTTCAAAAAGGGATATGAAGTTCACATAAAGTAATCGGATTGTTATGAGTGTTATGTAGTTTTAAAATTCATACAAGTGTAGTATGAATATATAGAATGTTATAGGATATATAACATGATCAAGGAATTGGATAAAGTAAGACGGATTTTATTATAAGATGGGGAATTTCATTATGTAACAATACAACATTAAATGACTTAATGATAGGGTATAAACGGTTACATAAATAATTGAATTATAAAATTCAAGGAATTATATGGGCTATAGATAGTAGTGTTGACTTGTATAAATTGATCAATTCAACTTAATTAACCAAAGAGGTTTAAATTGACCATGTAATAGCCCAATATCCCACTATTGTGATATTGTCCGCTTTGGCACGCAGGCTGCACGATTTTGTTCCTGGGGTTTCCTAGCCCCAAAAGGCCTCACAACAAGGAGAGGTATCCCCACCCATATAAAGAGTGGTTCATTCTCCCCTCCAATCGATGTGGGAGGTAAACCTCAAGGGTATTACACTCCACCACCCTTGGGAGCCCAGCGCCTTCGCGGGCCACACCGGCACACCGACCTAGGTCTGGCTCTGATACCAACTGTAACTACCCAGTATCCCACGGTTGTTATATTGTCCGCTTTGGCACGCAGGACACACGGTTTTGTTCTTGGGGTTTCCTAGCCCCAAAGGCCTCACAACAAGGAGAGGTATCCCCACCCATAAAAAGAGTGGTTCATTCTCCCCTCCAATCGATGTGGGAGGTAAACCTCATGGGTATTACAAACCAACTCATAACTTAAAGGAGAAATAAAAGTTTATAATACTACAAGGTCAATGATATAATTAACATATAGTAACAAACTATAAGGATGTGTGTGTTACATATATATGTCTTACAATATATATATTTATATGTATAATAAACCTATGATTTAATGAGATAGGTTGCAAGGGTTTGATCCTATATTGTAGACATACAACAATATCAATACTACAAGGATAAAACACTAACATTACTAATCCCGAACTCACTCGAAAACCCAAGTAATGATGACTAGAAAATCATGGGGTAATTACCGGGGGAATTAGTGGATAGTCGGGATACTGAATTAGTTTGTATTATCGGAAGCTAATATGTAGCCTCGTATTCCAGAGTTGGGTGCATTAAAGAACATGCGTTAGAGGACGAGGTTTAAGGATTAGCGGGCGAGCGTGAAACTTCACGCTAGCGTACATTACGGTGAAAGGTATGTTATTATATGGCTTGATTGTCTCTGAGTATTTTCTCAATTCATACATTGTGTGAAAATCTGTGATAAGATTGAATGTCTATTGTGTGTAATAATATGCATGGATTGTATATTATGTTATTGCTATACTGTCATTATTTTTAGCGATAATAGTACTGTTCGTATATATGAACATATATGAAATACCCCTAAATTAATTTAAATTAATTTAGGGGATTTCTTTTATTAAAACCGTAAATAATACCATTAATTATTATATTATAGTATGGAATGGTGAATAATAAAACATTATATCCTTATATGGAGTTATGGAAATTAAATCATGGGATTTCTCCCATTAATCCTAAAGAAAACTATTAAATATTGGATTACCCTATATTATTATATAGTATCATGAATTTAATAATAAGATTTATAAGTCAATAAATCTTGGAGAAATTTCTAAACACTCCAAGTATATTATAAAAATTTTAGAAAGAGTTGGAACATTGTTTTGAAACATAAAAGTCAATATAAAATTCTAGAAACCTTAAAGCTTCTCAAGCCTTGCTAGGGTTGACTTTTTGAGAATGGTCAAACCAGCCAATGAAACCTATACCAATAAATAGGTTATGGAAAACCATGAAGATCGATAAAAAGAACGTAAAAAACGGATCATCCTAGCCAAAGTTATGATAAAATGAAGTTTAGAGCCAATTTTGAAAAAAATGCTGATGTGGCAAGTTCTGCTGACTCACCCGCGCGCCTCGGGATACGCGCCCAACACTTAGCCGATTTTATCCCTTGTTTTCCGGTAACCGATACCAGATTTTTCCCTAACTTGTGACCTTCATAACTTTCTCGTCTTTTGGAATTTTTTAGTGTCGTCTTCTTTGTTGTCTTCTCCTACACTTCCTCTTTACAACCATAACTGACCTTAAACCTAGTTCATCCTAAATCAACCGGAAATTCGATCCAAAGTAGCCACCCTGCAAAACCAAAACTGTAGATTCCAGTTTTCCTTTGATTTCAAGTAAGATTCGTCTTGCCATAACTTCCTCATCTTTCAACCAAAATTTGATTTCTTTAGCTCGTTGTGTAGCCCTTTAATCCCACTACAACTTCTGTGTTGATGACCAAGGCTGATTGATAACCGATTGGAAGAGAGAGACGTCTAAAGATCTCGATTCAACCACTGCATAAAATCATACCGAAACACAAGGTATAACTCGCAACTTTCGGCTCCGATTTCTTTCTGTGTAGTGCAAGTTAGCTAGGGTGAGTTCTTGTTATCATTCTTTAGAGTTAAGTTTCCTCTTTAGATTAAGCCCAAGAACAAGTTCTAACTCGTTCTGTACTGAAAATTATAGTGTTGCAAAGTTGGCTACTCAATCGGGTTGTAAAGGGGGAATTTTTCCAGAAAACCGAAATCGAATCCTTTCGATTCGAGCAGTTCCGGTAAGTTTTCTTCAAATTCTTTCGACCTTGCTAATCTATATTGCATTACCGGTCAAAACCATGTCCCAATTGCATCAATTAAGCGTTAGATTGAGTGAATTTGTGAGATTCGTATTCGGAAACCGATATAAACCCTAACTTCGAACCCAGAATCGTATTTGATGTACACTGCATTATAGCTAGCGAAATTAGTATCAATGGAACCAGAATTAAATTTTGAGTCTAATGGAACAAGAATCAACGAATTTGGTTCTGTGAGTTGAGAGAAATCGAGAGATTAGTACTCGGGTGTCGAATTGTGTCCGTTGATGAACTCGGAGATCTCGAGCCGTCCGATCGTAGTTAAAAGAAACGTACGGCCGAGATTAAAATGTTTCAGATTTAAGTACATTAAGTTTCTTATAAATTCCAGTAATTAACCCTAACTTGTTGAATTAATTTAAACACCTTCCCGAATGTGTTTTGACTTGAAATTTTAACCATAGATTCCTTATAAAATCTAGTTTATTTTGATGTAAATTATATTGTTTTGGAGTTTTTAAACGTAAGTTATGATTTTTGCAAGTTACGGGTTTTCTGGAATTATTTGGTTAATTTTAAAAGATATTTTATGAAATTAAAATTTGATAATATGTATAAAATGTTATAGTTACTGTATATTAAATTGGGAATTTTTGGACAATGGTAAATGGGTTTAAAATTGTGTTTATGAGTTTTTCATAAGAATAACTTATAATATATGGTTTTTAATGTAACCAAAAATTAAAGTATGGTAATAAACTTTTAAGCTGGGTAAGATAAGGAAAACTAAATTAACATTTTTATAACAGTATGTTTATAAATGTTTTGGGTAATAGCTTTTAAGAGGGGTGAAATTATTTACATATATGTATATATACTTATATGGAAGAATTTAAAATAGAAACTTATGTTAAATCAAGGAATTTAATTATTCTACATCTTATTTATTATATTATATGGGGGTTAGTATTTTAATCAAAACTAAGGGAAGTATATATATTTACACATATATTAAAGGAAATAAAATAGTAACATAGGGTAAAACAGGGAGCTAATGAATCAACACTTATATTAACTAAATATTATAGGAGCTAGTATCCTAAGATATAGTAAAAGAAATACTTTATGAAACATACATGGAATGCAGATAAATGTTGAAGTAATAAGATAATTTAAATACAATAAGCTACATAGGGGATGTCTTAATTAAATTTAATACATCTATACGTATATATATATTAAAAAGGAAAACACTGTATTTTATAAACCGTATATCGGTTGTGGTTATGCCTAAAAGTTATTAAACATAATTAAATACAATAATTTCTTAAAATTGTTATGGATAGATCTTAATACATAAAGATGTATATATATGTAAATAAATACATTAAAATAGGTGAGGGAAATAACATTCCTTGTGATAGTTATAATAAGAAGAATATATATATATAAAACCTTATGATTTTAATCGGTGTGTAATTAAATAGTCATTAATAACTTAAGGGTTTAATTACGCAACATAAACGTAACACGGTCTTGGGCCAACCTACTGAGCCCAAGTTTATGAACTCCAAAAGCCCACTTAAACAATTCAAAGAGAGTTTGGGCCACTCTCAGGGCTAAATCCTAAATCATTCCAAATTAAACGAAATGGGCCTAACAAAGGATTTAATTAACAAAAACGAGCCAAAACCTTTGTGAGAGAATAATGCTAAACCTGGACTACAGATCAGTAATAATAGGAGGTTGTTTGGTTTATAGGTCCCTTAACTAATCGACACTTGGAACACCTTAATTATAGGTTACTGTTGGGGAATCACTCATTCGAGTTATTTATTGTTCTTCCCATAACAGGTATGATTTCTCGTACTCCGTTACTTTTGCTGATTGACTTATGAGACGTTTTCGAAAAACGCTAACTGAGTTTAAGAGGAATTTCTAAAAGGAAATGGTTGTGTGACTAACTCAGCTTGTGTGACTAACTGAGCCTTGAATGTGAAACTTACATGGTGTATTGGTTCCTTCTATTGGTTACTCCATTAGACATTAACTGCCTAGGGTTCACGCTTCTGCACTCTGTAGGACTGAGTGTTTTGGTATTACTCTGGGTAGTTAGTGATCTAGTGGGAATGTGGAGAAGGTCAATTTTGGTAAATTCTTCTCTTGACTCTGGATATCGTTTCATCCATGAGATGGATCTTGTTGTTTCGACGTGCGCGCGACTTCTGTAACACCCCATCCACAACGTCGCACTTTATAACCATCTGCAGCGGAAAACACAAACCACCCAACCTTAATCCATTGGTGTTACACGCCGTTAACCACCCACGTGGCTAACAAGGCTAATACATACATATTATATCGGTCTGATGGACTAGATCCCCGAGCAACAACACCATACAATCCTGATTACATTTCCAACAATTATTTACATATACATCCCCCACTGTACCGAGTATTCATTAACCAATGCCGATAACAAATTCGGTCTTACTACACCTATAATACATACATCATTAAAGGGCTACCAATGTACAAACATCTACCCCGTCCTACTCTCGAACGGCTTCCAGCTCCTTGTACCTGAATAGAAAAAGGAGAAAAGGGTGGCCCCAAGGGGGTCAGCACCTTTGCTGGTATGGTAATCCCGCAGCCCGCATGCTACCGGGCCACGCACAACTAATTGTCGTCTTAGCATGCAGTTGATTATATTTAAATCCTGCATGTAAACCATAACACACAACACAATGCATACGCCCAGCTATAGGGCTTAACTACATCCCACACATCCACACATCCACACATAACAATCAACATTGTTTCCTTTAACCCTAGAGTGGCTCTCCTCTTAATGGAGTTACTTCCTTAACAGACGACATTTACCCATTAATCGGGTTATCCTTAACGCTTCTTATTATAAACCTGAATTCATAACCATAATCCACATATCCATTTACACATATAACTTCACACGAATAGGAATTGCAATACATCCATAACACATACACATGGGTACGGTTCTCTTAAGGAACCAACCCAACCATAATTAGTTCACTTTAGAGCCTAGAGAATGTTGCCAAACTCATGATAAGCTCGTTCCATAACTTGCTACCGTTTCTTTAATGAACAGATAACTTAACATTAAGGTGCGTTGGGTACAGTAAACCAAGCACACCGAACAACCATTGTATGCCCCAGAAAACCGACGTGAGTCAGTAACATAGCTTTGGCTAAGCTAAAGGGAAGATTGGAAACCCAATGAGTAAACAACCTAACATACACCAAGAGAGTCGAACCGGGTATGACATCGACTCCCGTCCATCACACGCGTGGCCGGAACATGACCGGACTCCTCACCCCCCATTAGTACACATATACTTATAGTTAAGTAGTTAAGGCTCCATTATGAAACCTATCACACCCACACCATTCGGTATCACCGTGTTAAGCATGTAAGGGAGGTTCACACACCTACAAACAATAACCATACACAACTAACTCACGCATAGCCGTGGTTAGAACGTTCCCAGGTTTGGGTCGTTAATCCGTATACCGATATCTCATGTGTCCCTAGATTTAGTTAGCTAAGGTTTAACACTTATTGAGGTTAAACGGTATCGGGACCAATTCGCACATAAATGAATTACTATAAACTCATTCCATGTTTTATCTTACAAGGTGGCAAACACACAGAAAAACACATTGGCATACAAGCCGGTGTAATCCGGTAGGACACAGGTTGCAAGAAAACCATACCTGTCTCCGGAGTCCACTCCACCATGTCCACTTACGTTCCTCGAACAATTCTCGAACAACTGGTACATTAAAGTTGTTTTCATTAACATTGGGGTAACATGTTTGTGTAACGTCGAATGACCGTAGTTATCCCCGTTAACTAGTTAAATGACTTAACATTTTTAACTTGATTTACTCTCACATTTTATTCCAACTTCCCACCCACCAAATTGTCATTATAACTCACCAAACATGTCCTTAATAACCTTACAACATCATTATCCATCAATCCCCATCATTAGACACCATTTTCCAACCTTAAACAACAATTTTAGAGTGGTCCGGGACTTGGTCCTTACCTTAAGTCCCGGACCAGCACTTACTTAAATCTTCGGCGTATTTCATAGGGTGGTCCGGGACCTTGTACTCACCCCAAGTCCCGGACCAAGCCAGTACTCCACCCTCGACCTGTTTTTGGTATATGGTCCTGACTTGAACCATAACCTAAGTTCCGGACCAAACCTACAGAATTGTTAAAATGTCATTTTTCAATGGTTGTTACCTTAGTTCTCCACCTCCATTAATTGTATAAACTTACCAATGATCTTAGGTATATTCTAATGCCAAAATATCATCTTAAACATCCCTAGTTTCATGTTCAACTTGTTACTCAATTTCCTTATATATTCACCAACATTACCTAAACCTTAAACCAACTTCTCCAAGACTTGAACACATCCTAAGAACACCCATTAGATTTCTAAAACTTCCAAGATAATGCCTAAGTCCTTGTAACACCTTAGAACACGTTAATGCATGTTTTCTTCCTTAGCAAAACATTTACCCACTCTTTACATTTCCTAGTTCACCAAAGTTCAATAAACACTTAAGACTCCTTATTCATTTTACAAATTTTCGCCATAGGTTCTCTTAGCATATCATCATTCCAAAACTCATAGTTTCACCCTTAAACATTCAAGATCACCTAATCCATCAAGAACACCATCACACACAAACCTTCACCAAATTACACCACAACACAATATAGTGCATAACTTAAATTGCTTGGCACTTAGGCCCTTAAATAACATAAACCTTAAACACTGAATTTCCACAAGTATATATTGCCTTTGACCTGCAAATACACCCAACAAAACATATTCCCTTAATAATCTCTTTAAGAGCATTTCACTAGCTCATTTACCATTGGCTCCTTAGTATTTTATTAAGCAAATCAAGCTCATTCCTAAGGCATTTAAATCACATTGAGATAGTTTGTTACCTCTTTCCTTCCAGATTTTTACTTGAACACCTTGTTCTTCCTTGTTTGGAAATCGGCAAGAGCACTTGGTTACTTGCCAATGTTCTAACCAACACACAAGTACAACCATGAGCATTCAAGCTTCATGCTTAACTTACTTACAAACCCTAGGTTATACATATTGTCTTAACACACAAGGATAGTTGTTTTACCTTAGATCTTGAAGAGAGTTGTACATATACCAAGAGAGGACTTCACCTAGTCCATGAAAGGTTGAAATGAAGCTATGGAAGAACAAGAGAAAGACACCATTAATGGTGAATTTTCGGACAGCACCAAAACATGAGGGAAACTTCATTTTTCTTTGAGTTCCCTTACCTTGAAGCAAAGGAGAACAACAAGGTGTAAAAAGATGTGGTCAAGCTCCATCAATGGTGAATCTCCATGGCACCGAAATGAGGCTTTTGAAGATTTGAAAGGACGAAGTGTAGAGCTTGCTCCAACTAGAAGAACGGTGGTCTTGAAATTAATTTGGACCATGGAGCTAGGAGTTACATGTGGTCAAAGATGGAGTCTTGGTGTGTATTATTGCAAACGTAAATGGAGAATGAAGAGAGGTTGAAGAGAGCTTGCAACCGTGTGAAATGAAGAAGGGATGAGATAATGAAATAAGTGAGTTGCTTTTAGGAGATATTTACATGTTAAAAGGTAACTTCTTCCTTTTTACCTTCCTACCCTTCCTTCCTTATTTGTTTTTACATGGTGGTGACTCACCTTAATAAAAACCGGCCCCCATCATTTATTTAGAGATAGTTTGGTCTTTATTGACCCATTTAATTACTTGTAACAACATATGTTACAAACTAGCTTATTAAAGTCACTATTCATAAAACAAGGCACATAGATGTGAAATTTTTGATTTCCCATTGACCTAGACCTCCAAATGTGTTACAAATTAGTACACATATTTATTTAAGAGTAATGATGGACACTAGCCATTCAAAACTCTTTACAAGACAATTTTCCAAAAATGTGCTTTAAGACTCCTTAAAGCACATTTTGTGTTTTAACTTGTTTTTCAAGCTTGGTTTTCTTCAAGTAATTGATTTAATATGTTCATTAACATATTTCCAAGGTCTAGGAATGACCTTTAGGTTTTATACAAGGTTAACCAAGTCTAGAGCAATTATTTGCTTAAATTGACCTTAAGGTGTTTCCTTGTATTTTGCTTGGTTTAATTGTTCACTGATGTTGTTAAGGCACTTTTTAGCCTTTGAATACCATAGTTTAACATTTAACCAACATATGAAGGTTTGGGGTATTTCAATCTACCCCCCCCTTAAAAGAACTTCGTCCTCGAAGTTCACATTTCCAACACATCATTTGATTAGAATACGGGAATTACTTTCAAGATAAACTTCCATTACCAACACACCTTACACCACAACCTCGGACTTGACGGTCCGGGTACATATACACATCCATCCATAACATATCATTCTCACATGATTACCTCGGACTCAATGGTCCGGGTACCTTAACAGTAATGTACTCACATAACAACCCTTAGACTCTCAGGTCTGGGTAACATAACCACCTTTGGACTCATAGGCCCAAGTAACATAATCAATTCAGAACTGAACCACATCAAGACTCATGGTCAAAGTAACATTTATTACACATACCACACAACATGCCTTAGAACGTATAACAAATAGAAATACCTTTTCCATCTCTTCATGGGCTCGAGTCCCACGTTGAGTACATATACACTGTGATCCCCGCAGAACCCGGTCGCGATGGGCACCTGCTGGTCCCCGTTCCTTTGGGAGATCAAAACATTCACTTAAGTTTTAACATATGTACTTCTCATGTCACCGGTCCGAAGACAAAGGCTCATACGTCCTCAGCTCGTGAGCAAGTACTACTAAAAAAAAATATTCTTTACCAGGTTAAGTAAACAAGAGAATCCTTTATTCAAAATATCAATCCACTGTTCTGGAAATACCAATTGAAAACCTTTTGAAAGTTCAATACAACTCCAAGTCCAACTTATGCTCTTTGCATCCTTTCTTAGTGGTGTTACTTGTGACCACTTATAGGGAGCTTCAAGAGTCATCCAACCCTGATGTGATCAGCATCAGTGTTGAACTATTCTTCCACCCCAATTTGTGTTCGGCTTCCCTTGATCACATGCAAATCAAGTTCCACCTCCCACTTCATTTTCAAGGATCAAATTATACACATTTCCCTTTTCTATCTTTTCAATCATTCTAATCATAATCATCACATCTCCAAGGGATAGAACTCAGTCCATCAATTATATCCATTTTCTTTTAATCAAGTTACCTAGGGAATCTAATTCTTACTAAGTTCCATGTCAGTTTCATACCCTTCATAAATCACCACACTGTATATATATACATATTTTTAATCAAATACAATACATCGTGTCACATTTGGTATTATGCAAACACACCCATTGGGGCTTTAGTTCCCCAGGAGTTTATTTACTCCCTAGTACTTGTACTTACCCACAACCATTGCCAAGGTAGTCACACCTACCACAATAGTATTTCGCATCTTCTGTGCGCAATTACCACCATTTAACCATGCCAACCACCATAAAAATTATTAATCATGCCGACCATCATAACAATTTATTTTTGTGCTATGCACAACATAGTTCACGTACACTTGTACGGTAAAACACACTAAGCGTTTTACGCTCTACCCCCCTTAAAAGGGATTACGCCCACGTAATCAATCACTGAACATTGGCTTAAAATGTTCTGCCGTCGTGAAGTGTTTTAACTACCACGCGGTCTGTTAAAGGATCTTGACCATATTAGCGGTTTAGTTCCTTTAATACCAGAATTCTCATTGGAGTTTTCTTAACTCCTAACCAGTTTCGATTCTGACCTGTCCATCTCGTTATCCATACTGTATTGTACACCTCCAATTCTCCTACTTCCACTTAATTCTGTACCTGTATCATTTCATTGACATGACCCTTGCATTTCATATGCTTTCAGTCTTATAGTGTTTTTAATTCTCTTTGTTCGCCTTCCACCATATCATCTTCCAAATCCTAGCTATCCCACTCGATCATTTACTGTGCAAACGCAATAAACCAAAACACTCAGTCATACAGAGTGCAGAGGCGTAAACTCTTGGCAGTAAATCTCTCATGCAATTGCCATAGGAATTCACACTGTGCTTCACTGAGATTCTTATCTCATATACCCGGCTACTGGCTTACTGTCCAGTTTATTTGTTATCACTTCCCATTGTATCTTTACTGATTTAACGCATCACTCCCGCTTATTTTGTCATCCATCACCTATCCATACTTATACAACGGTCGCTTTCTGCGTACCGTGTTCTTTTTCCTTGCACCACTAACTTACATGGTATTCCTGTCATATTGTTTCCACACATATACTTGCATCATCCTCATGGATGACTACTGAATGCTCTTGAGCGTTGCTCACTTTGAGTTTATAACCGGCGTTACTCAGCTCGGTGCTCCACGTTATACCTACATGCTAGTAACTAGCTGTTCCTCCACAATAATAACATGGTCCATCCTTAATATATTTCTTAAACTTGGTTCACACAGCTACCGCTCCTGCGGTTTTCACAATATTGAGAGGTATCCCCACTCTTAAGCAGTGGTTCGTCTCTCCGCTTTATTTTCTTGTGTAACACAAACTTTCCACAATTGATTCATTTGACATAACATGTCTTGCTTGTGGCTTATAAGCCACTGCCTCGAGCTCTGCTCACTAAAGGCTACTTCCACACAATTACTTTTCTGCACGACATTACATGGTTTAACAAGGTCGTCACATCTCGATTCCTTCCAAGTTGTCTCTTTGGCAACTTAGGGTCCTACTGTTAAGTGGGTTCTCTTCGTTGTTTAACCCGAGTAATTATTTCAACTCTTGAGTTTCTGTTACATTGTCTCATTCGACAATGTTTGATCCAAACACCCCTCAAGGATTGCTCCCTGGGTGTTGCTAAGGTTTGCCATTACATTTGGTTTGCACTCATGGGTGCTTTCAGTAAACTTCGCCTTCTTATGTTCTTAGCTGGTATTCGTTCCAGCTACCATGTCTCATTCCTTCAGCTTCCTAAGACATATGTGATGTCTTTACATAACCATCCGTGCTCTTCGCACTTCTTGACCCTATACATTCTCTTGGACACGATTTACCAATTCATTTAGTCCTTCTCAACTGGGTTCCTTTACTTCAACCATTCGTGGTAATCCATTCTCTACTTGACTTTTACTGCTGACCGTAGTATGGAGTTGACTACTCCCCGTGTTTCGGACTCTTCTCGTATACATATATATGGGGTATCATACTGATACATTACTACTTACCCGACTACCCATAAGTAGGTCTGTCAGGCCCCATGCTCCTATCGGAGTGCGGTCGTCCCACAACACAGTTGGTACACTCGTAGTGTCCGTCACACGCCTAGGTGAAGTATTCTGTTGTCAACTCCCTTATATTGTCCTTTGACAATATACATTCCGTGTTTCCCCGACTTAATCTAGGGGAGGTTTATTCCATCGTTGTATATTATTCTGAACTCCATCCATACCGTCGGTTGCTACCCTCGGTTTCACCGGTTTCCGTCCGTTTATTCAAAGTTAATCTGGTTTGAAAGAAGGGTAAGAGAAGTATTGGTTTAAAAGAGAATTTGGTTTTTGAAAGAAAAGAGTTTGAAATAAATCTGAGTTTGAAAGAAAAAATTCTCCGGGTTTCACAACACCTTCTTGTCTTAACCAAGTCTAGCTTCTTGCTGACTGGTATATACTCCCATTTACAAAGGTTAGGCTGTTAAGCCCTTCCACGGTTACGATGATCACATTAATTTCTGGGTACTTTACTAAGTAGTTTTGTAGTTGTCATTTTTTTTTTTCTTCGAACAGCCCTGTTATAGCTGCACTTGCCACGGCAAGTGCGCCCTGTTAACTGGCTGTCGGTTCAACATGTACCGCTGCGGTACTTTTTGTCTGCACCGTATTCAGTGGCCTCATGGGCCCTTACTTGGATACTCTAATTGATAACTAATCTCCTGCACAACTTCTCATTGTCCTCCTCTAATAAACATTTACTAGGGTGTTTCCCCTCTTCTGGAGACCCCTTTTTTACTATTTTATTGTATCCTCTTCGTAGCCCATTCCACGCATTTGTCGTGGTTACTGAGACTTGTCTCTTGTTGTGGGTACTACGTTGTAGTTCCTTTGTCGGTTGGTATACCGTTGGTGCCATTACTAACACTTGCCATCCCGTAGACTCTCGTCTCGGGTTTCATTATTTCTTCACTTCTTGCCGTGTTGCAAAGCTGGTAGTTTTCGACTGCTCGGCATGTCGACCCAGGTTGCCGGAAATTTCATTCTCCCCATACACAAGATTCTTCATTCTTTGCTATCAAGTGCGGTTACAGTTGTTCACCTGGGAACCGTCTCCGGGATTTCTAATTTTCAGAATCTACCGTATGACAGGTTCCCATACTTACAAGATAGTTAATAACAGCCAGACCGGGTCTTCCCGGGTAAGAGAGGCTTTCATCTCTCTGGCGTTCCTTCCCAAGTCATAAATAGGGGTTGTGGAGGGCGGGATGGATATTGTAGGTTTCCAGTATTCACTGGTAGTTCCTCCTAACTAGCGTATCTCTCACGCTATCACTCACCCCTAACCCAAAATACTAAAATCTTAACTCGGTACTTCCTAAGCTCGGTAATTCAGTCATCAGAGCGATACTTCCGCTCTGATACCACTTTTTGTAACACCCCATCCACAACGTCGCACTTTATAACCATCTGCAGCGGAAAACATAAACCACCCAACACTTAATCCGTTGGTGTTACACGCCGTTAACCACCCACGTGGCTAACAAGGCTAATACATACATATTATATCGGTCTGATGGACTAGATCCCCGAGCAACAACACCATACAATCCTGATTCCATTTCCAACAATTATTTACATATACATCCCCCACTGTACCGAGTATTCATTAACCAATGCCGATAACAAATTCGGTCTTACTACACACACCTATAATACATACACCATTAAAGGGCTACCAATGTGCAAACATCTACCCCCGTCCTACTCTCGAACGGCTTCCAGCTCCTTGTACCTGAAATAGAAAAAGGAGAAAAGGGTGGCCCCCAAGGGGGTCAGCACCTTTGCTGGTATGGTAATCCCGCAGCCCGCATGCTACCGGGCCACGCACAACTAATTGTCGTCTTAGCATGCTGTTGATTATATTTAAATCCTGCATGTAAACCATAAACACACAACACATTGCATACGCCCAGCTATAGGGCTTAACTAACACCCAACACATCCACACATCCACACATAACAAATCAACATTGTTTCCTTTAACCCTAGAGTGGCTCTCCTCTTAATGGAGTTACTTCCTTAACAGACGACATTTACCCATTAATCGGGTTATCCTTAAACGCTTCTTATTATAAACCTGAATTCATAACCATAATCCACATATCCACAATTTACCACATACACTTCACACCGAATAGGAATTGCAATACATCCATAACACATAACACAACGGGTACGGTTCTCTTAAGGAACCAACCCAACCATAATTAGTTCACTTTAGAGCCTAGAGAATGTTGCCAAACTCATGATAAGCTCGTTCCATAACTTGCTACCGTTTCTTTAAATGAACAGATAACTTAACACTAAGGTGCGTTGGGTACAGTAACCAAGCAGCACAACCGAACACATTGTATGCCCAGAAAACCGACGTGAGTCAGTAACATAGCTTTGGCTAAGCTAAAGGGAAGATTGGAAACCCAATGAGTAAACAACCTAACATACACCAAGAGAGTCGAACCGGGTATGACATCGACTCCCGTCCATCACACACGCGTGGCCGGAACATGACCGGACTCCTCACCCCCCATTAGTACACATATACTTATAGTTAAGTAGTTAAGGCTCCATTATGAAACCTATCACATCCACACACCATTCGGTATCACACCGTGTTAAGCATGTAAGGGAGGTTCACACACCTACAAACAATAACCATACACAACTAACTCACGCATAGCCGTGGTTAGAACGTTCCCAAGGTTTGGTCTTAATCCGAATACCGATAACTCATGTGTCCCTAGATTTAGTTAGCTAAGGTTTAACACTTTTGAGGTTAAACGGTATCGGGACCAATTGCGCCACATAAATGAATTACTATAAACTCATTCTGTTTTATCTTACAAGGTGGCAAACACACAGAAAACACATTGGCATACAAGCCGGTGTAATCCGGTAGGACACAGGTTGCAAGAAAACCATACCTGTCTCCGGAGTCCACTCCACCATGTCCACTTACGTTCCTCGAACAATTCTCGAACAACTGGTACATTAAGTTGTTTCATTAACATTGGGGTAACATGTTTGTGTAACGTCGAATGACCGTAGTTATCCCCGTTAACTAGTTAAATGACTTAACATTTTTAACTTGATTTACTCTCACATTTTATTCCAAACTTCCCACCCACCAAATTGTCATTATAACTCACCAAACATGTCCTTAATAACCTTACAACATCATTATCCATCAATCCCCATCATTAGACACCATTTTCCAACCTTAAACAACAATTTTAGAGTGGTCCGGGACTTGGTCCTTACCTTAAGTCCCGGACCAGCACTTACTTAAAATCTTCGGCGTATTTCATAGGGTGGTCCGGGACCTTGTACTCACCCCAGTCCCGGACCAAGCCAGTACTCCACCTCGACCTGTTTTTGGTATATGTCCTGGACTTGAACCATAACCTAAGTTCCGGACCAACCTACAGAATTGTTAAAATGTCATTTTCAATGGTTGTTACCTTTAGTTCTCCACCTCCATTAATTGTATAAACTTACCAAATGATCTTAGGTATATTCTAATGCCAAAATATCTTACTTAAACATCCTAGTTTCATGTTCAACTTGTTACTCCAATTTCTTATATATTCACCAACATTACCTAACCTTAAACCAACTTCTCCAAGACTTGAACACATCCTAAGAACACCCATTAGATTTCTAAAACTTCCAAGATAATGCCTAAGTCCTTGTACCACACCTTAGAACACGTTAATGCATGTTTTCTTCCTTAGCAAAACATTTACCCATCTTTACATTTCCTAGTTCACCAAAGTTCACTTAAACACTTAAGACTCCTTATTCATTTTTACAAATTTTCGCCATAGTTCTCTTAGCATATCATCATTCCAAACTCATAGTTTCACCCTTAAACATTCAAGATCACCTAAATCCATCAAGAACACCATCACACACAAACCTTCACCAAATTACACCACAACACAATATAGTGCATAACTTAATTGCTTGGCACTTAGGCCTTAAATAACATAAACCTTAAACACTGAATTTCCACAAGTATATATTGCCTTTGACCTGCAAATACACCCAACAAAACATATTCCCTTAATAATCTCTTTGAGAGCATTTCACTAGCTCATTTACCATTGGCTCCTTAGGTATTTTATTAAGCAAATCAAGCTCATTTCCTAAGCATTTAAATCACATTGAGATAGTTTGTTTACCTCCTTCCTTCCAGATTTTACTTGAACATCCTTGTTTCTCCTGTTTGGAAATCGGCCAAGAGCACTTGGTTACTTGCCAATGTTCTAAACCAACACACAATATAACCAATGAGCATTCAAGCTTCATGCTTAACTTACTTACAAACCCTAGGTTATACATATTGTCTTAACACACAAGGATATGTTTTTACCTTAGATCTGAAGAGAGTTGTAATATAACCAAGAGAGGACTCCACCTAGTCATGAAGGTTGAAATGAAGCTATGGAAGAACAGAGAAGACACCATTAATGGTGAATTTTCGGACAGCACCAAAACATGAGGGAACTTCATTTTCTTTGAGTTCCCTTACCTTGAAGCAAAGGAGAACACAAGGTGTAAAAAGATGTGGTCAAGCTCCTTCAATGGTGAATCTCCATGGCACCGAAATGAGGCTTTTGAAGATTTGAAAGGAGGAAGTGTAGAGCTTGCTCCAACTAGAAGAACGGTTGTCTCGAAATTAAATTTGGACCATGGAGCTAGGAGTTACATGTGGTCAAAGATGAGTCTGGTGTGTATTATTGCAAACGTAAATGGAGAATGAAGAAGGTTGAAGAGAGAGCTTGCAACCGTGTGAAATGAAGAAGGGAATGAGATAATGAATAAGTGATGCTTGCTTTTAGGAGATATTTACATGTTAAAAGGTAACCTTCTTCCTTTTTACCTTCCTACCCTTCCTTCCTTATTTGATTTTTACATGGTGGTGACTCACCTTAATAAAAACCGGCCCCATCATTTATTTAGAGATATTTTGGTCTTTATTGACCCATTTAATTACTTGTAACAACATATGTTACAAACTAGCTTATTAAAGTCACTATTCATAAAACAAGGCACATAGATGTGAAATTTTTGATTTCCCATTGACCTAGACCTCCAAATGTGTTACAAATTAGTACACATATTTATTAAAGAGTAATGATGGACATCTAGCCATTCAAAACTCATTTACAAGACAATTTTTCCAAAAATGTGCTTTAAGACTAGACTCCTTAAAGCACATTTTGTGTTTTTAACTTGTTTTCAAGCTTGGTTTTCTTTAGTAATTGATTTAATATGTTCATTAACATATTTCCAAGTCTAGGAATGACCTTTAGGTTTTATACAAGGTTAACCAAGTCTAGAGCAATTATTTGCTTAAATTGACCTTAAGGTGTTTCCTTGTATTTTGCTTGGTTTAATTGTTCACTGATATTGTTAAGGCACTTTTTAGCCTTTGAATACCATAGTTTAACATTTAACCAACATATGAAGGTTTGGGGTATTTCAACTTCAATGGTAACAGTGAGGGGCTGTATACCCCTGTCCCAAAAGGGACGTAGTAGAACAGTGAGGGCTGTATATCCCCTGTCCTAAAAGGACGTACTTGGCGGTGGGGGCCATCTCTCCCAGTTGATTTGTTTCCATTCTTGAGTTATTGGTTCTTGGATTATCTATCTTTCATTCCTAGTCCTTTGTGGCTATCTGGGTCTTTCTACTCCTAACTGGAAATGGGATTTGACTAAGGCATTGGATGTTCACTAACACTTGGTGTGATTTTGTTTCACTAACTTTACCTTTCTATTATTTACCTTTATTCTTACTTGTTGTCTTGATTGGTGATTTGTGAAATGCCTTGTTCCTCTTGAGGTTTAAGTTAAGTGATTGTATTCAAGCTATTATTTATTTAAGAGTTGTATTATAAGCTAATTTTTGGAGGATCGTACCAGTTCCATTCCAGGGAACTGACCCACCCCTCTCGGGGTGGGTTGCTTGGTTTTATCTTGTAGGTATGAATTATTTTACAGGTGGCCACGAAGAGAACGAGTGATTGGGATGGGATTTAGGTGTTGTGGAGAGTTTTATTTGTTCTATTACTGTTTTTTTTTGTTAAGTTTTCTCGAGTTTCAGGCCGTGACAATTGTAATCTTTAAGTTGTAAATGGTGAGGTTTGGTGCCGGGTGTTTGGAACCCGATGGTCTGTATGCCTTTAGTATTTTATTTCCGCTATAAATATGTTAAATAGGGGTGTTACAATATTATATAAAACGAACTAGCGGCAATGATGCTATCTTATATGTGTAATATAAGGAACGTAAGAATAACGTTGTAGCATAGGATAATAAGATATATATTGTAACACCCCTACCGTTAATCCTATGCTTACCGTCCAATCATCCCTTTAATTATATCAGTTCGCAGCGGAAGACTACTTCTACTAGGGCGGGTGGTACAACGCCGCTAACCGCCCATACGGCTAGCTAGGCTTACCTTACTTACAGTCACGGTCTGATGACATAGTATACCGAGCTACTACATTACTTACCAATTACCGAATATCAAATACTTATATTAATGGATTACCAAGTGCCAAAGTATATTCAATTACATCATTCCCAAGGTTACCCAAAATAATGAGTCTTAACCATCTACTCATCTATACCAATTCACCATCCCATCATATCCAAAAAGGTGTACCCCATGGTACACTGGCTAATCAAAAAGTCTCCTAGCCGTGTACAACTTAGTACACCATTCACAATTCATTAATTTCAACCAAAAAGAAAACTATCTAAGTCTTCATCTCTCACCCTTCTCGTGTACCTGCGTGTAGTAAAAACATCGCCCCAAGGGGCTCAGCAAAAGCTGCGCATAAACTCCGCATATACCGTGTGCTAGCTAGGGCACACCGGCTATTTAAGGTCGAATAGGCATGCAGTTCATTAATTTCATACAAACATGCTTTGCATAAAACATACATGCATATACAATACATTACACGATTCAAGGAAACATTGCAATGACATACACATTACTCACCTTCACGGTGTTAGCCAAATTAAGCATCCGGGTTAATCGGTATGCTTATTACTCTTTTACTCATTACACATTACTTACTCTTACTTTACTTACTTACTTTCATTTACATACTTACTCATACTCATGTTAAGTCGGTATGACCTCCGCCCGGGGACTACACCGTCCCACCACCGGGATTTACTTGACTCACCAATCCGGGATGCTACCCATTTAAGGGATTTGGGCAGCGGACCAGTTTAAGAGTCAGGACTTGGATCCAACCTCTTGTGTCTCCGCATCTTCACGCGTGGCCGAAACTATATCGGACTTCTACTCATTCAATTTAATTACCAATTTAAGTTAGATTGGTTAGCTTGTTAGGAATCAGTTAGAAGTCCAATCACAAACGCATTCGGTCACAGTACAATGCATCATACATACACACACTCATATTCATCCAACATTTCATGAATTATACAAACTATGGTTTAAAGACAATATTCACAACATACAACACTACATATTCACAAGTAAGCATAATAACTCCAATTCGTGCATTTATCTTATTTGGTGATCAATTAGCACACAACACACAAATCAGAGTAACCAAGGTAGCATACGGGGCATGAGGAATTCATACCGTTCACCGTTGTACTTGTATCCGACGTTCCTCCGGTGTTCACAAATCAAATCCTATGATATACATACAATCGAGTGATTAATCTAACTATCATTAACTTAACTCGATTACTCTTACGTTTCCTAACTCATATTTACTAAGTCTTTACAATTCTTACACTTACACTTTATTTACTTACTTTTCATTACTTAACACGGTGTAGTTACATATATAGGTACATATGTATAGTGGGTATACATATATATATATACTTATTATAATAATAATTATTTTTTTTGATTGACCCGACCGACCTTACCCAGCGTCGGACCCAAGGTCGGTCGAAGTCAGTAGAGTACATACGCTGGAAATTACAGGGCCGACTGACCTTGCAAGTTCGGTCCCAAGGTCGGTCCATTCCAGTGAGTTTTGGTTTCGACATTATGGAGTCGACCGACCTTGCATGTCCGGTCCCAAGGTCGGTCCATTCTAGTAAGTTACATTACAGGCGAATTTTAGGCCGACCGACCTTGCAAGTTCGGTCCCCAAGGTCGGTCCATTCTAGAAGGTTTCCGTCTTTGTAAATCTGGGCTCGACCGACCTTGCAAGTCCGGTCCCAGGTCGGTCCAGTCCAGTAATTGCATTTTTATTTCTGTTTTCAGTCCCTCTTCTTGTCATTACTTCCCCATTGTTCCTACACTTATTCCCACATGTTTTAACACTAATTAAACACTCTCTAAATCATGTTAATTCATCCATTAATTCATTACACTATCCTATACTAATTTACACACATAATTTCCAAGTTTCATTTCAGCACTTCATGGTTTCTCCCTTAGTTGCATTTTGCTACAGATTTCTACCCTAACTCTCTCCATCATTATCTCCCTCTTCTAATGTCATTTCTAGAGCTTGTAATGCATTATAATACATTAACTATCTCTCCCAATCTACCCTCTAAACTATCTCAATCAAAATCTGTTACACAACATGTGTTTTTCACCTAGTTTCCTAGTTCATCTTCGTCTAGTTTCTAGGTGAATTTTGACATAACCTCCCCTATATTCTTACACTCTCACCACACCATTTTCAACACACAATATCATCATCTCACCTGATTTCAATAACATCATTAACATACCAACTCTCCAACACAATACTACACATTAAACACTACAAAATTCCTGCACTCAACATAATTCCCATCTAGGTTTCAACAAGCTTTACATGTCTTTTAAAGTTTAAAACATTTGGATTCTCTTACACATTACACTTCCACTACACTACATTACCATTTACAATACCCATTTGAACTTCTAAAATCTGTTACATACATATACACAAGACTACACAAAGGTGAGTATAATTACCTTGTTTCTCTTCTAGTTTTTCCTTCCCTTCTTCCTTCCTCTTTCTTCCTTTCTTTCCTCTTCCCACCGGTTTGGTAATTCAAATCCTCTAGTACTACAGCCCATATATACACATCATCTTAATACCCTAACCAACCCTTTCCAATCTTTAAAGCTTAATGTGAGTTTTAGGGTTTAGAATTCCATTACCTTGCAAGGGTGTAGGTAATGCTTGGACACAGCTCAAGAACAGTATTTCTCACCCTCCAAGAGTGCCAAATCGGCTAGAGTACAAAGGGCAAACAAGAGTTTAGCTTTAACTTTCGTTTTGCCCACAAGGCTAGAAAAACAATGAGGTTTCAAGAATATTTTTACCTCAAGATGACAAGGAGAAGGAGGTGGTTCTAATGGTAGTCTTGAAGCTCCAAATGCTCCACACCCATGGAGATGAAGATGCTCCTTTTCGGATTTTGAAAGGAGGGAAATACTCTCCTTAATGAGAGGAAGACAATGGTGTAGTTTTTGTAATTTTTGGAGAAGGTTTAAGGGAGTAACAAGAGGAGAGAAGTTGAGTTTCTTGTGAGGTTGCTCACTTCTCCATTGTTGTCCGGTTGGAGAAAGAAGAAATAGAGAGTGAGGGAGATGGGGCTGTGTACGTGAGTGAAGAGAATGGGGTAGGAGAGAGAATGTGAGGTAGAGTAGTAAAGTAGTTTACTTTATTGTTTTTAATTTTTTTGTTGTTTTGTAAATAAGAGAGGATAAGTGAGTGTGTGAGAGATAGGGATGGGGGCCGGCTGGCACACACACACACACACACTTTGAATTTTTATTTTCAAAAGTGGACACATAAGTTTGAGTTATTTATGTTTCTACCCCATAACTTCCCGTTTTTGACAGTTTTTATAAATTTCTCGTTTTATTTGATTTTATTGGTTCTAAAGCTTCACTAATATTTATTAATGACTATTTAGTTGACCAAAATTGTTACGAGTCTATTTAACCCGCTTAAAGTCACGTTTTCCCAGTTTCCTTGAAAAACGCGTTTAAGGTTCATTAGTGTTTTTTAATCCGTTTTCTTCTGGATTTGTTCCCTCATGATTATTTATGCATAATTAAGCTTCTAAATTACTTATTAGCCTAATTAATCACTATTTAATTGCGGGGTATTTCAATCTACCCCCCTTAAGAAACTTTGCCCTCAAAGTTGCCCAAGGTTAATAGTTTAATTGTTCTACTCATTAGGCAAACCAATTGCCATAATGTGTCTTACTACACCTATGAGGTGTTTTTACTTCCTCTACATTACAAACATACACAATTCAAGCACAATACGAATTCACATACACAATACACCATTTCCATACATACCATCACATTCACATTACCCAATACTCCACTGCAAATCACAACACAGTACACATACATCGCACATCGTACATACACATCCATACACTACACGTTACATATACATACACACACATACCAAATTCGCTTGCACTACATGAGCCATACAAAAATCTTTTACAATACCTACACACTATGCAATGCTCACCCGAAACAATGCAAAAGCAAAAAGGCTCTACCCCCCTTAAAAAGAGGTACGCCCCGTACCCGTATTACTACTATACTAGACTATCTAGACTATGAATAACTGTGGGTACTTAGCCTTCATGGCATCTTCCAACTCCCATGTCGCTTCTTCTCGACATCATGGTTAGACCATAGGACCTTCACCATTCGTATAGATTTATGGCGAGTGTCTCTGGTCTTCCTATCAAGGATTCAAACGAGAGTTTCAACGTATCTCATGGTCGGCTCAATGGATGGTCTCTCGGGCTCTAAGACATGAGAAGGATCAGCGATGTACTTCATGAGTTGTGACACATGAAATACATCATGGGCACGTCCCAAGTCCTCAGGTAGTGCTAACCTATAGGCTACGGATCCAACTCTTTCGGTAATAGTGTACGGCCCATCAAATTTTGGGCTTAGTTTGCCCTTCTGACCAAAACGGAATACACCCTTCATAGGTGAAACGCGCAAGAACACTTGGTTGCCCACGACGAACTCAAGGTCGCGTCGTGTCACATCCGCATAGGATTTCTGTCTATCTTGGGCTGCCTTCATATTGGCTCGGATTTGTTGCACTTCTGCTTGGACTTGTTCTAAATACTCCGGTCCTATAATGACCGCTTCGCTTGACTCATCCCAACACAAAGGTGTACGACAAGGTCTACCGTATAGAGCTTGGAAAGGCGACATCTTAATCAAAGCATGATAACTATTATTGTATGAAAATCGATAGGATGAAGCTTATCTAACCAACTCCCCTGAAAGTCTAAGGCACATGCCCGAATCATGTCCTCCAGTGTCTGGATGGTCCTTTCTGTCTGACCGTCGGTCTGAGGATGGACGGTGGTACTCAATTTCAATTCTGTACCCAGCGCTTCCCGTGTTGCTTTCCAGTAACTCGAAAGAAATCTGGTGTCGCGGTCAGATACTATAGTTTTCGGGACTCTATGATGTCTGATAATCTCCTTGTCGAATAGCTCAGCTAGCTTCACTACCTTTCAGGTGTCCTTCATCGGTATGAAACGGGCAACCTTGGTAAGGCGATCGACTACAACCCAGATCATGTTGAGTCCTCCCCTAGCAGGTGGGAGTCCTACAACAAAATCCATGGAGCTATCGTGAAACTTCCACTCCGGAACTGGCATCGATTGTACCATTCCGCCCAGTCTACGATGTTCAAATTTACCTTCTGGCATGTTAAGCATCTCAATACATACTCTGTCACATCTGATTTCATCCCAGACCACTAGAAGTACCTCTTCATGTCTTTGTACATCTTGGAGGCTCCTGGATGGACTGACAATGTGGAACTGTGTGACTCTCGCAAGATGCGATGCCTTAGCTCAGCATTGCTTCGGGGGACGCATAGCCGGCCATTCAATCGAATCAGACCATCTTCATGTAGTTTGAAGTCATACTTCTTCTTCTCAAATGTACCATTCTCAATCTTTTGTCTGATTTCAGTTAGGTAAGGGTCGCTCAACTGAGCGTCTCACACCTCGTCAACCAAGCTAGAAGAAGCGAGTAGCGAATGGAGTGAGTGTGCTCGACTGCTCAGGGCGTCGGCTACAATGTTTGCCTTCCCTTCCTTATACTGTAGGTTGATGTCGTAATCTGAGAGAAACTCCATCCACCTTCTTTGTCTCAAATTCAATTCTTTCTGTGTGAATACATACTGTAAGCTCTTGTGGTCGGAGTAGATGGTGATGCTTACCCCATAGAGATAGTGTCGCCATATCTTCAAGGCGAAGACAATGGCTCCTAACTCTAAGTCGTGTGTCGGGTAATTCTCCTCATGCTTTTTCAGCTGGCGGGAGGCATAAGCTATAACCTTGCCATGCTGCATGAGTACGCATCCCATTCCTTTGCCTGATGCATCATAGTATACCTCAAATCCCTCTGTGCCCTCTGGAAGTGTAATGATGGGCACTGAGGTCAATGAGTCCTTTAGGCTCTGAAATGATACTTCGCACTCGTCCGTCCATACAAACGGTGCATCTTTCTTCATCAGTGTAGTCATGGGCTTAGCAACTTTCGAGAAGTCCTTTACAAATCTCCGGTAGTAACCGGCTAGACCAAGAAAGCTCCTAATGTCGGTAACAGTCTTGGGTCTAGGCCATGATCGTACAGCTTCTATCTTAGAAGGGTCAACTGAGATACCTGCGCTCGAGATGACATGACCGAGGAATGATACCTGATCTAGCCAGAACTCGCATTTGAAGAACTTCGCATACAGTTGGTTCTCGCGTAGTGTCTCAAGCACTTTCCTCAAATAAGTTTCATGTTCCTCTGCTGATTTTGAGTATACAAGGATGTCATCGATGAAGACAACAACCGAAGTGTCCAACTGCTCACTGAATAGTCGATTCATGAGGTCCATGAATTTTGCTGGTGCATTTGACAAACCGAATGGCATGACGGTGAATTTGTAGTGGCCATATCTGGTACGGAATGCCGTTTTCTCGATGTCTTGCTCCTTGATAGCAATTTGATGATACCCAGAACGGAGATCGATCTTGGAGAAGACTGATGCTCTTTCCAGCTGGTCGAATAGGTCGTCGATGCGTGGCAATAGGTATTTATTTTTGACTGTGATCGCATTCAACTCGCGGTAGTCAATACAAAGTCGGAGACTACCGTCCTTCTTCTTCACAAAGAGGACCAGTGCTCCCCAGGGTGATACGCTCGGGCATATAAACCCTTTGTCAAGTAAATCACGTAACTGTTCTTTAAATTCTGTCATTTCAGCAGGTGCCATACGGTACGGTGCCCTAGCAATAGGACCGGTACCTGGCAAGAGGTCAATCTCAAATCCTATCTACCGCTCTCTGGGTGGCATGCCGGGTAGCTCCTTAGGGAATACATCAGGGAATTCAGATACGATGGGTACTTCGGGGTTGAAATCTGGATCTCTCTCCAGATCTTGTACATAACACAAATATACTTCATGGCCCTTTTTGAGCTCCCGGTACATAGCCATAGCGGAGATGACTGTGGTCGAAGGCTCTCTAGGTCTCTGGCGGTAAGATACAGTAACCCCAGAAGGACTCTTGAGCAGCAATCGATGCTCGGCGCAGAGGATTCTACCCTTGTGCCGCTCCAACTAATTCATTCTGACTATTATGTCGAATCCCAACCCATTAAACTCGATGAAGGAGATGGGAACGCTTCGCCTTTGATTTCAATTGTGGCTGACTGGTAATACTTGGTGCACTGTACTCGCTCCTTCAATGGGAGAGTAACCAGGAAGTTCGGTAGCTCATCCGCATCTAGGCCCAACCTCTTCACGAAAGATGGTGATACGAAGGTGTGAGAGGCGCCGGAGTCGAATAACACATTGGCTTCAATGACGTTCACTAGGAATGTTCCCGTTAAGATGGTGCCGCTTTTGCCGGCTTGTGCTTCGGTGAGGATACTCAGGTTACCCTCGGTACCAAGTCCACAACCTATTGAAGTCACAAGTGGTTAAGTAATGATGGTGGACACAAGTGGAATTTAAATCAACACTGCTCTTTATTGATAAACCAACCATCATACATACCGTGTCTCTAATACACGTTACTAATACATAACATGATACTATGAATTTAATACTTCCTAAAGGTAAGGTTCAGGCGTCCTGGTTTCATGTGTGTGGCATTGATTATTGCCGGTGGTGCCGTATTCAGCTTGATCTTGTTGATCCCGTGTTACATCATCCTAGAGTTTCTACCACCCATGATTAGGACATCTCCTGATCTAAATACCAATTTCTGTGCGAGGTCCACACGCTTCTGCTCGCTATACATAAATACGACATCATCACCAATCACCAATGGACCAAGACACTACGGGCACTCCTTGTTCAAGGGATTCCGCTGTCTCGTCCTTGTCTTGGTGTAACCCAAGTCGTCCTTCTTTCTCATAGAAGTTGATGATACAAAGGTCCGCTTCAAGTGCGGGAATCAGATCATGTTCGCATCGTTGTGCAAGTTCTACTGCTTGTGTAACAATTATAAGAAATTCTGGAGGTATTGTCGGTGGCATTGCTCCGTCTTGTGTTCGTGTCTCTTGGTATGTCTTGGTATGAGGATTCCAATCCTTTCCCAAGCACATCATCTTCAGCTTCATCTTCGCTCCACTCGGGAATTCGGTGTATAAAATCCTCCTTGACCCGTTCCTAGTTCGTTGCATCGTCGAATGATTGAGATTTGTGCTTCAGGTGTCAGGTATTCCCTTAATAAAATCATACCTGGTTGGATGACCTAACACTGCTCACTGGAGTAGTGGTATGAGGTGATGTCGATCTCTTCTTGATTCAGTTTCGATGGTATTAGATAGCAGATACTAAAGTTTCCTATGGTTATAAATTTCATCTACGGTGAGTACTAGTTTCAACTACTTCATTTCATGCTCCATACATACTTCAATTATTTACTCATGCATTCATTCAGACAAATACTCCAATACTTAGACATGCTTCTCAAGGATTCAAGGTTATGATTATTACCTAAGCCAGACTTAGAACCGGACCCGTCTCGGTCTATGATATGCAAGGCAGGCTGCCTCTGAGGTGCGCCCCTCTGAGGACCCCGGGATCCCTGTCCCTGTGGTGCCTACTGGGCTGGTGCATCGCCAGATGCAACCTCCTTGCCTTCCCTCTGCTTGTAGCTCTGGAAGTTCCCTCTCGGTTTAGCATTCTCGGGGCATACATTGGCTCGGTGTCCGGGCTTCTGACAATTGTAGCACCGGATTTCTCTCCCTTGGCAATCCTTGCCGCGATGGTCTTGATTCCACTTGCGGCACACATAAGCGCGGCCGTCAGAGAAGTTTTTGGTGAAACCAAAGCCAGAACCTATGGTTTAGAGGGTTAGCACATGTGTGCGCGGATATGCTAGATATAATACTTGTACGAATACGAATTAGGAATAGAAGTTTACCCTTAGGTAGGTGTGATCTCAGTGGCTTCACAGCCACCGTTGCAGATGAACCTAGTTGAAGAATCTCAACCGGGTTGCCCTTCTCAGCATGGGCACTGCTCTCACTTGGGAAGTTCATTGGGGTTTGATTGAAGAATTTTCCCTTCTTCTTTTTCCACCAGCTTTTCCCTTGGTTCTGCTCCTCAGAACTGGTGTTAACACTCCTGAAGTTTCAGGTGTTAGCCGGGATTATTATTTAGAAAGGTAGAGATAGGTAAAGATCTAAGGAATTGAAATGGTACTAAGGGTTTAAACGACATTTACCTGGAGGGAGGTAAACCTCGTGTAGCCCATACCGTATAGAAGGCGATGGCTCAGACCGCCATAGAAGCGATCGACCAACCCTGGCCGGTGTACCCTAGGTCGGGTAGAAGACAAAGGATAGAAGTGAAGGTTCTATAGTATTCATCCACAGACATCTTGTCTGTCATTTTCAAAGCATCCAGTTCAAGCCTTTTCTTGGTCTTGACATGTTCTGGATAGTACTTGGATCGGAGGAGGGATGCAAAGGACTCCCAATCGAAGGTAGGGTCGTTGACATGCTCATGCTTGACTAGCTTCCACTGATCCATGGCTGCATCTTTTATATAGTAGGCCGCTACTCTAACTCGAACTCCAGCAGGAGCTTCGAGGGCTTCGAACGTCGTCTCTATCTCAGAGATGTAGGCTTCTAGCTTAGCCGGATCACTCTCACCCCCTAACGCAAGGAGGGCGGAGTTCCGCTACAGCTTTTACCCAGTTGGCTTCTCTAGGTGGAGGGGGAGGGGTTGGTCCCGTTTGTGTGTGATTTTGTTGGTTTTGTTGCATAGCATTGATTACTTGAGGTAGCATCTGTGCTACCGTGGCGGCGACGATCTCAGCTATCGTCTGCGCGCCAGGTCCTTTAGAGGCTTCGCCTCTTCCTCGGCCTCAGCCTCGTCCTGACATCTGAGCAGTCAACATTTACATTAGGCTTTGCAAGATATGACCAAAGACTGTGACATGAGACACTTGGTCACAAGTTAAGCAAAGGTATCGTTCCTAAGAACGTCAAGGGTTTCCGTTGTTAACAACGGTAGTTCATAGTTAGGTTTCCAAGTATCCGTCTTAAGACGGTTGAAATCCTAACTCGGTAATCCCTATGCTCGGTAACTAAGGACATCAGAGCGTAACTACGCTCTGATACCACTTTTTGTAACACCCCTACCGTTAATCCTATGCTTACCGTCCAATCATCCCTTTAATTCTATCAGTTCGCAGCGGAAGACTACTACTACTACGGTGGGTGGTACAACGCCGCTAACCGCCCATACGGCTAGCTAGGCTTACCTTACTTACAGTCACGGTCTGATGACATAGTATACCGAGATACTACATTACTTACCAATTACCGAATATCAAATACTTACATTAATGGATTACCGAGTGCCAAAGTATATTCAATTACATCATTCCCAAGTTTACCAAAAATAATGAGTCTCTACCATCTACTCATCTATACCAATTCACCATCCCATCAATATCCAAAAAGGTGTACCCCATGGTACACCGGCTAATCAAAAAGGCTCCTAGCCGTGTACAACTTAGTACACCCATTCACAATTCATTAATTACAACCAAAAAGAAATCTATCTAAGTTTTCATCATCTTCACCCTTCTCGTGTACCTGCGTGTAGTAAAGACATCGCCTAAGGGGCTCAGCAAAAGCTGCGCATAAACTCCGCATATACCGCGTGCTAGCTAGGGCACGCCGACTATTTAAGGTCGAATAGGCATGCGGTTCATTAATTTCATACAAACATGCATATACAATACATTACACGATTCAAGGCAACATTGCAATGACATACACATTACTCACCTTCACGGTGTTAGCCAAATTATGCATCCGGGTTAATCGGTATGCTTATTACTCTTTTACTCATTACACATTACTTACTCTTTCTTTACTTACTTACTCATTCTTACTTACATACTCATACTCATGTTAAGTCGGTATGACCTCCGGCCCGGGGACTACACCGTCCCACCACCGGGATTTACTTGACTCACCAATCCAGGATGCTACCCATTTAAGGGATTTGGGCCGCAGACCAGTTTAAGAGTCAGGACTTGGATCCAGCCTCTTGTGTCTCCGCATCCTCACGCGTGGCCGAAACTATATCGGACTTCTACTCATTCCAATTTAATTACCAATTTAAGTTAGATTGGTTAGCTTGTTAGGAATCAGTTAGAAGTCCAATCACAAACGCATTCGGTCACAGTACAATGCATCATACATACAAACACTCATATTCATCCAAACATTTCATGAATTATACAAACTATGGTTTAAAGACAATATTCACAACATACAACACTACATATTCACAAGTAAGCATAATAACTCCAATTCGTGCATTTATCTTATTTGCTGATCAATTAGCACACAACACACAAATCAAAGTAACCAAGATAGCATAGGGGGCATGAGGAATTCATAACGTTCACCGTTGTACTTGTATCCGACGTTCCTCCGGTGTTCACAAATCAAATCCTATGATATACATTCAATCGAGTGATTAATCTAACTATCATTAACTTAACTCGATTACTCTTACGTTTCCTAACTCATATTTACTAAGTCTTTACAATTCTTACACTTACACTTTATTTACTTACTTTTCATTACTTAACAACGGTGTACTTACATATATAGGTACATATGTATAGGTGGGTATACATATATATATACTTATTATTATTATAATAATAATAATTATTATTATTTTGACCCGACCGACCTTACCCAGGGTCGGACCCAAGGTCGGTCGAAGTTAGTAGAGTACATACGCTGGAAAATTGCAGGGCCGACCGACCTTGCAAGTCCGGTCCCAAGGTCGGTCCATTCCAGTGAGTTTTGGTTTCGACGTTCTGGAGTCGACCGACCTTGCATGTCCGGTCCCAAGGTCGGTTCATTCCAGTAAGTTACTTTACAGGCGAATTTTAGGCCGACCGACCTTGCAAGTCCGGTCCCCAAGGTCGGTCCATTCCAGAAGGTTTTATGACGGGAAATTTTCTGGCCGACCGACCTTGCAAGTTCGGTCCCCAAGGTCGGTCCATTCTAGAAGGTTTCTGTCTTTGTAAATCTGGGCTCGACCGACCTTGCAAGTCCGATCCCAAGGTCGGTCCAGTCCAGTAATTGCATTTTTATTTCTGTTTTCAGTCCCTCTTCTTACCCATTACTTCCCCATTGTTCCTACACTTATTCCCAAATGTTTTAACACTAATTAAACACTCTAAATCATGTTAATTCATCCATTAATTCATTACACTATCCTATACTAATTTACACACATAATTTCCAAGTTTCATTTCAGCACTTCATGGTTTCTCCCTTTAGTTGCATTTTGCTACAAATTTCTACCCTAACTCTCCCCATCATTATCTCTCCTCTTCTAATGTCATTTCTAGAGCTTCTAATGCATTACAATACATTAACTATCTCTCCCAATCTACCCTCTAACTATCTCAATCAAAATCTGTTACAACATGTGTTTTTCACCTAGTTCCTAGTTCATATGTCTTCTAGTTTCTAGGTGAATTTTGACATAACCTCCCCTATATTCTTACACTCTCACCACACCATTTTCACACACACATATCATCATCTCACCTGATTTCAATAACATCATTAACATACCAACTCTCCAACACAATACTACACATAAACACTACAAAATTCCTGCACTCAACATTAATTCCCATCTAGGTTTAAACAAGCTTTTACATGTCTTTTAAAGGTTTAAAACATTTGGATTCTCTTACACATTACACTTCCACTACACTACCATTTTACAATACCCATTCGAACTTCTAAAATCTATTACATACATATACACAAGACTACACAAAGGTGAGTATAATTACATTGTTTCTCTTCTAGTTCTTTCCTTCCCTTCTTCCTTCTTCCTTCTTCCTTCTTTCCTCTTCCCTTCCATCGGTTTGGTAATTCAAATCCTCTAGTACTACAGCCCATATATACACATCATCTTAATACCCTAACCAACCCTTTCCAATCTTTAAAGCTTAATGTGAGTTTTAGGGTTTAGAATTCCATTACCTTGCAAGGGTGTAGGTAATGCTTGGAACAGCTCAGGAACAGTATTTCTCACCCTCCAAGAGTGCCAAAATCGGCTAGAGTACAAAGGGCAAACAAGAGTTTAGCTTTAAATTTCGTTTTGCCCACAAGGTTAGAAAAACAATGAGGTTTCAAGAATATTTTTACCTCAAGATGACAAGGAGAAGGAGGTGGTTCTAATGGTAGTCTTGAAGCTCCAAATGCTCCACACCCATGGAGATGAAGATGCTCCTTTTCAGATTTTGAAAGGAGGGAAATACTCTCCTTGATGAGAGGAAGACAATGGTGTAGTTTTTATAATTTTTGGAGAAGGTTTAAGGGAGTAACAAGAGGAGAGAAGTGGAGTTTCTTGTGAGGTTGCTCACTTCTCCATTGTTGTCCGGTTGGAGAAAGAAGAAAATAGAGAGTGAGGGAGATGGGGGCTGTGTACGTGAGTGAAGAGAATGGGGTAGGAGAGAGAATGTGAGGTAGAGTAGTAAAGTAGTTTACTTTATTGTTTTTAATTGTTGTGTTGTTTGGCAAATTAGAGAGGGTAAGTGAGTGTGTGTAAGAGAGGGATGGGGCCCGGCTGGCACACAGCACACACACACACTTTACATTTTTATTTTCAAAAGTGGACACATAAGTTTGAGTTATTTATGTTTCTACCCCACAACTTCCCGTTTTTGACAGTTTTTACAAATTTCTCGTTTTATTGATTTTATTGGTTCTAAAGCTTCACTAATATTTATTAATGACTATTTAGTTGACCAAAATTGTTACGAGTCTATTTGACCCGCTAAAAGTCACATTTTCCCGGTTTCCTTGAAAAACGCGCTTTAAGGTTCGTTAGTGTTTTTAATCCGTTTTAAGGATCCGTTTTCTTCGGGATTTGTTCCCTCATGATTATTAATGCATAATTAAGCTTCTAAATTACTTATTAGCCTAATTAATCACTATTTTTAATTATGGGGTATTTCATATATATATATATAATCCGAGACATATATATAGAGCATTGGCCTATTTAACGCCACTCTCGTATCTTACACTGGATCCCGAGTCGATATACTTAGGATTGGATTAATGACCTTAGTCTGCAGTGGTATGGAAATGGTAATGCGATGCGATGGTATAAATAAATCCAGGAGGATGTGGCTCTTGGTGCGCGCTATGATCACAAAAACGATGCTAGGATGTCCGCGTAGGGGACCACAAGTATCAAGAAAATTCCCGCGAACTAGAATGGTTCGTTCGTCATATACTCTAACGCTGGAGTGGCTACTGCCGTGGGTGACCTGCCATAAGATATAGGTAATGGTAGAGATGCTTCGTTTTAACGAGACGTCGTCATAGGCATAAGACTAAACAATATACGAACAACTAGGTAGCTCGTACTGGCGAGAATTATTTGGGGCCTTAAGACCAAGAAGAAAATAAACTGAACATTTATAACTCTTGTACTATCTCACTCGTTGTTTAGTATGCTTATATTCTACTAATGTATGTTATGTGAACAGCATGATTGAGTGATATATGTATGGATTGGTTGAGTGGAGTCATTGTACTCATATATGCATTGTGATGTATTTTGGTTGGTTTATGGTTGGTGTGATATGTGAAGTCGGGGGCTTGTTTGTTATTTGAATTTACTACAATATTAGTTGTGAGCCTCGATTTTTAACCCTATCCCATGTTGATTAAAGTTGATTTTGATCTAATCGGGTTTTAGGTCCACTTATAACCTAAGATTAATAACTATGTCATATAACAATCATTATTAAAACCTAAGCTAGCTCACTGGAACCTATTATGAGTCGCTACCTAATTTTTACCTAGATCAAATTAGGAAAGGAGAGTTCGGGTTTGGCGGCTTGGTATACAACTTATTTAGGGTTCAAATTACTTTCATTATCCCTAGAAGTCGTTTTTCCTCTACTTAGTTTAATTACGGCTTATTACAAGTCATTTTTAACCTAAGTGCGTTTATTTTATTTTTTTAACGTTTTTTGATATAAAATTAAAGTGAAAAGTGAAATGACTTAAACTAGGGTTTTGGAGGCAGAATTAGGTCAAATTTTGTTTCCGTCCGTAGCCAAGGACCTAATGTCCGTAACCACGGACCCTAGTTAACCTATGTGAAAATAAAAGTCAAATAAAACAGAAAACAAAATTTTGAAAAGTCCGGGGCCATGGACAGGCTGTCCGTGGGTCCGGACAGGCTGTCCGTGGGCCCGGACATATAACTTTAAAACCCTAATTTTTTGAAAATTTTAAAATACCGCCACCGTCCGGGGGCGTCCGGGATCCCGGACATAGCGTCTGTGGGTGCGGACCGCCCTCGGACGGCGGCTTTTGGGTGGTTTCTGACAGTGTTTTGAGCTCAAATTTTATGGGTGTGTAGCCTGAAAGATGTACAAGACGTTAGTGATTGAAAGTTTTCAATTTGACAACGAATTAGGACGAAACTTATTTAACAAGTTAGTGGACAGAAACGCAAACAAATCTTTAATTCAGAAGCAAAGAAAGTCAATTGAAGAGGAATTTCAACCAGAAGTGTATTGAGATCAGTGGAGTTAAAGAATTTGAATTTTAACCAGTTTTGGCTTCGAGATTTGGTTGTTCCTTCACGTCGGGAAACTTTGAACGCTTTGTTGATAGCCAATACGGTTCAACTTCGACCCAAGCTTCTGACCCCTTCTTACTTGTATGTTTATGGACGATTTGCTTCTATATTTTTGGTGTTGTGGTGCTTGGAAGTTCAATGGGAGAAGAAAGGATGAGTTTTTGGTGATTCTGGGGTGATTTCGGTAGTGTTTCGGTATTGATTCTTTTGTAACACCCCAACCCGAAACTCCACAACCTGTACGATGATAGCTCCCAAAGATAACTAGAAATGCAGCGGAAAATATATACATAATAACGGGTGGTGCTACAACGCCGCTAGTCACCCATGTGACTAACAAGGCTAACTCCAACATAACTTACAAAAGATGCGGTCTGAGCGCTGAATACGAACCTCTTAAAACAACAAAAGATAATAATAAAAGTACAATACTGTAAGATGACACCGGTGGTAATAAACCCATGTCTTAATTCTACCCCACCTACACTCGGTCGGGCAATCTCTTCATTCTTCAGGTACCTGGAATTGTTTAGCCATGAAACGGCTCAGCAAAATAATTTGCCGGTATGAAATCGTGCAGCCCACAAGCTACTGGGCCACACCAACTATTTTGTCAAATACATGCAAGTCATTTTTATAAAGCTGTAAATAAACATCATAACATAATCACAACAAGCATCCATACAAGGATAACAATGTCACATAGAACAAGACTGCAGAAGGTCAAGTTAGATGAGCTGAATCCTTTAATGATAGTCGAGTCCACACATGGGACTGACAGGTATAAATGTATATTTCAAATAGTGAAGGTATAGTGACCTCGTTAAGATTGAAAGGTTGGGTAACTAGACCCTCAGAAGAAAACGTAGTTAACTCTTGTACTGAGAAATGTGGGAATCGAAACCCTCGAGAGGAATGAAGTCTTCCTCTCCACTGAACTGATGGGAATTGAACCCTCGAGAGGAATAAAGTCTTCCTCTCCACTGAAATGTTCTGTCGTGACGTATAACTGAATAGGAGACGACCTGAGACAGGTACAACTCCTGTAGCATGCATGGCCAGATCCAACTGGGCTCCTCGTGCTCGTAGTATAGGATTGTTAAGTGTCACTCAAGGACAATGATCAAGAACACAATGTGTATTGTCGGTTGTCACGTTTAGGACAACGACGTTTGTTATAAAGTGAAGTTAGTGAGAAACTTGTGTACAAGTTCTCGGTATAATAATTCGCAGGTATTTAATCCACTGGTAATGTAGTGTTGTATGCGTAGGACATACACGTTATAGTTAGTAACATCACGCACATAAAATAACACAACAGTGCACAGGAGTAATACAACATTTTACATACAATTATCTTGGTCGTTAATTCAAACTACAGATAGCACACAAGCCGGTGTAACCCGTAGAAAGCAGACTGCAACAATTCCATACCGTTCACCGTAGACTGTACTTACTTAGTTCCCGGTCAACGTCTGGTCAAACAATGTCCTAGAATAGGATTAATCTGAGAGTGTTAATTTATGTAACTCTCGTATAATATTTTTATTGATTCATGAAACGATTTCATATGAGGTTTATTTTTTTATACTTAGGTAGTTTCTTTAACTTCTTTCCCTTATTATTAATTAAGGTATTTATATATTTCCAAAACATGTAATCCTAATTTATAAACTTATATTGTGTGGTAATTCTTTTTAACCACGTTATGACTTAATATATAACTTATTTGTTATTTCTTTTGATTTGTTTTAAAAATCCTTTAATGTATATAACTACATATTCATGTACCGTTTATGTTACATGTTTTACAATTGTCTAATTGACATCCTCATAATTCCCCAATATTTTTATATGTCATACATGGACATAATATTCTTATAATTCTTTGTTATTCTCTACTTACCATAATTAATATTCATTGGTTACAATTAAATTCCTTATAACTATATAACCATAGTTTTAAATCCCATAATTCCTTATATTCATTTCCTTTTTGCTTTACTTGAAAATCTGATGTATATATTTTTCATACACATGTATTATTTATGATACTTATATATAATTGTCTAAATGACATAACAACTTAAGAAATCCTTAAATTATAATTACACGTTACGCATGGGCATAACTCTCCCATATCTTTTATTAATTACAAACTAACCCAAAATAATATTATTTCTTTTACAAGTAAATTACTTGTACTTGTATATCATATAGTTTAAACTTCATAAATCCTTAAATCATAATTTTCTTTTCTACATTTCTTAAATATCCATATAGGACCTACAAATATTTTTAACCTCATAATTACAACATACTTTTCGGTTAACATATTATATCCTCATTTATTTCTTAAACTTTACATTATACTCCAAAATACATTATAATACATAGTTTTATATTCTTAATTAATTAATTCGCTAAACAACTACTATAAATTTAGGAATTATTATTTGAACACCATAACTTTAATAAATCACCAATTAGCCACATTCATTTTCGGCTTTGCCATATTTTCCTTATAATTACATTTCAACTCTAATCTCATTATATTATATAGTTTTAATTCCTTATTTAATTATGTTACAAGACAACCACTAATATTTTGGTATATGACTTTTGAACATTATAACTTTTCGAAAATTACAATTTGGCCCCTCAAACTTTCGGCCTTAATGTAATATTTTCAATAATTACAATTTAACCACAAAATCTTATAACCTTTACATAATGTCTTATAAGCTATAGTTTTAATTTTTAGTTCTTCTTAATTACTGAATAAATGCATATAATTCTTAAATTACAAAACTAGCCCAAAGTAATTCGGCTTTGGTCATGTACTTTTCATTAATTACATTTTCACCCCAAAACTTTATAATAGTTATTTAATAACTTATAAACTATAGTTTGAATATTTAATTCCTCAAAATTTCGAAAGTGAATTTCATGATTCTCTTAATTATGTATTCGCCCCATATTAAATTCCAAACTTTCATAATAACTTTTATAAATTACATAATAGCCCAAAACTTTATAAATTGTTATTTTAACACTTGTTTAAATTATCTAAAATTCATAAACTTAATTCCTAACCTTATATTATATCATGTCTATCCCAAGGACACCCTTAACTCTCGGTTTTTATAGTATATGCACCAAACTTTGTGAAAATTACATTTTAGCCACATAACTTAATTAATTAACCATTTAAGCACTAATAAATATTTTTAACTCTCCAAACTTTATAATATAAGTTTATATACCTAAGTAGGTCATTAATAGCTATTTATCACTTAGACCATTCGGCCATAATTAATTAGTGACCATTCTTAGCTCAAAATAGAACATTTTTACCCTTGGTAATTCGGTTTGAATTTGTACCTAACATAGATAAATTTTGTGACACAAAAATGTGTCTTAAGGTAAATATTTTCCTATAGGTTATAGATTATATTTTTGGTATATTATACCATGTAGTTTCGGTTTTATATAACCTAGGAGATGTACATAATTTTTGTATAATTTTTAGAAGCTTAACAAACCTTAAAACATAAAGATTAACTTAGTAAACTTACTTCTTAACAAAGGTGGTTAAGTGCTTAAACTCTTCTTGGATCTCCAAGCTTTCTCCAAGGTAATCTTGATGCTCCACTTCTGTTATATGCAAGTGGGAAGGAGTTTAGGAGTTAGATCTTCAATAAAGATCTTAAGTAGATTTGTAAGTAGTTTTCCAAGGATTTACCTTAAGCTTTTTCTCCTTATAAATTCGGCACACCTAATATGGATGAAGAATAAATTTTCCTTCATGAAAATGAAGAAGAAAAGAGTCTTAGAAGAAGTAGAAATCGGTTATACACAAAAATGTGCTTTAAGGATTTTCAAGCATGAAAACTACCTTAAGATAACTTTGAGATTCTCCTTGGATTAATGTTGGTCTAGACAACCTCCTTGGAGTACTAATTGATGCCGAATGCTTATGATGTGCTAGGAAGAGTTTTGCTTCAAGGCTTGACAAGAAATGCTAGGAAATTACCTTAAAGATGAAGATAGAAGTTAAAACTCCATTAATGGACTTAAGAGCTTCAAAGGAAGAAGATGAAGCAAGAAGAGAGAGGAGAGAGCCTTACCAATTCGTGAGTGAAGTGTGCAAGGGGAAGAATGAGACTAAGCTCACGTAAGAAGAAGAGAATGCAATTGGAATTGATTTTTGTTTTGTTAATTTTTAATGTCATTCGACCATTCTTTTCTTTAGTTTATTCAATGAGTTATTGGCTCAATAAATTCCCATGTTCTATGCTAGCTTTTCGGTTATAATGCAAGACAAGGCAAGGTGGGAACAATTATGCATGCTAAATGACAAGGTAAGAAAAGTAAGGCTTTATTCCTTTGATTTTTCAATTGTTGAATGATGTCTTTTTCCTCCTATGTAGACCCACGAAATCAGAGCTTAAATGGAGTGTCTCAACCGGTAATGAAGAGCCAAGGAAGAAGCATGGAATGTCTCTTGAAGTTTAAGAAATGAAAAGGTGGAATCTAGATCCACTTTTGCTTTTTACATTTTGTTTTCTTCCTAGCTCACATGGCCTTATTCCAATGTATAATTTCGACAATTGATGGTCAGATAAGACATACATTCTTTGAAATTAAGTAATATAACACATGGGAAGGTGAGTCACCATGTTTTAAGCCTTTTATAAATTTTTAATGTAAGTTTTATACTAGTTTTTGAGCATAAAATCGGCCCCTATAGAGCACCTTGTTGGGTAGTGCCTCCAACTGATTTAGAGGGTCATTTTAACCCTATTTAGATTCTTAATTCGTGGCATGTCAAAAACTACAAGGCAATTGCGTAAAACGCGTTTTCGTGACACCCGAAGGTCTGTTTTTGTGCTCTAAGGAAATTTTGGGAAACCAATTGTTTTTTGAGTTCCTGTTGGAGAAATATGTGACTACTTCTTCAACCTAGGCAGTGAACCTATCGTTTTGCGGAATAGTGGATATGTGGGTTGTCGTACTCTTGGGGACCTCGCTGTGGATAACTGATAGTGTAGTTAATTGACAGAGATTTCTATAAACAGATTTTATTTTTAGGGAAAGAATTAACATCTAACTGATAAAACAATAATAAAACGATAAATCAAAGCAGAAAAGAAATAGAAATTATAAATCTTTTTGGTTTTAAAGAAGCATCCCGGGTTGTTCTGCTCACCTATTTAATTTAATCATATTAATATAACTCTCCCATTTTAACAATAAACTCAAGAATCTTAATTAGTTTATTGACCGTTCCCTGATGTCCAATAAACCCTGATTATTTTAACAACAAGCGCAATTCCTTGTTCAAGTTATTATAATTAATCGCATTAGTAACAATTCCTATTGGAGATAGATTAACCTATACGGCGAGGAATATCGCTTCTAGTCGTTAACCTTTGACTTCCTGTGTCTAGAACCTTGTCTCAGCACTGCATTTTAACAAAGAACTACAAATATCACTTTAATAATTGTACAAGAGAATTAAAGCGCATTAAGGAGAGGAATCAAAATATTGTTTAGATAAATTATACTGAAAGCTTATATAACACAATTATAAAATAGGCTCGCTTCCTAACCCGGGAAACTAGATTTATTAATCATTATAAAAACAACATAATAAATAAGATAGACAGACAGAACGAAGAAGAACGATGGTACGCGGATACACATCAGGATATGGACTGGTTTTGTGCAGATCGTCTTCTTCGTTGGCTGTCTGGAAAATAACAGCGTAAGATTAATGAACTTTTGGATGGACGATTGTGGTGAACTGTGGTCTGTCGTGGTTTGAACGGTGTGTTTGGATTTTGAAGGAGGAGTAATTATTTTTGAGCAGAAGGCTCGTGCGTTTTTATAGGAGAAGGAGAAGAAGAAGGAAGGAGAAGGAAGAGACAGGCTGGATCACGCGTGCTAGTGGGATGAACAAGATAAGGGAGGTGCCAGTTGATGGAGTAGATGGATAAGTTGCAGAACGCGTGAGGACTGTCGGTAGGCGCCTTATCTTGCTGTCTGTAGGCGCCGCAAAGAAGGAAGAAGAAAACTGTTCGCGCGTCCAATTCCGTCACGTCCGCATGTGTGTCCGCCTAAACTCACGCGGACATCACTGTCGTCCTCGCCTCAGTCCGCCTAAACTCACGCGGACACAGCTGATGTCCGCGCCTCTGTCTTCTGTCCGCGCCTCCGTCCGCCCAAGCTCACGCGGTCATCTCTGTCGTCCGCCTCCCCTGTCCGCCCAAAATCATGCGGACGCGGCTGACGTCCTCACGCGGACAGAATAAAAATGTTTTCTATTTTCACGCGATCTTCAACCGGCTCCAGATGCTTCGTTATAAGTCCGTTTTACTCGCCGTTTGTTGCGTTGGAAAGCTTGTGAAATAAACCATTTGATTCCGACACTTTTTCCTGTATTTGATACATAAAATATATCAGTCCATATCAAGACATAAATCATAGGAAAACATACGATAAGTGAGAAATATTATCCTGAAAGTGAGTAAGTATAGGGTAAATTAAACCCTTAAATGTCTATGTATTTCTCACTTATCAACTCCCCCACACTTATCTTTTGCTTGTCCTCAAGCAAATCTTTCTGACATAATGTTTAAACAAGTTAAACAGACAATAATCAAGTAAGGAGAGCACAGAAAAGGTAATTGCCAATCTATCCAGATTTTAAAATGGGTACTAATAACATTAATTTTATTAGATATATTTCTCTATTTCTGAAAATAACTCTGTAGTCCTACAAAAGAAAGAGAAGTAATACCATGAGAATTATGCTTTTACCCTGAGCCAATCCACCATTTTCTTTCACATTTCCTTGAACTACAAGGGGCATGAAGTAAAATCTTATTCCATTATACCTTTCAATGCCACATACTCATGATCCATAATGACGATTTTTTTTTTATTTTAGTACCGAATGCACAGATACTTCAATTTTGAAGTTCATTTTTCTTTTACCTCAGACTTTTCTCTCCACCCTTGTAGCAGTTTTGGGTCTACTATCCCAGATACCGAGTACCTTAGGTAGCCGGGTGATGAAGCACCCCTAAGAACTTAATAACCGAGTGGACGAGGCCTGTTTAGGATCAGAATATGCCTGTTTGGATCAGAGGAGTACCTTGCCTTGTTCTTTTTCCACCATTTCTTTCCAAATCAAATCCAGGCTTAAAGTCAAAACAAAATTCAAATGATAATTTCCTCAGAATTTTTTTGCATTGAGTAAGGAGCAGAGTAATAATAATTTTTTTTTGTGTACCCTTTAAACCTGTTAATACCAGCATTACTCCCTCTATGGCTCCTTCTTTGATTATTAATCACTTAACAAATTTAAACACAGTGTCGAAAAAGAAAACTTAGAGCAAGCTTTTGATTATTATCTCTCCCCCACACTTGAACCAAAGCAATGCCTCATTGCATAGAAAGAATTAAAATAACAGGGCATGCAAACTACCTGGGTAATGATCAAAAAGCATGGTAATAAGAGATATTTAAATTTAAAGAGCAAGGTATGGATAGTGTACTCCCTAGAGTTATGCATAATATGTAGTGTTGCTCCCCCACACTTGAGTTCAGCTGTCGGAATGTGTAATGTTCCTGTAATAATTATTCTAAACAGCCAGAAGAACTCAAGTTAATTCTCCTCGTTCTCTCTCCTCTCTTTTTTATTAATAAAACATATATAGGAATAAAATGAAAGACAAAACATAAACCAAAAATAGTAGGGAAATAATATTTAACCACTGGGTTGCCTCCCAGTAAGCTGCCCGTATTTATAGTCTTTGGCTAGACTCCCACTTCGTTATCCTGGATCAAAAATAAAAGTAGACAACAGCTTCGCCAGGAAAACGAAGTTAGCAGTAATTAAGAGCAAACCACCTGGATCAAAACAGAATGTTAACTCGGCAAATAAAATAGGAAAATGAATACTCCACAAAACCTGGTGTTTGAGGAAGTACTACCGGTAACGTAGTTCTAACAGGAGACCAGATGGTGATGACTTTTCTTCCTCAAATTGGAGGATATAAACATCCTTCTCTTGTTGTTGAGGCTTATGGAGGCAGGGTGAGAGTTTATGAGAGACTGGTGGTAGCGCTTTCTCCTCAGATTCGAGAATATAAATATCCTCTTCTGGTTGATGAGGCTCACACAAAATACCTTCAGCTTTTAATTGCTCCTCTTTTGCTGGGGATGGAGATGGAGGAGAATTGTAACTCTCAGACATTTGCTCCAACTCGGCGTCAGAGAAAAATGTCCTAATAAGTTTCTTTATCTCCTCATCAGAACTTGTAGCTTCAATAATATCTGGCTCGAATCGATCTTCACTCCCTGGAGTTACCACTGGAATCTCTTCTAGCGGCTCGGTTTGACTCGGGAGAAATTCGTCTGGCTCTTCTGTAGATTGCTGTTTATTCTGATTAAAGTAGCGGTATCCCAACTGAGCTTCTTTGTACTGTGTATTAGCCTGGTCGACTTCCCACCAGTACGGCTCTCGATTTGACTGTTGAGGTGATTGATAATCCTTGACCAACCTTTGATATGAGGACATCTCCTCTTGCATGTGAGTCCATTCCAAATTGATCAATAATCTCTTCACCTCATCGTCGCGCTCTCCATAATCAGTAATTATCCTACAAAAAACAAAAATAAAAGTACCAAGTAAAATAGAACTAAAAATACAAAAGAAATACAAAAACAAAAATTAACTAAATAGAAAAACTAAATATGAAATAAAAAAGAGATAAAAGAGAATAGCTAAAATAAAAGGTAAGTAAAATTAAAATTAAATAAAGTGAGAACAAAATAAAATAAAACAGATATAAACAAAATTAAACAGATACCTCAGTCAAATTAAAAATTATCAATTAACCTTGCCGGAGGTCCCCGGCAACGGCGCCAAAAACTTGTTGGAGAAATATGTGACTACTTCTTCAACCTAGGCAGTGAACCTATCGTTTTGCGGAATAGTGGATATGTGGGTTGTCGTACTCTTGGGGACCTCGCTGTGGATAACTGATAGTGTAGTAAATTGACTGAGATTTCTATAAACAGATTTTATCATTTTTAGGGAAAGAATTAACATCTAACTGATAAAACAATAATAAACGATAAATCAAAGCATAAAAGAAATAGAAATTATAAATCTTTTTGGTTTTCTAGAAGCATCCCAGGTTGTTCTGTTCACCTATTTAATTTAATCATATTAATATAACTCTCCCATTTTAACAATAAACTCAAGAATCTTAATTAGTTTATTGACCGTTCCCTGTCCAATAAACCCTGATTAATTTAAACAACAAGTGCAATTCCTTGTTCAAGTTATTAATAAATTAATCGCATTAGTAACAATTCCTATTGGAGATAGATTAACCTATACGGCGAGGAATATCGCTTCTAGTCGTTAACCCATTTGACTTCCTGTGTCTAGAACCTTGTCTCAGCACTGCATTTTAACAAAGAACTACAAATATCACTTTAATAATTGTACAAGAGAATTTAAACGCATTAAGGAGAGGAATCAAAATACTGTTTAGATAAATTATACTGGAAAGCTTATATAACACAATTATATAAAATAGGCTCGCTTCCTAACCCGGGAAGCTAGATTTATTAATCACACATAATTATTAAAACAAACATAATAAATAAGATAGACAGACAGAACGAAGAAGAACGATGGTACGCGGATACACATCAGGATATGGACTGGTTTTGTGCAGATTGTCTTCTTCGTTGGCTGTCTGGAAAATAACAGCGTAAGTTTAATGAACTTTTGGATGGATGATTGTGGTGAACTGTGGTCTGTCGTGGTTTGAACGGTGGTGTTTCGATTTTGAGGAAGGGAGTAATTATTTTTGAGCAGAAGGCTCGTGCGTTTTTATAAGAGAAGAAGAAGAAGAAGGAAGGAAGGAGAAGGAAGAGACAGGCTGGATCACGCGTGCTAGTGGGATGAACAAGATAAGGGAGGTGCCAGTTGATGGAGTAGATGGATAAGTTGCAGAACGCGTGAGGACTGTCGGTAGGTGCCTTATCTTGCTGTCTGTAGGCGCCACGAAGAAGGAAGAAGAAAAACTGTTCACACGTCCAATTCAGTCACGTCCGCATGTGTGTCCGCCTAAACTCACGCAGACATCACTGTCGTCCTCGCCTCCGTCCGCCTAAACTCACGCGGACACAGCTGATGTCCGCGCCTCTGTCTTCTGTCCGCGCCTCCGTCCGCCCAAGCTCACGCGGTCATCTCTGTCGTCCGCCCTCCTGTCCACCCAGAATCATGCGGACGCGGCTGACGTCCTCACACAGACAGAATAAAAATGTTTTCTATTTTCACGCGATCTTCAACCGGCTCCAGATTCTTCGTTATAAGTCCGTTTTACTCGTCGTTTGTTGCGTTGGAAAGCTTGTGAAATAAACCATTTGATTCCAAAACTTTTTCCTGTATTTGATACATAAAATATATCAGTCCATATCAAGACATAAATCTTAGGAAAAACATACGATAAGTGAGAAATATTATCCTGAAAGTGAGTAAGTATAGGGTAAATTAAACCCTTAAATGTCTATGTATTTCTCACTTATCAGTTCCAAGTGTTTGTAAACACTTATTATAGTAAATAAACATATACTAAGATGTTACATTGAGTTATATGGGGTTACATCAACCCATGACATAATTTACGGGCCATCGGGACACTCCCGGGCAAAAAGGAGCGCTAAGAAATCCTCCTGTGGTTTTTGCTGAATTTTGAGAAACCACTTCATGGGTTCTCTTTAGAATGGTTAATAATGATGTTAGGAAATCTAGGAATTAATTTTATAGGAGTTCGTGCCACCTCGGCACTCCTCTGGGCTTTTCGTGCTTTAAGGAGCATGCGTGAGCACTCCCGAGCATTTTGTGTTTTTGACTGAATATAGCCTAGGGAATATGTTTATATATTCTTATAATGAGTGTATGACCATTGGGTTTGAGTTTTAGAAGGTCATACAAGGTCATGCTTAATCGCATGTTTCTAAGGCGTTTTACGAACGTTCTTCTTGTCAAGATGTTTAGTGCACATATTTGACCTTTGATGAGTTATTATATCTTCATAATATATACGATAGGTGTAACATAAGTTGTTACATTTATCTAATTGTTTATTGCAGAAGGTTATTTTCTGAGTGGTTAAACTGGTGTAAAATTAAAAGAAAAGAAATTAAAAACTCAAATTAAACGTCGGGCTGCAAACGAATCCCGGTCGTAGTAGTAAAACAAGTGTCGTATCCACAGAGAGATTGTTCAATTATCCTAGTCTTGGTAGTTAATTAAAAACTGTAAAAAAGGGGTTTAGCCGGAGGCAAGCTTGATCTGTTGTTGGTTTAATACAGAAATAATAAAAACAGTAAAAAGGTGAATTAAGTGATGTGGATGGAAAAATGTATCCTAGGATAGCCGGGGAATTGCCTAAATTACTTAAACATATTTATAACCATGTCTCAATTATTTATTTCCTATTAGAGTTAATAATTGTCTGTTACGAACTCTTAATAAAAGCCTTAGTATTTTCCTGCTCAATCCAGAGTGTAAATACTAAGATTAATTCCTTTGTGGTACCTTGACTATCTCAAAATCATATGTTGATAGTTACCAAATAAATGCAGTTGTTCGTCACGCAAAGCATTTAACAATATTAGTTGAAAGGAATTAAAACAAGTTAAATAAGAGAGACAGGTGATAAATACCGTTTTACGTAATATTAGAAATAAACCCCCTCCTAGGATACAAATGAAAATTACTCATACATTAACGGAGATAAGAAGATTGCACAGATAGATTTTGACATTATTTCAGAGAAAGAACTGGTCTGCTCTCGCTCGTACTGCTGCTCTTCTACTTCTTTTGTTACTACGTGAGTGTGGAATGTTGTGGTGTTACGGGAGGAAAATAAGTGGAAGCGAATGGGTGAGTGTGGTGAATGGTTTCTTTAGACTCCCGTCGTGCGTGGTGTATTTATGGTGCTGTTGGAGTGAGTTTATATAGAGGCAGAGGAGAAGAAGATCCGTACGAATTTGATTGCCGGTTGATTGCTCTTGTTGATTGCTCATTAATTGCAGGGGACAGGCGGTGCGGGAGTAGATGGATAGCGGAGGCAAGTTGCAGACGGCGAAGAAGAAAACTATTTCGCGACTGGTTTTACTCACGTCTGCCTCCCGTCCGCATGCTAATAGGCGGTTGCCTTGGTGTGTGAGACGTCCGCCTATTGCCTCTGCTGTGTGATGTCCGCCTCCAAACAGGCGGTAGCCTTGTGGTTCGTCCGCCTCCAATCAGGCGGTAGCCTTAGTGTTGCGCATGAGTCTTGTCCGCCTCCAAACAGGCGGTTATGCCTTGATGTTGTCCGCCTCTTTATGGGCGGTTGCAAGTGTGAGTGTCCGCCCCATTTTGGGCGGTTGCACTTGTCTCTTGTCCGCCTGTTTTCACGACGTACAGGCTTATTTCTTCTACAAATTTTGACCGGCTCTAGATTCTTCGTTTGGACTCCGTTTTCTGAGCCGTTTGCGTCTATGCGTTCGTCTCTTCGTCTACTTTACTCCCAGCTTGGTTTTCCTCATGTTAAACCAATAAATTTGTGATATAAACAATAAAACATAAACTAGAGGAAAACTAACCGAAGTGGAGAAATGAGCAAGAAAAGTGTTAATATAATATATGAAATACACCTATAAAACATGCTCATTTGGACACTTATCACACCCCCACACTTACCTTTTGCTTGTCCTCAAGCAAAACCATGTACCCAAACAAGTAGGGAATGCTCAATATTTAACAAATACTATTATGAAGGGTAGGATAAAAAAGTCAATAGTACATGATCTTAAACTTTTAGAGGAGTGTGATCCATCACCTACTGGTGGCATAGGTGTACTCAGGGCAAAAATAAAAATTAGAGTTTCGGGGTATGATCCGGAGTACTTCAATGCTTCTTGATTTAAGGTGACTTTGAGAACTTTTACCATGGCCAACTTCTCTCAAGAAAGGGCTTTGAGGAGAAAACAAAAGGAAAAATAGAATTATGCATTTGTTTCACTTTTGTATAAGAGATGAGAAGATAATATGTAGGCATTAAGCCTTTGTATTTTAAAGAACACTCAACTCTCTTTGTTTGGTTACCAATGGTGTCTCGCAAGTCCCTTATTTATTATTATTTTTTTCTTTTTTGACAGAGAAGCACCCCTTAGCAATCCCTAAGAAAGAAGACAGAAAGAACCCCTGAGTAATAAAAATTCATCCATTTCAGATCATTTGGTCACACCGCATAAAAATGCTCCTCAAAAGTAATCAAAATTTTAAAATTTGTACCCATTTATACCATTTATCCCATAATTCATAACAGTATTTATTCTTAAAGAGAACAACCCACATAAAAAGGGTCCACGATATTGAATTTGAACAAACGCAAGATAAGCAGAGAGATTAGGCATTTTAGCATAAAATGTCACCGAAAAGGGCACACTCCCCCACACTTAAATTGAACAATGTCCTCATTGTTCACCAGAAAAACAAGGGAAAGTTTCAGAAGGCCTTTTCGGTAAGTAGATAAAATAGAGAGAACACGAAGCTCACGAATAATCATTTAAGCACATAAACTCTCCTCTACAGATTTTATTTAAATAAAAGAATAATTAAAGAAACTAGTACTCCCCTGAGATTATTTTTGCTAGCGTGTATTGAACTTCCCCCACACTTGAGCTTCAGCCTCAAGTAGCGTAGCTTGGTTGCGGTGTAGACATGAAGTTGCACCTGCATAAGACACTAGAAGCAACCATACTATAAATGGGGTTAAGAGTTAGCAAAAATAAAATTTAAAGGGAACCTGAAAATTAAAACAGCATAAAAAGCATATAAAAGATAAGTTCGTCCGGGTTGCCTCCCGGAAAGCTGCCCTTCTTTAATGTCTTTGGCTAGACGCTTTGTCGTTAGATCGATCCTGGGGGGTGGTTATGAGAGGAGATCCAAAGCATGACTCGATGGTATTTTTGAGTGTCCACCTGGATGCATGTTTTCTTTTCTTATCCCGCTCTTCGTCCGGGATTGGTGGTGGTATCTCTGTAATAGACATGCCGTCTGGAAGGGTGATAAACAGAAGTGGGGATGATGATGATTGAGTATCCCTTACGAACTTGAGATCTTTGGATTTGCTATCTGGAGATCTTCCTGATGCAAACTCCAGCTTTTCGTTATAAGCCTGAAGGGTGATTTTCCCCTGGGCTACCCAAATGTGCACATCGGCTGTGGCAAGGAATGGTCGTCCAAGGATGAGAGGTGTGGTGGAGTTCTCTTCGATGTCTAGAATGACAAAATCGCATGGGAAGTATAAGTGTTCCACTTTGATGATAATATCCTCCACCACTCCGCTTGGGTAAGCTACTGAACCATCTGCCAGTTGAAGGGTCATCTTAGTCTTTTTCATCTCTCCAATTCCCAGCTTTTTGAAAGTGGAGAGGGGCATCAAATTAATGGAGGCACCCAGATCGCATAGGGAGTATGGAAATGAGGTGCTACCAATTGTGACTGGAATGGTGAAGCTGCCCGGATCATTGCATTTTGACGGTAGTGGTTGTTGCAGAATAGCTGTGCAAGCTACATTGAGAGGTACCGTACCGACTTCGGCCAATTTAGTTTTGTTGGATATGAGGTGTTTGAGGAATTTGGCATAGTTTGGCATTTTGGCAATGAGGTCTACAAACTGTATGTTGACGTTTAGTTGCTTCAGGATTGCCAGAAACTTACCATATTCATTATCCAACTTCTGCTTTTGGAGTCGGTGGGGAAATGGTATAGGCGGTTCTTGTGGAGAAGGTTTTGAAGTTGATGGGATAGTGAGAATGCTGGGAGTTGTCTTTTCTACTGGGGCCTCAGCTTTTTCTTCACTATCCTCTTTGGATTCTTCTGATCTTTACGGGATGTGAATCTTGTCGGTTTTCTTACCGCTTCTCAAGGTTATCGCCTTAACCTCTTCTTCTTTTTCTTCAAAGTCGAGCTTTTCATTTTCATAACCAGCCACCAAGTGCTCAAGGTAGGTATTCTCAGATTGAATGCGATTTTTATAGACTTTGGCGGTGCTTTCAAGTTCAGCTACATTCCTTTTGGAAGTTTCGATTGCTACAACCCACTCTTGGAGGGAAGGGTGTAGTTCTGGAACCGTAACTGTTTTAGCCACCTCCATCTTTTCTTCATCGTGCTCCTTCACATAGATGCACTTGGCTTGCTCTCTTGGATTTGGTTCATTTTGGCTGGGGAGAGCCCCTGGCGGTCTTCAAGCAAGTTGTTCTGCAAGTTGATTGAATTTACCTTCGATTTTCTGGTTGAAGGCTTCTTGTGCAGAGAGCTGGTTCTGAGTCATAGACATATAACCCTTCATCATCTCTTTCAGTTCTGCGTTTGGATCAGAAGAGGATAAAGATGGTTGTTGTTGTTGTTGGAAACCTAGAGGGGCACCTAGTGCTCTATAACCCATATTAGAGTTTGGTTGGGGTCGGTTTCCCTGATAGGTAATGGAATTGTTGTTCTGCCCTCCTTGGTTCTGATCATTATTTTTCCATGAGAAATTCGGGTGATTTCTCCATGGATAGTTGTTGTTGATGTTATTGTTGTAGGAATTACCGGGGCGGCTTCCTATGAATTGTACTTCCTCGTACTGGCCTTTGCCTTCGCATTGATGAGTTTCATGAGGACCGGCGCATATGACACATCGTTCTGTAGGTGGAACTGGTGGTGAACTTGCAGGTGGGGAAGCTATTGTTTTTACGATTTTGTTTTGTGATGTTGTTAGCTTTTCCACCATCTTTGCAAGGGACGAGATCTGGGATGATAAATGATCCGTAGGCTCAACGTGGAGTAGGCCTGCTGCTCGTGGCGTTCTTCCTTTGGATCTCGTCCACTGTCTTGTATTGCTCGTCATGGTTTCGAGAAGGTCCATTCCTTCTTTAGGAGATTTCATCATGAAACTTCCTCCTGCAGAGGAATTGACGAGTAGTCGGTTCCCATCTTCCAGACCGTTGAAAAATGATAGGCAGAGGGATTGATCGTCAAGACCATGGTGGGAACATTTCATTAGCATATCCTTGAATCTGTCCCATGCGTCGTACAATGTTTCTCCCGGCTCCTGACAGAAAGTGTTGATCTCACCGATCAATTGCCTTGTTCTACTGGTTGGGTAGTATTTGGCAAGGAATTTTTGGGCCATTTTCAGCCATGTGGTGATTGATCGGGAGGGAAGGCTTCGATACCACCTGTTTGCTGAATCCGATAATGAGTGAGGAAATAGTTGTAGACGGATTCTTTCTTTGACGTTGCCGGTCTGACCAAAAGAATTGCAGAAGTCTAGGAAGAGACTCAGATGATTTGGGGCTTCATCTGGGTTCGCTCCACTAAACTTGCCTAGATCCCGGACGGTGGTGATGTAGTGAGTTTTGAAAACCCATCGTCCGGCTTCTTGTGGTGTTAGTTCAGGGAGAACTATGGCTGATGCTCTTCCTTCGGTATTAGGTTGGTGGTAGTCAGAGAGAGCACGGTGTTCTGGTTGATTTGCATGGTCCATTTCATTTATAACTTCGTTATTGGCCATGGCTTGGTTTCTCAGGTTTCTGTGTGCTTGTAATAAAGTGCGCTCGGGTTCGGGGCTCGGACTGATCGGTGGAGAACCTCGGGTTCGAGTGTTTGGCATGCACAGAAGATAACTTGTGGTTTGTGAGAAACTGCAAAATTAATTAGTAAATAGATAAAGAAAAGCAAATATTGGTTAGGCTGATAAACGTTAGTTAAACAACTGATATATTTTTTTTTTTTTTTTAACAAGAGTAAAATGACAGAATATTAAATGACAAGGGAAAGAAATGACAGAAAATTAAAGTTAGGAGTTAGTATACTGGAAATTATAAGTTAGTAGTTAGTATACAGAAATTTGAAGGACAATGGAAATGAAATGTTAAGGACAATGGAAATGAAATGTTAAGGACAATGGAAATTAAATGTTAAGGACAATGGAAAGAGATGACAGGAAATTTTAAGTTAGTAGTTAGGGACAATGGAAAGAAATGACAATGGAAAGAAATGACAGAAATAATAACAATAATATTAAGATGTCCGAAGTTAGATGTCCAAGTCAGATGTCCAAGTCAGATGTCCAAGCCAGATGTCCGAGATTAACAATTTAATAGTATTAACAGATTATTATAATATAGTGAGTGAACTACCGGAAACTAGGGAAATTGATGGAATCAATCTCCCCGGCAACGGCGCCAATTTGCAGAAGGTTATTTTCTGAGTGGTTAAACTGGTGTAAAATTAAAAGAAAAGAAATTAAAAACTCAAATTAAACGTCGGGCTGCAAAGGAATCCCGGTCGTAGTAGTAAAACAAGTGTCGTATCCACAGAGAGATTGTTCAATTATCCTAGTCTTGGTAGTTAATTAAAAACTGTAAAAAAGGGGTTTAGCCGGTGGCAAGCTTGATCTGTTGTTAGTTTAATACAGAAATAATAAAAACAGTAAAAAGGTGAATTAAGTGATGTGGATGGAAAAATGTATCCTAGGATAGCGGGGGAATTGCCTAAATTACTTAAACATATTTATAACCATGTCTCAATTATTTATTGCCTATTAGAGTTAATAATTGTCAGTTACGAACTCTTAATAAAAGCCTTAGTATTTTCCTGCTCAATCCGGAGTGTAAATACTAAGATTAATTCCTTTGTGGTACCTTGACTATCTCAAAATCATATGTTGATAGTTACCAAATAAATGCAGTTGTTCGTCACGCAAAGCATTTAACAATATTAGTTGAAAGGAAATAAAACAAGTTAAATAAGAGAGACAGGTGATAAATACTATTTTACGTAATATTAGAAATAAACCCCCTCCTAGGATACAAATGAAAATTACTCAGACATTAACGGAGATAAGAAGATTGCACAGATAGATTTTGACATTATTTCAGAGAAAGAACTGGTCTGCTCTCGCTCGTACTGCTGCTCTTCTACTTCTTTTGTTACTGCGTGAGTGTGGAATGTTGTAGTGTTACGGGAGGAAAATAAGTGGAAGCGAATGGGTGAGTGTGGTGAATGGTTTCTTCAGACTCCCGTCGTGCGTGGTGTATTTATGGTGCTGTTGGAGTGAGTTTATATAGAGGCAGAGGAGAAGAAGATCCGTACGAATTTGATTGCCGGTTGATTGCTCTTGTTGATTGCTCATTAATTGCAGGGGACAGGCGGTGCGGGAGTAGATGGATAGCGGAGGCAAGTTGCAGACGGCGAAGAAGAAAACTATTTTGCCAATGGTTTTACTCACGTCCGCCTCCCGTCCGCATGCTAATAGGCGGTTGCCTTGGTGTGTGAGACATCCGCCTATTGCCTCTGCTGTGTGATGTCCGCCTCCAAACAGGCGGTAGCCTTGTTGTTTGTCCGCCTCCAATCAGGCGGTAGCCTTAGTGTTGCGCATGAGTCTTGTCCGCCTCCAAACAGGCGGTTATGCATTGATGTTGTCCGCCTCTTTATGGGCGGTTGCAAGTGTGAGTGTCCGCCCCATTTTGGGCGGTTGCACTTGTCTCTTGTCCGCCTGTTTTCACGACGTGCAGGCTTATTTCTTCTACAAATTTTGACCGGCTCTAGATTCTTCGTTTGGACTCCGTTTTCTGAGCCGTTTGCGTCTATGCATTCGTCTCTTCGTCTACTTTACTTCCAGCTTGGTTTTCCTCATGTTAAACCAATAAATTTGTGAGGTAAACAATAAAACATAAACTAGAGGAAAACTAACCGAAGTGGAGAAATGAGCAAGAAAAGTGTTAATATAATATATGAAATACACCTATAAAACATGCTCATTTGGACACTTATCATGTATTTCAATTTATTGTAGCATTTATAGATGCTTAGGCATTCGTAAAGTATTTACGTTGCTCGTTTGTATACACGTTGGTATTGTTCTTTTCTTGTTGACGCTCTTTATATCGAGCTAGTTATGCAAGAAGTTTAGTCCTTGTTAATAATTGTACATGAACGTTTGTACGAATATGTTTAGTAAAATTACGCTACTTAGCGTTTATGGTAAAACGACTGTTTTTCGTGTCGTTTGCATGCGTGAGTTTGCATGCGCAAGTGTAATAACATTAATTCACGTAACGTTTGCATGTATAGATTAGCTTGTGTAACTAAAACGATCTGTTTCTAGATCAATTCTCCATTATTTAATAATAAACAAGTATTAATTAGATTCGGGGTATTTCAATTTGAGGCTAGGAAGTGTAAAAACGTGGGGGGAAGGTTTGTGGCTGTGTTTTCTGACTTTGGGAATGCTCTCCTCTGCCCTAGGTTGAAATACCCCAAACCTTTATAGGTTGTTTAAATATTAAATCATGGTATATTAAGGCTAAAAAGTGCTTTAGAAACATTAGTGAACAATTTGAACCGTAGAAAACACAAATAAATACCTTAAAGTCAATATAGGCGAAAATGTGCTCTAAGCTTGGGATAATCTTGGTTAAGACCTAATAATCTTACCAAGACCTTATTTATATGTTATTGAACATATTAAATCAATTACCAAAGAAAACCAAGCTTGAAAACAAGTTAAAACACAAAATGTGCTTTAAGGAGTCTTAAAGCACATTTTTGAAAAATTGTCTTGTAAATGGGTTTTGAATGGCTAAATGCCCATCATTACTCTTTAATTAACATGTGCACTACTTATTATTACATTAGGAAGTCTAAATCAATGGGAAATCAAAAATTTCACAATTGTGTGCCCTGATTAGTGAATAGTGACCAAATAGTGCTAGTTTAAGGCATTGGTCAACTTAAGTCAACTGAATGGTCAACAAAGACCATAAAACACCCCATTTGACTAAGGGGTCCAGTTTTCAAGGGTGACTCATCACACTTTACCAATTAAATAAGCTAAGTAAAGTGATAAAGCAAAGTACTATTTACTTTTGGATAAATATCTTAAAAACTAGCTAGTTTCTTCTCATTCTCTCCATTCTCTTGCTTTCCCACCGTATCCAACCTCTTTTCTTCCTCTCATTCTCGGTTTGCTGCAGCACCACACACACCACCATCTTCAATCTCTTATATCTCCTAGCTCCATTTGCCAAATCAAATTCTAAGACCACCATTCTCTTAGTCTTGCCAAGCTCTTCAACTCTATCTTTTCAAAGTTCCAAAACCACCATTTCGGTGCCAAGAAGAAACACCATGGGAGGAGCTTGAGCTCATCTTTTTGCTCCTTGTTGATCACCTTTGCTTCAAGGTAAGGAAAAACCAAAGAAAACTCTATTTTCCTCTTGTTTTGATGTTGACCGAAAATAACCATTGAAGGTGTCTTTATCTTGCTTTGTTCTAGCTTCATTTTAATCTTCCAAGGGCTTGGTGGAGTCCTCTCTTGCTACTTATTCAAACTCTCTTCCATTTCCAAGGTAAACAACTATGTTAATGTTTTAAGACAATATGTAAATTAGGGTTTATAAATGAGCTTAAGCATGAAGCTTGAATGTTCATTGCCTTGCTTATATATTGATTAGAAGGTTGACAAGAAATTAAGACTCTTGCCGGTTTTAATCAAAAAGAGCAAGGAAATTACAAGTGTGAAGTTTAAGAGGAAAATAGGTAAATGAACTATCTCAATGTAGTTTAAATGCCTTAGGAAAAATGGGTTTGATTTGCTTAATAAAATATCTAAGGAGCCAATGGTAAATGAGCTAGTAAATTATCCTCAAGGAGATTATTAAAGGACATATATGATGTTGAGTGTAATTGCAGGTCAAAGGCAATATATATCTATGTGGAAATTTAGTGTTTAAGGTTTATGTTATTTAAGGGCGTAAGAGCCATGTTACTTAAGGGCCTAAGTGCCAAGCAATTTAAATTATGCACTATATTGCGATGTAGTGTAATTGGGTGAAGTTTTGTGTATAAGAATGTTCTTGATGGATTTAAGTGTTCTTGGATGTTTAATGGTGAAAACTGTATGTGTTGGTGTAACAAAATGTTAGTAGAACCCATGTCAAAAATTAGGTAATGTATAAGAAGTTCTAAGCGTCTTAAATGAGCTTTGGTGAACTAGGAAGTGTTTTATTAGAGAAAGAAACATGTATTAAGGTGCTCTAGAATGTAAAAAGGACTTAGGCTTTATCTTGGAGGATTTAGAATTCAGATGAGTGTTTTGGGATGCAACAAGGCCATGGTGAGATTGTGTTTAGGATTTATATAAGTTTTGGTTAGTGAGAAAAGATGCTTGGGAGATGATGTTATTGGTGATGAGGAAACATCTTGGGATAGTTGCTATCAGACGTAAGAAACACCACTAAGAAGCCTAAGGAAAAACATTATTGTGTAAAAGATTTGTAAGGAATTTGAGTAATGGTCAAGATGGCTTTGGTGAATGATTTAAGGAGTTAAGTGGATGTCTTAGGGTGTGGTTGAAGTGCCCAAATGAGGTTAGAACATACTAGGATGTGCAAGGTGAAGTTTGGAGTAAAATATGCATTTTAAAACAAGGGTCTGAAGCAGACCGACCTTGGGGACCGGACCTGCAAGGTCAGTCAAGCCCAGTTTACCCAGCCAGAAAACTTTCTGGAATAGACCGACCTTGGGGACAGGACTTGCAAGGTCGGTCGGGCTTAAATTTTGTATACGGAATAGGTCTCTGGAATGGACCGACCTTGTGGACCGAACTTGCAAGGTCGGTCGAAGTAGAATTTTGACGGAAATAAGTTTCTGGAATGGACTGACCTTGGGACCGGACTTAGCAAGGTCGGTCGTTGAAATACCCCGTAATTAAAAACAGTGATTAATTAGGCTAAATATAATTTTAATGGCTTAATTACACTTAAATAAATACGAGGGAACAAATCCCGAAGAAAACGGACCTTTAAAATGGGTTAAAAGCATACACGAACCTTAAAGCGCATTTTTCGAGGAAACCGGGAAAACGTGACTTTAAGCGGGTCAAATAGACTCGTAACAATTTTGGTCAACTAAATAGTCACTAATAAATATTAGTGAAGCTTTAGAACCAATAAAATTAATTAAACGAGAAAATTCTGGAAAACGGGTCCGGTTAGTAAAAACTGTAACAACCGGTAAGTTGTGGGGTGAGAATGCAAATAAAGAAACTTAGTGTGTCCACCTTGCAAATAAAAATGTAAAATCTGTGTGTGTGTGCATATGTGGACCGATTTCCCCTCCCTCTCTCATTTATTAATTGTTCCTAATTCACTAGAGGACAAAACAAATAAGTAAAAGGCAAAAAGGGAGTCTCTCTCCTCACTCCCCTCACCCTCACTCACGTTTTGCACCCCTCTCTATTCTCTCTATTTCTCTTCTTCTACCTTGCGACATTCATGGAGCTTTGAAGAAACTCACACAACTCCCTCCTTCTCTCCTCTTGTTAACCCATCAATCTTGCTCCAAAAATTACAAAATTAGTACCATTGGAACCCCCTTGCAAAGGAGAACACTTTCCTCCTTTCAAAAATCCAAAAGCCCCATTTTCGATTTTATGGGTGTTCACCATTTGGAGATTTGAAGCCACCATTAGAAGCACCTTCACCTCCTTATCATCTTGAGGTAAAAAGAAATTCGAAAATCCATCGTTTCAAGCTCTCATTGGCATTTTAAGAATTTTTCGGTTTTGAATGTCTTGTTCTTTTGCTTCAGCCGATTTTTGGCTCTTCCTTGGGCTAGGAATATTGTTCTCTTACTAGTCAAGAACTCCATTCATCCATTGAAAGGTAATACCCTTGTCTAAACCCTAAAACATTAAATTCTAGGGTTAGAGTAAAATGAATGCTAAATGGTATTGTGTATGTGTTGTGGGCTGTAGCATTTTGTGTGTGTGAACCCCTTTGGAACCGAGAACAAAGGAGAAGAAAAGAAGAAGAGGAAAGGAAAGGAAAGAAAAAAAACTAGCAAGACAAGGTAAATTCTCTTACCTTGTGTTAGTTTGTGTATTGTATTGTAACAATTTTTAGTAGTGAAATGAGTAATGGAATTGAGTAATAAGTAGTAGCAATGTGGTAGTGTATTGAGAATTGATAATGTAATAGTTTTGAAGTATTATAAATGAAGTTTAAAAGCTTGGGAAAACCATGGGTAGTATGTGTATGTGTGCAGGATTTTATTGTTGTTGTAGTAGTATTGGAATATGAGTATAATGTATTGAGTAAACAGGTTGTGAGAATGTGAACTTGTGAGCTGAAATAGTGTGTGGGGAATGTTAGAAAAATAGGGGAGACTATGTCAAATTTTGTGTAGGAATTGAGAGGACTTAAATGTTTGAGAGGAGGAGGTAACCTAGGTGCTAACTAGGTGTATTTGAGGAGTATTTTGTGGTGTGAAACAGATTTGGAAAGGAGTGCGTAAGGGAATGGAACTAGGATGTGAACTAGTGTATTTAAGATGCCGAGAGTGACATTAGTGGAGGGAGTATGAGAGTACAAGAGTTAAGATGAAAATCTGTAGCATGAGAAGGAAAACAAAAATCTATAGCATAAGTAGAATAAAAACTGATGCAAGTGTTGGGAAGAAATGGAGAAAAATTGTGTAAGTGGAGTAGGAATTGAGTAGTAGGAGTGGGGGATGAATTAAGGTGATTTATAGTGTGTAAGTAGTGCTAAATCATGTGGGGAAACATTGGTAAAGATTGGGGAAACAATGGGTAAAGAAAACACCCAAAAACAGATTTTAAAACTGAAGTACTGGGCCGGACTGACCTTAGGACCGAACTTGCAAGGTCGGTCGAGCCCAGACTTACAAGACGGGAAACCTTCTGGAATCGACCGACCTTGCGACCGGACTTGCAAGTTCGGTCGGACCAGAGAATTCTCCCGTCTGAAACATTCTGGAATGGACCGAACTTGTGACCGGACTTGCAAGTTCGGTCGGCCAGAAAAATTTCGGTAATGCAAGCTACTGGAATGGACCGACCTTGCGACCGGACTTGCAAGGTCGGTCGGGCTAAAATTTTCAAAGACGAAACTTACTGGAATGGACCGACCTTGGGACCGGACTTGCAAGGTCGGTCGGCCCTGGAATTTCACCCGAGGTAGTCTACTGGAATGGACCGGACTTGCAAGGTCGGTCGCAAGTCCGGTCGAGTCAAAAAAAAAATGTTTTAATTATATGATTATAGTAATCATATATATATATATATGTCTATATACCTACATGCATATATATGTAGTAATACACCATTAATGAAGTAAAAATGGTAAGAAAGTAAGTAAATTTGTAAGAAAACAAGTTTATGGGGTAGTAAAGAAAAGAATGGTTTTATAACCAAGTATGAATGTAAAGAAGTAGTAAGTATACATTGAAAGTATCAATGAAGGAGTAAGTTAGATCAATAATAGATCATTGATCATACTACTTCATGTATGTATAGGAATCAAATAGTTGATCTCCAAAGGAACCGGTAGTACGTATTCGACGGTGAACGGTATGATTTCTTCATGCCCTGTATCCTAACTTGGTTACCCCGATTTGTGTGCTTATGTGATCACCAACAAGATAAATGCATGAATCGGATTTATATTACACATAATTGTGTTTGATACTATATTGTTCTTGTTTATTGCTCTTGAACACTTAGTTTGTATAATTCATGAAATGAATGAATAGAAATGAAGTGTATGTGTAAATATGAGTACTTGTGTATGTATGTATGGAAGTAAGTATGGACTTCTACTAATTCCTAACAACCTAACTCCTAACATGAGTAATGAGTATAATGGAATGAGTAGAAGCCCGATATAGTTTCGGCCACGCGTGAGGATAAGGAGACACAAGAGGTTGGATCCGAATCCTGGCTATAATCTTTTCCATGGACCAAATCCCTTGTATGGGTAGCATCCTGGATTAGTGAGCCACCCTAAAGCCCGGTGGTGGGATGTAGTAATCCCTGCCCAGAGGTCATACCGACTTAACTGGAAGTAAAGTATGTAAGAAGTAAGTATTGTATTTGTATTGGTCTTGACTATTGTAAGTCATTGACCCGGAGTAAAAGTATTGAACACCCGATTAACCCGGGTGTGTAATAAGGCTAACAAGACCTTTGTATGTATTGGAGAATTGTATCTCCGTGTTGCGGTGAGTATGGAAAGTATGAATGAATGACTTGTATCGTATTCCTTGTATGTATTGTATGTATGTATGCTTGGTAAAATGAATGTATTGTATTGTATTGTATAAAGCATGCATGTATGTATGAATGAAACGAACCGCATGTACTCGACCAAATAGTTGGCGTACCCTCGCTAGTACGCGGGGTATACGGTTATCATATGCAGCGTAAGCTGACCCCCTAGGGGGAATGTTTTTACTCCACAGGTACCCGCGAAGCGTGAAGGTAAAGTAAGGTCAAGATGTGATTCTTTTTGGAGTAGTAGTAGGAATGAAACGGTGTACTGAGTTGTACACGGCTAAGGCCCCTTTTGAGTAGCCGGTGTACCATGTGGTACACCTTTTTGGATATTGAAACCTTGATTGGATAGTAAGGAGAGGATGTATAAACTCTTCATTTTTGGGAAGTAGTCATTGAAATGTAAATCATATATTTAGTGTACTCGGTAATCAAATGTAAGTAAGTATTTGGATTGTAAGGTAAGTAGTATGTATGCATCTATTCTAATCGTCAGGCCGATACGGTAAGTAGTAGTAGCCTTGTTAACCTTGGATGGTTAACGACATTGTATCACCCGCCGGGAGTAGGTAAGTATTCCGCTGCGAGTAAGGTAATTATGGGAATGATTAGAGGATAATGGAAGGATTAGCGGTTGGGGTGTTACAAAAAGTGGTATCAGAGCGAAGTATCGCTCTGATGATTAGAATCATAGGAGTAGTGATTACCGAGTTAGGATTTCAACCGTCTTAAGACGGATATTTAGAAACCTAACTAGGAGCCACCGTTAGCAATAACGGATACCACTAACGTCTGCAAGGACGATACCATTGTTTGAATGAAGACCATGAGGTCATAGTATCACGACATCTAATGTAATCCACACTTGTTCAGATGTCAGGACGTGGTCCAGGTCGTCCCAGAGGAGGGGGCAACGAAGGACCAAGCGCGCAGATGATAGCCGAAATCGTCGCCGCCACGGTAGCACAGATGCTACCGGATGTAATCACGGCTGTACAACAAACACAGCAAAACCACCAGCAGCAGTAGCAGCAGCAGCCCGACCCACCTCATCCCCGAGAAACAAACTGGGTAAAAGCAGTCGCCGACCTTCGACCTCCATGCTTTAGAGGCGAGAGCGACCCCGCCAAGCTCGAGGCCTACCTCTCCGAGATGGAGACGGCCTTCGAGACACTTGAGACTCCCGCTGGAGTTCGAGTGAGGATAGCTGCGTACTACCTCAAAGATGCGGCTATGGACTGGTGGAAGCTCGTTAAGGCCGAGCACATAGCTGACCCTGCTTTCGGATGGGAAGCATTCACCTCTCTCCTCCGATCTAAGTACTACCCCGAGCATGTCAAGACCAAGAAAAGGCTTGAGCTCGACGCACTAAAAATGACCGAGAAGATGACGGTTGATGAATATTACCGCACCTTCACCTCTCTTCTCCGACTTCTACCCGACCTTGGGTATACCGGCCAGGTCTTGGTCGACCGCTTCTACGGCGGATTGAGCCATCGACTCCGGTATGGCATGGGCTTCACACGGTTTACCTCCCTTCAGGTAAACAAGTTGAACCCTTAAAAAGCCATGAGTAATGTGAATTAGTATTCCCGTATGTAAATGTAACCTAATGCCTAAGTAATTCAGGAGTGTTACCACGCTGCATCTCGAGTTGAGATCACCTGCCAGCTAAGAGATGAGGAGCAAGCGCTGAAGCGCAAGGTGAGCGGCAAAGGTAACCCCTCTGATGATCAAAACCAATCCAAACCTTGGAAGAAAAGGAAGTGAAAGCATTCCCATCAGAAGAATACATCCGGAGACGGCGGTGCCCATGCTGAGAAGGGCAAGGAAGCTGAGCCATTACAGATTGCCTACACCGCACCAGTGGCAGCGAAGCCACTGAGGTCTCAGCCCTACAGGGGTAAGAAACCGAAACCGAATTAGTACACTTGTGAATTTGTATGTATATAGAGTATTGTAAGTATGCCGAACCTTGCTAACTTGGAAGCTATAGGTTCCGGATTTGGCCAAGGAAAGAACCAATCTGATGGCCGCAGCTACATCTGCCGTAACTGCAACAAGGATCATCCCGGCACAGATCGCCAATCACCACTTCAACAACGAACACTGTCAGGTCATCCGCCCAGGTATGATCTTATTAAAAGGATACCTGACACCCGAAGCACAAATTTCAATCATCCGACGATGCAACGAGTTAGGAACGGGTCCAGGAGGATTTTATACACCCGAATTCCCCGGTGGAGCTACAATGAAGCTGAAAATGATGTGCTTGGGAAAGGACTGGAACCCTTATACCAAGACATACCAAACAACGCGAGCAGGAGACGGAGCAACACCTCCAGCAATACCCCCAGAATTCCAAACGCTTGTCACACAAGCTGTAGAAATTGCACAACAGTATGAAGATGAACCAATCCCTGCACTTGAAGCAGATCTATGTATCGTCAACTTCTATGAGAAAGAAGGACGACTTGGCTTACACCAAGACAAGGACGAGACAGCGGAATCTCTTGAACTAGGAGTGCCCGTAGTGTCTTGGTCCATTGGTGACGACGCCGTATTCTTGTATAGCGAGCGGAAGCGTGTGGACCTCGCAGGAAATTGGTATTGAGATCAGGAGATGTTCTAATCATGGGTGGAAAATCAAGGTTGCTGTATCACGGGATCCAGAAGATCAAGTTGAATACGGCACCACCGGCAATAATCAATGCCACACACATGATACCAGGACGCCTGAACCTTACCTTTAGAAAGTATTAATCTTGTAGTAGCATGTAATCCAGTAGTAACGTGTATTAGAGACACAGTATGTATGATGGTTGGTTATTCAATAAAAGCAGTGTTGGTTATTAAATTCCACTTGCGTTCCACCATCTTTACTTATAATCTCATGAATCAATAGGTTGTGGACTCGGTACCGAAGGTAACCTGAGCATCCTCACCGAAGAACAAGCCGGCAAGAGCGGCACAATTCTAACGGGAACCTTCCCAGTAAACGGCATCGAAGCCTCAGTATTATTCGACTCCGGCGCCTCTCACACCTTCATATCGCCATCTCTTGCGAAGAAGTTGGGGCTAGATGCGGATGAGCTACCGAACTTCTTGGTTACTCTCCCATCGAAGGAGCGGGTACAGTGTACCAAGTATTACAAATCAGCCACCATTCAAATCAAAGGTGAAGCGTTTCCCATTTCCTTCATTGAATTCAACGGATTGGGATTCGACTTAATAATTGGAATGAACTGGTTGGAGCGGCACAAGGGGAGAATCCTATGCGCCGAGCACCGATTGCTGCTCAAGAGTCCATCTGGGGTCACTGTTTCATACCGCCAGAGACCGAGAGAGCCTTCAACTACAGTCATCTCCGCCATGGCAATGTATCGGGAGCTCAGAAAAGGACATGAAGTGTATTTATGTCACGTGCAAGACCTGGAGAGAGATCCAGAGTTCAGTGACGAGGTAGCAGTAGTCTCAGAATTCCCTGATGTATTTCCGAAAGAGCTACCTGGTATGCCACCACAGAGGGCGGTAGAATTTGAAATCGACCTTGTACCGGGTACTGGTCCCATTGCTAGGGCACCATACCGTATGGCACCGGCAGAAATGGCAGAACTCAAAGAACAACTACATGACTTACTCGACAAAGGGTTTATACGCCCGAGCGTATCACCCTGGGGAGCACCGGTCCTCTTCGTGAAGAAGAAGGACGGTAGTCTCCGCCTCGCATCGACTACCGCGAATTGAATGCGGTCACTGTAAAGAACAAGTATCCATTGCCACGCATCGACGACCTGTTCGATCAGTTGAAGGGAGCATCCGTCTTTTCTAAGATTGATCTCCGATCCGGTTACCACCAAATTGCTATCAAAGAGCAAGACATTCAGAAAACAGCATTCCGAACAAGATATGGCCACTACGAATTCACGGTGATGCCATTCGGTTTGTCTAATGCACCAGCCAAATTCATGGACCTAATGAATCGGTTATTCAGTGATCAGCTGGACACTTCAGTAGTAGTATTCATTGACGACATTCTTGTGTATTCGAAGTCACCAGAAGAGCATGAAAACCATTTGAGAAGAGTACTTGAGACACTGCGCGAGAACCAGCTGTATGCGAAGTTCTCCAAATGCGGAGTTTTGGCTAGATCAGGTATCATTCCTCGGTCATGTCATCTCGAGCGCGGGCATTTCAGTAGATCCATCCAAAATCGAAGCAGTGCGATCATGGCCTAGACCTAAGACTGTTACCGACATCCGGAGCTTTCTTGGTTTAGCCGGTTATTACCGGAGGTTTGTAAAGGACTTCTCAAAAGTCGCTAAGCCCATGACGTCATTGATGAAGAAAGATGCACCCTTTGTATGGACAAAGGAGTGCGAGGTATCCTTCCAGAAAAAAAGACTCATTGACCTCAGCGCCAATTCTCACACTTCCAGAGGGCACAGAGGGATTTGAGGTGTATTGTGATGCATCGGGCAAGGGCATGGGATGCGTACTCATGCAGCATGGCAAGGTAGTAGCCTATGCTTCTCGCCAGCTGAAAAAGCATGAGGAGAATTACCCGACACATGATCTAGAGTTAGGAGCCATTGTCTTCGCCTTGAAGATATGGCGACACTATCTCTATGGGGTAAGCATCACCATCTACTCCGACCACAAAAGTTTACAGTACGTATTCACCCAGAAATAATTGAACCTAAGGCAGAGGAGGTGGATGGAGTTCCTCTCGGATTACAACATCAACCTCTAGTATAAAGAAGGGAAGGCAAACGTAGTAGCCGACGCCCTAAGTCGTCGAGCACACTCGCTCCATTCGCTACTCGCTTCTTCTAGCTTGGTTGACGAGGTGCGAGACGCTCAGTTGAGCGACCCTTACTTCACAGAGATCAGACAGAAAATCACAGATGGTACCTTCGAGCGCCGAAAGTACGACTTCAAACTGCATGAAGATGGTCTGATCCGTTTGAATGGCAGATTATGCGTCCCCCGAAGCAATGCTGAGCTAAGGGATCGCATTCTGCGAGAGTCACATTGTTCGACATTGCATGTCCATCCGGGAGCCTCTAAAATGTACAAAGACATGAAGAGGTACTTCTGGTGGTCAGGAATGAAATCAGACGTGACTGAGTATGTTCTGAGGTGTCTCACATGCCAGAAGGTGAAGTTCGAGCACCGAAGACCGGGAGGAATGGTGCAATCCATGCCCATTCCGGAGTGGAAATTCCATGACATCTCCATGGATTTTGTTGTTGGACTCCCACCTGCTAGGGGAGGACTCAACATGATCTGGGTAGTAGTCGATCGCCTCACCAAGGTTGCCCGATTCATACCGATGAAGGACACCTGGAAGGTGGCGAAGCTCGCAGAGCTATTCGACAAGGAGATCATCCGACACCACGGAGTCCCAAAAACCATTGTATCTGACCGCGACACCAGATTCCTTTCGAGATACTGGAGAGCGACACGGGAAGCGCTTGGTACTGAGTTGAAGCTTAGCACCGCCTTCCATCCACAGACCGACGGTCAGACAGAAAGGACCATCCAAACACTAGAGGATATGCTAAGGGCATGTGCCTTAGACTTCCAGGGGAGCTGGATTGAGAAGCTTCATCTTATCGAGTTTTCGTATAACAATAGCTACCATGCTTCGATTAAGATGTCGCCATTCCAAGCTTTGTATGGTAGACCTTGCCGTACCCCGTTGTGTTGGGATGAGTCAAGCGAAGCGGTCATCATAGGACCGGAGTATTTGGAACAAGTACAAGCTGAGGTACAACAAATCCGAGCCAATATGAAGGCAGCCCAAGATAGACAGAAATCCTATGCGGATGTGCGACGACGCGACCTTGAGTTCGCCGTGGGCGACCAAGTGTTCTTGCGTGTCTCACCTATGAAGGGTGTCTTTCGATTTGGCCAGAAGGGCAAACTGAGCCCGAAATTTGTAGGCCCGTATGCCATTACCGAGAGGATTGGAGCCGTAGCTTATAGGCTAGCATTGCCTGAAGAATTGGGCGTGTTCATGATGTCTTTCATGTATCACAACTCAAGAAATACATAGCCGATCCCTCTCATGTATTAGAACCCGAACATCTATCCCTATAGCCGACGATGAGATATGTCGAGACTCCATGGCGAATCCTTGATACAAAGACAAGTGACACTCGCCATAAATCTGTACGAATGGTGAAGGTCTTGTGGTCTAACCACGATGTCGAGGAAGCGACTTGGGAATTAGAGGACCATGAAGGCGAAGTACCCGAATCTGTTTGTAGACTAGATGTCTAGTATCCGTATAGCACGGAGGGTACGGGGCGTACCCCTTTTAAGGGGGGTAGAGCCTTTTTGCTTTTGCATTGCTTCGGGTTAGCATTGCATAGTGTGTAAGTATTGTAATTGTATTTTGGTTGGCACATGTAGTGCTAATTGTATGGTATTGGCACAAAGTAGTGCTAGTAGTATTCGGTATGTAGTACGATGTGTATGGTATGTATGTAATGAGCAATGCATTGTGTGTACGGTATATGACACGAATGACATTGTGAAGTATTGCGAATGTATTGTGGAATGTATGAATTGGATGGAGCATTGTGTGGTATTTGAATGAAGTATGTATGGATTGAGTATTGCGTATGGTATTTGAACTAAGTAGGTGGCATGGTATCTGAATTGCGTATGCTGGTAGTGTAAGAATTGTGAACACCTTGTAAGGTGGTAGTAGAATGTATTGTGGCAATTGGCTTGCCAAATGAGTAGAAATGGTAAACGTAACCTTGAGCAACTTTGAGGGCAAAGTTTCTTAAGGGGGTAGATTGAAATACCCCGTAATTAAAAACAGTGATTAATTAGGCTAAATACTTTTAAAGGCTTAATTACACTTAAAAAAATACGAGGGAACAAATCCCGAAGAAAACGGACCTTTAAAATGGGTTAAAAGCATAAACGAACCTTAAAGCGCGTTTTTCGAGGAAACCGGGAAAACGTGACTTTAAGCGGGTCAAATAGACTCGTAACAATTTTGGTCAACTAAATAGTCACTAATAAATATTAGTGAAGCTTTAGAACCAATAAAATTAATTAAACGAGAAAATTCCGGAAAACGGGTCCGGTTAGTAAAACTGTAACAACCGGTAAGTTGTGGGGTGAGAATGCAAATAAAGAAACTTAGTGTGTCCACTTGCAAATAAAAATGTAAAATCTGTGTGTGTGTGCATATGTGGACCGATTTCCCCCCTCTCTCATTTATTAATTGTTCCTAATTCACTAGAGGACAAAACAAATAAGTAAAAGGCAAAAAGGGAGTCTCTCTCCTCACTCCCCTCACCCTCACTCACGTTTTGCACCCCTCTCTATTCTCTCTATTTCTTCTTCTACCTTGCGACATTCATGGAGCTTTGAAGAAACTCACACAACTCCCTCCTTCTCTCCTCTGTTAACCCTCAATCTTGCTCCAAAAATTACAAAATTAGTACCATTGGAATCCCCTTGCAAAGGAGAACACTTTCCTCCTTTCAAAAATCCAAAAGCCCATTTTCGATTTTATGGGTGTTTACCATTTGGAGATTTGAAGCCACCATTAGAAGCACCTTCACCTCCTTATCATCTTGAGGTAAAAAGAAATTCGAAAATCCATCGTTTCTAGCTCTCATTCGCATTTTAAGAATTTTTCGGTTTTGAATGTCTTGTTCTTTTGCTTCAGCCGAATTTTGGCTCTTCCTTGGGCTAGGAATATTGTTCTCTTACTAGTCAAGAACTCCATTCATCCATTGAAAGGTAATACCCTTGTCTAAACCCTAAAACATTAAATTCTAGGGTTAGAGTAAAATGAATGCTAAATGGTTGTGTATGTGTTGTGGGCTGTAGCATTTTGTGTGTGTGAACCCTTTGGAACCGAGAACAAAGGAGAAGAAAGAAGAAGAGGAAAGGAAAGGAAAGAAAAAAAAACTAGCAAGACAAGGTAAATTCTCTTACCTTGTGTTAGTTTGTGTATTGTATTGTAACAGTTTTTAGTAGTGAAATGAGTAATGGAATTGAGTAATAAGTAGTAGCAATGTGGTAGTGTATTGAGAATTGATAATGTAACAGTTTTGAAGTATTTTAAATGAAGTTTAAAAGCTTGGGAAAACCATGGGTAGTATGTGTATGTGTGCAGGATTTTATTGTTGTTGTAGTAGTATTGGAATATGAGTATAATGTATTGAGTAAACAGGTTGTGAGAATGTGAACTTGTGAGCTGAAATAGTGTGTGGGGAATGTTAGAAAAATAGGGGAGACTATGTCAAATTTTGTGTAGGAATTGAGAGGACTTAAATGTTTGAGAGGAGGAGGTAACCTAGGTGTGTATTTGAGGAGTATTTTGTGGTGTGAAACAGATTTGGAAAGGAGTGCGTAAGGGAATGGAACTAGGATGTGAACTAGTGTATTTAAGATGCCGAGAGTGACATTAGTGGAGGGAGTATGAGAGTACAAGAGTTAAGATGAAAATCTGTAGCATGAGAAGGAAAACAAAAATCTGTAGCATAAGTAGAATAAAACTGATGCAAGTGTTGGGAAGAAATGGAGAAAAATTGTGTAAGTGGAGTAGGGATTGAGTAGTAGGAGCGGGGGATGAATTAAGGTGATTTAGAGTGTGTAAGTAGTGCTAAATCATGTGGGGAAACATTGGTAAAGATTGGGGAAACAATGGGTAAAGAAAACACCCAAAAACAGATTTTAAAACTGAAGTACTGGGCCGGACCGACCTTAGGACCGAACTTGCAAGGTCGGTCGAGCCCAGACTTACAAGACGGGAAACCTTCTGGAATCGACCGACCTTGCGACCGGACTTGCAAGTTCGGTCGGACCAGAGAATTCTCCCATCTGAAACCTTCTGGAATGGACCGAACTTGCGACGACCGGTCGGTCGGCCAGAAAAATTTCGGTAATGCAAGCTACTGGAATGGACCGACCTTGCGACCGGACTTGCAAGGTCGGTCGGGCTAAAATTTTCAAAGACGAAACTTACTGGAATGGACCGACCTTGGGACCAGACTTGCAAGGTCGGTCGGCCCTGGAATTTCACCCGAGGTAGTCTACTGGAATGGACCAGACTTGCAAGGTCGGTCGCAAGTCCGGTCGAGTCAAAAAAAAATTTTAATTATATGATTATAGTAATCATATATATATATATATATATGCCTATATATCTACATGCATATATGTAGTAATACACCATTAATGAAGTAAAAATGGTAAGAAAGTAAGTAAATTTGTAAGAAAACAAGTTTATGGGGTAGTAAAGAAAAGAATGGTTTTATAACCAAGTATGAATGTAAAGAAGTAGTAAGTATACATTGAAAGTATCAATGAAGGAGTAAGTTAGATCAATAATAGATCATTGATCATACTACTTCATGTATGTATAGGAATCAAATAGTTGATCTCCAAAGGAACCGGTAGTACGTATTCGACGGTGAACGGTATGATTTCTTCATGCCTTGTATCCTAACTTGGTTACCCCGATTTGTGTGCTTATGTGATCACCAACAAGATAAATGCATGAATCGGATTTATATTACACATAATTGTGTTTGATACTATATTGTTCTTGTTTATTGCTCTTGAACACTTAGTTTGTATAATTCATGAAATGAATGAATAGAAATGAAGTGTATGTGTAAATATGAGTACTTGTGTAGTATATGTATGTATGGAAGTAAGTATGGACTTCTACTAATTCCTAACAACCTAACTCCTAACATGAGTAATGAGTATAATGGAATGAGTAGAAGCCCGATATAGTTTCGGCCACGCGTGAGGATAAGGAGACACAAGAGGTTGGATCCGAATCCTGGCTATAATCTTTTCCATGGACCAAATCCCTTGAATGGGTAGCATCCTGGATTAGTGAGCCACCCTAAAGCCCGGTGGTGGGATGTAGTAATCCCTGCCCAGAGGTCATACCGACTTAACTGGAAGTAAAGTATGTAAGAAGTAAGTATTGTATTTGTATTGGTCTTGACTATTGTAAGTCATTGACCCGGAGTAAAAGTATTGAACACCCGATTAACCCGGGTGTGTAATAAGGCTAACAAGACCTTTGTATGTATTGGAGAATTGTATCTCCGTGTTGCGGTGAGTATGGTAAGTATGAATGAATGACTTGTATCGTATTCCTTGGATGTATTGTATGTATGTATGCTTGGTAAAATGAATGTATTGTATTGTATTGTATAAATCATGTATGTATGTATGAATGAAACGAACCGCATGTACTCGACCAAATAGTTGGCGTACCCTCGCTAGTACGCGGGGTATGCGGTTATCATATGCAGCGTAAGCTGACCCCCTAGGGGGAATGTTTTTACTCCACAGGTACCCGCAAAGCGTGAAGGTAAAGTAAGGTCAAGATGTGATTCTTTTTGGAGTAGTAGTAGGAATGAAACGGTGTACTGAGTTGTACACGGCTAAGACCCCTTTTGAGTAGCCGGTGTACCATGTGGTACACCTTTTTGGATATTGAAACCTTGATTGGATAGTAAGGAGAGGATGTATAAACTCTTCATTTTTGGGAAGTAGTCATTGAAATGTAAATCATATATCCAGTGTACTCGGTAATCAAATGTAAGTAAGTATTTGGATTGTAAGGTAAGTAGTATGTATGCATCTATTCTAATCGTCAGACCGATACGGTAAGTAGTGGTAGCCTTGTTAACCTTGGATGGTTAACGACATTGTATCACCCGCCGGGAGTAGGTAAGTATTCCGCTGCGAGTAAGGTAATTATGGGAATGATTAGAGGATAATGGAAGGATTAGCGGTTGGGGTGTTACAGTCGTAGTATAAATTTTCAAACCCGGAAGTCACTGGAATGGACCGACCTTGGGTAAGGTCGGTCGGTAAGGTCGGTCGACCCAAAACTTGTAAAAAAAAAACAAACAAGGTGTGTCGTAAGTAGCTAACCCTAAGGGGTATGATGAAGGTAATCAAGGGTAGGTTTAAGCAATAAAACATGTCATATAATCATGCTGGATGCTTAGTAAACCGGGAGTTAAATAAGTTAATTAGCCGACATTATTAATCATGTTTAGGAACAACGTTTGGCGGGACTCGTACGCAGCAAGGACCAAGGTATGGTTTTGTTGTAGTCTGTTGCCTACCGGTTTACACCGGCTTGTGTTTGTTTGTTTTCTGTGTGTTTATGACCTTGTAAGACTTAAGTCATGAAATGAGTTTATAGTTGTTAATATTATTGTATCGGTATGATATGTCTCATGTCCCTTGTGTGTGTGTGTGTGTCTAACTAGACTCTAACACTTGTGAATTAATTTACTAAGTTTCAATAATGGGACTATTAACAAGTGCAAACCGGGGAGTGAGGAGTCCGGTCGTTCCGGCCACGCGTGTGAGTATGGGAGTCGATGTCATAAGCGGTTCGATTCTCTTTATATGTTATGGTTGTTTTCCTTTTTGGTTTCCAACCTTCCCTTTAGCCTAACCAAGGCTATTTCACTGACTCACGTCGGGCCATAGGGGCATACTATGTTCGGTGTGCTAGGATTACTATATCCGACGCACCTTGGGGTTAAGTTATTTGTTCAATCTAACAGGACGGTAACGAGTTATGTAACGAGCTTAGCATGAGTTTGGCAACATTCTCTAGGCTCTTCATGTAATCTAACTATGTTGGTTCGGTTCCTAAAGGGAATCATTCTTGTTATGTTATGTGTTGTTGTGCTATGCAATATCTCTTGCTATGCTATATATATGTTGTATGTTAAAATCAATGCCATGTTATCATGACAAATAGTTGCACGTATCCCGGTAGCCGATGGGCTGCGTGTTAACCATACCAGCCAAGGGTTGCTGACCCCCTTTGGGGCTCCATATTTATTTGCAAGATGAGGATCGAAGAAGCGGAATGGCTTTAGATCTTAGGTTATGATTACTTTTGGTATATTGGATGTTGGGCCCGGGATGCGCCTGTGCTCCCATGGCAATATATTTTGGATCCGTTGTGGTTACAATGGCGGTATATTGACGGTTTACAGTGATGGGTTGTAATTAAATACTCGGTATTGTTGATTATGTATTTACGGTTATTAGTTCTATGCTCGAGAGTCTAATCATCAGACCGGTACAAACGTATGTATTCTGCCTAGTTAGCCACGTGGGTGGCTAACGGCGTGTAACACCAACCGTTTAGTTATTGTTTTGGTTGTTTAATTCCGTTGCGATTTCGGTTAATTGTTAAGTGCGTAGTAGGGGTGTTACAAAAAGTGGTATCAAAGCGAAGTATCGCTCTGATAACTAGAATACCGAGCTTAGAAATAAACCGAGTTAGGAAATCTAGCTATAGTTATTGAAGTGAGCAATTATGAGAAGGTAACACTTACTAAGGTGGAAATACTTAATGTCGGGGAAGCGTTACGACCGTTGGAACAAATAGTGAGCAAGCATAATGCTAATGAATGTTCGTGTTGTGGAATTCAGAGTCAGGTAGAACACTGTAGGTGGTAGAGGCCGCGGGCGTGACATTTGTGATACCGGGAACCAGGGAGAGAATACTACGGCACAAGTCATGGCCGACGCTGTAGCGGCCGCCGTAGCCCAGATGGTCCCGCATTTAGTTGCTGCGATGCAGTAGGGGCAATAGCCCGAAGTTCAGCCACCACTGCCACCGCCACGAGAGACCAACTAGGTCAAGGCGTTGGCTGATTTGAGACCCCCGTCGTTTAGTGGGGAGACCGACCCTAGTAAGTTGGAGGCGTACATCTCCGAGATGAAGACCGCCTACGAGACCTTGAATGTGCCTGATGAGGTCAAGGTACGTCTTGCCACCTACTACCTGAAGGGTTCGGCACAGAGTTGGTGGAAGCTGGTACGAGAGGGCAGAGTTACTGACCCTACCTTTCAGTGGAGGGAGTACACGGCTCTGCAGTGAGCTAAGTACTACCCGATACATGTGCAAGAGGCCAAGCGCCTTGAGTTGGATAGTTTGAGACAAGGGGACAAGATGACGGTAGATGAGTACTACTCCGCCTTCATCCGACTTATCCACCTGCTACCAGATCTGGGTTACTCAGACCGGATACTGGTAAACCGTTTCTACAACGGACTCAGCTACCGCCTACGCTACGGTATGGGGCCAACCGGATATACTACTTTGCAGGAGTGCTATCATGCCGCAGCTATAGTAGAGATCACCGTCCATCTGAGGGACGAGGAGAATGCGCTCAAGCGCAAGGCCACGAGCGAGGGCCAAAGCACACAAGGGTACGGGGGAGGAAAGAAGAAGAAGCATTACCCCCAGACCCAGAAAAAGGTCAGCAACAGGGTGGCAAGGGCCAAGCCCCGACCACCACTGCTGAGGAGCCGTTGCAGCTCACCTATGCATATGCGGCTAAGCCCCTACGCTCTCAACCATTCAAGGGTAACTAGTTAATTCTGATTACCGAGTCTAAGTGTGTGATGTTATAATGTGAAGTGTGTACTAAATGTGTGATGTGTTAGCAGCTAGCGCGGGTTCTGTATCCGATCACCACTACTACTGCAAGTGGTGTAACGGAGACTACCCCGACAAGGACTGCAAGGGCAACGATGTGCAGTGCCGATTCTGCAAGAAGATGGGGCATCGTGACTACAAGTGCTTCCAGAACCCGAATGGCAGAAACTACATGCCTAAGGGATAGTGGAAGGGTAAGGCCGCCGCGACCACCGATGGCCCAAAGACGGCCAATCAGCCCCCACAGATCAGAGGAACACTAATTCCCAGAAGAGGAAGGGGTCGGGATCCGGCAAGGCCGCCCTGTATGTGGTGGACCGGTCTGAGGCACCAGGATCCTCTTCTAGACCAGGTACCGCTAAAACCGTTGAGTGAAATAAGTGATTGCATACCGCATTCCCTGCATGCGTGTTAGTGAGTTTAAATGTACAACCATGTAAATAATGAGTTAAAGTATAGTGTGAAAACCACCTAAAATAGGTAATTCTAAACCTTAGGAACCTTCAATATCTGTTACCCAATCCCACCCGCACCAAACCCCGAAGAGACAACTATCAGCATCACCGATTACCCAATGGAGCAATGTCAGGTCATCCAGCCAGGTATGATACTCTTAAGCGGATACCTGACCCCGGAAGCGCAAATCCATATCATTCGGCGGTGCAACGAGCTAGGAGAAGCACCTGGAGGTTTTACACACCTGAGTACCCGAGCGGATCAAGAATGAAGTTGAAGATGATGTGCATGGGTAAGGACTGGAACCCTTACACCAAGACATATCAAGATGTGCGAGCAAAAGATGGAGAAACAGTACCGAGGATACCTGAGGAGTTCCTTGCGGCGTTAACCACGTCGTGGGAATTGCTCAGCAAGTTGAATCTGATCCAATTCCGAATGTTAAAGCAGATTTATGTATTGTGAACTTCTACCATAATGGTGGACGGTTAGGTTTACACCAAGATAAGGACAAAACACCCGAGTCTCTAAGTAAGGGAGTACCCGTGGTGTCTTGGTCCATTGGTGATACCGCAGTGTTTGTGTACGGTGAGCAGAAGCGTGCTGATCTCGCAAAGAAATTAGTGTTGAAGTCAGGAGATGTGTTAATCTTGGGTGGACAGTCAAAGATGTTATACCACGGTATCAAGGAAATGAAACTGAATACCGCACCTTCGACAATGATCAATGCCACACATATGAAACCAGGACGTTTGAATTTGACTTTCAGACATTTTTAAGCCTTGTGCAATTATGTAATGTGTTAAGCTAGTGTATGTTAAGGATGTTGTATGTGTTAGTTATGTCGGCAATGTAAACCAACATATGGTGTAAAAAGTATGTTGATGAATAAAGAAGATGTGTTTTGGAGAATGTCGACCGTGTTGTTACTGTATACTTACGAAGTTTGTGAACTGTATTAGGCTGTGCACTCGGAACGGGAGGTATACTGGGTGTGAGCCTCGATTTTAAACCCTATCCTATGTTGATTAAAGTTGATTAGGATATAATCGGGTTTTAGGTCCACTTATAACCTAAGATTAATAACTATGTCATAAAACAATAATTATTAAAACCTAAGCTACCTCACTGGAACCTATTATGAGTCGCCACCTAATTTTAACCTAGATCAAATTAGGAAAGGAGAGTTCGGGTTCGGGGGCTTGATATTCGACTTAATTAGGGTTCAAATTACTTTCATTACCCTTCCTAGGTCGTTTTTCCTCTACTTGGTTTAATTACGGCTTTCTACAAAGTTGTTTTTAACCTAGGTGCGCGCTTCTGTTTTTTTTATTTTTAAAGTTTTTTGATAGAAAATTAAAGTGGAAATTAAAATTACCTAAACTAGGGTTTCAGAGACAGAATTATGTCAAATTTTGTTTCCGTCCGTAACCACGGACCTAATGTTAGAGACCACGGACCCCAGTTAACCTATATGAAAATAAAACTCGAATTAAAAGAAAACAGAAAATTGTAAAGTCCGGGGCCACGGACAGGCTGTTCGTGGGCCCGGACATTATTAGAAAACCTAAATTTTTAAAATTTAAAAATCCCGCCGCCGTCCGTGGGCGTCCGAGCTTACGGACAGGGAGTCCGGGACCCCGGACATGACGTCCGTGGGTGCGGACCGCCCTCGGACGGCGGCGTTGAGGCTGTTCCCGAGGGTGTTTTTGGCTCAAATTTTATGGGTGTGTATCCTGAAAGATGTACAAGACGTTAGTGATTGAAAGTTTTCAATTTGAATTCGAATTAAGCACGAAACTTGGTAAACAAGTTATTGGACAGAAGCTTAAACAAACAGCAATACAGAAGCGTACGAAGATTAGTTTGAACCAAAATTTGATAGAGAGTTAATAAGGTCGTGAGGAATTAGAAAAGTAGAGTTGTAACCTGTTTTACCTTCGAATTCAAGATGATTCTTCACACCGGGATTCGTTGAGTGCTTCGTTGATGGCAGACCCGAAAGGATTTCGAACCAAGCTTCTGGTTGTTGGTTGTTCTTGCTGTTCTTCACGTTTTGGTGGTGTTTTTGTGGGGTTTTGATGACTATTGGTGCTTTGGGATTGGAAAACGTGTTTATATGGTGATTTCGGGGGATTTTCGGTATGATTTGGGCGGCCGGGTGTTGGAAAACGTGGAGAGAGAGAGACGGCTGCCTTCTTTGAGAGTCTAGGGTTCTTGAGGTTCTCCTTTGATCATGGGATAAGGTTCCTTATATAGGCTTCCTTAAAGATAGAAAAATCCGGTAAAAACCAAGATTTACCGACGTTTTAGCTCAAGGGCTTCCAAAAGAAATTTGATTATAAAATTTTACACATGGGTAAAGGATGATATTTCTGATTTTTCTAAAGTGGAATCGAATTTTTTGGATATTGGGATATTTTTAAATTCAATTTCTCGTCAGATTCAATCAGAAATTGCTAGAAAATTATTGGAAATTCGAAAAATCAAAATTCCAACGCCATTATGCTTCAGATGTCATCCTCTATGATGGGTTAAAATTTCAAAGCATTTTGAATTGATTTGACCCTTATTTGGAGGAGAGAGAAAGCATATAGGGGGCTTAGGAGCCTTGAAAAATTACGAAAATGCCCCTGGAGATGACTAAGCTGTCCCTAGTACTCTGAAATGTGTCGATCGAACTGGGAACACGCGCTACTAGCCTATTAGTAGAGACTCTCTTCCGGGGGTTGAAATTTTAGGTATAACAGATTGCCCCCCGTCAACTAGACTTTGTAATTGAAATGAAAAGGCTAGTTGATGCTTGAGTGATACCCCCAAAATTTTGGATCTTAAAAGACCCCACATGCAATTGGAATCCGATAAATTGTGTCGAGCTGTTCTAAGGCGCTGACTACCTACGAGTAAAGTGGGAGGATGTCGAGCGATTCTAAGGCGTCGACCACCTAAAGGTAAAAATGAAGTGATGTCAGACTATTCTAAGGCGCCGACTACCTATAAGAATGATACGATGTCAAGCTATTCTAAGGCGTTGACTACCTATAATGAATGAAAAGATGTCAAGCTATTCTAAGGCGTTGACTACCTAAAATGTGAAATTGAGATAATGTCAAGCGATTCTAAGGCGTTGACAACCTAACAAGTGAAAATCGGGTGGTATGCAAATGCAAGGATGTTGAAATGCTAATGATGCTGATGATGCTGATGATGCTGTTGATGCTGACGATGCTGATGATGCTGACGATGCTGACGATGCTGACGATGCTGACGATGCTGACGATGCTCGGATGCTTCTGGGGACCGAAACCCGTTCCAATGCTCCTGGTTGGTATACTATGGGGACTTATTGCCTCTGCCCACCAACTGGGGTGCTGGGATAACTTCTAGATTACCAAGGGGACTTATTGCCACTGCCCACTAGTTGTTTCTCCCAAGAAGTTGACATAAAGGTGGGGACTTATTGCCTCTGCCCCGCCAACTTAGATCACGCTCTGTCTCGTACCTGTCTCGCACTGAAGATGATACTAGGTCTCGTACTGGTCTCGCACTAGATGATGACGCTCAGTCTCGCACTGATGAAGGTGATGGGTCTCGCACTGACGAATATGATGGTATCGTGCTGATGAAGATGCATGGTCTCGCACTGAAGAAAATGATGGGTCTCGCACTGAAGTCTCATATACTAAATGGATGAAGAAAAAGCTGGATTTCGCACTAATTCTGGGTCTCGCATTGGATGAAGATGCCGGGTCTCGTACTAAAGTCTTGAAAATGACGGGTCTCGAACTAAGAATGAGTCGGAAAGATAATGGTCTCGTGCAAATGATGAAAACTGATTACTGGAGTGCCAAACATGGTAATGACGATAAGATGTATGCAATCAAAATATATGAAGGATACTCGTTCAAAACAGGAAACTATTGGAAAAGGCGCCAAACCTGGCGATGTTGAGGTGTTATGCAAAAGTTGTAAAATGCAACTAAAGTGTTTGTTGGAAGCTTGCCAAAACAAGGAACTGTTGAAAAATGTGCCAAACATGGTAATGCTTGAGAAAACCCTACTGAAAAAGGAAAGTGGAATGATCATTTCCTGACTAAAAATTTCATATCTGCAACTTGTTTCTTAAGAAAATGAACATGCCGCTGGTGGAAGTGTGTGGTGTTTGTTGTGGTGTTAAAGGCTTTTTCCGGTGTTCAAGATTTGTGATAGACCTGGGATCAGGCTGTGATTTTGGATGGTGGTCGGGGCTATGACGGGCCTGATGTTTTTGTGGAGGTAAGGCCAATAACGGGCTTGAGAGTGTGTGTGTGGTGGTAAGGGCTTATGTGTGCCTGTGGTGGGACGGTGGTGCTCAAGCTTTGGGTTTTAATTGGTGTTGACATGGCAATTATTGGAACCAACAATTGCCCCCAGTATTTTTCCTTAGGACAATCTGAGCTAGAGTTCATGGCAATCGATCGTTCCGATCGATTGCCCCCAGTATTTTCTTTGATTAAACGTGCGAACAAGTCTCATCCTCACAGGGTCGAGGCTTATGCTTTGATGTGGTGCTTCCTAACCTACACTTGACGTGGCTGGTGTCTGCACTCATTTCTCGCTCATGATCATAACTTCTAGACCATTGAATTCGATATTTGATGGATTTACGCATTTGATCTGTTACTTTCACGTGGTTGGACACACAACTATCAAGTCGGAAGTCTTTAAAGCTTATAACGTGGCCATAGGGTGTGATGAAAGGCGACGGGATCATGGAGGGATATTTGAGGTATGTGGAGCTTAAATGGGTGACCAAAGCTGCAACTTGCGTCTGCTCTCGGATTCATCTTCCTTGTCTTGCAGTCGTCTGGCTTCTTCGTATTGATGTTATTTTCGAGCTTCTGGACCTGGACTTTTGAAATTGTCCTTTACACCATTTCTCTTTTTCATTTGGATTTATTCGAGGCACTTTGGGTTTGCCTTTTAATTTTATCCTTTCTTGACTTTGCCTTCGAGGTTCTTGTGTTTCCCGGTTTTGGGCTTCGAGAGCTGTTTTGATGTGAACTCTTTTGATCCTGTGTCACTCTGGGACCATTTGCGGATCGCTTCGTCATGCTGATAGCGGCATTGCTTCTTCGGACTGATGATAATGTTATCCGAGAGTCGGGCTCCTCGCTTCCTTTGGTCACCGGGTCGGACATTCATCATTGGCTGGGTTATTTTGTGGAGCTCATAATATCGAAAAGGGATATACGAAAGGCTCAACGGGGGTGCCTAGGGTTTAATGATAGGGTGTACAAGCTTTTGGCTATGTGGTGCTGTACCTAGGTGCTTCGTCATTCCTGATAGTTGTGCATCCGCTCTTTGTTACTTTTGCAGGTCTAAGAGTAAATTTACAAATAATCTCCTTCGGTCGGAGTTATGCCGTTTATCTTACCTCTGAATGTGGTCTCACCGGAGTCGTGTAAAAATGACACGTTCGCTCACTCATGGTTTTTCCACTCAAGACACTCTCGCGAGATTTTCACTCGGATACTCGTTCGCACATTTAAACAAAGATAAACTTAAACTTAGATTGCCCCCAGTATTAATCCAGGGTTTATGACGACAATTTGACAAATGTGGACTCCGAACCGCAATGTGGTTTGTTTAGGGGTGAGCTGTGGTGTTTAACGTGGCATGTTCAACTTTTAGAAACAAGAGACAAGTTGTTCTGTTCCATAGTCGGGAAATGATTACCCCGTGATTCCTTTTCCTTGAGAAACATTTTTGTTTCTTCTTTTCAATGAATGAATGAAAAATTGTTTGTACAGAAATTATGAAAATGGAACTATGATTTTATTTATGAATCATGAAAGAAACGTAAAGATTACAATCTAAGGTGACTGAAAACTAACTAAGAAAATAAGCTACTAGGAAAATTTGAAGATGCAAGAAAACATAAATAAAACGATCTGCATACTTAGAAAAATTGGACTCCTTGCTCGAGGAGGTCTTGAATCTTGTGCTTCAATGCTCGGCAATTGTCAACAAAATGGCCAGGCAACTGATGGTAGCGGCAGAATTGATTAAGATGCCTTCCCAAATGAGTGGTTCCTGGCCGAGGGGCCAAGGGCTGTAGCAAGTTTCTCTTCTGAAGCTCTTCAAACGCCTGACTTGGTGTTCGGCCAATGTTGATGAATTCCCTTTGCGATGAATCTCGGCGTGGTAAGGGTACCGTCCTAAAGTTTTGATGCAGAGCTCTAGGTCGTTGAACCACATTCACTTCTAGGAAACTGCTTTGAGCGCAAGCTACTGTCTGAAGATAAGCCTTTTCTGGTCCTGGCTTAGATAATTTGGAGCCGCTGTCGGAGTTTCTTGAGCACTCGAGCTCTAAACCTTCCTTATGAATCCTTTCCTCTAGAATACCGGCTTGTCCCATCAACATGTCCAAACTCGGAAAGTACATAAATTTTAGCTCATGGTTGTGTTGTTTTCGCATGTTCTCAATTATCATGCGGATTTGCTCCTGCTCCTCCATTCGGGTAGGCATGGCTGCAGCCTTTCTCCTCCAACGCTTGATGAAGTCAGACATGGACTCACCGTCTTTCTGTCGAGTTCCTGCCAAATCGATTATGGTGACCTCGAGGTTCTTAGCATACTCGAAATGATTTAGGAAAGCCTCGCAAACCTCCTCGTAGGTTTTGGTATTCATCTTCTGAGTGAGATACCAACGCTGAGGAGTCTCGTCTAGATAGCGTGCGAAAACTTTGGCTTTTTGCATGTCGTTGAGCCCTAAGATGGACATTTCCCGGTCGAACATGGCCAAATGAATTTGTGGATCCGAGGAACCCTTGTACAAAGCGAGTGTAGTGCAGACATTATATTGTGAGTGGTTTAAGTGGTGTAATTATTAAAAGAAAGAAAAGAAATTAAAACCCAAATAAACGTCGGGCTGCAAACAAATCCCGGTCGCAGTAGTATAGTGAAATGTAAGCGACCGGATATCGAACCACGGGACTAATATACATATTATAGTACCTAAGCGTGTCACAAAGAGGGGGATTAATTGACTTGTTAAATATGAATAAAAACAGTTAATAAAATTAACTAAGTAAGCAAATTAACTAAACGGGACTCTGGTTCAGATTAATATTATCTGCTTCTTCATGCTATTCCTACTGGTCTAATATAATTGTTTGGCAAAATTCCTTAAATTATCCTAAGGACTAAGTCATAGCCTCATAAGAACTCGTTTACCAGAAATGCCCGGTCTAATCAAGGTTCGAGCACTCTTATGTAAACGGACATTAAATTCCAGGAAATATTGCATCTGAAAATACTAACTCATTAAATCATAATAGAGCTTTCTCCAGATTTACGGCTTAATCAACCTATCTATTTATCACCTGGTTGATCAAAATAGACTTAGCAAGCAATTTAATAAATCATGACATTTATTAAAAAGGCGAGAGTGAGCTTTAAACGTACAAACTTCATTAAATTTAAACCAGTAAAACATTGCATAATTAATACAGATATAATAATTATTCCCAAAGCGAAAGTAAACTAGCCTACATATTAAATAGAATAACAGAAACAAGAATGATAGAAACATCCGTAATCATCCGTCTCGCTCTGCTATTTTGTATACGTAGGCTAGAGGTGGATTTAGTGGACTGTAAAATAAATAAAAATGGAGAAGGCGGAAGGAAGAAAATGAGATGGTGCGTGAATTGGAACCCAGAGGAACACGGAAGGAGCCTCCGGAAGGACATGGAGAAGGTAAGCTGAGCCTTGTATTTATAGAGGAAGAGAATCAGTAGAGGAGCAGCTCGTTGATTGAGCTTGCTGATTGAAGCTCACTGATTGCAGGGGACAGGACAACGCGTGAGTATTTTCTGGTAGGCGCCGTCTGAAATGGCGGATCAACTTGCAGAGCGAGTCGGGAAGAAGATAACCCGTTTAGATCTGTATTTTACACACGTCCGCTTCATGTCCGCCCTATATTAGGCGGTTGTATGCTTTGTGACCGCCTCATACTAGGCGGTTGCCTAGGCGGTTGCAGCATTTACGTAATCCTCTCTGTCCTCTTAATACAAGGCGGTTTTGTATGGGCGGTTGTCCTCTTCTTGTCCGCCCATTACAAGCGGTTGCAGAGGAGGACACACCACTGCTACTATCTTGTTTTATCCCTATAAACTGTGTGTTTTAGGTATTTTCCTACAATTTAAACATAAATACATCAGTAAATATAACAACCATAATTATAGGAAAAACCCTAGATAAGTGCGAAACATTACTAAAAATGCTGCAATTAAAAGGTGATTAAACCCTAAAAGTCTATATATTGCACTTATCAACTTCCTCACACTTGACTTTGCTTGTCCTCAAGCAAATAAGGAATATAATTATCTCTAAGCCTTAATAATAAACAAGATTAAATAAGTGTAGAAGGGAATTTAGACAAAGGACAATTGAAAGAATAATTCTGCTCTTGAAGTAGGTTTTTATAAACAGTGAAGAAGAATAATTTAATAAAAGCATAGAAAAACTAGACTGTAGAAAACAAGTTAGATTAACCTGGGATTTTCAACCAATTTCATCACAACCGGATGACAAGGGGTGTGAAGTAATGCCTTATTCCGCAATACCTTTCAACACCACGTACTCATGTTCATAAACATAAATTGCAATTTATTTATAATTTTTTTGAATGTGCAAATTGGTATATACAAAGCACATATTATTTTATATTTATTTTTTTTTTTTGAATTGCATTATTTTTCTGTACCCCAGACTTTTCTCTCTATCCTTGTAGCGGTGTTGGGTCTTCTATCCCAGATCACGAGACCTTAGGTAGATAGGTGATAAAGCACCCCAAAAACTTAATAACCAGATAGACGAGGCCTGTTTGGTTAGAAAAAATCATAAACAGCGGAGGACCTTGTCTTTATCCTTCTCTTTCCTTGACTTTCCACATATTTCCATAATCCCAAGCTAAACTAAATTGATTTTTACAACTAGCAGATCTATCATTTTTCGAGTAAAAATAGAGTATTTTGATGGAAAATAATTTTATACAAACTCCTTGAAATAAAACTACCTTTCAGTTGTCACTTGACATAATTTCAGACACTTCTACAATTATTTTATCTCATTTTTATCAATTTTTTTAAATTTAGGCAGTTTAGAGTAGCAAAAAGTGAGTGTGGCATTATCGAACTACTGTCATATTTTCAGGGAAAGGTCTCTCCTTCCTCACACTTAAGAGGAGCAATGTCCTCATTGTTCAGAATTAAAATCAAGAAAATGACCTTTCAAATTATGACAGACTCATAAAGGATTAAATAAATACGGGTTGAATATTAATAAAATAAAGGAAGAACTGAAACTCCCCTTGTATCGTAGATTGAGGAAGGTATCCTTCCTCACACTTAGAGCTTTGGCAGGGGTGAGACGTCCCTCACACTTGAGTTTGCGCAAGTGTTCAACCCAAGATATTGAAATTCCAAAGCAACTGAGGTTGCTTTCCAAAGGTGAGTTCAGCTATATATTCAACATAGAATTGATTCTGAAAAGAAAATCATATATAGCCAGCAGAACTCCAAATGAACCAAAAGAAAATTACTAAATGAAAAATATAAATAAAAATTCATAAAATAAAAACATAAAGTACCATACTGTTACCTTCCTGAATAAATCAAATGTTAGCACAAGGTTTAAACAGTAATATTCTACAAAAAGTCAGAGAAATATAAAATGAAATGAAAATAACAATAAAATAAAATCACTGTGGTGGTGGTGGAGGCTGTGCAGGTCCCTGGCCTGACTGAGCGAGGAGACGCTCTAGGAGCTGAGCGGTCTGCGCATTCTGCTGCGCTGTCTGTGCATGCATCTCATCACTCCGGTCTAAGCGCTGGTGCACCCGCGACTGCTCAGCCAGCATCCTCTGCTCGAAGCTCTCAAAGCGCTGATGCAACTGCTGCTGCATCTGATGGAATGCCTGTAGCTGACTCTGTGGATCGATCGAGTAAGGTACAGGAGCTGGAGTCTGCATCACATCAGTAGTAGGCACGTAGGGCTCCTCTCCCTGTGCAGTGTCAGTAGACGGGTGGTCGGGAACAGTAGAAGGTGTAGCTCCCGTAGAGGCTCCTGCTGCTGTGGATGAAGCAGTGGAAGACCGGGCAGCGCTACCCTTCACCCAAGTACCGTCGTCTAGGCGCGTAAAGCCCCAGCGTCGCGCAGTCAGCAGTGTGACAGGACGCTCTCCTGTCCTGAGCTCAACAACTCGTGTGATAGCTGTGGGAAGGACAGTGAAGAGGTGGTACCAGATCAAGAAGGGGAAGATGGGAGTGATCTTCTTCTTCTTCGTCCTCAGATAGGACACCACCTTGTGGAGCTGGCCAAACATAATGTGGCAGAAAGAGAGGCGCTGAGCAGGTGGGAAGGGAGCGAGGAAGTAGTCAAGTAGGGCGCAGTCCTCATCAGACGCATCGTGTGCTGCAGAAGGGCGAATCTGATGGCCTATGATGTCCAAAAGAAGCCTCTGCTGCAATGTAGTGAAGGTCGCGAAAGGGAGGACTTCCTTGTCCTCCTCCCCTCTATGTCGGATCCTCCGACCTACGTCCTGAAGCCATCGGGTCTTAGACATGTGCATGTGATCGTCAGTGAACCCCCGGTGATCTTCAGGACCAATCTGGAGCTGTAGGACGTATGAGATCGTGATGGGTGTGATCTCCACTGGATGATGGCGCACGTAAGAGGTGATGCTCAGGTTTCCTGCCCGAGCATTCGCATAAAACTCCCTCACGAGCTCCTCCCCGAAAACTCCTGCTCCTAACTTCAGGACCATAGAAAGTCCATGTCTAGCAAACAGGGTGTCCACCCCTGCAGCCTCTACTAACTCAGGAGCATACCTCCTCTCCATGATGAGGTCCTTGCCTAGATCGAACCAGGCACGGGCCTCTGCTGAAATAAACCCGTCATCCCGAAGATCCGGATGACGAAGAGGAGCAGATGAAGATGATGCTCCGGGGCAGTTGCCACCACGTATACGAGGCATACTAATATATTATTTAAAATTAAAAGCAAACAACATTAACAGCATAACAATTAATATTAAATATTAAACAAAGTAATAACAACATGAACATTTAACGAGATATTAGCAACATAAAAATCAACAAAAATTATCAAACAAATAAAAATAAAAACAACATTAAAAATTAACAAAAAAATAAACAAGCAATAGAAATATGAAAAATAAATAACAACGTCATTAAGATTTAACAAATATTAATAAACAAAAATTAACATAAAAATTAATATTAATAGCAACATAAATATTAATATTAAAAATAACATAAAAATTAACATTATTAACAAAGCATTAATATTAGACATAAATATTTTCATAATTATAACAAAGATAGAAAACTAGTAAAATAATTAAAATAACACAAACAAAAATACAAATAAAAATAAACAGTTAAATTCTGTCGAAAATTCGACAGAGTTTCCCCTAAATTTCTTCGATTCTCCACAAAAATTTCAGTCAGATTCAAGGTTTTTAGTACCGTTACCTATCAAATTTGTAAATAATAACCTAGAATCATAATCTACTTTTTCGTTTAATAATCAAGGCTAAATAAAATTGAATAATGCTAGTTCTAACAACAAATTTTCGTAATTAGCACACATCAATTTGAATTCAACAAAAAGCACCCAAACTAAGTGTATTATGTAAAGATTTAACCTTGTGTATGTAGATTATAACAATTATAGGACAAATTCGAGACAAATTAGCAATTATAATTCGAAAATTTCGAATTTGGGAATCTAGGGATTCGAAACTTCAGCTCCTAATTTCTCCTAATGTAGTTCACCATTTACAGATTTGAAGTTATAGAAACGTAAGGAATTGAAAAACGAGCGTTTCGGTACCAACCTTGTAAAATTTGATGAAGAAATGAGGAAGTTGTGCTGATTTGAGGGGGAGGGCGATTCGGTGTTCTTCGTCCTTCTCTGTATCGGGCTCGAGCAGTTTCAGAATTGGGGAAGAACAAGTATAACTCGAAACGCGGCGTTCTTTTTTTTTTCTGGAATAGCCACGTCCGCCTTATATGAGGCGGTCAGGGAGACGGTTGCGAGGCGGTTTCAGAGACAACCGCATGATATAGGGCGGTTGTCCATGCGGACAACCCCCTGTATCGTATTTTTTTTTTCCGATTTCTTCCTTATTTTAACTACAAACAAAACACTAAAAATCATAATATATGTTAGAAATAAAAATGACATATAAATATAAGTTAGTAATTAGATAACATAAATTATAAGTTAGTAGTTAATTACATAAAATTAAATGTTAAGGACAATGGAAATTAAATGTTAAGGACAATGGAATATTAAATGTTAGAGACAATGGAAATTAAATGTTAATAAGAGTTAGAAGTTAGATGTCAGAAGTTAGATGTCCGAAGTTAGATGGCCAAAGTCAGGTGTCCAATTGTCCAAATGTCCAATTAATATTAACAGATTATTTAGATAATTAATATTAACAAAATATAGAAAATTAATATTAACAATAACGAAAATAATATAGAAATATTATTAACATATTAAAGAACAAATATTTATAATTAACAGGTGAATAATCCGGGCTTAGGAACTAGAATAAATCTAGTCCCCGGCAACGGCGCCATTTTGCAGACGTTATATTGTGAGTGGTTTAAGTGGTGTAATTATTAAAGAAAGAAAAGAAATTAAAACCCAAAATAAACGTCGGGCTGCAAACAAATCCCGGTCGCAGTAGTATAGTGAAATGTAAGCGACCGGATATCGAACCACGGGACTAATACATATTATAGTACCTAAGCGTGTCACAGAGGGGGATTAATTGACTTGTTAAATATGAATAAAAACAGTTAATAAAATTAACTAAGTAAGCAAATTAACTAAACGGGACTCTGGTTCAGATTAATATTATCTGCTTCTTCATGCTATTCCTACTGGTCTAATTATAATTGTTTGGCAAAATTCCTTAAATTATCCTAAGGACTAAGTCATAGCCTCATAAGAACTCGTTTACCAGAAATGCCCGGTCTAATCAAGGTTCGAGCACTCTTATGTAAACGGACATTAAATTCCAGGAAATATAATTGCATCTGAAAATACTAACTCATTAAATCATAATAGAGCTTTCTCCAGATTTACGGCTTAATCAACCTATCTATTTATCACCTGGTCTGATCAAAATAGACTTAGCAAGCAATTTAATAAACTCATGACATTTATTAAAAAGGCGAGAGATGAGCTTTAAGCGTAACAAACTTCATTAAATTAAAACCAGTAAAAACATTGCATAATTAATACAGAATATAATAATTATTCCCAAAGCGAAAGTAAACTAGCCTAACATATTAAATAGAATAACAGAAACAAGAATGATAGAAATCATCCGTAATCACTCCGTCTCGCTCTGCTATTTTGTATACGTAGGCTAGAGGTGGATTTAGTGGACTGTAAAATAAATAAAAATGGAGAAGGCGGAAGGAGAGAAATGAGATGGTGCGTGAATTGGAACTCCAGAGGAACCACGGAAGGAGCCTCCGGAAGGACAATGGAGAAGGTAAGCTGAGCCTTGTATTTATAGAGGAAGAAGAATCAGTATAGGAGCAGCTCGTTGATTGAGCTTGCTGATTGAAGCTCACTGATTGCAGGGGACAGGACAACGCGTGAGTATTTTCTGGTAGGCGCCGTCTGAAATGGCGGAATCAACTTGCAGAGCGAGTCGGTGAAGAAGATAACCCGTTCAGATCTGTATTTTTACACATGTCCGCTTCATGTCCGCCCTATATTAGGCGGTTGTATGCATTTGTGACCGCCTCATACTAGGCGGTTGCCTAGGCGGTTGCATGCATTTTACGTACTCCTCTCTTGTCCTCTTAATACAAGGCGGTTGTAGGGGCGGTTGTCCTCTTCTTGTCCGCCCATTACAAGGCGGTTGCAGAGGAGGACACACCACTGCAACTATCTTGTTTTAATCCCTATAAACATGTGTGTGTTTTAGGTATTTTCCTACAATTTAACACATAAAATACATCAGTAAATATAACAACATAATTATAGGAAAAACCCTAGATAAGTGCGAAACATTACTAAAAATGCTGCAATTAATAAGGTGATTAAACCCTAAAAAGTCTATATATTTTGCACTTATCATGTAGGCAGCTTCAGCTTTGGGGGAAGATCAACTTCAGGATACGACGCCGTGGAGAAATAATCGAATCCAGCTGGTTTGTTGGCTTTCTCTATGCGCTCAATCCTTTTAAAAACCCTTTTAACCTCTACAGCTAGTTGGATGTCAGGAACATCCTTCCCCACACGTGTTTGAGGATCTTGGGCCCTAACGGAGTCAATCTCGATGTAACTACGGTTAAGATTTTCATCCACAAGCTTTTCCAGAGTGTGCTGATTTGTCTCCTGGAGATTAGCCTTACTCCTCAATTCCTTGACAATGGACTCCAAGACCTTGCACCTTTGCTGCTCAGCGGCCAACTGGGCATCCGTGTTGATCGGATTTCCTTCTTCTACCATATCTGGATTCGGGCTTGCCTGTTTCCAAGAAGTCCATTATTAGCTAACAAGAGGAGGTGGGTTGAAAGACACTAAGGTGATAATGACACTTCACAAGGTAGATCAAAACAAGCTTAGGCTGAAAGCAAGTGGGCCAAGATACCCAGAAAATGAGGTGCTTGGGCTGAAGTATCTCTCAGGCTATGAACTGGAATTTGGACTGAAATGTAAACAGATGGCTTTGATTGGGCATGAGAGGTGACACCTAGATCTAGGGTTCTGGGCTAGGGCCCGAATAAGAAGTCTGCCTAGACTAGAATGAGCTTTTGGGCCGGAATGTGTTTGGGCCTAGAGCAAAGCACATGGGCTGGAGTGGTCCCTAAATCACAAATGAGCCTAACTTTCTTTGGGCCAGAGAAGATGGTTGCTAAACCGAAAAAGATTTTATTTTCAGGCCTTGTGAGTTATTTCAAGTTCATGTGGATTTTATTTTTTTGGGCCTTGAACTAATTGGATAATTCAAATTGGGCCAGAAGAGAAATCACCTAAGTCTAAGCTTTTGGGCTGAAGCCCGAACGACTCACATATTAAACCAAACAGGACCTCTGGGCCGCAAACAAGTAGAGCCGCCAATTCGGGTTGGGCTAGGTTAATGTAGGAGAAGTTCCTATCAACCTCTAGGCTAGGTAATGGACCGATCATACAAGCAAACAAGGCTCACACAAATTCAACATGTCCTCGCTAGATGTTTAAATTCAACCGGGTATGGATCGATCCGGAGAGGTGCTTGGGGCTTGGGCCCAGGTCACCACAAAGGAATAGGGCTTGCACGCTATTCTCTTTGGGCTTCCCCACTTTTTTCACATCACCTGAAGGTGTGCGTCTACGGTCGGGTCTTTGACTAACCAAACAATGGGCTAGGTAAGGACACTGCCAGGAAAACGCTTAGGGCTAAGGCCCAGGTATGAAGGGGATGTGGTTAGATGACATCCTCCTCCTTTCCCCCGCTTATTCACATCACCTAAAAGGTGTGAGTCCCTGACAGGGGACCCTAGATGGAACCCGGGGTGAAACTGGTATGTGTGAACCCTCGCTCTCATATGATGCAGGGGTGCAAAAATTTAAAGTGCGCACGAAAGTAAACAAACAAAGCAATAAAGCCATAAATAAACAATTTTTCGAGTTAAGCCCTCTTTCTTAAAATTAAACAAGTTAAAATTAAGAATTTATCCCCAGCAGAGTCGCCAGTCTGTGAGCCTCGATTTTAAACCCTATCCTATGTTGATTAAAGTTGATTAGGATCTAATCGGGTTTTAGGTCCACTTATAACCTAAGATTAATAACTATGTCATAAAACAATAATTATTAAAACCTAAGCTAGCTCACTGGAACCTATTATGAGTCGCCACCTAATTTTAACCTAGATCAAATTAGGAAAGGAGAGTTCGGGTTCGGGGGCTTGATATTCGACTTAATTAGGGTTCAAATTACTTTCATTACCCTTCCTAGGTCGTTTTTCCTCTACTTGGTTTAATTACGGCTTTCTACAAAGTTGTTTTTAACCTAGGTGCGTGCTTCTGTTTTTTTTATTTTTTAACGTTTTTTGATATAAAATTAAAGTGGAAATTAAAATTACCTAAACTAGGGTTTCGGAGACAGAATTAGGTCAAATTTTGTTTCCGTCCGTAACCACGGACCTAATGTCCGAGACCACAGACCCCAGTTAACCTATATGAAAATAAAAGTCGAATTAAACAGAAAACAGAAAATTGTAAAGTCCGGGGCCACGGACAGGCTGTCCGTGGGCCCGGACATTATTAGAAAACCTAAATTTTTAAAATTTAAAAATCCCGCCGCCGTCAGTGGGCGTCCGAGCTTACGGACAGGGAGTCCGGGACCCCGGACATGACGTCCGTGGGTGCGAACCGCCCTCGGACGGCGGCGTTGAGGCTGTTCCCGAGGGTGTTTTTGGCTCAAGTTTTATGGGTGTGTAGCCTGAAAGATGTACAAGACGTTAGTGATCGAAAGTTTTCAATTTGAATTCGAATTAAGCACGAAACTTGGTAAACAAGTTATTGGACAGAAGCTTAAACGAACAGCAATACAGAAGCGTACAAAGATTAGTTTGAACCCAAAATTTGACAGAGAGTTAATAAGGTCGTGGGGAATTAGAAAAGTAGAGTTGTAACCTGTTTTACCTTCGAATTCAAGATGATTCTTCACACCGGGATTCATTGAGTGCTTCGTTGATGGCAGACCCGAAAGGATTTCGAACCAAGCTTCTAGTTGTTGGTTGTTCTTGCTGTTCTTCACGTTTTGGTGGTGTTTTTGTGGGGTTTTGATGACTATTGGTGCTTTGGGGATTGGAAAACGTGTTTAGATGGTGATTTTGGGGGATTTTCGGTATGATTTGGGTGGCCGGGTGTTGGAAAACGTGGAGAGAGAGAGACGGCTGTCTTCTTTGAGAGTCTAGGGTTCTTGAGGTTCTCCTTTGATCATGGGATAAGGTTCCTTATATAGGCTTCCTTAAAGATAGAAAAATCCGGTAAAAACCGAGATTTACCGATGTTTTAGCTCAAGGGCTTCCAAAAGGAATTTGATTATAAAATTTTACACATGGGTAAAGGATGATATTTCTGATTTTTATAAAGTGGAATCGAATATCATATTTTTAAATTCAATTTCTCGTCAGATTTAATCAGAAATTGCTAGAAAATTATTGGAAATTCGAAAAATCAAAATTCCAACGCCATTATGCTTCAGATGTCATCCTCTATGATGGTTTAAAATTTCAAAGCATTTTGAATTGATTTGACCCTTATTTGGAGGAGAGAGAAAGCCTATAGGGGGCTTAGGAGCCTTGAAAAATTATGAAAATGCCCCTGGAGATGACTAAGCTGTCCCTAGTACTCTGAAATGTGTCGATCGAACTGGGAACACGCGCTACTAGCCTATTAGTAGAGACTCTCTTCCGGGGGGTTGAAATTTTGGGTATAACACTGGGTGTTTGTAATGAGGCAGAAGCCGGCAGAAGCGGCACTATCCTCACCGGTACCTTTCAAGTAAATGGCGTGGATGCATCGATCTTGTTCAACTCTGGAGCCTCACACACATTTATCTCGCTTTCCTTTGTGAGGAGGCTGGGGTTAGACGGTGAAGAGACGCCTGACTTTCTAGTCACTCTCCCGTCGAAAGAACGGATCAAGTGTACCCGCTATCACCGAGATGCTATTGTACGAATTAAGGATGAAGAGTTCCCAATCGACATGATAGAGTTCGAGGGACTTGGATTCGATGTGATGGTCGGGATGAACTTGTTGGAGCGGTACAAGGGCAGAATCCTATGTGCCGAGCATTGTCTACTTCTTCGGAGTCCATCTGGGGTTACTATATCATACCGCTAGAGGCCTAGGGAGCCTTCGAGTCAGATCATCACTGCCATGGCTATGTACCGTGAGTTACGACGAAAGAATGATGTGTACCTTTGCTATGTTCAGGACATAAAGAGAGATCCAGAGTTTAGCCCAGATGTGCCGGTAGTGTCGGAGTTTCCTGATGTTTTTCCTAAGGAACTACCAGTCATGCCGCCAGCACGGGAAGTAGAGTTTGAGATTGAATTGGTGCCGGGAACTGGACCAATAGCGAAGGCGCCCTACCGTATGGCTCCAGCCGAGATGACAGAGCTCAAAGAGCAGCTGAGAGACCTACTCGACAAGGGATTTATACGCCCGAGCGTTTAACCATGGGGAGCGCCGGTCCTCTTGGAAGAAGAAGGACGGGTAGCCTCCGCCTCTGCATCGACTACAGAGAGCTGAATGCAGTTACGGTGAAGAACCATTATCCTTTACCACGCATCGATGACTTATTTGATCAGTTGAAAGGAGCATCAGTATTCTCCAAGATCGATTTACGATCCGGTTACCATCAGATAGCTATTTGAGAGGGTGACATTAAGACCGCTTTCAGAACCAGATACGGTCTACGAGTTTACGGTTATGCGTTTGGTTTATCCAATGCCAGCCAAGTTCATGGACTTAATGAACCGCTTGTTCCAAGATCAGTTGGACAAGTCAGTGGTAGTCTTCATCGACGATATACTTGTGTATTCGAAATCGAAGGGTGAGCACGAAAGCCACCTAAGAAATGTGTAGCAAACGTTGTGAAGGAATCAGTTATATGCTAAATTTTCTAAGTGTGAATTTCGGTTGAACCAAGTTTCCTTTCTTGGACATGTGATTTCTGAGGCCGGGATCGCTGTTGATCCGGAAAAGATAGATGCAGTGCGCACCTGGCCTAGGCCGAAGACAGTTACCGACATCCGGATCTTCCTCGGTCTGGCAGGATATTACAGGAGGTTTGTGAAGGACTTCTCCAGTGTCTCGAAGCCGATGACTTCCTTAATGAATATGGATGCACCATTCAAGTGGACAGCCGACTGTGAGAGTTCTTTCCAGAGTCTCAAGGATGCTCGGACATCTGCACTAGTAGTGACTATACCAGACGGTCCAGATGGTTTTGAGGACTATTGCGACGCATCAGGCAGAGGTATGGGTTGTGTATTGATGCAACACGGGAAGGTCGTAGCATATGCCTCCCGGCAGTTGAAGAAGCATGAAGAGAACTACCCTACCCATGACTTAGAACTGGGTGCCATTGTCTTCGCCTTAAAGATATGGCGACATTATTTGTATGGGGTAAGCATGACAATATATTCGGATCATAAAAGTTTAAAGTATTTGTTCACTCAGAAAGAGTTGAACATGAGACAAAGAAGGTGGGTCGAGTTTCTGAATGACTATGACATCAACCTACAGTACAAGGAGGGTAGGGCGCATGTGGTAGCTGACACATTGAGTCGCCGAGCACACTCTCTCCATTCGCTAGTCTCTCATTCTAGCTTGGTTGAAGAGGTGCGGAGTGCTCAGATGTCGGATTAGTATATGTTGGAGATCAGGCAGATGCTTATTGATAGCACATTCGAGGGTCAGAAGTACGACTTCAGACTCCACGATGATGACCTGATTAGGCTTAATGGCCGACTGTGTATTCCGAGGTGTAGCGCTGAACTGAAAGAGCGCATACTGAGTGAATCCCATTATTCTACTACTTCGATTCACCCTGGAGCTTCAAAGATGTACAAAGGTATGAAAAGATATTTTTGGTGGGCTGGAATGAAGAAAGATGTGAATGATTATGTGTTGAGGTGTCTCACTTGCCAGAAGGTCAAGTTTGAGCACCGACGGCCTGGTGGTATGGTACAGCCAATGCCAGTGCCTGAGTGGAAGTTCCATGACATTTCCATGGACTTCGTAGTAGGGCTTCCGCCTACGAGGGGAGGTCTGAATATGATTTGGGTTGTTGTTGACCGACTGACCAAGGTGGCCTGATTCATTCCGATGAAGGACACTTGGAAAGTGGCGAAGCTAGCAGAGCTCTTCGACTGAGAGATTGTAAGACATCATGGGGTACCGAAAACGATTGTGTCTGACAGGGATACCAGATTCCTCTCCAGGTACTGGAAATCCACACGGGAATCGCTTGGTACCGAACTGAAGTTGAGTACAGCGTTTCACCCACAGACAGATGGTCAGAGTGAGCGCACCATCCAAACGCTAGAGGATATGTTACATGCATGTGCACTTGACTTTCAGACCAGCTGGATTGATAAGTTGCATCTGATTGAGTTTAGCTACAACAACAGTTACCATGCTTCGATCAAGATGTCTCCCTTCCAGGCTTTGTACGGTAGACCATGCCGCACGCCATTATGCTGGGATGAGTCGAGTGAGACGGTCATCATAGGATCTGAGTATCTAGAGCAAGTACAAGCAGAAGTACGCCAGATCCGGGCAAACATGAAGGCAGCTCAGGATAGGCAGAAAGCATACGCCAATGTGCGCAGACGTGACCTGGAGTTCGCCGTGGGCGACCAGGTATTCCTTAGAGTATCCCCTATGAAGTGAGTGTGTCGTTTGGGCCAGAAAGGCAAGTTGAGCTCGAAATATGTGGGGCCTTATGTTGTGATGGAGCGGATAGGCCCGGTAGCTTACAGGCTAGATTTACCTGCTGAGCTGGGCAAGGTACATGATGTATTTCATGTGTCCCAGTTGAAGAAATATATGTCTCATCCGTCTCATGTGCTTCAGCCCGAAAGGCTAACCTTAGAGCCGACCATGCGATCAGTGGAGACTCCCATACGGATTCTGGACACTAAGACTCGAGACACTCGCTATAAGTCTGTAAGACTGGTGAAGGTCCTCTGGTCTAACCAGGACGTCGAGGAGGACACCTGGGAGCTGGAAGATAAGGTGAAGGCGAAGTACCCGTCATTGTTTACTTCTTAGTGTTTTTATATATAGGGTACGGGGTGTACCCCTATTTTAAGGGGGGTGGAGCCGTTTCGGTTATGTATGTACAACATGTATTGAAATACATTGTCTATGTTATGTTTTTATTATGCTGACCGTTGTGTCTAAATGATGTTATGTTGCTTGGACCTCGAGTCCGATGTTATGTAAAGTATGTTTGTTATGGAAGTGTTGTTTTACAAGTATCCCCGTGTTCTAATATCAAAAGATACGAGGGAAGTGTGAACTTTGGAGACAAAGTTCTTTTAAGGGGGGTAGATTGAAATACCCCAAACCTTTATAGGTTGTTTAAATATTAAATCATGGTACATTAAGGCTAAAAACTGCCTTAGAAACATTAGTGAAAAATTTAAACCATAGAAAACACAAATAAATACCTTAAAGTCAATATGGGCGAAAATGTGCTCTAAGCTTGGGATAATCTTGGTTAAGACCTAATAAGCTTACCAAGACCTTATTTATATGTTAATGAACATATTAAATCAATTACAAAAGAAAACCAAGCTTGAAAACAAGTTAAAACACAAAATGTGCTTTAAGGAGTCTTAAAGCACATTTTTGAAAAATTGTCTTGTAAGTGGGTTTTGAATGGCTAAATGTCCATCATTACTTTTTAATTAACATGCGTACTACTTAGTATCACATTAGGAAGTCTAAATCAATGGGAAATCAAAAATTTCACAATTTTGTGCCTTGATTAGTGAATAGTGACCAAATAGTGCTAGTTTAAGGCATTGGTCAACTTAAGTCAATTGAATGGTCAACAAAGACCATAAAACACCCCATTTGACTAAGGGGGCCGGTTTTCAAGGGTGACTCATCACACTTAACCAATTAAATAAGTAAGTAAAGTGATAAAGCAAAGTACTATTTGCTTTTGGATAAATATCTTAAAAACTAGACCTGGCAATTTGGGTCGCTGGGTTGGGTTGATATCAACCCTAACCCAACCCATTTAAAATATCATCAACCCCAACCCAACCCAAAAATGGGTGGGTCCGAAAATCATGACCCTAACCCAACCCGTTTAAAATCCTTCAACCCTAACCCAACCCACCCAACCCATTTTTAAGCATACCATAATTTAAATGGATTAGGAGTAGAAATTAATAAAAAAAATCTAATTAGGATGACACAAAAGGAAGAGAAGTAATCTTGCTTGATCGACTCAACTTTAAACAAATTTCATGTTATGCAAAGAATGTAAAAGTACTGCACCAATTTCCCATGAATAGAATAACACATACTTTTTCCATAAGTTATATTTATCAATCTGAGCCTAAAGCTCTACCACTGTTGGGGAGGAATCCTATCTAGATATGCACATGATCCTATTGCCCTTAATAAAAAGGGGGAAAGAAAATGAAAATCTTCATTATGCATTAGAGAATATACTAAAGACAAATCTTCTAAAGTTAGAAATAATTTATAAACTGAGAGCTCAAAGCCTCAAACTATGACTGATAGTTTTAAAATAATTACACTTGTTAAAATTGAGTGCTCATGCCTGAGAAAAGTACAATCACAATAACTTGATCGTTACCAACAGTTAAGGAATTTTATGCAGCACACTATCTGTATTGTTGGCTTCAGAATTCACTAAGAGGTCTACAATCAAGATCCTACTTACAAAAAATACATATCACCTACTATTGTTCACCCTTCTAGATAATCTAAACGTACATATGTTCTCAAGAACAACTATGGTAGTGAGAATTAAAAAACAAACCTTGGGCAGAGATGAAGAGCGACATAGACATGAACAACGACATAGAGAAGAAAAATGGATGTGAGTCTACAAGACGAGAGCATTTGGGTTTTCAACATTATGTTAAGGTCTGGTTGGGCCCTTTGTTTGATATGCGGTAGGTTAGGCCATTTGTTTAGTTAAGATTATGTGATATTATTAAAGGTGGAATAGTCCAACTGCACTTGGGCATAAGGCTAAGGTATAGCTTGATCTGAAAAATATATATATATAATATAATTGTGAATTAATATTTAAATTTTATTATTAATAAATATATTTTTGGGTTTCGGGTTGGGTCATGGGTTAAGATCTCTACCCTAACCCAACCCACAAAATTAGCTTATTACCCTAACCCAACCCAAAAAATAGATGAGTCAATAATCAAGACCCTAACCCGTAAAAATATGGGTTGGGTTCGGGTTGGGTTTTGGGTTGGGTCAAAATTGCCAGGTCTATTAAAAACTAGCTAGTTTCTTCTCATTCTCTTCATTCTCTTGCTTTCCCACCGTCTCCAACCTCTCTTCATCCTCTCATTCTCGGTTTGCTACAGCACAACACACACCACCATCTTCAATCTCTTATATCTCCTAGCTCCATTTGCCAAATCAAATTCTAAGACCACCATTCTCTTAGTCTTGCCAAGCTCTTCAAATCTATCTTTTCAAAGTTCCAAAACCACCATTTCGGTGCCAAGAAGAAACACCATGGGAGGAGCTTAAGCTTATCTTTTTGCTCCTTGTTGATCACCTTTTCTTCAAGGTAAGGAAAAACCAAAGAAAACTCCATTTTCCTCTTGCTTTGATGTTGACCGAAAATCACCATTGATGGTGTCTTTATCTTGCTTTGTCTAGCTTCATTTTAATCTTCCAAGGGCTTGGTGGAGTCCTCTCTTGCTACTTATTCAAACTCTCTTCCATTTCCAAGGTAAAAAACTATCTTAATGTTTTAAGACAGTATGTAAATTAGGGTTTATAAATGAGCTTAAGCATGAAGCTTCAATGCTCATTGCCTTGCTTGTATATTGATTAGAAGGTTGAAAAGAAATCAAGACTCTTGCCGGTTTTAATAAAAAAGAGCAACGAAATTACAAGTGTGAAGCTTGAGAGGAAAAGAGGTAAATGAACTATCTCAATGTAGTTTAAATGCCTTAGGAAAAATGGGTTTGATTTGCTTAATAAAATATCTAAGGAGCCAATGGTAATTGAGCTAGTAAACTATCATCAAGGAGATTATTAAAGGACATATATGATGTTGAGTGTAATTGCAGGTCAAAGGCAATATATATCTATGTGGAAATTCAGTGTTTAAGGTTTATGCAATTTAAGAGCCTAAGAGCCATGTTACTTAAGGGCCTAAGTGCCAAGCAATTTAAATTATGCACTATATTGTGATGTAGTGTAATTGGGTGCAGTTTTGTGTATAAGAATGTTCTTGATGGATTTAAGTGTTCTTGGATGTTTAATGGTGAAAACTATGTGTGTTGGTGTAACAAGATGTTAGTAGAATCCATGTCAAAAATTAGGTAATGTATAAGAAGTTCTAAGCGTCTTAAATGAGCTTTGGTGAACTAGGAAGTGTTTTATTAGAGAAAGAAACATGTATTAAGGTGCTCTAGAATGTAAAAAGGACTTAGGCTTTATCTTGGAGGATTTAGAATTCAAATGAGTGTTTTGGGATGCAACAAGGCCATGGTGAGATTGTGTTTAGGATTTATATAAGTTTTGGTTAGTGAGAAAAGATGCTTGGGAGATGATGTTATTGGTGATGAGGAAACATCTTGGGATAGTTGCTATCATAGGTAAGAAACTCCACTTAGAAGCCAAAGGAAAAATATTATTGTGTAAAAGATTTGTAAGGAATTTATGTAATGGTCAAGATGGCTTTGGTGAATGATTTAAGGAGTTAAATGGATGTCTTAGGGTGTGGTTGAAGTGCCAAAATGAGGTTAGAACATACTAGGATGTGCAATGTGAAGTTTGGAGTCAAATATGCATTTTAAAACAAGGGTCTGGAGCAGACCGACCTTGGGGACCGGACCTGCAAGGTCGGTCGAGCCCAGTTTACCCAGCCAGAAAACTTTCTGGAATGGACCGACCTTGGGGACCGGACTTGCAAGGTCGGTTGGGCTTAAATTTTGTATACGGAATAGGTCTCTAGAATGGACCGACCTTGTGGACTGAACTTGCAAGGTCGGTCGAAGTAGAATTTTGACGGTAATAAGTTTCTGGAATGGACCGACCTTGGGACCGGACTTAGCAAGGTCGGTCGTAGTGTAAATTTTCAAACCCGGAAGTCACTGGAATGGACCGACCTTGGGTAAGGTCGGTCAACCCAAAACTTGTAAAAAAAAACAAACAAGGTGTGTCTTAAGTAGTTAACCCTAAGGGGTATGATGAAGGTAATCAAGGGTAGGTTTAAGCAATAAAACATGTCATATAATCATGCAGGATGCTTAGTAAACCGGGAGTTAAATAAGTTAATTAACCGACATTATTAATCATGTTTAGGAACCACGTTTGGCGGGACTCATACGCAGCAAAGACCAAGGTATGGTTTTCTTGCAGTCTGTTGCCTACCGGTTTACACCGGCTTGTGTGTTATTTGTTTTCTGTGTGTTTATGACCTTGTAAGACTTAAGTCATGAAATGAGTTTACAGTTGTTAATATTATTGTATCGGTAAGATATGTCTCATCTCCCTTGTGTGAGTGTGTCTAACTAGACTCTAACACTTACTTGTGAATTCATTTACTAAGTTTCAATAATGGGACTATTAACAAGTGCTAACCGGGGGGTGAGGAGTCTGGTCGTTCCGGCCACGCGTGTGAGTATGGGAGTCGATGTCATAACCGGTTTGATTCTCTTTGTATGTTATGGTTGTTTTCCTTTTTGGTTTCCAACCTCCCCTTTAGCTTAACCAAGGCTATTTTACTAACTCACGTCGGGCCATAGGGGCATACTATGTTCGGTATGCTTGGATTACTATATCTGACTCTCCTTAGGGTTAAGTTATCCGTTCAATCTAACAGGACGGTAACGAGTTATGTAACGAGCTTAGCATGAGTTTGGCAACATTCCTTAGGCTCTCCATGTAATCTAACTATGTTGGTTCGGTTCCTAAAGGGAATCATTTTTGTTATCTTATGTGTTGTTGTGCTATGCAATATCTCTTCCTGTGCTATATATATATATATGTTGTATGTTAAAAATCAATGCCATGTTATCATGACAAATAGTTGCGCGTATCCCGGTAGCCGATGGGCTGCGCGTTAACCATACCAGCCAAGGGTTGCTAACCCCCTTTGGGGGCTCCATATTTATTTGTAGGATGAGGATCGAAGAAGCGGAATGGCTATAGATCTTAGGTTATGATTACTTTTGGTATATTTTGGATGTTGGGCCCGGGATGCGCCTGTGCTCCCGTGGTGATATATTTTGGATCCGTTGTGGTTACAATGGCAGTATATTGATAGTTTACAGTGATGGATTGTAATTAAATACTCGGTAATGTTGATTATGTATTTATGGTTATTAGTTCTATGCTCGGGAGTCTAATCATCAGACCGCTACAAACGTATGTATTCTGCCTAGTTAGCCACGTGGGTGGCTAACGACGTGTAACACCAACCGTTTAGTTATTGTTTTGGTTGTTTAATTCCGCAGCGATTTTGGTTAATTGTTAAGTGCGTGGTAGGCGTGTTACATAGGTCGTTTTTGGGAGGTCCTTTTATAGAAAGAGCAAGGCCATGTTGATAGAACAAGATTTTTATCTAAAACCCTGATTTTGTGCTCTAAGGGAATCTGATTTTTTAGAATATGCTGCAGGCCGATAAAATTATGAAATTTTAACTGAAGGTAAAAGATGATTTTTAAGAATTTTGAGAGTTGGAATCGGGTTATTTTGATAAATAACCGATTAGATAAAAATCCCACAATCTGGAATCTCCCATAATCGATAACTAATTATTGGAAAGTTGAAATAACCAAATTCCAACGGTATTAGTCTCTAAAAATCACCCTCTATCTTATATTAAAATTTCATGACATTTTGATTTGATTTCGGTATTTCCCAAAGGAGAGAGAAAATTATGAAAATGATTGAATTTCTCTTTTAAATTTTAGGCTAAGGTTCCAAATAAAATAATTTCAGGTTTATGACTGTATGTAGTCATGCTAAACATGTGACAATTTTATTTTAATTTTGAAAACCTTTTTATTTCTATTTTGAGGCTATTTCATGTGTTAATTATTAAAGAAACTAGCTTATTAAAAGCTTAATTTCTAGAGTAAATATTATCAGAAAATCATGAAATACCTTTCATAATGACTATGATATTTGGAAGTGTTTGGAGATAATGAACAAGTCATATGAAAATAGAAAATCCCGAGAATGTCCTTGGAAAATCATGCATTGGTGCATTTTAACCATTTTGCCCTTTGTAACACGTATGCCTTAGAGACTACTCCGGCGGGGGGGGGGGGGGTTGAAATTTTGGGTATAACATTAGTATTGCTTTAAACTTTATATTAAAACGGAATTGCATGAAAATGAACTACATGCTCTCAACCAATCAACTGGGGTCTGAGGGGGCAAGATAGTCATGTAGTAGCATATTCAGCAGGGGCTGATTCCATACATACATACAAACACTTTCAGGTATGCAGCTTCCGGTGTCGACAGAGTACGGGACGCACTTGGTAGCTAGTCACAGTTATTTAATTATGTATCATTGTATTATGATACGAACGTAGAAACGTGTATAGGACTTGAATACTTAGAATGCTCACTAATGCTTGTATTTTAGATTGGAATGGAAAGTTAAGTCTATCTCTTGTTATCACTGCGGGAAATTGTTTTGTATTATGAATGTCTAAGTAAATGTGTTATCACTCGTATGGGCGAGTGAGAAACGGTTACACCAGTAGTTCGATAATGTTTAGATTATCGCTGCGATTATATTTTAAGTACGAAGTTTGGACGACGATTAGGAGCCGATTAAGTAGGGGTGTTACACATGGCATCCGTGGTCCCAGACACCTGCGTCCGTGGCCCCGGACACTTCAAAAATTGAGAGTTTTGGATGCATAAGGGGAAGTTGGAAAAGGATCTAAGATGGACATATGGACTCACAGATAGTCAAAAACACTATTACACATCCTAAATTTAGTATCACATGTAATACATTATTACATGTGTTAAATAACACTAGCATGCCTTAAAAGATTGTATAAATATTTTATATACCCTAAACAAATTAATGACATAAATATATACTCACATAAATACCTCTAAAAGAAAAGTGTGACAAGTTACTAGAGTGTGAATTATTATTGTCACTTATATACATTTATATATACACATAACACTATAATATTAGAAGAGGAATTTTTTTTTCAAAAGTTCCCTTCAAACTCCTTTGCTACCGGCTAATGTATGGGAAAAGAAAGGCATTACACATCATTAGATTTAATACCCCGGATCTAAAAATCATGATTAAATTACTCTAATATGATTATTAAAGGCCTAATGGTGCCTAAAGAGTATTGGTAAGGGAAATAAAACCAAAAGAAAAGAGAAAATGCGTAAAATGCGAAAAACGCTAAAACGCGCATTTAATGAGTATAAGAGATATATGATCTCGTTAGGGTCGAGATGGATTCCTAAGGCTTAGTTAGGCTTAATTAGTATACGGGAGTGATTCCCGAAGAAAACAGATCCAAATAATGGATTAAAATGCTAACGGAGTTTTAAAGCACGTTTTTCGAGAAAACCCGAAAACGTGACTTTAAGTGGTCAAACGGACCCGTAAAAATTATGGTTGACTATATAACTATAATTAAGTATTAATGGAAGCTTAATAACCATTAAAAATAAAGAAACGAGAAAAATCCAAAAAACGGGCCCGGTTAGTGAATAGTGCCAAACCGGGTAAAATAACGAGCGTTTTCTGTCAGAAACCGAAAAACGCTCCAGTTTATTAATGTAGTGGGGGCTGGTTTTAATGGCCTCTCACACACTCACACACAATAAAGAAAGAAAGAAAGAAAAAGAAAAGAGAGGGAAAAGCAAAAAGTAAATGTTAAAAGCTTTTCCTCCCTCTCTCTCTCCTCCATTCTCCTTTCTTCTTCTTCTTCTCTTTCGTCTTCCACCGATTCCCTTCCTCCCTCTCTGTGTTGAACGACATGTATGCTCCAAACATGGCTTCCTCACCTTCTCCTCCATGCCCAAGCTACACCCAAGCTCCAAACTCAAAAATAATCACATATTTGTGATCCTCTCATCACCCTCTATCATTCTCTCTTTTCAAAACTCGAAAATGATGAGTTTCATTTTCGTGGGTGTTGCCCATTTGAGGAGAAAAGCACATAATCTTGAAGCTTGAAGCTTCCCTTTCTAACAAGGTAAAAATATCCATGAAAAAAGTTTCGTTTTCTCCATCTTATACCTTGGCCGATTTTGGTCTCTAATGGAGCCTTGTTTATTCTCTTTTATGAGCGTTGTTTCAATCCCTAAAAGCTTGGAGGGAGTTACTCTTTGATTCTTGACCAAAACCCCATCTTAGGGTTTTAAGGTAATTACCCATTTTAGAGCTTTAAGCATTTCTAATTAATGAGCTTAAGTGTTTCTACTTGAACTCATTTCTTGCCTTGGATGTTGATTTGGAGATGGGCATTCCCATGGCCTTTGGCCGATTTTCAAGCAAGAGAAAAGAGAAGAGGAAGAAGTGGAGTGAAAAGAAGAGTGGCTTGTGAACAAGAGGTAAATAACTACCTTGGAGCCTAATTTAATGTTTCTAGAATTGGGAAGGGGAAATAAAAGAATGAATGAACCCAAATGTATATTGGAATGTGATTTGTTGAGATGAGGAGAGTGGGGATAATAATGTACTTGTATAGTAATGATGCAAGTGAGGAAACATTGTGAAATAAAGTGTTTGATTTATGAGTTACGCACTTTATGGATTATGCATTGTGTTGCATTTGGAGGATGGATGAGTTTTGTGTTTTTATGTGTGCTGGTATAACCCTTGTGGGTTAGGCTAGTTTTAGGATGAAATATGTGAAGAGATGAGTTTTGGACAAGGTTAGGAAAGTAGCCAAGTCATGGCAAAATTTGTGTAGAAATCAAAGTGGATTAAGTGTTGTTTGAGTGGAGAATAACCTAGGAGTGGCTAGGTATGTATGGAGGTTGAGTTGGGTTAGTAAACCACCTTGGGAATGCTAGTTTAAAGGGAGGAAGTTGATGCTAAAATCTGTAGCAAAAGAGTGGTCTAGTGCCTTAGGACTTTTTGGAAAACAAAGAAGATTTAAGGCTTTAAGGGTGAGTCTTGGAACTTGGTATGAGGTGTGCTTAATCTTGGAAGTTTTGGAATGGTCAAATTAAGTGAGAAAAAAGTGCAAAGCGCCAAGAGGAGTTAGAAAATGCACAAGTGTGCATTAGTGCAAATGAGAATGAAAAATGTGTGAATTTGAGTAAGGGTTGAACCTATGATTTGAAGAGTTTCAGAGCATGGATTAAGGTGATTTAGATGATTAATTAGAGGCTAAAACATGTATATTATAAGTGGGAAAGATTGGAGAATCAATGGTGAAAGAATGAGGTTGTAACAGATTTAGAAAATGCCAAATCTGTCAAAACTGCAACAGGGTCCGGGACTAGGTCTAGGACCATGTTCCGGACCACCCCCTAAAATACCCCCGAGAGTTTTCCAATTTGATGGGTCCGGGACTTAAGTCCCTGCCCATGTCCCGGACCACCCCATAAATAATGGCCAAGGATAGAAGTCTGTACCTGGTCCGGGACTAGAGTTATGGACAAGGTCCCAGACCATATTGAAATTCATGTCGAGAGTTCGAGTGCAGGTTTGGTCCGGGACTTAAGAGAGGTATAAGGTCCCGGACCACTTCAAAAATATGGCCGAGAGTTAAGACCAGCATTGGTCTGGGACTTAAGGTGGGGACCAAGTCCCGGACCACCCCCAAAATCCTACAGAGAGTGTTTTATAGGTTCCTAATGATGGGGGTTTGAATGTTAATGATGTTATAAGATGTTAAGGCCTTGTTTGGTGACGTGTAAAGGCCCTAAGAAGTGTAAGAAAGTGTTAGAAGTGATTGAGAAGTGAGAACTCAAATTAACAAGAGTAAAACCGAGATAACGGGGTAACAGGGTAGGTACGGGAGTAGCATTTTATTATGTACCGTATGAGCCTAGTATTAATAATAACATTTGAAACATTACCAGAGAATCGTGCATGACCCGAGCATGGTGAGATGACACGGTAAAGTAAAAACCCCGGTGAAAGGTTTGATTTTCTCATACTCTACGTGCTAACCGAGTTACGTTGATTTGTGTGTTTGTGTGCCGGCTTAATCAAGACTAAAGCATGAAAATAATCCTTGTTTGATTATGTATGTCTTGTTGTATGTTGAATGAGCTAACATACTTGTATGCCGGAGTGGTCTAACATAGAGTAAAGACCGACTCATAGTGAGTAACGTTTGGCTAGAGACCCATAGATCGGGTCGATGCTTATGATAAAGAAAACGTGCAAACACACAAACTATCCGTTAAAGTATAACGACAACGCAAACATATGAACTCCCTAGAATGTGAGGAGAAGAACGGGTTGAGTAAATACCCGATAACGGTTAGAAAACCTTATTGAAACAATCCACGAAGCAAATGAAAGTGGAAAGATAAGTGAATCTCCTTCAAGAGGATTAAAGATAGTTCGAAGATGTGAACTAGTAAAGAAGGTAAAAGAGACCTAAGGGATTAGTAGCTCCCTTGAGACACGGTCGACCTCCTATATGAGGATTCTACCCGGAATAAGAAAATAACCGATAGTGTGAGTAAATGAAACGTATGGGTAACTCTTAAAACCTAAGATTAACCGAACTTGTGTATTGTTCCCAAAGTTATTAGAAACATCGAGAGTGATGCTTCAAGACTAAAGCACGTAATATTATTATAACTCCGAGAGAGGAGTGTATAGGAATGAGAGTAGTTCGAGAGTAGCCGAACCTATGTAAAAGAGTTAAGAACTAAGAGAGAGTTCAGTGAGCTAGTTGAACCTTCCCACCATGCTAGACCAGAGTAGGGTCGAAACTGGGGAAGTAAAACTATGCTCGAGAGCCATGAGTTTTGGCCTGAGAATGTATTAAGAGCAACAAGCGTGACGTAGGAGACCTGTAGTGTCTCGTGAATCTACAATAGCTTGAGTATAAATAACCCAAGAGTGTGGGTGAGATAACGAGTATGAATAACCCAAGAGTGTGGGTGAGATAATGTGTATAAGTAACCCGAGAGAATGGGTGAGTATAAAATGAGTAGCCCAAGAGAATAGGTGTGTATATGAGTAAGTAACCCGAGTGAACGGGTGAGATATTGAATAAGTAAACAAGGCATAGTGAGGTATAACCATCAAGGCCTAAGAGTAAACTGATACAACTGACAACCTGGTTATGTTAGTTAGGAATTGTGTTCCGTAATTGGATGTAGATTCCTTGAGTAATACACATATATATTGTATTGCTATGATGCATGTTGTTTGACTAAAATGAACTCCATGTATATCTGACAAAGTAGTCAGCGTACCCCGGTTAGCGCTCGGGGTATGCGAATTTCATATGCAGCGTTAAGCTGAGCCCCTAGGGGCAACGTTTTTATTTTTCAGGTACACCGAAGATGTTACCGTTAGGACGGGGTCGGTGGGTTGAATGGGTAGTTAGATTTAATTACTTATGTATTGAAAGAGGTGTAAGACCGAATATGTTGTCGGCAACCATATATTGTATACTCGGTATAGTAAAGAAGTGAGTTGAGTAAAGTATTTGTATTGTGTACACGGTGGTTCCAGTCCATCAGACCGTTACTGTGTGTGAGATAGGCCTAGTTAGACATATGGGTGGCTAACGGCGTTGTATCACCCTCTGTTGTATTTAGAGTTCCGCTGCGAGTTTATTGGTAATTGTGAAAGTTTAAGAGGTAATGACGAGATTAGCAGTTGGGGTGTTACAAAAATGGTATCAGAGCGAAGTATCGCTCTGATGACTGGAAATACCGAGCTTAGGAGATACCGAGTTAGGAATTAGAGACTCAGGGCTAAGGGTTGAGTGGTCGCGTGAGAGATGCGTTAGATGGGAACTTCCAGTATGATCTGGATACCTACAATACCAAACCCGCCCTCCACAACCCCCGTATTTAAAAGTTCGGGGAAGAACGCCAGAGAGACGGGGAAACCCGATCTGGTAATTTATAAATATATCTATATGAACCAGAACCAGTCATGCGGTTGATCCCAAGAACCGGAAACCCCGGCGACGGATCCCGCTGGAGCGACAATAACCGCACTCGGTGACGGGACGTCGAAACGTCCTATTCCAGGGAGACCAGAATCTGTGGCAGCTTGGGGCAACATGCTTTGCATTCGCGAGAACCTAGCTGGCCGAGCGGCAGCAAGAAGAAAGCACCAATCGTGCGACAAGGCGGACTCATAAGAAATAACGAGAACCGGGACACATGTCTACGGACCGCCATGGTTACGTAATACCACTAACGGTATACTAACCAACTAAGAACCTAGTCAGAAGTGGATACACCCACCCTGCCACACCCGAAGAGGTTGCAATACCTAGCGAGCATAACTTAGGCAGCTACAAGCATAACTACTGGACATACCCGAATAGGACTACAGAAGTAGTGCCTAAATGACTTAAACCTCGGTAACCACAATGAAGACGTGGGAACGAGCAACGAGGTAGAGCATAGAATAAATAATTAAGGAACTCCGACAGTGGAGAAGCACCTAAAAGACTGACAGTCATGTCAAGATGTATGAGAAGCAGCTCTAAGGAGTAGTTATCCAACTAAAGGATTATGGAAGAGCCGACAAGGCTACCAAATACAATGTGAAAAATGTCGTGACTGGTATGAGTTAACCTAAAAACTGCCTGTACCGCGCACTTGCCACGGCAAGCGCAGTAATAACATGTAACACCCCTACATCTTACTTCACAACTAATTGTAATCGCAGCGGAAATAAACGACTAAACAATAACTAAACGCTTAGGTGCTACAACGCCGTCAACCACCCACGTGGTTAACAAGGCAGAATAAATACAAGTGTACCGGTATGATGATCAGACTTCCGAGCATAGAGCTAAAACCATTAATACATCATATACCATACCGAGTATTTAAATACATTTCTTCACTGTAAACTGTCAATATGCCGCCATAGTAGTTTCAACGGGATCAAAATACAATACCACGGGAGCACAGGCGCACCCCGGGCTCAACACCCAAAATAAACCAAAGTACAACTGCAGCCTAGATCCTACAGCCACTCTGCTTCCTCGATCCTCATCCTGCAGTAAAAATATGGAGCCCCCGAGGGGGTCAGCAACCCTTGGCTGGTATGGTTAACGCGCAGCCCATCGGCTACCGGGATACGCGCAACTAATTGTCATGATAACATGGCATTCATTTTATACATATCATAACATACATAATATGTGGCATAGCATCAATAGTGCATAGCACAACATCACATACACAGTGGATACTCTTTCCACAATAACAACCAAGAAGGTTAAATAACATAAGAGCCTAGAGAATGGTTCACCCTCATGTTAAGCTCGTTACACACACTCATTACCGTTCTGTTATTGGAACGAGTAACTTATGTCACAGATGGTTCGGATATAGTGACCCGAACATACCACACAAACACATGTTCCCACTAAACCGATCATAAGTCAGAATAGGTAAGCTTTGGAGGAAGCTAGCGGGAGATCGAACGCCAAATTAAGGAGAACAATCTTAACAACATAAGAGTCGAATCTGATTCAGATATCTACTCTTAACTTACATGCATGACCAGACAACCGGATTCCTCACTTCCCAGTTAGCACTTGTTAGAAGTTCACGGTGGAACTTAATAACCAATACACAACAGGTGGTAAGTCACGTTAGACACGCACAAGGGAAATGAGTCACATCATAACATCATAATAATATGAACAACGGTAAACTCGTTACATGATTAAGTCTTATAACGTCATAAACACACAGAAAAACAAACAACACACAAGCCGGTGTAAACCGGTAGGCAACAGACTGCAAGAAAACCATACCTTGGTCCTTGCTTCGATTGATTTCCACCGTAGGTCACTCCTATACATGTTTAAGAATGTCGGTTAATTACTCACTTAACTTCAAATCTATTAAGTGTTCAACATGTTTATGTGACATGTTTTAATGTCTAACTTACCCTAGGTTACCTTCATTATACCCCCTAGGGTTAACTACACAAGTCACATTCTTTTCTATTTTTTTTTTACATGTTTTGGTCCGACCGACCCTACCGACCGACCTTACACAAGGTCGGTCCATTCCAGAACACATTACCGTCAAAATTTTCTACTCCGACCGACCTTGTAAGTTCGGTCGCATGTTCGGTCCATTCCCGAGAGTTTCTTCCCTTTGAAAATTCAGGCCCGACCGAACTTGCCAAGTCCGGTCCCATGTTCGGTCGATTCCAGTAACTTAATTCGTACACAAAATACAAGCCCGACCGACCTTGCAAGTCCGGTCCCCAAGGTCGGTCCATTCCAGAAGCCAATTCTCGCAGGGTAAACTGGGCCCGACGACCTTGCAAGTTCGGTCGCAAGTTCGGTCTGCTCCAGACCCTTATTTTCCATTGCTCATTTAACTCCAAACTTCACCTCATATATCCTAGTACCCCCTAATCTCATTTGGGCACTTCAAACACACCTTAAGACATCCTTAAACACTCATAAAACTCCTTTTCTAATTCCTTAAACCTTTACTCATTTCTTCCCAAAATTCCTAACACTCATAATGTTTTCTCCTAGGTCTCCAAGTGGTGTTTCATACCTAAGATGATCACTTATGCCAAAATGCTCCCTCACCACAACAACATCATCTCTCAAGCATCTATTCTCCCAACCAACTCCTTATGTCATTCATGAAATCCTTTTTCAAGTCTACACTTTCTCCTTGTTCACCAAAGTTTGCTTAAACCTTAACACAAGTCCAAATGACTTTAGTATATCTTGAAACATTCATTTGCATTATAAAATCCTCTAGAACATTGCCTAAGCCCTTTTTACATCTTAAAACACCTTAATGCACGTTTCTTTCACTAGAAAAACACTTAACCATTCTAAACATTTCTTAGCATATCAAACTCATTTTAAACCCTTAAAATTTCTTGTTTATTACCTAAATTTTGACATGACCACTCCTAGATCATTACTAAACCAAGACACATTGTCTTCACCATCAAACAACCATTAACACTAAAATCCATCAAATACATCTTTATACATAATCTTTACACATTTAGCACCACATCACAACATAGTGCATAATTTAAATGTCATGGCACTTAGGCCCTTAAATAACATGGCTCTTAGGCCCTTAAGATGCATAAATCATAAACACTGAATTTCCATGATATATTTGCCTTTGACCTGCAAATACACTCAACAACACATATGCCTTTTACTAAGCCCTTAAGATCATTCTTCTAAGTCACTTCCCATTGGCTCCTTAGATCATTTTCATAAGCAATACAAGCTCATTTCTCCTAAGACTTTAAACCACACTAGGTTAGCATATTTACCTCTTTACCTCACAAACTTCTTTCTTGTTCCCTTGTTTAAAATCGGCAAGGCTTTAGATTGTTTGTCAACTTCTAAACATTATACAAGCAACATAATGAGTATTCAAGCTTTAAGCTTCATCTCATTGTAAACCCTAGATTGTACATTGTTTCAAAAGCATTAAGATAATTGGTTTACCTTAGAACTTGAAGAGAGTTTGAATATATACCAAGAGAGGACTCCACCTAGTCCTTGAAAGGTTGGAATGAAGCTAAAACAAAGCAATATAATGACTCCATTAAGAGTGATTTTCGGTCAAGATAAAAACATGGAGGAAACATCATTTTTCTTTGAGACTCCTTACCTAGAAGCAAAGGAGATCAATAATATGTAGAAATATAAGCTCAAGCTCCTTCAATGGTGGAACTCCATGGCACCGAAATGGTGGTCTTGAAGTTTTGAGAAGATAGAAATGAAGAGCTTGGTGAGACTAAGAGAATGGTGGTATTTGTTTTTGATTTGGTTAAGTGAGCTAGAAATAACAAGAGGTCAAAGATGGAGTTTTGATGGTGGTGGTTTATTACCGTGAGAGAGAGAGCAAGAATGGAGAAGGTGAAGTGTTGGAGACGGTGGGAAATGAAGGAAGGAAAGAGAGAATGAGGTAAGTCTTGCTTTTAGAAGATATTTGTACTTAATAAAGTAAATAGTAACTAAGTAGTCTTCTTTATTTACTTAACATGTTAACAAGGGTGGTGAGTCACCACACCTTAAAACCTGGCCCCCAATAGTACTTAGGGGTATTATAGTCTTTATTTGTCAATTTAATTACTTATACAAACATATGTTACAAACTAGCTTATTAAAATCACTATTCATAAAAACAAGGCACATAGAAGTGAAATTTTTGATTTCCCATTGATATAGACTTCCAAACGTGATACTATATAGTACACATGTTAATTAAAGAGTAATGATGGACATTTAGCCATTCAAAACTCATTTACAAGACAATTTTTCGAAAATGTGCTTTAAGACTCCTTAAAGCATATTTTGTGTTTTAACTTGTTTTCAAGCTTGGTTTTCTTTGGTAATTGGTTTAATATGTTCATTAGTATATAAATAAGGTCTTGGTATGTTCATTAGGTCTTAACCAAGCTCAACCCAAGCTTAGAGCACATTTTGGCCTTTATTGACCTTAAAGCACATTTTGTGTTTTCTATTGTTTAAATTTGTTTACTAATGTTTTTAAGACTCTTTTTAGTCTTAACATACCATATTTAAGTGTTCAAACAACATACTAAGGTTTGGGGTATTTCAATCTACCCCCCTTAAAAGAACTTTGTCCTCAAAGTTCACTCTTCCACATATCCTAAATGTTAGAACACGGGAATACATATAAACAATACTTCCATAATAATATTAGTCAACACACTTACATAACATTGGACACAAGGTCCATACAACATCATCCACATTACTCAAACACAACGGTCTGTAACATAACAACATAACATAGACGATGTATTTGAATACACGTCGTACACACATAACCGAAACGGCTCTACCCCCCTTAAAAGGGGTACGCCCCGTACCCTATACACATAAACACTAAGAAGTAAACAATGACGGGTACTTCGCCTTCATCTTGTCTTCCAGCTCCCAAGTGGCCTCCTCAACGTCCTGGTTAGACCAAAAAACTTTCACCAGTCTCACAGACTTATGGCGAGTGTCTCGAGTCTTAGTATCCAGAATCCGTACCGGAGTCTCCACTGATCGCATGGTCGGCTCTAAGGTTAGCCTTTCAGGCTGAAGCACATGAGACGGATGAGACATATACTTCTTCAACTGGGACACATGAAATACATCATGTACCTTGCCCAGCTCGGCGGGTAGATCAAGTCTGTAAGCTACCGGGCCGATCCGCTCCGTCACAACATAAGGCCCCACATATTTTGGGCTCAACTTGCCTTTCTGGCCAACACGAAATACTCCCTTCATGGGGGATACTCTCAAAAATACCTGATCGCCCACGGCGAACTCCAGGTCACGTCTGCGCACATCTGCGTACGACTTCTGTCTATCCTGAGCTGCCTTCATGTTAGCCCGGATCTGGCGAACTTCTGCCTGAACTTGTTCTAGATACTCTGGTCCTATGATGACCGTCTCACTCGACTCATCCCAGCATAATGGCGTGCGGCATGGTCTACCGTATAATGCCTGGAAGGGAGACATCTTGATCGAAGCATGGTAACTGTTGTTGTAACTAAACTCGATCAGATGTAACTTATCAATCCAGCTGGTCTGGAAGTCAAGTGCACATGCACGTAACGTATCCTCAAGTGTCTGAATGGTGCGCTCACTCTGGCCATCTGTCTGTGGGTGAAACGCTATACTCAATTTCAGTTCGGTACCAAGCGCTTCCCGTGTGGACTTCCAATACCTCGACAAGAATCTGGTATCTCTGTCAGATACAATCGTTTTCGGCACCTCATGATGTCTTACAATTTCTTTATCAAAGAGTTCTGCCAATTTTGCCACTTTCCAGGTGTCCTTCATCGGTATGAATCGAGCCACCTTGGTCAGTCGGTCAACAATAACCCAAATCATATTCAGACCTACTACGAAGTCCATAGAAATATCATGGAACTTCCACTCAGGCACTGGCATTGGCTGTACCATACCACCAGGCCGTCGGTGCTCAAACTTGACCTTCTGGCAAGTGAGACACCTCAACATATAATCAGTAACATCCTTTTTCATTCTTGTCCACCAAAAATAACGTTTCATACCCTTATACATTTTTGAAGCTCCGGGGTGAATCGACGTAGTAGAACAATGGGATTCACTCAATATGCGCTCCTTCAACTCAGCGCTACTTCTCGGTATACACAATCGGCCATTAAGCCTAATCAGGTCATCATCGTGGAGTCTGAAGTCATACTTTTGACCCTCGAATGTGCCATCAATAAGCTTCTGTCTAATCCCCATCATATACTGATCCGTCATCTGAGCACCCCGCACCTCTTCAACCAAGCCAGTATGAGAGACTAGCGAATGGAGAGAGTGTGCCCGGCGACTCAATGCGTCAGCTACCACATTTGTCTTACCCTCCTTATATTGCAGATTAATGTCGTAGTCATTTAAAAATTCAACCCACCTTCTTTGTCTCATGGTCAACTCCTTCTGAGTGAACAAGTACTTTAAACTTTTGTGGTCCGAATAAATTGTCACACTTACCCCATACAAATAATGTCGCCATATCTTCAGTGCGAAGACAATGGCACCCAATTCTAAGTCATGGGTAGGGTAGTTCTCTTCATGCTTCTTCAGCTATCGGGAGGCGTAAGCTACGACCTTCCCGTGTTGCATCAACACACAACCCATAACTCTTCCTGATGCGTCACAATAGACCTCAAAACCATCTGGACCGTCTGGTATAGTCAGGACTGGTGTAGATGTCAGAGCATCCTTGAGACTCTGGAAAGAACTCTCACAGTCGACTGTCCACTCGAATGGTGCATCCTTCTTCATTAAGGAAGTCATCGGCTTCGAGACACTGGAGAAGTTCTTTACAAACCTCCTATAATAACCTGCCAGACCGAGGAAGCTCCTGATATCGGTCACTGTCTTCGGCCTAGGCCAGGTGCGCACTGCATCTATCTTTGCCGGATCAACAGCGATCCCGGCTTCAGAAATCACGTGTCCAAGAAAGGATACTTGGTTCAACCAAAACTCACACTTCGAAAATTTAGCATAAAACTGATTCTTCCTCAATGTTTGTAACACATTCCTCAGGTGGCTTTCATGCTCACCTCTCGATTTTGAGTACACAAGAATATCATCGATGAAGACTACCACAGACTTGTCCAACTGATCTTGGAACAAGCGGTTCATTAAATCCATGAACTTCGCTGGTGCATTGGATAACCCAAACGGCATAACCGTAAACTCATAGTGTCCATATCTGGTCCTGAATGCTACCTTCTCAATATCACTGTCACGGATGGCAATCTGATTGATATCCAGATCGTAGATCTATCTTGGAGAATACTGATGCTCCCCTCAACTGGTCAAATAGATCATCGATGCGTGGTAAAGGGTAACGGTTCTTCACCGTAACTGCATTCAGTTCTCGATAGTCCATACACAGGCGGAGACTACCGTCCTTCTTCTTCACGAAGAGGACCGGCGCTCCCCATGGTGAAACGCTAGGGCGGATAAATCCCTTGTCGAGTAGGTCTCTCAGCTGCTCCTTGAGCTCTGTCATCTCTGCTGGAGCCATACGATAGGGCGCCTTCGCAATTGGTCCGGTACCCGGAACCAAATCAATTTCAAACTCTACTTCCCGTGCTGGCGGCATGCCCGACAGTTCCTTAGGAAATACATCAGGAAACTCTGACACTACCCAGGCACATCAGGACTAAACGCTGGGTCTCTCTCTATGTCTTGGACATAGCAGAGGTATACATCACTCCCTCTCGTCGTAGTTCACGACACATAGCCATAGCGGTGATGATCTGAGTCGAAGGCTCCCTGGGCCTCTGGCGGTAAGATATGGTAACCCCAGATGGACTCCGAAGAAGCAGTCGATGCTCGGCACATAGGATTCTGCCCTTGTACCGCTCCGCTCCAACCAGTTCATCCCGACAATTACATCAAAACCAAACCAAGTCCGTCGAACTCTACCAAGTCGATCGGAAACTCTTCTCCTCTGATTCGTACAACAACATCTCGGTGGTAGCGGGTACACACCTGATCCGCTCTTTCGACGGGAGAGTGACTAGGAAGTCTGGCATCTCATCACCGTCTAACCCCAGCCTCTTCTCAAAATATAGCAAAATAAATGTGTGTGAGGCTCCGGAGTTGAACAAGATCAAAGCGTCCACGCCATTGACTGGAAAGGTACCGGTGAGGATTGTGCCGCTCTTGCCGGCTTCTGCCTCATTGCAGACACTCAGTATACCTCCCGTTCCGAGAGCACAGCCTAATTCATTGGCAACTAATAAGTATTGGGTAACACACGGTTTATATACTTCAACAACTTCACTTTATTCATTACACACTCTTCTTACATTATACGTTGGTTTACACTGTTGATATAACTAACACATACATAACATCCTTAACATATACTGGCTTAACACATTACATAATTATACAAGGCCTTAAAACTGTCTGAAGGACAAATTCAAACGTCCGGGTTTCATGTGTGTGGCATTGATCACTGCCGACGGTGCGGTATTCAGTTTGATCTTTCTGATGCCATGATAAGCATCCTCGACTGCCCACCCATGATTAACACATCTCCTGACTTTAGTATTAACTTCCTTGCGAGATCAGCATGCTTCTGCTCGCCATACACAAACACTGCGGTATCACCAATGGACCAAGACACCACGGTACTCCCTTACTTAGAGACTCGGGTGACTCGTCCTTATCTTGGTGCAACCCTAATCGTCCACCTTTCTGGTAGAAGTTCACAATACACAAATCTGCTTTAACACTTGGAATTGAATCCTTTTCAACTTGCTGAGCAATTCCCACGGCGTGATTAACGACCGCAAGGAACTCCTCAGGTATCATCGGTACAGTTGCTCCGTCTTCAGCTCGCACTTCTTGATATGTCTTGGTGTAAGGGTTCCAGTCCTTACCCATGCACATCATCTTCAACTTCATTCTTGATCCGCTCGGGTATTCAGGTGTGTAGAAACCTCCAGGTGTTGCTCCAAGTTCATTGCATCGTCTGATGATATGGACTTGTGCTTCCGGTGTCAGGTATCCATTTAAGAGTATCATACCTGGCTGGATAACCTGACATTGCTCCATTGGAAAGTCGGTGATGTTGATGGTAGTTTCTTCAGGGTTTGGTGTGGGTGGGATTGGATAACATATATTGAAGGTTCCTTTAAGTTTAGAGTTATCTAATTAGGTGACTTTCACACTATACTTTAACTCTTTACTCACATGATAATACACTTGGACTCACTAGTACACACATGCATGAAATGCGGTATGCAATCACTTATTTCATTTAACAGTTTAGGCGGTACCTGGTCTAGAAGAGGGCCCTGGCGCCTCAGACCGGTCCACCACATTCAGGGCGGCCTTGCCGGACCCCGTCCCCTTCCCCTTCTGGGAATCAGTGTGCCTCTGATCTGTGGGTGGCTGGTTAGCCGTCTTCGGGCCATCAATAGTCGCTGTGGCCTTACCCTTCCACTGCCCCTTGGGCTTGTTGACTCTGCTGTTGGGGTTCCGGTAACACTCGTAGTCACGGTGACCCCACTTCTCGCAGTAACGACACTGTACGTCGTTCCCTTTCAGTCCTTGCAGGGGTGGTCTCCGTTACACCAAACCTTACAGTAGTCGCGCTCCGGTCCAGAACCCGTGCTAGCTGCTATCACAATACACAATCAATACTTATTTCACTATTAACATCATACACTTCAACTTGTCACACATGATTTGATAATTACCCTTAGGTGGGTAAGAGCGTAGGGGTTTCGCCGCATAAGCAATATGTTGAGCTTTTAGTGGCACCTCAGCTGTGGTGGTTTGGGCTTGGGCCTTGTCACCCCTGGTGCTGACTCTTCTGGGCTGGGGATAAGGTTTCTTCTTCTTCTTTCCTCCCCCGTACCCCTGCGGACTCTGGCCCTCGCTCGTGGCCTTGCGCTTGTGCGCATTCTCCTCGTCCCTCAGACGGACGGTAATCTCGACTTTAGCAGCGGCATGATAGCACTCCTGAATTTAGGATGTCAGTCATGCCCCGTAAAACATACTCACAAACTCACATTAATACTCACTTATGGATTACACTTATTCACATCACACTTCATTTAAATTACCTGCAAGGTAGTATGCTCAGCTGGCCCCATCCCATAGCGAAGACGGTGGCTGAGACCGTTGTAGAAACGGATTACCAGCACCCGTTCGAGTATCCCAGTCCGTAACAGGTGGAGAAGACCGGTGAATGTAGTGTAGTACTCATCAACCGACATCTTGTCCCCCTGCCTCAGACTATCCAGCTCCAGGCGCTTGGCCTCTTGAACATGCACTGGGTAGTATTTAGCTCGCAGTAGAGCCGTGTACTCCCTCCATCCGAACTGAGGATCCGCCATCCGGTCCTCTCTCACAACTTCCACCAACTCTGTGCCGAACCCTTCAGGTAGTAAGCGGCAAGACGGACGTTGGCCCCAGCAGGCACATCCAAGGTCTCGTAGGCGGTCTCCAACTCGGAGATGTACGCCTCCAGCTTACGTGGGTCGGTCTCCCCATGAAATGACGGGGGTCTCAAGTCTGCCAATGCCTTGACCCAGTTGGTCTCTCGTGGCGGTGGCGGTGGTGGTTGAACTTCGGGCTGTTGCCCCTGTTGAATTGCAGCTACAAGTTGCGGGACCATTTGGGCTACGGCGGCCGCTACAACTTCGGCCATAACCTGAGCCGTGGTATTCTCGCCCTGGTCATCCGTATCTCCAGTACCGCTTCCGCGGCCTCTACCTCTCGGTCTACCTGACATCTGAATTCACACGAACATCATTAGCATTATGCTTACACACTTCGGTTCCAATGGTAGCGTTTTCCCGACAACAAGGTATCTCCACACTTGGTTAGTGGTTAACCTTTTCATAACTGCTCACTTAGGTAACTGTAGTTAGGTTTCCTAACTCGGTATTTTCCTAAGCTCGGTATTCTAGTCATCAGAGCGATACTTCGCTCTGATACCACTTTTTGTAACACCCCTACATCTTACTTCACAACTAATTGTAATCGCAGCGGAAATAAACGACTAACAATAACTAAACGCTTCGGTGCTACACGCCGTCAACCACCCACGTGGTTAACAAGGCAGAATAAATACAAGTGTACCGGTCTGATGATCAGACTTCAGAGCATAGAGCTAAAACCATTAATACATCATATACCATACCGATATTTAAATACATTCCTTCACTGTAAACTGTCAATACCGCCATAGTAGTTTCAACGGGATCAAATACAATACCACGGGACACAGCGCATCCCGGGCTCAACACCCAAAATAAACCAAGTACAACTGCAGCCTAGATCCTACACCACTCTGCTTCCTCGATCCTCATCCTGCAGTAAAAATATGGAGCCCCCGAGGGGTCAGCAACCCTTGGCTGGTATGGTTAATGCTCAGCCCATCGGCTACCAGGATACGCGCAACTAATTGTCATGATAACATGGCATTCATTTTAAACATATCATAACATCCTAATATGTGGCATACCATCAATAGTGCATAGCACAACATCACATACACAGTGGATACTCTTTCCACAATAACAACCAAGAAGGTTAAATAACATAAGAGCCTAGAGAATGGTCCACCCTCATGTTAAGCTCGTTACACACACTCATTACCGTTCTGTTATTCGAACGAGTAACTTAAGTCACAGATGGTTCGGATATAGTGACCCGAACACACCACACAAACACATGTTCCCACTAAACCGATCATAAGTCAGAATAGGTAAGCTTTGGAGGAAGCTAGCGGGAGATGGAACGCCAAATTAAGGAGAACAGTCTTAACAACATAAGAGTCGAATCTGATTCAGATATCTACTCTTAACTTACATGCATGACCGGACAACCGGATTCCTCACTTCCCAGTTAGCACTTGTTAGAAGTTCACGGTGGAACTTAATAACCAATACACAACAGGTGGTAAGTCACGTTAGACACGCACAAGGGAAATGAGTCACATCATAACATCACAATAATATGAACAACGGTAAACTCGTTACATGATTAAGTCTTATAACGTCATAAACACACAGAAAAACAAACAACACACAAGCCGGTGTAAACCGGTAGGCAACAGACTGCAAGAAAACCATACCTTGGTCCTTGCTTCGATTGATTTCCAACGTAGGTCACTCCTATACATGTTTAAGAATGTCGGTTAATTACTATCTTAACTTCAAATCTATTAAGTGTTCAACATGTTTATATGACATGTTTTAATGTCTAACTTACCCTGGGTTACCTTCATTATACCCCCTAGGGTTAACTACACAAGTCACATTCTTTTCTGTTTTTTTTTACAAGGTTTGGTCCGACCGACCCTACCGACTGACCTTACACAAGGTCGGTCCATTCCAGAACACATTGCCGACAAAATTTTCTACTCCGATCGACCTTGTAAGTTCGGTCGCATGTTCGGTCCATTCCCGAGAGTTTCTTCCCTTGAAAATTCAGGCCCGACCGAACTTGCCAAGTCCGGTCCCATGTTCGGTCGATTCCAGAAACTTAATTCGTACACAAAATACAAGCCCGACCAACCTTGCAAGTCCGGTCCCCAAGGTCGGTCCATTCCAGAAGCCAATTCTCGCAGGGTAAACTGGGCCCGACCGACCTTGCAAGTTCGGTCGCAAGTTCGGTCTGCTCCAGACCCTTATTTTCCATTGCTCATTTAACTCCAAACTTCACCTCATATAACCTAGTACCCCCTAATCTCATTTAGGCACTTCAAACACACCTTAAGACATCCTTAAACACTCATAAAACTCCTTTTCTAATTCCTTAAACCTTTACTCATTTCTTCCCAAAATTCCTAACACTCATAATGTTTTCTCCTAGGTCTCCAAGTGGTGTTTCATACCTAAGATGATCAATTATGCCAAAATGCTCCCTCACCACAACAACATCATCTCTCAAGCATCTATTCTCCCAACCAACTCCTTATGTCATTCTTGAAATCCTTTTTCAAGTCTACACTTTCTCCTTGTTCACCAAAGTTTGCTTAATCCTTAACACAAGTCCAAATGACTTTAGTATATCTCGAAACATTCATTTGCATTATAAAATCCTCTAGAACATTGCCTAAGCCCTTTTTACTTCTTAAAACACCTTAATCCACGTTTCTTTCACTAGAAAAACACTTAACCAATCTAAACATTTCTTAGCTTATCAAACTCATTTTAAACCCTTAAAACTTCTTGTTTATTACCTAAATTTGACATGACCACTCCTAGATCATTACTAAACCAAGACACATTGTCTTCACCATCAAACAACCAAACACTAAAATCCATCAAACACATCTTTATACATAAACTTTACACATTTAGCACCACATCACAACATAGTGCATAATTTAAATTGCATGGCACTTAGGCCCTCAAATAACATGGCTCTTAGGCCCTTAAGATGCATAAATCATAAACACTGAATTTCCATGATATATTTGCCTTTGACCTGCAAATACACTCAACAACACATATGCCTTTTACTAAGCCCTTAAGATCATTCTTCTAAGTCACTTCCCATTGGCTCCTTAGATCATTTTCATAAGCAATACAAGCTCATTTCTCCTAAGACTTTAAACCACACTAGGTTAGCATATTTACCTATTTTCCTCACAAACTTCTTTCTTGTTTCCTTGTTTAAAATCGGCAAGGATTTAGATTGTTTGTCAACTTCTAAACATTATACAAGCAACATAATGAGTATTCAAGCTTTAAGCTTCATCTCATTGTAAACCCTAGATTGTACATTGTTTCAAAAGCATTAAGATAATTGTTTTACCTTAGAACTTGAAGAGAGTTTGAATATATACCAAGAGAGGACTCCACCTAGTCCTTGAAATGTTTGAATGAAGCTAAAACAAAGCAATATAATGACTCCATTAAGAGTGATTTTCGGTCAAGATAAAAACATGGAGGAAACGTCATTTTTCTTTGAGACTCCTTCCCTAGAAGCAAAGGAGATCAATAATATGTAGAAATATGCTCAAGCTCCTTCAATGGTGGAACTCCATGGCACCGAAATGGTGGTCTTTAAGTTTTGAGAAGATAGAAATGAAGAGCTTGGTGAGACTAAGAGAATGGTGGTATTTGTTTTTGATTTGGTTAAGTGAGCTAGAAATAACAAGAGGTCAAATATGGAGTTTTGATGGTGGTGGTGTATTACCGTGAGAGAGAGAGAGCAAGAATGGAGAAGGTGAAGTGTTGAAGATGGTGGGAAAGGAAGGAAGGAAAGAGAGAATGAGGTATGTCTTGCTTTTAGAAGATATTTGTACTTAATAAAGTAAATAGTAACTAAGTAGTCATCTTTTATTTCTTAACATGTTAACAAGGGTGGTGAGTCACCACACCTTAAAACCCGGCCCCCAATAGTACTTAGGGGTATTATAGTCTTTATTTGTCAATTTAATTACTTATACAAACATATGTTACAAACTAGCTTATTAAAATCACTATTCATAAAAACAAGGCACATAGAAGTGAAATTTTTGATTTCCCATTGATATAGACTTCCAAACGTGATACAATATAGTACACATGTTAATTAAAGAGTAATGATGGACATTTAGCCATTCAAAACTCATTTACAAGACAATTTTTTGAAAATGTGATTTAAGACTCCTTAAAGCTCATTTTGTGTTTTAACTTGTTTTCAAGCTTGGTTTTCTTTGGTAATTGGTTTAATATGTTCATTAGTATATAAATAAGGTCTTGGTAAGTTCATTAGGTCTTAAACAAGCTCAACCCAAGCTTAGAGCACAATTTGGCCTTTATTGACCTTAAAGCACATTTTGTGTTTTCTATTGTTTAAATTTGTTTACTAATGTTTTTAAGACTCTTTTTAGTCTTAACATACCATATTTAAGTGTTCAAACAACATACTAAGGTTTGGGGTATTTCATAACAGGACAACTAAGAGGAACTTTAACAAGCAATAAGTACTTAACAAAGTACGAGGAGGGCTAAGGAAGCCAATATAACACCACAAACCCTAAGAATTGTGAAACGAAACCTTGAAAAGGCATAACGGCCTGATCATTGCATAAAGAGCATACCAGTTGGTGAGAAGCCATATCTGGTAAGAGGCAACCGGCATTGAAATGTCGTGGAGATTTTATTTTCAAAACCCAAGTTTTCCTTTCAAACACAAATTTTCTAAAAACCCCCAAATTTTAAAACCAAACCAGAGAACCACGGTAAGTTATCATAGGACTATATGAGAGGAGTTGGCAACATAATACTTCATCTAGGTGTGTGATCGACACTACCAGTGTACACAAACGAAACATGGAACGACCGCACTCCGAAGGAGCTTGCGAGCCTGACAGACCAATTATGAGTTAGTCGGGTAAGTGGCAACGTATCAATAAGATACTCCATGTATGTATACAGGTAGAGTACGGAACACGGGAAGTAGCCACTCCATACTACGGACAAAAGAGCCAATCCAACCCAAGATATTTGGGCACCTCGAATGATCGAAGAACACAAAGAAGTTTACGAAACTAAAGGAGTCTAGAAACCAGTAAGGTGACAGACCTAAAGATATAGCGTGGATATGTGCGAGAAGCACAGAGTATCAAGTATAGACATAGGATATGTCTCAGGAATCATGGAGGAAATACTTGATAACTGGAATAAATACTAGTGTAAGCAATAAGATGAATGCCTTAAATGATCATATCAATGTTCGATAAACGGGATAGGATTCCCACAACATACCTCACTGAGGAGAATAACGACGTGACCAAGAAGTTAAAGGAAAAAGAATAAATGGCCTACCAAGAATGAGAGACATTACAACCATAAATGGGGTAGTCGAAGTATACAACCGTAAGGCAGAGTAAGAAACTGAATATACCATGAGTTCAAGCCAGAAGTAAAGGCACAACTCAATAACACCCAGGAACAATCCGTGAAGGGTGCCGGAATCAACAGTAGTGGGGTATCATGTTGAGAACACTAGTGTTAAAGCGAACACTCGGGTAGAACCCGAAGGGATCCCACGTAACACAGGATACCCTAAATTGCCAGAGGGCATGAAATGATACCAAGATACTTAAAGGGCCTTCCAAGTACAGAAGCGTGATGAGAACAACCATGTCAAAGAGCCCAGCAATAGCCCCAAAATCATTTATTGGTGTACGGAGGAGCAGACATTGTATAAACAGCCACACAGAGCATGGCTCGTGGCAATGAGGCGTGTAAACCAGAAAATTAACTACAAACCGTAGATTTAAACATTGTAAAACCTTTGCATAAAGGCATAAAAAAGAATTGTGGGGAACGAACCACTACCTTAGAGTGGGGATACCCTTCGTTATTGTGGGGCCTAAGGAGCGGCAATTGCGTGAATCCTCAAGAGAAAGGCTACCACCTAAGAATGCTATGTGAAACCGCTAGAGCGACGTAGTAGTGATACTTGAGCATGTGTATATTGCCAAGGAGTATATTGCCGAGAGAGTAATCGGATGAGTAGTAGACACTGTATAGGTGAAATATTAATTGTAGAGTAAACCATGCGCAAGAAGCGCAGAGAGATTCAAAAGAGTAGTGTATTTCACTGAGCCAAGTAATGGCAAGCCATAGCATAAATGGCAAGAGTACATGAGCGGATGCCATTGTGTAAGCAAATGTTGTAATGAGTAAGAACATGGTACGCAGTAAGCAACCATTGTAAGAGTATAATAAGATAATGATATGAAGCTGATGAGAAATGTGGTAAAGGAGACATGTTCATTCATATCTCATGAGAGATTTACTGTCAAGGGTTTACGCTTCTGCACTCTGTATGACTGGGTTTTGGTATTGCACTTGTGCGGTAATGATCGAGTGGGAGAGTCAGGAATTGAGAAATGTCAACGAAGCCTACTGAGCGAGAATATAGAGAAATAACCGTGCGGCCGTTGGCCAAAGATGCACGAAGAATCTGGGCTGTAACCCAGAGGTCCTAGGACCGATGAATGGTAAAGGCAGAGTAGTACGAATGGGGAATTCCTGTACAGAAACAAATAAACAAACATGATTCAGAAGTCATTATTAATTGTGGAAGCACTACATGCTTAGTAGTAGCTTGACCTCAACCGACAACAAGTCGGGAAAAGTAAGTGAATAATCACGAGGTATACAGTGCTATACGAAATAAATTTCCTGAGAATTGGAGAGAGAATTTATAACTCATCGAATTCGCATATGGTAAGAGTTACCAAGCGACGATTAAGAAACCCTTATTCCCAAGATAAAAAGGGATTCAAGGGAGTAAATAATACATTAGGAATACCAAAAGGGCGAGTTAAGCTCTAGTTATCAGGTCACGCAGCAAAATCTAGTGGGCAGTAATTCAAAGGTTGAGTATACCTAACAATGTGCGTAATTGGCTAGTCATAAACACCTTGAAGCCTTAGAGGCTAGAACCGAACCCAGGTATGAATTAAATAACCGCATCGAAGTTAAAGTACTTCATGATGCCCTTGTTAGTGAACCAATATTTAGTGATAACATATGGTCGATTACGCGGGCGTAACCCCTTTTAAGGGGGGTAGGGCGAGAAACCGCTTAGAGTATGTTTTACGTAAAGGTGCGTAAACTACTATGTGCATAGCACAAAAGAAATTGTTTTGATGATTGGAACTTATGTTACATAAACGTATGTACCCATTCATTGTGTAATTATGATTAATGTGCATGAGAGATGCAAGTAATGAGCATGTAATATTATGAAAGGAGGAGTAGAGAAACTCCTAGGGAATGAGAATCCCTATAGTATATGTCTATTGAGATTAGATATGAGATATGATGAGTATGACTCGGTATGAAACAGAGGTGTAACCTACAAGGGAGTGAGTTCCCTAGGTGATTGTATTTGAGAGTGATTGATGGAGTGAGTTCCATCCTTTGGAGTTACATGTTGGGTGTATTATCTGAGTAATAATTTGACTAATGAGGCCATAAGTATGGAATGCCTAGGCAAAGTAAGTGAAGAAAATTAGGAATGATGGATGACCTAAGTTCTAAGAATTAGAGATAAATTAAAATGGATTATTTGATGAATATGACTAGAAAGAGTAAAAGATAGAAAACAAAAATGTTTGACTATCTGATTGTTTGAAACTGACGTGGGAGGTGGAACTTGGTCTGCTAGCGATCAAGGGAAACCGAACACAAATTGGGGTGGAAGGATAGTTCAACACTGATGCTGATCACATCAGGGTTGGATGATTTTTGAAGCTCCCTATAAGTGGTCACAAGTAATCACGCTAAGAAAGGAGGCAACTATCATAAATGGATTTGGAGTTGTGTGAGTTTTTAAAAGAATTTTCTTCAAGTATGAATATGGAAATGAAAATTGGTTTTGAAACCGCTATCACCCGCCGATGGCTGAGCCTAAGTCTTGATGACCGGTAGAACGGTGGGCGTGTATTAGTTTTGAAACCATTTCACGTACGTGTGGTGGTCTAAGTGACCGGTTGGGGCGGTGGGGGCGGGGTGCGGGGGTGGTGACAGTGTGATTTTTCTGAAGGCAGGGGATGGGGAGAGTACCCTGAGACGTTCCTGTGTTGAGTGAGTCAACCAGAGTGCCTGAGGATATGTAAATGTGTAACGTTTTGATCAGAAACCGAAGGGACCGTGGGCCAGAGAGAGTAAGTGCCCATTTGTCATGAAACGGCCGTGAACCAGAAAGAGTAAGTGTTCAACGTGACCGGTACCTGAGGGATCAGTAGTATATACTCAATATGGGATTCGAGGACTGTAGTGCCTTCTTGTCTTCGGACAGATTCCATAGAGAGAGTAAAAAGAGTATTCTTGATTGCTAAACATGTTGTTGATATGTGTGGTGTGGTAGTGTGAAATGAGACTGACTTGTGGAGTTGGTAAGGTTATACATGTATTATAACCTTGGCCATAGCGTGCCATGAGAATAACGATATAAGATTCACCAATTTTGAGGACAAAGTTCCTAAGGGGGGTAGATTTTAATACCCCGGATCTAAAAATCGTGATTATTACTCTAATATGATTATTAAAGGCCTATGGTGCCTAAATAGTATTGGTTAAGGGAAATAAAACCAAAAGAAAGAGAAAGCGAAAATGCGAAAAAAACACTAAAAAACGCGCATTTAATGAGTATAAGAGATATATGATCTCGTTAGGGTCCGAGATGGATTCTAAGGCTTAGTTAGGCCTAATTAGTATACGGGAGTGTGATTCCATGAAGAAAACAGATCCAAATAATGGATTTAAAACGCTAATGGAGTTTTAAAGCACGTTTTTCAGAAAACCCGAAAACGTGACTTTAAGTGGTCAAAACGGACCTGTAAAAATTATGGTTGACTAATAAATATAATTAGTATTAATGAAAGCTTAATAACCATAAAATAAGAAATGAGAAAAATCCAGAGAAAAATGAGCGAAACCCTAACCCAGGTTAGTGAATAGTGCCAAACCGCGGGTAAAATAACGAGCGTTTCTTGTCAGAAACCGAAAAACGCTCCAGTTATTAATGCAGGGGGGCCGGTTTTAATGGCCATCTCACACACTCACACCCAATAAGAAAGAAAGAAAGGAAAAAGAAAAGAGAGGGAAAAGCAAAAAGTAAAAGTTAAAAGCTTTCCTCCCTCTCTCTCTCCTCAATTTCCTTTCTTCTTCCTCTTTCTCTTCCACCGATTCCTTCCTCCCTCTTTGTGTGAACACACATGGAAGCTCCAAACCATGGGTTCCCCACCTTCTTCTCCATGCCCAAGCTAAACCCAAGCTCCAAACTCAAAAAAATCACCATAAGGTGATCCTCTCATCACCCTCTATTCATTCTCTCTTTTTCAAAACTCGAAAATGATGAGTTTCATTTTCGTGGGTGTTGCACCATTTGAGGAGAAAAGCACATAATCTTGAAAGCTTCCCTTTAACAAGGTAAAAATATCCATTGAAACAAGTTTCGTTTCTCTATCTTATACTTTGGCCGATTTTGGTCTCAATGGAGCCTGTTTATTCTCTTTATGGAGCATTGTTTCAATCCCTAAAGCCTTGGAGGGAGTTACTCTTTGATTCTTGCTAAAACCCCATATTAGGGTGGGTTTTAAGGTAATTACCATTTTTAAGCTTTAAGCATTTTAATTAATGAGCTTAAGTGTTCTACTCTGAACTCATTTCTTGCCTTGAATGTTGATTTGGGAGATGGGCAATCCATGGCCTTGGACGATTTTCAAGCAAGAGAAAAGAGAAGAGGAAAGAAGTGGAGTGAAAAGAGAGAGGCTTGTGAACAAGAGGTAAAATAACTTGCCTTGGAGCCAATTTAATGTTTCTAGAATTGGGAAGGGGAAATAAAAGAATGAATGAACCCAAATGTATATTGGAATGGATTGTTGAGATGAGGAGAGTGGAGATAATAATGTACTTGTGTAGAAATGATGCAAGTGAGGAAACATTGTGAAATAAAGTGTTTGATTTATGAGCTATGCACTTTATGGATTATGCATTGTGTTGCATTTGGAGGATGGATGAGTTTTGTGTTTTTATGTGGGCTGGTAGAACCCTTGTCGGGTTGGCTTGTTTTAGGATGAAATATGTGAAGAGATGAGTTTTGGACAAGGTTAGGAAAGTAGCCAAGTCATGACAAAATTTGTGTAGAAATCTAAGTGTATTAAGTGTTGTTTGAGTGGAGAATAACCTAGGAGTGGCTAGGTATGTATGGAGGTTGAGTTGGGTTAGTAAACAACCTTAGGAATGCTAGTTTAAAGGGAGGAAGTTGATGCTAAAATCTGTAGCAAAAGAGTGGTCTAGTGCCTTAGGCGTTTTTGGAAAACAAAGAAGATATAAGGCTTTAAGGGTGAGTCTTGGAACTTGGTATGAGGTGTGCTTAATCTTGGAAGTTTTGGAATGGTCAAATTAAGTGAGAACAAAATGCAAAGTACCAAGAGGAGTTAGAAAATGCACAAGTGTGCATTAGTGCACATGAGAATGAAAAATGTGTGAATTTGAGTAAAAATTTGAGCAAGGGTTGAACCTATGATTTGAAGAGTTTTGAGCATGGATTAAGGTGATTTAGATGATTAATTAGAGGCTAAAACACGTAGATTATAAGTGGGAAAGATTGGAGAATCAATGGTGAAAGAATGAGGTTGTAACATATTTGGAAAATGCCAAATCTGTCAAAACTACAGCAGGGTCCGAGACTAGGTCTAGGACCATGTTCCGGACCACCCCCTAAAATACCCCCGAGAGTTTTCCAGTTTGTGGGTCCGGGACTTAAGTCCCTGCCCATGTCCCGGACCACCCCATAAATAATGGCCGAGGATAGAAGTATGTACCTGCTCCGGGACTAGAGTTATGGACAAGGTCCCGGACCATATTGAAATTCATGTCGAGAGTTCAAGTGCAGGTTTGGTCCGGGACTTAAGAGAGGTATAAGGTCCCGGACCACTTCAAAAATATGGCCGAGAGTTAAGACCAACATTGGTCCGGGACTTAAGGTGGGGACCAAGTCCCGGACCACCCCCAGAATCCTACAGGAGTGTTTTATAGGTTCCTAATGATGGGGGTTTGAATGTTAATGATGAAGATGTTAAGGCCTTGTTTGGTGACGTGTAAAGGCCGTAGGAAGTGTAAGAAAGTGTTAGAAGTGATTGAGAAGTGAGAACTCAAATTAACAAGAGTAAAACCGAGATAACGGGGTAACGGGGTAGGTAGGTGAGTAGCATTTTATTATGTACTGTATGAGCCTAGTATTAATAATAATGTTTGAAACATTACCAGAGAATCGTGCATGACCCGAGCATGGTGAGATGACACGGTAAAAGTAAAAACCCCGGTGAAAGGTATGATTTTCTCATACTCCGCGTGCTAACCGAGTTACGTTGATTTGTGTGTTTGTGTGCCGGGTTAATCAAGACTAAAGCATGAAAATAATCCCTTGTTTGATTATGTATGTCTTGTTGTATGTTGAATGAGCTAACATACTTGTATGCCGGAGTGGTCTAACATAGAGTAAAGACCGGACTCATAGTGAGTAACGTTTGGCTAGAGACCCATAGATCGGGTCGATGCTTATGATAAATAAAACGTGCAAACACACAAACTATCCATTAAAGTATAACGACAACGCAAACATATGAACTCCCTAGAATGTGAGGAGAAGAACGGGTTGAGTAAATACCCGATAACGGTTAGAAAACCTTATTGAAACAATCCACGAAACAAGTGAGAGTGGAAAGATAAGCGAATCTCCTTCAAGAGGATTAAAGATAGTTCGAAGATGTGAACTAGTAAAGAAGGTAAAAGAGACCTAAGGGATTAGTAGCTCCCTTGAGACACGGTCGACCTCCTATATGAGGATTCTACCCGGAACAAGAAAATAACCGATAGTATGAGTAAATGAAACGTATGGGTAACTCTTAAAACCTAAGATTAACCAAAGTTGTGTATTGTTCCCAAAGTCATTAGAAACATCGAGAGTGATGCTTCTAGACTAAAGCACGTAATATTATTATAACTCCGAGAGAGGAGTGTATGGGAATGAGAGTAGTCCGAGAGTAGCCGGACCTATGTAAAACAGTTAGGAACTAAGAGAGAGTTCCGTGAGCTAGTTGAACCTTCCCACCATGCTAGACCAAAGTAGGGTCGAAACCGGGGAAGTAAGACTATGCTCGAGAGCCATGAGTTTTGGCCTGAGAATGTATTAAGAGTAACAAGCGTGACGTAGGAGACCTGTAGTGTCTCGTGAATCTACAATAGCTTGAGTATAAATAACCCAAGAGTGTGGGTGAGATAACGAGTATGAATAACCCAAGAGTGTGGGTAAGATAATGTGTATAAGTAACCCGAGAGAATGGGTGAGTATAAAATGAGTAGCCCAAGAGAATGGGTGTGTATATAAGTAAGTAACCCGAGTGAATGGGTGAGATATTGAATAAGTAAACAAGGCATAGTGAGATATAACCCTCAAGGCCTAAGAGTAAACTGATACAACTGACAACCTGGCTATGTTAGTTAGGAATTGTGTTCCGTGATTGGATGTAGATTCCTTGAGTAATACACATATATATTGTACTGCTATGATGCATGTTGTTTGACTAAAATGAACTCCATGTATATCTGACAAAGTAGTCGGCGTACCCCGGTTAGCGCTCGGGGTATGCGAATTTCATATGCAGCGTTAAGCTGAGCCCCTAGGGGCAATGTTTTTATTTTTCAGGTACACCGAAGATGTTACCGTTCGAGAGTAGGACAGGGTCGGTGGGTTGCATGGGTTGTTAGATTTAATTACTTATGTATTGAAAGAGGTGTAAGACCGAATATGTTGCCGGCATCCATATATTGTAGACTCGGTATAGTAAAGAAGTGAGTTGAGTAAAGTATTTGTATTGTGTACTCGGTGGTTCCAGTCCATCAGACCGTTACTGTATGTGAGATAGGCCTGGTTAGTCATATGGGTGGCTAACGGCGTTGTATCACCCTCTGTTGTATTTAGAGTTCCGTGCGAGTTTATTGGTAATTGTGACAGTTTAAGAGGTAATGACGAGATTAGCAGTTGGGGTGTTACATTAGACAACATAATGAAATAATATAGTACAAGTAAAGTACAAAAGCATTCTTACTTCCCTTACTTACCATGCCTGATCGAGACATGCAGTAGCCCACCGACCTACTCCAGCCTTCCCTTCTTATGCCTCTACACTATCCATCTTGTCCCACGCCAGTCACCTTCTTTTCTCTGCTCCACTGAATAGCAGAAGCAAAGGCAACAAAAAATACAATAAGTTGTAACTCTTCCTTTCTCTCTTGTCTCTCATGGCTTCCTTCCACCCAGCGACATTTGTTACTCCATCCCATCTTCCACTTCTTCTCGGTTGCAGTATACGACAAAAAGCTCCAAATTAAGCCATTCACAGTAGAAGCAACAGTTGGAAAACAACAACAACAAGGAAGAAACCGGTAATGTCAGTTCCTTCTCCCTCCCTTCTTCTCACGGTTTCCAGCATTACTCACCAGGAAATTCCACCTCCATGCATGTTGCATGATCTAACTGTTCCTCCTCTACACGAAACAGCAGCAAAACCTTAACAAACCACTCTTCTTCTTCCCTGTTTCACGCTGAACAACAATAGAGAAAAAAACTGGTCGTCAAACAACAACAGCAGCAAGAATAAGCCTCCTTCCTTTCCTGCTTCAGGCTAGCGTTTTCATGCAAGTAGCACCCCTACTGATATCTCTTCATCCCTCCTACAACACCGCAGTAACTCCCATTGTGGTAGTGTTGAATCCCAACCCTAGCTCCATGGTTCATGGGAATGACAAGGTAAGAGCCACTCTTTTCCTTCCTCCTTTCATAATGGTACCCAGCACCTTCTTCACCTGAAAATGCTGTTGCTTGACATTCTTTTTTCTGCTCCTAAAGCTCCCAAATGAAGCACCATTCCAATCTCCATGCTGAACTAAAACCACACCAAACAAGGGGCATAAACATAAGGTGATAACCAAGCTAACCGTGGTTGTATAAATCTTCTCTTCTCCCTTATTTTCCATGCAAACTACTGAGCTATTCATCTTATGTTTAGCTGCCGAAAATCACAGTAGGAAGCCTTCAAAAAATAAGGTAAAGACCACTCCCTTCACACTTAAAAACCATACTTAAAACCTCCCTAACTAGCATGTTGTTTATGATGGCTAACTAAGCTCTGTTTTCATGGCTGGAGTGATAAAAAATGGGCATATATGTACACCAAGACCACCGGCAAGTGAAGGCCTATTACAGAAGGTTATCAAGTATTAAAAAGGTAAGGGTATAACTTGAAACTTGCGGCTAATATGCATAACTGAGCTGGAGTGCGTACAAAATCTATATATATATATATGCTACAGCCAAGGAAGGGAGTTGTGGCTGGTGAGAGATTTGTGGGATCTTCTTGGTGATTAACTAAGGTAATGATGATTTCTACTTATTTTAATACCTTAAAAGTTGTTAATTGTAGTATAGAGTGGGAACCGAAATTTTAGGTGTATATATGTGTACTTGAGTTGGTAAAGTATAAGGAGTATATATGGGTTAGGAAATATATATATATATATATATATAATTTGGTTAAATCAAAATATGTGTGAAAGTGATAAGGAAATAACTAGAGAAAAATGGTTTGAAAAGGGTCAAAGAAGTTCTGTATAAACTGTGATTATTGTATTATTCTTGAGATATTTTAATGCCATTTTAAATAATTATTATGTTATTTTTGAGGCCATATATTTAGGCCATGTCATTATAATTATTTTGAACCTTAAATAGTCATTAATTAAATTATAGGTTGATTTATAAAGTTATATATATTCTGGTGCAAAACCATCTTTCTAGCAATTATAACTACTTGGTAACACCTTAGAAAACTATAGGCATAATTATAAGCGTATATTATGGCTTAAATGAGTTTTAAAACCTTGTACAAATATTTTATAAATAAATAAATCATATATAGGGGCAAAATATAATTAAATGAAGTATAGGGTATGGGTGGTAATAATAACCGAAAGGAATGATTTTAGGGATTTTAATAAGTATAACATATGAATTGTATGGAAATAGGGGTTAATTGTAAAACTAGGAAATTATGGGGGTATTTCAGTAAATAATAGCAAACTGGTCAAAGAATGGATTAAATGATCAATCTTGACCACATATGAGGGTTGACCAAGTTAAAAGAATAAAATAGTTATTTTAGATATTTGAAGAAATAATAAGTAAAAACAATAATTATAAAAAGATTAAGGGTGTTTGAGCGATTATCGAAAGTATAGGGATTAAAGTGTGAATATTTGAACCCTTGGGTTTGTTGGGAATTTTAGAGAAGTTAGGGGCGAGCTTGAGAAATAAAATTAATTAAGAGTTACAATATATGGCATAAGTATTAAATTGTAACAATTATAAAGTCTAGGAGTATATAATGTGATTACCGAAATCTGGGGCTATGAGGAATTTATAAGACTTTTGGGGTTGTGTGCAACTATGAGATGATTTGGATTTAAAATGAGGATTTAAATAATTAAGGCGTATAATATAAGGTTTTATGTAATTAAATGAAAGTTTATAAAATGGAAGGGGTTGTAGTGTAATTATGAGGAAGATGGGGGGAACAACTAAATCTGAATAGTCTAAGGGGATTACTCGTAAATGTACACATACATATGCATAATATAATGTTGGGATATCTTAGATTTTAAATTAATAAGATTAGTAATATAACAAGTATGGAAAATGGGGTAGTTTTGTAAATAAACGAAACTTGGGGGAATGGCAAAAGGATTGCAGAAGATAATGGGGCTGTTCGGAAATTAAATACATGATATAAATATGTGATAATGGTTAGAAATTTAGATTATAATGTGTGGGGAAGAGATTAGCATTACCGAAAATATATGTGGGTTGATTTGGTAATTAATCAAAATGTGTGGGGAAGAGATTAGCATTACCGAAAATATATAAGGATCTGTTTAGGAAAGTCTTTAAGTTTGGATAGAATATGTTAAATTATAAAGTGTATATTATAAGGGAGTTATTAAAAAATAAATATGCCTTATAAACATTCACAGAAAACAAGGGTTTAAGGTGGGGAATTTTGTATAATGTATAATTAGAAACTATATGAAATACCCTGAACTTAAATATGGTAATTAAATTGTTTTAGTATGGTATTTAAGGGCCTAATAGTGCCTAGGTAATTTTGGTAAGGAAAGTAAATCCAAAAGAAATAAAGAAACACTTAAAAAGCAAAAACGCTAAATAAGCGTTAAATAACCATAGGAGGTATGAGACCTCGGTTAGCGTATTATGTAGATTCCTAGGGCTTAATAAGAGCAAAATAATATATGGGAACAACTCCCGAAGAAAACGGAACCAAATAATGTATTAAAACGCTAATAGAGCTTTAGCGCACATTTTTCGAGAAAACCTGAAAACGTGATTTTAAGTGGTCAAACGAACCCGTAAAAATTATAGTTCATTAAATAACTATAATTAAACATTAATGGAAGCTTAAAACCAATAAAATTAAATAAACAAGAAAATTCTGGAAAACGGGCCCGGTTAATGAATAGTACCCGAACCGGGTAAAATAACGAGCGTTTCTGTAAAAGATGAAAAACGCTCCAACTAGTATTACTGTGTGGGGGCCGGTTTTAATAAGTCAAAAGCTCTCTCTCACACACACACTAGACTAGTAACTAATTAACAAGTCAAAAAGCAAAGGAGAAAAAGTACAAAAGCACTTTAGCTCTCTCTCCCCTCATTTCTCTTTCTCTTTTCTCTTTCCTCTTCATCCCTCCTCCCAGCCGATTGGCTCCCTCTCTCTCTGGTTGGGGCGATTTTTGGAGCTCCACAAAGCTTCCATGGCTTCTCCATCTTCCCAAGCTTGCCCAAGCCCCATTAAAACCCCAACCTCAAAAATAATTACATATTTGTGATCTCCTCATCATCCTCTACACTTCTATCTTTTCAAAATCTAAAAAGAAGAAGTTGACCTCCATGGGTTTTGGGCATTTGAAGAGAAATAGCACCATTTGAAGCTTGGAGTCTTCCCTTTCTTCTAAGGTAAAAAGTTCCAAAGAAAAAAATTTTTCTTCACCTTTCTCTCTTGGCCGATTTTTTCTCTTTGTAACACCTTGTTTTCTTTTACTTTGGAGCATTGTTTCAACCCTCCAATGGTGGAGTAATCCTCTTCTTGACTCAAGGGTGAGAACCCCTCTCAAAAATCTCCAAAGGTAAAACCCTAACTTGAGCTCTAAGCCCTTTTTATTGAATTGGAGTTCTCTAAGGGTTTAGAAGAATAATTAAAATGCATTTTTGTGTTTCTTGGGTGTTGGGATGGAGTTTGACAACTCCATTCCCATTTGACCGATTTGTGCAAGAAAGAGAGGAAGATGAGAATTGGAAAAGAAATGAAGAAAAAATAAGCTCAAGGTAAGAGCTCCTTCTTAATGCATAATTTTAATGCATTAGAGTAATGGGAATGGGTAAACGAATAAAAGAACCTAAACAATTGTATTAGTATTGAGGTTTATGAAGTTTTAAGTATTTGGGAACTAGTAAGTGAATTGTAGGCCTTAGAGCCAAGTATGTTGTGAATGAGTATTAGTATTGTTGTTTGATGGAGTATCGATGCATTGAGATGGATTGTGTTGCTTTGTATTGCTGGTAGGACCCTTGTAAGGGTGTGGCTAGATTAGGAATGAAATTGATGAGGAAGTATGTGTGTCGATAAGTAAGATGGCAAAATTTTGGTAGGAATAGTGCATTAATGGATGACTTGGTGAATGGGAGAACTAAGGTGTGTATTGGACTTAGTAGAGACGTTTAGTAGCTATGGAATGGTAGTTGTAGTATGAGAAATAAGAATGTAAAAATCTGTAGCAAAGAATATCAAAAATGCATTGTAGAAAATAGGAAAAATTAGTGTGCAAGATTTGGTAAAAAGAGAGTTGGACTTTGGTATAGGTATTGTAGTTGATTGGAAAGGAATTGGAATGGTAAGATGTAGTTGGGACAAGATGCAAAATGCAAAGAGGAGTGTAGGAAATGCACAAGTGTGCTAACTGTAACAGAGATGAAGAAAAATCTGTAGAAATGGAGCAAGTATTGGGTAAGGTTTTGACTAAAGTGTTGGGGAGGTTTGGAACTGGATTAAGGCATGTTTTAGGGTGCTTAAGCATGTGGGAAACATGTGGAAAGGTTAAGAAATGATTAGAGGTGAATTAGGGGTTCAAAACTGGTCAAAAACTGTAAATTTTTACAGTTCCAGGGTTGGTCCGGGTTTGCAAATCGGTACACAAACCCGGACCATAGCAAAAACGTAGCAGAAAGTAATTTCAGAGGGTGGTCCAGGTTTGTAAACCCGGACATATACCCGGACCACATGAAAAATGTAACAGAAAGTGAAATCCGCGGTTGGTCTGGGTTTGTAACCCTGGACACAAACCCGGACCAATGTAAAAACCTGCCAGAATGTGTTTTAAGCTGTCCTAATGATGGGGGATTGATTGGTAATGGTTTTAGAAGTTGTTAAGGCCTTGTTTGGTGATATTTAAAGGTCCTAAGAAGTGTAAACAAGTGTAGGAAATGAATGGGAAGTAAGGACATGGTTTGACATGAGTGAAACTAAGAATACCGGGATAAGGGGTAAGTACGGGACTAGAAATGATTGATGTACCGTGTGAGCATAGCATTAATAACAATGTTGGAAACATTACCAGTGGAACAAGTGTGAACCAAGGAACAAGGGAACACATGGTAAAGCTAACTCCGTAAAATGGTTTGATTTTCTCATGCCCTGTATGCTAACCAAGTTACGTTGATTTGTGTTGTATGCTAGCTAATCAAGACTAAAGCATGAAAATGGTATATTGCCTTTCATTGTATGTCTTGCTGTATGTTGTATGAGCTAACCCTTCTTGATTGATTGTGTGGCTTGACTTAGGGTGTAGACCGACTCATAGATGAGTCTTGTTGTTAGTGACTCATAGTAAGAGTCGTGTTGTTAATTAACGGAAATGTGGAAACACACTTAACTAACGTACCAACAAACGATAACGCAACCAATGAACTCACTAGAGTGAGGGAGAGTGTACGGGAGTAGTAACCTCCCGATAACGGTAGAAGAACCGGAATGAACAATCCACAAACAAGAAGTAGTGGAAGTATATAAATAAACCCTATTAGAGGAGTTAATGTTGGTGCAAGTCATGAACCATGAGAGTAGTAAAGAATGATGAGGGATCTTCAAACCCCTTAGCAACTAGTCGACCCACTATGAGAGGACCCGACTGATGTAAGTAATGTCCCAAACATGAGAGTATTCGATACGTTGGGGAAACCCTTAAATCTGAGAATACTAGACAATGGTAATTCCCTAAGCTAGTGGAGGTTATCGAGAGAGATACTTCTAGGCTAATCCATGAGATTGTTAGATACTCCAAGAGAGGAGTGTTAGGAATTTGAGTAGTCCAGAAAAATTGACATTCGTATATGAGGAGCTGAGTGTATAGCCCTTTGTATTAGTAGGCCCGGTGGCGAGTCTTGTGTATGACTCCGCCCGGAGGCCAAAAGTAATGAGTATTGAGTATTGCGTATGTATGAGTAAAGTAATGAGTATTGAGTAATGAGTAGTATGAGTATGTAATGAGTATCGAGCAATGAGGAGTACGAGTAAGGAGGAGAGTATGGGTACTGAGTATGCGAGAGCAAGTGATGAGTACTGAGTAAGAGTAAGCAATGGTAGCAGTGTGTACTGAGTAAAGCATGAGTGAAATAATGAGTAAGGTATTGGGCGTAGTGTGAGTAAAACATTGAGTAAGTAAGGTTAAGCTTGGTGTAAGCCTTGTGAACCCATGTAAGGAGAAAGAGAGCATCCGACGAAACCGGATGAACGAATAACTAAATGAATGGTTGACTAACAAATTGTTTTCCTTGGTAGGTATTGAATCTTTTAAAGTAAGTAAAGTATTGTTGATTGTATTGTGTCAGTAATAGTATTGTACGTATGCTGTAAAATGACTCCATGTATATCCGACCCAAGTAGTCGTCTTTGAAATACCCCTAAATTAATTTAAATTAATTTAGGGGATTTCTTTTTATTAAAAATTTAATTATTATATGGAATTATGAATATTAAATTATTATATGGAATTGTGAATTTTATTTAGGGGTTTTCTCCTATTTAACCCTAATTATTATACATTATTATATAGTATTATGAATTTAATAATAAGATTTATAAGTCAATAAATCTTGGGAAATTTCTAAACACTCCAAATATATTATAAAGATTTTAGGAAGTGTTGGAACATTGTTTTGAAACATAAAAGTCAATATAAAATTCTAGAAACCTTAAAGCTTATTAAGCCTTGTTAGAGTTGACTTTTTGAGAATGGTCAAACCAGGCCATGAAACCTATACCAATAAATAGGTTATGAAAACCATGAAGATCGATAAAAAGAACGTTAAAAACGGATCATCCTAGCCAAAGTTATGATAAATTGAAGTTTAGAGCCAAAATTTTGAAGGATGCTGACGTGTCCAGGACACGTGTCGCGCCCAGTCAGCACCCGACACTTAACCGTTTGATTTCCCAGCGGTTTTGGCATGTCGAGGGTCGATCTTTAGACACCTATATCTTTTTCCTCTACTCCACCATTTGGTATGCCGTTTGTTTCATTCGATTCTCCTATCTTTCCTCTTTCCAACCATTACTCACACACCATCTAACTCCTTCTACAATGATCGGAAAGTTGATCCAAAGTTGCCTCCTCGCGAGTTCGTAACCCAGAACTGCAGTTTTTCCTGAAACGGGTAAACTTCGTCACGCCATAACTTCTTCATTTCTCGTCCAAATTTCTTGTTCTTTAGCTTGTTTTGAAGATCTCTAATCCCTCTATAACTTTCATGTTGATGGCCAAGGCTGATTCGCACTGGGTTGGGAGATAAATCTGTCTAAAGTTGCCCACTCGATCACGGCGGTAATTCTGCCCAGTTTCATCCTGAACCAACTAGGTAAACTCGGATCTTGTGAGATCTATAACTTTCTCCCTAGTTCATCAAAATCAATGATTCTTCCACTAGCATCTAGAGTTACATGTCTAGTTTGGATTGTGATAGGTTACATGAATCGAATCTCTCTCAGTTGGTGCGAGTTGATTCGAGAAGAGGCGTACCTGAAACGCGCATAAAATACCGATTCCAGAATTGTCGACTTGGTTTCACACCCCGATTAATGCAATTCCGGTAAGCTTCTGGTCAAATTGTTCCATTGATGCCATTCGAAATTTCATCACCGATCAAACCCACATGCCAATTTAGTCTATTATGCATTACAATGGGAGAATTTGTAGAATTGCAACCGAATTAAGTTCTGTACCGAAATAAACCCTAACTCTCGAATCGATTTCGAAACTTGGTGTATACTGCATTATAATTGGGGAAATCGGTACCATTAGAACCGGAATTTGATTACGAATCGATAGGAACAAGAATCATCGAATTTCGTTCTGTAGATTGTGAGTTATAGGGTGATTAGTACTCGGGTCGGAAGGGGAGAACGCTGAAGAACTCGAGGGTTCTGGGCCGCCCGATCGCGGTTAAAAGAAACGGACGGCCACGATTAAAACGTTTCAAAATATAAGTATAAGTTTTTATATTATTCCCAGAATAAAGTCCTAACTTGCTAGATTTATTTAATGGCCTTCCCGATTGTATTTTGACTTGAAATTTTAACCATAGATTCCTTATAAAGTCTAGTTTATTTTGATGTAAATTAATATGAGTTTTGAGTTTTTAAACATAAGTTATGAATTTTGCAAGTTACGGGTATTATGGAATTATTTGGGTGATTTAAAAAGATATTTTTATGGAATAAAAATTTTATAATATGTCTAAAATGTTATAGTTATTATATATTAAGTTTGGGAATTTTTGGGCAAGGGTAAATAGGTTTAAAAATTATGTTTATGAGTTTTTCATAAGAATAACCTATAATATAAGGTTTTTAATGTAACCAAAAATTAAAGTATGGTTGGGTAATTAACTTTTTAGGATGGGGAAAATAATTAAACCTAAATTAACATTTTACATCAGTATGTTTATAAATATTTTGGGTGTTATCTTTTCGGTGAAGTAAAAGTTGTTTACACATAATATATTTATATGAGAAGAATAAATAGGGACTTATATTAAATCGAGGTATTAAACTAAACTACATATTATTATTATGGAGGTTAATATGCTTAATTAAACTAGGGCAAACACTTTATTTTATAAACCATATATCAGTTGTGGAGATGTCTAAAAGATATTAGATATAATTAAATACAATAAGAATTTCTTAAAGAATGTTTGGGATAAATCCTAAGAAAAATATAAGTGTATATATAAATACATTAGAAGTAAATAAAAGAAGTAACATTCCTTATGGGAAACATATTAAGAGGGAAAAATTGGGATAAACCTAATTCCTACGTGGCAATTAAAAATATTAAAGGTTAGTGTGACATCCAGGTAGACTATTAGGGGGAATACACATCCTAAACCTTAATAGGTGTCAAAGTAAGTTAGCCAATCGTAACCAAGGGATTAATTAAACAAACCTATAATCAGGAGTGGGAAATGGAGTAAGATAAGTTTACATTAAAAATTTAATTACGAGATCTAGCCAGATCCTTAGGAGGGAGTAACTGTAAACGAAACTATAGACTAATAAGAATGGGGGATGTGTAGCATTATAGTGCCTTAACTAATCAATACTTGGAATACTTTAATTATAGGTGATTAGTGGAAGTAGTTCGCATTTTCAAGTTTGGTTGCTGCTTCTACATATACCAGGTACGATTTCTCGTACTCAGATACTTTTGGTGACGAACTTCTTGGAATGTTTTGAAACGCTAACTGAGCTTGAATGAATCTCGAAAGGAACTGTTGTGTGACTAACTCAGCTTGATGTGACTAACTGGCCTTGAATGTACAATTCACATGATCATTGGTTCTCCTTATCTGGTTACCTCATTAGATATTAACTGCTGAGGGTTTACGCTTCTGCACTCTGTAGGACTGAGTGTTTTGGTATTGCGCTCGTGCAGTTATAATCTAGTGGGAATATGGGAATGTTGATCTTGGTAAATTCTTCTTTCGACTATGGATATCATTTCAACCATGAGCTGAGTCTTTGTTGTGATGTGCGCACATCTTCACCGGTAAACAGCGAGGGCTGTATATCCCCTGTCCAATCGGACGTGGTAAACAGCGAGGGGCTGTATATCCCCTGTCCAGACGGACGTTGTAAACAGCGAGGGGCTGTATATCCCCTGTCCTATCGGACGTAGTCAACAGCGAGCCATCTCTTCCAATTGGTTTCATTCACCCTTGAGTTGTTAGTTCTTGGATTTCTTCTTTCCTTTCCTAGTCCTTGTGACTACTTGGGTTTTTCTACTCTTACTGGAACTTAATCTAACTTAAGCATGGGATGTTCACTAACTCCTGGTGTGGTTTTAACTGACTAACTTTATCTTTATTGTTGACTATCTCTATTACTTGCTTGTTGCTTTGACTTGGTGATTGAAGTGCCTTGTCCCTCTGCTTGGTTTTTAAGAGTTTCTTTCTAAGTTTCTATATTGTTAAAGATTATGTTTTAATTCCTGTTATGAGGATTGTACCAGTTCCATTCCAGGGAACTGACTCACCCCTCCCGGGGTGGGCTGCTTGGTTTCATCATGCAGGTACGAATTGTTGTACAGGTGGCCACGAAGAGGTGAGTGTATGGGATGGGAATTAGGAATTTTGGAGAGCTATTGTATCTTGTTATTATTACTTTTATGTGATGTTTTCTCGAGTTCAGACCGTAGCTTTTGTAATATCATAAGTTGTAATTGGTGAGGTTTGGTGCCGGGTGTTTGGAACCCGATGATCTGTAATCGCCTTAGTGTTTTATTTCCGCTGCATTTATGTTAAATAGGGGCGTTACAGAAAGTGGTATCAGAGCGTAGTTACGCTCTGAGCCCGAGAAAACAAGCCGAGTGAAATACTTAGAATATAGGTGCCCTTAAAACTGGGGAAGTGGGGTAGAATTGGGAAGTGAGGATTCCAGAAAGGCACGTTACCCTTACCCCATACTTTGCCTTACTTACATTACTCATGAACACACTAACTACATACCGTCCATGGGTAGTTATGAAACACTTCGCGCGTTACTATTTAGATATCTAGAATTAATACGCAACATCTGAACAACAAACACCATCCTTTAGCAGCTAAATGTCTAAAAGAGGAGGACGTGGAGGAAGAGGAGGACGAGGAGCGGGACCCCCAGGTGGTTACGGACCCGACGCTGTTACCCCTGAGGTCATAGCTCAGATTGTGACCGCTGCATTAGCTCAGCAGCAGGCTCAGATCCCTCAACCACCGCCACCACCACCCAATGGTCCACGAGAGTTTAACTGGTTGAAAGCGGTCAACGATCTTCGTCCCCCAGTCTACGAAGGCCAGCCAGTACCAAAGCTCTGGAGAAATACATAGCTGAGATTCAAAAGGCTTTTACCTCTCTACATGTCCAGCAGAACGCCAAGTGGACATAGCGGCCTACTTCTCCAAGGGCCCGCTCATCGATGGTGGCAGACAGCCAGAGCCGAGCTGACCGCTCAAGCGAACTTTGATTTCCAAGCTTTTCTGGTGGCCCTGAGAGCTAAGTTCTACCCATCCTACCTACAAAGAGGATGAGAAGTGAATTTGAGCAGTTGAAGCAGGGACTTCCTCTGTTGCTGAATACTATGACAAGTTTGTGGAGTTGCTTGCCGTCATTGGCGAGGGGGCTTACGCTCCGAGGTATTTGGTGGACAAATTCCATACCGGCTTGGACTTCAGGATCATGAATATGATCGGTTCCACCAGAGAAAGACTTTACAGGTATAAATATGACTATGAAATTTCTAGCATGCTTGGATTCCCCACTAACACGTGTTGTAACGACAGGAACTAGCTGATGATGCGAATGACTGCGAAACCACCATCGCATACCAGGATTCTGTGCTAGGGAAGAGGAGGAATGATAATGGAGGAGGAAATGGAAGAGGATCCTCTCAGAATCATGAGAAGAGGGGAAAATTTTTCAAGGGAGGGAATGAGAAAGGCCATCGTTCCTTCCCATGCTGATGCTAAGCCTCTCCGCTATGAGCCCACCTAGGGGTGAGAAAAGATAGAATCTACAATGTAGCTTTATTTTGCTATCACATTACTAACCTTGAATTGAAACAGGAGACAACCCGGTGAGAAGGTATTTCTGCAGGTGGTGCCAGAAGGATCACCCAGGAAAGGACTGTAAAGGGAACCTGGTAGAATGCCACTACTTGCGGTAAGAAGGGGCACAGGGGGTTCGAATGCTTCTTGAACCCGGACTCCAAGAGTTACAAGCCACACACCGGGTCGACGGCTAAAGCCCCAGCTACAAATGCTGCCGGAGGAGGAGGTAGAGGTGGCACAGGAGGTGCAGGACCATCTACCAACCGCCCTGCCCAGAGCTACCCTCAAAGGCCGGGCAAAGCACCATTCTCAACCTGGTGGACCGTGTTGAATCAGCTAGTGATGATCCGAGTTCACCTGGTGAGGACTACTTTCCTACTGAAGAAGCTTAGACCTTCGTTCCACTTAATTTCTTCAAGCAATTTTTCCTCTACATTGTAAAGGGATGAACTATAAATCCCTCTTTCTTTTACATCTTTGTGCTAAGACCAGTTTGAACCTTGACTTGTTTTACTTAATGGCAATTGTTGTTTTCGTTCAGCTTTCGATATTTGCTTTCCTGTATTGCCTATTTCCACACCCACCATTCCCTTTGAGGCCAAACCACACCCACCAGAGAAGTGTGAGATATTGAGACCTGGGATGGTCTTATTACGAGAATTTCTGACCCCAGCTGACCAATATGCATTGATCCTCAAGATCAGAGAATTAGGTGTGAAAGGAGGAAACTTTTACACCCCTACCTTCAAGAACGGTGCGACCATGAAGGTAAAGATCATGTGCCTAGGTAAGAAGTGGGACCACACCACTGGAAGCTATGAAGAGGTGGAGGTGCCACCAATTCCAGGAGAGTTGCAGACCATTATCGGGGCTGCAGTTAAAGCGGCCCAGGAATTGGAGGATGAGCCCGTCCCAGACCTAACCTCAGACGTGTGCATCATCAACTTCTATGGGAAAGAAGGTAAGCTAGGAATGCATCAGGATAGGGACGAGTCTCTGGAGTCCATCACCAGAGGAGTTCCAGTGGTGTCCATATCACTTGGAGACGATGCGGAGTTCCTATTTGGAGATCAGAAGAGAATGGATCTCGCTACAAAGATCCTCCTGAAGTCGGGTGATGTGCTGATATTCGGGGGAGCAGCCAGACTTATCTACCATGGGGTGAAGAGAATTAAGCCCCACACAGCCCCCACATCCATCATCAACCAGACCCACATGAAACCTGGCCGTTTAAATCTGACCTTTAGACAGATCTAGCCTTGTAATTTATGCAATTTCAGCATTGTAATCATTAAAATGCTCACGAAGACCTTAATAAGAGTGGAAATCTTATGAGTTTGTTTCGTCGTTGTAGGGGTTGGGAACTCAGAGATCAGGTTGACTGTGTTGAACCAGGCTCAAGCGAAGAGCAATGGGATGGTCATCACAGGTATAACTACTAGCCTGATTTATTACCTTGGAAGTAATGCCTGAGAATCTTAGAATCTACTCTGTGGTTTCAGGCACGTTCTTAATTAATGAGGTGGAAGCCACTGTTCTGTTTGATTCTGGAGCCTCCCATTCATTCGTATCCCAGGCATTCCATGCTAAGATAGATGCCCCCACAGAGGATATCCATGACTGCTCAGTTTTATTGCCATCCAGAGAGTTAATCAAGTGCAGTAAGCAATGTAAGGACTTGAATATACGCATCAAGGGAGCAGATTTCCTCTTTGATGCCATTGTCTTCCCTGGCATGGGGTTCGACATAATTGTGGGCATGGACACACTACAGCGATACAGAGGTAGGCTGCACTGTGCAGAGCATCGCCTCCTCTTGAAGTCAGCTACAGGGATCACAGTATCATACCGAATGCAGCCCAAGCAGCCGACTGTGAAGGTTGTATCGGCATTATCCCTGATGAAGGAGGTGTCCAAGGGAGCGACCGCCTACTACTGTTATGCCCAGGATCTGAGGACAGATCCAAAGTTCAAGAGTGACGTACCTGTTGTGTCGGAGTACCCCGACGTTTTTCCGGAGGAGTTACCTGGACTACCACCATTGAGGGAGGTTGAGTTCAACATCGACCTCATACCTGGTACAGGACCGATTGCCAAAGCACCATACCGGATGGGCCCCGGAGATGGTGGAATTGAAGAAACAACTGCAGGAGTTACTAGATAGGGTTTCATCCGACCCAGTGTCTCACCTTGGGGTGCTCCTGTGCTGTTCGTCAAGAAGAAGGACGGAAGCATGAGATTATGTATTGACTACAGGGAGTTGAATAATGTCACGATCAAGAACAAGTACCCACTGCCCAGGATCGATGACTTGTTCGACCAGCTGAGGGGAGCTAAGGTGTTCTCTAAAATTGATCTGCGTTCCGGGTATCATCAGATAGCTGTAGCTGAGTCAGATATAGAGAAGACAGCCTTCCGGACCAGATACGGCCACTATGAGTTCACAGTGATGCCGTTTGGACTGACCAATGCACCGGCGAGATTTATGGATTTGATGCAGAGAGTCTTCCAAGCCCAGCTAGATAAGTCAGTGGTCGTATTCATAGACGACATTCTGATCTTCTCCAAGAGCAAAGAGGGACATGAGCAGCATTTGAGGACAGTCTTGGAGACTCTGAGAGAGAGGCAACTCTATGCCAAGTTCAGCAAGTGCGAATTCTGGCTGGACAAGGTATCATTTCTTGGTCATGTGATCTCAGCTGAGGGTTTTCAGTGGACCCAGCTAAAATTGAGGCGGTAAAGAGCTGGCACAGACCTCGCTCAGTGACTGAGATTCGGAGCTTCCTTGGGTTGGCTGGCTATTATAGACGCTTTGTGAAGGATTTCTCCAGGCTAGCCAAGCCCTTAACCTCTCTGATGAAGAAGGATAGCCCGTTTGTATGGACAGAGGCATGTGAGGTCTCCTTTCAGGCACTGAAGGATGCTCTGACCACAGCTCCTGTATTGGTGATCCCCGAGGGAAATGAGGGATTCGAGGTTTACTGTGATGCTTCGGGCAAGGGGATCGGTGGAGTATTGATGCAAAATGGTAGAGTCGTGGCTTACGCTTCTCGACAGCTGAAGAAGCACGAAGAAATTATCCCACACATGACCTTGAGCTCCTCGCCATAGTTTTTGCCTTGAAGATCTGGCGACACTACCTGTATGGAGCCACGGTCCGAATTATGACAGATCATAAGAGTTTGAAATACATCTGGACCCAGAAGGAGCTGAACTTGAGACAGCGACGGTGGATCGAGCTACTAGCTGATTATGATATCGACCTCCAGTACACTGAGGGTAAAGGTAATGTCGTGGCAGACGCTCTGAGCAGAAGAGCATATTCACTTCTTGCTCTCATAGAGACGACCACGATAGCTGAGGAGGTATATGCAGCTCAGGATAGTGATGTGTATCTACAGGGTATCAGGCAGAAATTAGCAGATGGGTTGACTGATGGTCTGAAGTATGACTACGAGCTAGACAGCGAGGGACACCTTCGGTCAGAGGCAGACTCTGTGTTCCTCAGGATGCGACAGAACTTCAGACCAGGATTCTCTCTGAAGCTCATTCCTCTACATTGTCAGTACATCCTGGAGCCACCAAGATGTACAAGGATTTAAAGAAGCTATTCTGGTGGAGCGGGATGAAGAGGGATGTAGCAGACTTCGTCTCGCGATGTCTCACCTGTCAGAAGGTGAAGTTCGAGCATCGACGACCAGGAGGCCAGATTCAGTCGTTACCGGTACCGTGCTGGAAGTTTGACGATATTAGTATGGATTTTGTGGTCGGTCTCCCTCCAGCCAGAGGTGGATTGAACACAATTTGGGTGATAGTCGATAGGCTAACTAAGACAGCTAAGTTTATACCTATCAAGGACACATGGAAGGTGCCCAAACTAGCTGAGGTGTTCACCACAGAGCACATCCGGTACCATGGGGTACCGAAGACGATCGTCTCCGATCGTGATGCACGTTTCCTTAGTAGATTTTGGCGTCAGGTACAGGAGGCATTTGGTACTCAGTTGCGACTTAGCACAGCCTTCCACCCTCAGACAGATGGGCAGACCGAGAGGACGATTCAGACACTGGAAGATATGTTGAGCGGTCGCCTTAGACTATCAGGGGAGTTGGATAGAGCGTCTACACTTGGTAGAGTTCTCCTACAACAACTCCTATCACTCGTCTATCGGCATGGCCCCATTTCAGGCTCTGTATGGCAGACCGTGCCGGACACCTTTATCATGGAGTGACCCTGCTGAGACAGTTTTGATTGGCCCAGAGTATATTCAGAGACTACAGGATGACATCAGAGTTATTCAGCAGCACATGAGGGCAGCGCAGTCTAGGCAGAAATCTTACGGGGATCAGCGTACCAGAGAGCTTGAATTTCAGATCAGTGATATGGTTTTCCTACGAGTGTCTCCGATGAGAGGTATCTTCAGATTTGGGATGAGAGGGAAGCTAAGCCCTAAGTATGTTGGTCCGTACAGGATTACGGAGCGCGTGGGCCCAGCAGCGTATCGACTAGACCTACCAGCGGAGTTGGGGAAGGTACATGACGTGTTTCATGTATCTCAGCTGAAGAAGTATGTACCTGACCCTTCTCACGTGCTACAGCCAGAGAGATTAGAGATTGAACCTACACTGAGATATGAGGAGACTCCCATACAGATCCTGGACACGAAGGTCCGGGAAACGAGAGGCAGATCAGTCAAGCTGGTGAAGGTTCTTTGGGAGCATCATGGGGTTGAAGAAGCTACTTGGGAGTCTGAGGACTCTATGAGAGTGAAGTACCCACACCTATTCCCATGATATTTCCTTGTATTCTTGCCTTTACTGGGTTCTTGTTCATAGCGGTACGAGGCGTACCTTGGCTCTTTTCGGGGGGGGTAGTGCATACTCTTCTTCGTCACCTCATCCAGATTATGCCCTGTTTGTTTTGTTAGTAGAATGATGGAGAGGTGTATGCATGTACTTGATTTATACATTGTGTGATTCTTGATTTCTGTTTATGAAAATCTTGGTTTTGGTCTGACGATGAATAATCTTGCGTGGAATTTGGAAATGGAAATGAGTGGAATGGATTGTGGGAGAAGTTACAATTGGTATGGAATTTTGGTTGGGATTGTTATTGGATGAATATTCTGGTAATTTTTGACAGCACACCTGATGTGGTGTGAGTAGCTATTAGTTGGTGATAAACTTCGGGACGAAGTTTCTTTTAAGGGGGATATACTGAAATACCCCTAAATTAATTTAAATTAATTTAGGGGATTTCTTTTATTAAAAATTTAATTATTATATGGAATTATGAATATTAAATTATTATATGGAATTGTGGAATTTATTTAGGGGTTTTCTCCTATTTAACCCTAATTATTATACATTATTATATAGTATTATGAATTTAATAATAAGATTTATAAGTCAATAAATCTTGGGAAAATTTCTAAACACTCCAAATATATTATAAAGATTTTAGGAAGTGTTGGAACATTGTTTTGAAACATAAAAGTCAATATAAGATTCTAGAAACCTTAAAGCTTATTAAGCCTTGTTAGAGTTGACTTTTTGAGAATGGTCAAACCAGGCCATGAAACCTATACCAATAAATAGGTTATGAAAAACCATGAAGATCGATAAAAAGAACGTTAAAAACGGATCATCCTAGCCAAAGTTATGATAAATTGAAGTTTAGAGCCAAAATTTTGAAGGATGCTGACGTGTCCAGGACACGTGTCGCGCCCAGTCAGCACCCGACACTTAACCGTTTGATTTCCCCAGCGGTTTTGGCATGTCGAGGGTCGATCTTTAGACACCTATATCTTTTTCCCTACTCCACCATTTGGTATGCCGTTTGTTTCATTCGATTCTCCTATCTTTCCTCTTTCCAACCATTACTCACACACCATCTAACTCCTTCTACAATGATCGGAAAGTTGATCCAAAGTTGCCTCCTCGCGAGTTCGTAACCCAGAACTGCAGTTTTTCCTGAAAACGGGTAAACTTCGTCACGCCATAACTTCTTCATTTCTCGTCCAAATTTCTTGTTCTTTAGCTTGTTTTGAAGATCTCTAATCCCTCTATAACTTTCATGTTGATGGCCAAGGCTGATTCGCACTGGGTTGGGAGATAAATCTGTCTAAAGTTGCCCACTCGATCACGGCGGTAATTCTGCCCAGTTTCATCCTGAACCAACTAGGTAAACTCGGATCTTGTGAGATCTATAACTTTCTCCCTAGTTCATCAAAATCAATGATTCTTCCACTAGCATCTAGAGTTACATGTCTAGTTTGGATTTTGATAGGTTACATGAATCGAATCTCTCTCAGTTGGTGCGAGTTGATTCGAGAAGTGGCGTACCTGAAACGCGCATAAAATACCGATTCCAGAATTGTCGACTTGGTTTCACCCCGATTAATGCAATTCCGGTAAGCTTCTGGTCAAATTGTTCCATTGATGCCATTCGAAATTTCATCACCGATCAAACCCACATGCCAATTTAGCCTATTATGCATTACAATGGGAGAATTTGTAGGAATTGCAACCGAATTAAGTTCTGTACCGAAATAAACCCTAACTCTCGAATCGATTTCGAAACTTGGTGTATACTGCATTATAATTGGGGAAATCGGTACCATTAGAACCGGAATTTGATTACGAATCGATAGGAACAAGAATCATCGAATTTCGTTCTGTAGATTGTGAGTTATAGGGTGATTAGTACTCGGGTCGGAAGGGGAGAAGCTGAAGAACTCGAGGGTTCTGGGCCGCCCGATCACGGTTAAAAGAAACGGACGGCCACGATTAAAACGTTTCAAAATATAAGTATAAGTTTTTATATTATCCCAGAATAAAGTCCTAACTTGCTAGATTTATTTAATGGCCTTCCCGATTGTATTTGACTTGAAATTTTAACCATAGATTCCTTATAAAGTCTAGTTTATTTTGATGTAAATTAATATGAGTTTTGAGTTTTTAATAAGTTATGAATTTTGCAAGTTACGGGTATTATGGAATTATTTGGGTGATTTAAAAAGATATTTTTATGGAATAAAAATTTTATAATATGTCTAAAATGTTATAGTTATTATATATTAAGTTTGGGAATTTTTGGGCAAGGGTAAATAGGTTTAAAAATTATGTTTATGAGTTTTTCATAAGAATAACCTATAATATAAGGTTTTTAATGTAACCAAAATTAAAGTATGGTTGGGTAATTAACTTTTTAGGATGGGGAAAATAATTAAACCTAAATTAACATTTTACATCAGTATGTTTATAAATATTTTGGGTGTTATCTTTTCGGTGAAGTAAAAGTTGTTTACACATAAATATATTTATATGAGAAGAATAAATAGGGACTTATATTAAATCGAGGTATTAAACTAAACTACATATTATTATTATGGAGGTTAATATGCTTAATTAAACTAGGGCAAACACTTTATTTTATAAACCATATATCAGTTGTGGAGATGTCTAAAAGATATTAGATATAATTAAATACAATAAGAATTTCTTAAAGAATGTTTTGGATAAATCCTAAGAAAAATATAAGTGTATATAAAATACATTAGAAGTAAATAAAAGAAGTAACATTCCTTATGGGAATCATATTAAGAGGGAAAATTGGGATAAACCTAATTCCTACGTGGCAATTAAAAATATTAAAGGTTAGTGTGACATCCACGTAGACTATTAGGGGGAAATACACATCCTAAACCTTAATAGGTGTCAAAGTAAGTTAGCCAATCGTAACCCAAGGGATTAATTAAAACAAACCTATAATCAGGAGTGGGAAACAGCGAGGGGCTTATATCCCTGTCCAGACGGACGTTGTAAACAGCGAGGGGCTGTATATCCCCTGTCCTATCGGACGTAGTCAACAGCGAGCCATCTCTTCCATTGGTTTCATTCCACCTTGAGTTGTTTAGTTCTTGGATTTCTTCTTTTCCTTCCTAGTCCTTGTGACTACTTGGGTTTTTCTACTCTTACTGGAACTTAATCTAACTTAAGCATGGATGTTCACTAACTCCTGGTGTGGTTTTAACTGACTAACTTTATCTTTATTGTTGACTATCTCTATTACTTGCTTGTTGCTTTGACTTGGTGATTTGAAGTGCCTTGTCCCTCTTCTTGGTTTTTAAGAGTTTCTTTCTAAGTTTCTATATTGTTAAAGATTATGTTTTAATTCCTGTTATGAGGATTGTACCAGTTCCATTCCAGGGAACTGACTCACCCCTCCCGGGGTGGCTGCTTGGTTCATCATGCAGGTACGAATTGTTGTACAGGTGGCCACGAAGAGGGTGAGTGTATGGGATGGGATTTAGGAATTTGGGAGAGCTATTGTATCTTGTTATTATTATTACTTTTATGTGATGTTTTCTCAAGTTCAGACCGTAGCATTTGTAATATCATAAGTTGTAATTGGTGAGGTTTGGTGCCGGGTGTTTGGAACCGATGATCTGTAATCGCCTTATTGTGTTTTTTTTCCGCTGCATTATGTTAAATAGGGGCGTTACAGGCGTACCACGTTTAGCACGCGGTATAGGCAAATTTCACATGCAGCAATTTTGCTAAGCCCCTAGGGGCGACATTTTTATTTTTACAAGTATTCGAAGCTGACCACCGTTCGAGAGAGTAGGACGGGGATTGCTTTGTAAGTATGGGTAGTTTAATTATGGGATTTGTATTCGAATTGTAATGTGAATTTGGAAGTCCAAACTGTATCGGTAATTTAAGGATTGTAGTAGACTCGGTATAGTATTGTATTGGAGTTGTAATTGAATTATGGTTGAGTATGCAAGGAAAGCAAGATATTGTGTAGAGCACTCGGTATGTCAATTCATCAGACCGATAGTATGTAGTAGTGTAGTTGGCCTAGTTAGTCACGTGGGTGGCTAGGGGCATTGTACACCCGCCGCTGTGTATGTATTGTCTGCTACGAAGGTAAGTATTTGTACAGTAATGACGGTAATAGCGGTAGGGGTGTTACAAAAAGTGGTATCAGAGCGATATTCGCTCTGATGATGAAATACTGATTTAGGAAAAATACCGAGTTAGGAATTAGAGACTTAGGGCTAAGGGTTGAGTGTTAGCGAGAGAGGTACGCTAGATAGGAACTTCCGCGTGAACCGGAAACCTACAACAACCATACCCGCCCTCCGCAACCCACGGTATTAAGTTGGGAGAAGAACGCTAGAGAGATGGAAAGACCTCTCACACTCAGGTAAGACCCGATCTGGCAGTTGCAAAAATAAACCTTAATAGAAAAGAAACCTGTCATACGGTAGATTCCGAGAACCGGGAATCCCGAAGACGGTTCCCTTTGGAACAACAACAACCGCATTTAATGATCATAGACCGACGATCCTAAACACAGGATAATGGAATTTACGGCACCATGGAGCGACGTGCCCTGCAGTCGCGAGAACCATGAGTAGCCAGCAAGAAGAGGAGGACAATCGCACGATGAAGCGAGGAAGATAGAGTAACAAATCCAAGACAAGAGAGTCTACAGACTGTAATGTTCGATAATACCAATAACGGTATACAAACCGGCTAAGGAATTAGTCGAGGTTGGATTAATACCAACCATACACTTGTAGGACTACAACGTGGTTCCTAAGGATAAGTCAAGTCTCGTTAACCATAGTAAAGGTGTGAGACACCCGGATTGACGACAACCATGTCAAGTACTCTAAGAACGACTCAGGAGATCGATCACCAAGATCAAAAGATCAAAGGAAGATCTACTAAGACCACCAAATATGGATGGAAACGATACCGTAACCGGTATACGTTATCCGAAAAATGACCTACCCGCGCACTTGCCTAGGGCAAGTGCAGCAGAGGCCAGACAATTGGAAGACTTCTAATGACCAACAAGTACCTACTAAAGTATCACCAAGAGGAATGAAGCAAATATAGGATCACTAATCCTAAGAATTTGAAACAATGAAACCTTGGAAAGGCCAAACGGCGCATCCATTGTATTAAGAACAAACCAGTCAGCGAGAAGCTGGACTTGGTCAAGACCTCAAACATGGCAACGCCATGAAGAATTTCTTTTAACACCGAACAGTTATTTCAAAACCCAAAAAAAAATTTTCTTTCAAAACTACAAACCTTTCTTTTAAACCTCGGATTTTTAAAAAACCAAACTAACGGAATTACAGTGAGTATCAAAGAATGATACAAGAGGAGTTGACAACAGAATACTTCACCTAGGCATGTGACGAGCACAACGAGTGTACCCAAATACGGGATGTGGGACGACTGCACTCCGAAGGAGCTTGTGGGCCTGACAGATAGTCTGGTAAGTGGTAACGTACCAACAAGGTACCCCACGTATGTATACATGTGGTGTACGAAACACGGGAAGTAGTCAGCTCCGTTCTATGGACCATAAGTAAATTCAAAACAGAACAGTTGCATACCTCAAACGAGCAAGGAAAACTCAGATAAGCTTACAAGCTAAGGAGTCAAGAACTCACTCCATGAGAGTGATTAAGAGTTAAAAGTGCAAGAAGCACTAACAACTGAATAATGACATTGGATATGTCTTGAAGATATTGAAGTAAAGTATGATAACTGGAAGCAATACCCAGTCTAAACACTGTAAGGCAAATGCCTGACCTTAACACTTCAGTGTTCAATGAACGGGATGGAATTCCCGGGACACTACCACAAACACCAGAGTGATCATATAAGGTACCGGAGGTTACCATTCACCACTAAAGGAAGTACTAAACCGATTAGAATATAAGAGAAGTACCCATAGTCTACCCTAAGAACGGGAGACGTTACAACCCTCAACAGGATAACTCAGATCCAGGACCGCAAGGTAGGATGACAAATTGGACACTCATAAAGTCAGCCAGATGCTACTATATAATCAATAATACCCAGGAGCAATCCATAAAGGGTATCAAGTCAACGCAGTTGGACGAAATGTCGTGATAAGAACACCACAATTGAAATGAACACTCGGTTAGACACCGAAGAAGGGATCCTACTTGACAGAGGATACCCTAATTAATTAATGGTACCTATCATACCAAGATACTTAAAGGGTCCCAACAACGGAAGCGTGATGCGACGATCTTATTATGGAGCCCAGTATCACCTCCAAACCCAGTGATGGCTTACGGAGAGGTAACCACTTTTGGAACAGCCTATGATGAGCAGAGCTCTAGGCAATATGGCTAGTATGCCATGAAACTATTACCATATACAATAACGGTCGCAAAACCCATTGTAAACTATATGGAAAGTGGTCAAAACGAAACCAATAAAAGGTTATTTACAACGAGAAAGAATAACCCCTCATAAATGTGAGACCGCGAGAGCGGTGAACACATGGATCCCAAGAGGGGATATCGTCAACAAATGTCTGAAATACATCCCTTTCAGACTACTAACGTGGTCAGCTTGAGCCGACAAATACTGTCAAGCAATGTAAGATAAGCGTCAACATCAATTATTTACAACCCAGGGAGTAAACGGTTCAGGAGGACACGCTATGTGGGAATGTAAAGTATAAGTAAATGACGCTCGCGGAGCTCAGACATATAAACATCAACCGTGATTAAATAGTGGAAATGCATGAGCTGAAGCTAGAAACAGCGGATGCCATGTAAATCAATGTTGTGGAATCCGTAGAACATGGTGCACAACAGGCGATCAATGTATGTGAATAATCACCCAATGCTAGGAGTTGTTAATACGAGATAGTGGACAGACCGGGCAACAAGCCAGGAGTCTGCCCAAATAACGAAGCCCACCACACAAAGAGTAATATTCATTCCTATTTCACATGAGAGAGTTACTGCCAAGAGTTTACGCCTCTACAATCTGTAGGACTGAGTGTTTTGGTATTGCACTTGTGCAGTTTATGATCTAGTGGGATAGCTAGGAATATGGAAATGTAAATCATGCTAAATTCTTCCTTTCACCAATGAACATGGCATAAGCCATTCAAGCAAAAGCTTAGAAACAAACCGTGCGGCCTAAGGCTAAAGAAGCACGAGGAGTGTGAAACACACCGACAATCACAAGATGTGAATTCCATGGGAATAAAAATTTAAAAGAGACTTGAGAAGTCACTAGGACTGATGCATAGAAAATGCAAGGTCATACAAATAAAGAACACTTGTACAAAGTCAGATAATGGGCATAAGTCAGAAGCTACCGACAACAGAGGAAACCTACAACTAAGTAGTGGCTCGACCTCAACCAACAATAAGTCGGAGGAACCCAATGAATAACCATGGGAGTACAAGTAGTAAGTATATAGATTGCTAGAGAGCTGGTTATAAATCTAAAACTCATGAGTTCGAGCACGGTAAAAGAACACCACACTTGGTCAATAAACCTTAATCCCCCAATAAGAGGGATAAAAAGGTGATGTGTAACACATTAAGGACAACAAGAAGGGCGAATAACCCAAGTTATCAGGGTCACGCAGCAGAAGCTAGTGGTCCCAGAATTCCAAGTGAATACACACCAAATGAATAAGAGGTTAATCATCATGCCTGGAAGCCATTTAGGCTAGAACCGAACCGGTTAGAGTTAAACAACTTTGATGATAATTCTTGATGCTGGGACTACCGGTATACGTTAAGACCCATTGATCAAGGAACATTGTATAATAGACTGCATGGAAGCTGACCACTCCATGACGGCTGAATGCCTTCGACCAATGTCCAATGTTGACACATGGTAGATTACGTGGGCGTAATCCCTTTTAAGGGGGGGTAGAGTAAAAACCGCGAAGTGTATGTTTTACGTGTAAGGGCGTAAACTACAATGCGCATAGCGCAAAGAATTTATTTTGATGATTGATACTTATGTTCATAAACTGTGTATTCACCTCATCGGTTAATTGTGATAATTTGGGAAGTAAGTATAGGAAAGAGTAGAGAAACTCTAGGGGAATGAGAACCACGATTGGTAATAGTATGAGAATGAGTATGTATGGGAGACTTGAGGAGTATAAATCGGTATGAGCCGATGTATTTTATGAGTATAAATTGAGTATAGTAAATTAATGGGATTTATACCCATGAATTTCCTAAGTATAGTAGTTGGAGAAGATGTAGTATAGTTGATGAGATGTTTAGCAAGTAAGCAAGTGAATTATATAAGTCGGAAAATGTATGTGTGTGATTATGACTAGCAGATTAAAAAGACAGAAAACGAAATAATGTTTGTCGAGCTGTCTGTTTGAATGGAGGTGGGAGTGGAACTTGATTTGCTAGCGATCAAGGGAAACCGAGCACAAATTGGGGTGGAAGGATATTCAACACCAATGCTGATCACATTGGGGTTGAAGGACTCTAGAAGCTTCCCTTAAGTGGTCAGAATAATAACACTAGTAATAGGTATAATCCTCATAAATGGAATTTGGGAGATGTATGCAAGTTTTCAAAATGAATTTCCAAAACTAATTTGGTACAATGTTTTTCTTCAAACCTGAGAATGAGGATCGGTTTTGAAACCGCTTCCACGGACGCTAGTGGATCTTCCATGCCTAGGCACGGGTATCCGATCGAAACCATAGGAGGTGAAGCTAGTTTTGAGTCAGTGGAAGTGTTGATTAGTTTTGAAACAACTACAAACGTTCGTGCGGCGGTCTTAAGTGGCCGTTGGTGCGGTGATAGTGTGCGTTTTGTATTTTTCCAAGGGAACTGGGTAAGCGTAGCCGAGTAAGTATGAGAAAGTGTGAGTAAGTGCCTGAGGATCTCTATATGTGCAAATGAATTTTATCTGAACCAAAGGACCGTAGAGCCAGAAAGATAAGTGCTCAAAGTCATGACGGCCGTGAACCAGAAAGTGTAAGTGTTCAAACGTGACCGGTACCTGAGGGATCGCTTAACATGTGAGAGGATGTGGACCTCATTTTCTCTGCGGACACCCTATGGAAAGCTTGTAACGGATATTTTTGATTGCTATGCATGCAGTGACATGGTGTTTAGATGTGTATTATGCATCATGTCAGACATTTGGAGTTTGACAAGTTATATGCAGAGCTCATAACCTTAGCATAGAGTATTTATACAAGTAACAATATTAGATTCACCAACTTTGAGGGCAAAGTTCTTTAAGGGGGGGTAGATTGAAATACCCCCGCACTTAAATATGGTGATTAAATTTATTTTAGTATGGTATTTAAGGGCAAATAGTGCCTAGGTAATTTTGGTAAGGAATGTAAATCCAAAAGAAATAAAGAAACGCTTAAAAGCGAAAAACACTAAATAAGCGTTAATAACCATAGGATGTATGATACCTTGGTTAGCGTATTATGTGGATTCCTAGGGCTTAATAGAGCAAAATAATATATGGGAACAACTCCCGAAAAAACGGAACCAAATAATGTATTAAAACGCAGCGCATGTTTTTCGAGAAAACCCGAAAACGTGATTTTAAGTGGTCAAACGAACCCGTAAAAATTATAATTCACATTAAATAACTATAATTAAACATAATGGAAGCTTAATAACCAATCAAATTAATAAACGAGAAAGTCTGGAAAACGGGCCCGGTTAATGAATAGTACCCAAACCGGGTAAATAACGAGCTTTTATGTAAAAGACAAAAAACGCTCAACTAGTATTACTGTGTGGGGGGCCGGTTTTAATACGTCAAAAGCTCTCTCTCACACACACACTAGACTAGTTTAATAAAAACGTCAAAAAGCAAAAGGAGAAAAAGTCACAAAGCACTTTAGCTCTCTTCTCTCCCCTCTTTCTCTTTTCTCTTTCCTCTTCATCCTCCTCCCAGCCGACTGGATCCCTCTCTCTCTGTTGGGTGATTTTTGGAGCTCCACAAGTTCCATGGCTTCTCCATCTTCCCAAGCTTGCCCAACCCATTAAAACTCACCAACCTCAAAATAATTACATATTGGTGATCTCCTCATCATCCTCTACACTTCTATCTTTTCAAATCTAAAAAAGAAGAAGTTTAACCTCCAGGGGTTTTGGGAATTTGAAGAGAAATAGCACCATTTTGAAGCTTGGAGTCTTCCCTTTCTTCTAAGGTAAAAAGTTCCAAAGAAAATTCATTTTTCTTCACCTTTCTCTCTTGACCGATTTTTCTCTTTGTAACCCCTTGTTTTCTTCTTACTTTGGAGCATTTTTTCCAACTCCAATGGTGGAGTAATCTTCTTGACTCAAGGGTGAGAACCCCTCTCAAAAATCTCAAAGGTAAAACCCTAACTTGAGCTCTAAGCCCTTTTTATTGAATTGGAGTTCTCTATAGGGTTTAGAAGAATAATTAAATGCATTTTTGTGTTTCTTGGGTGTTGGGATGGAGTTTGACAACTCCATTCCTATTTGACCGATTTGTGCAAGAAAGAGAGGAAGAGGATAATTGGAAAAGAAATGAAGAAAAAATAAGCTCAAGGTAAGAGCTCCTTCTTAATGCTTAATTTTAATGCATTAGAGTAATGGGAATGGGTAACAAATAAAAGAACCTAAACAATTGTATTAGTATTGAGGTTTATGAATTTTTGAGTATTTAGGAACTAGTAAGTGAATTATAGGCCTTAGAGCCAAGTATATTTTGAATTAGTATTAGTATGTGTTGTTTGATGGAGTATTGATGTATTAAGATGGATTGTGTTGCTTTGTATTGCTGGTAGGACCCTTTTAAGGGTTGTGGCTAGATTAGGAATGAAATTGATGAGGAAGTATGTGCGTGGATAAGTAAGAAAAGTAGGTGAACTATGGCAAATTTTGGTAGGAATGGTGCATTAATAGATGACTTGGTGAATGGGAGAACCAAGGTGTGTATTGGACTTAGTAGAGATGTTTAGTAGCTATGGAATGGTAGTTGTAGTATGAGAAATAAGAAGGTAAAAATCTGTAGCAAAGAGTATCAAAAATGCAATGTAGAAACTAGGAAAAACTAGTGTGCAAGATTTGGTAAAAAGAGAGTTGGACTTTGGTATAGGTATTTGTTGATTGGAAAGGAATTAGAACGGTAAGATGAAGTTGGGACAAGATGCAAAATGCAAAGAGGAGTGTAGGAAATGCACAAGTGTGCTAACTGTAACAGAGATGAAGAAAAATCTGTAGAAATGGAGCAAGTATTGGGTAATGTTTTGACTAAAGTGTTGAGGAGGTTGGAACTGGATTAAGGCATGTTTAGGCGCGCTTAAGCATGTGGAAACATGTGGAAAGGTTAAGAAATGATTAGAGGGTGAATTAGGGGTTCAAAACTGGTCAAAAAACTGTAAATTATGACAATTCAAGGGTGTTCCGGGTTTGCAAATCGGTACACAAACCCGAACATAGCAAAACGTAGCAGAAAGTAATTTCAGAGGGTGGCCCGGGTTTGTAAACCCGGACATATACCCGGACCACATGAAAAATGTAACAGAAAGTGAAATCCGTGGTTGGTCCGGGTTTGTAACCCGGACACAAACCCGGACCAATGTAAAACCTGCCAGAATGTGTCTTAAGTTGTCCTAATGTTGGGGGATTGATTGGTAATGGTTTTAGAAGCTGTTAAGGCCTTGTTTGGTGATATTTAAAGGTTCTAAGAAGTGTAAACAAGTGTAGGAAATGAATGGGAAGAAGGACATGGTTTGACATGAGTGAAACTAAGAATATAACGGGATAACGGGTAAGTACGGGAGTAGAAATGATTGATGTACCGTATGAGCATAACATTAATAACAATGTTTGAAACATTACCAGTGGAACAAGTGTGAACCAAGGAACAAGGGAACACTTGGTAAAGCTAACTCCGGTGAAAGGTATGATTTTCTCATGCCCTGTATGCTAACCGAGTTATGTTGATTTGTGTGCTGTATGCCGGCTAATCAAAACTAAAGCATGAAACGGTTTATTGCCTTTCATTTGTATGTCTGCTGTATGTTGTATGAGCTAACCCTTCATGATTGATTGTGTGGCTTGACTTAGGGTGTAGACCGACTCATCGATGAGTCATGTTGTTAGTGACTCATAGTAAGAGTCGTGTTGTGAATTAATGGAAACGTGGAAACGCACTAAACTAACGTACCAACAAACGATAACGCAACCAATGAACTCACTAGAGTGAGGGAGAGTGTACGGAAGTAGTAGTAACCTCCCGATAACGGTAGGAGAACCGAAATGAACAATCCACAAACAAGAAGTAGTGGAAGTATATAATAAACCCTATTAGAGGAGTTAATGTTGGTGCAAGTCATGAACCATGAGAGTAGTAAAGAATGATGAGGGATCTTCAAAACCCTTAGCAACTAGTCGACCACTATGAGAGGACCCGACTGATGTAAGTAATGTCCCGAACATGAGAGTATTCGATACGTTAGGGAAACCCTTAAATTTGAGAATACTAGACGGTGGTAATTCCTAAGCTAGTGGAGGTTATCGAGAGAGATACTTCTAGGCTAATCCATGAGATTGTAAGATACTCCAAGAGAGGTGTGTTAGGAATTTGAGTAGTCCGGAAAAATGGACATTCGTATATGAGGAGATGAGTGTATAGCCCTTTGTATTAGTAGGCCGGTGGCGAGTCTTGTGTATGACTCCGCCCGGAGGCCAAAAGTAAAAAGTATTGAGTATTGCGTATTTATGGTAAAGTAATGAGTATTGAGTAATGAGTAGTATGATTATGTAATGAGTATCGAGCAATGAGGAGTACGAGTAAGGAGGAGAGTATGGTATGAGTACGAGATGTATCGAGGAGCAAGTGATGAGTACTGAGTAAGAGTAAGCAATGGTAGCAGTGTGTACTGAGTAAAGCATGAGTGAAATAATGAGTAAGGTAGTGGGGTAGTGTGAGTAAAAACATTGAGTAAGTAAGGTTAAGCTTGGTGTAAGCCTTGTGAACCCGTGTAAGGAGAAAGAGAGCATCGAGGAAAGGATGAACAAATAACTAAATGAACGGTTGACTAACAAATTGTTTTCCTTGGTAGGTATTGAATCTTGTACAAGTAAGTAAGTATTGTTGATGTATTGTGCAGTAATAGTATGTATGTATGCATGTAAAATGAACTCCATGTATATCCGACCCAAAGTAGTCGGCGTACCGCGGTTAGCACGCGGTATATGCGAATTTTATATGCAGCAATTTTGCTGAGCCCCTAGGGGCGACGTTTTTATTTTTACAGGTATTCGAAGCTGACCACCGTTCGAGAGAGTAGGATGGGGAGGCTATGTAAGCATGGGTATAGTTAATTATGGGATTCGTATTCGAATTGTAATGTGAATTTGGAAGTCCAAACTATATCGGTAATTTAAGGATTGTAGTAGACTCGGTATAGTATTGTATTGGAGTTGTAATTGAATTATGGTTGAGTATGCAAGGAAAGCAAGATATTGTGTAGAGCACTCGGTATGTCAATCGTAATACCGATAGTATGTAGTAGTGTAGTTGGCCTTGTTAGTCACGTGGGTGGCTAGCGGCATTGTACACCCACAACTGTGTATGTATTATCCGCTGCGAAGGTAAGTATTTGTACAGTAATGACTGTAATAGTGGTAGGGGTGTTACACTCTATGATATGAGGACTTAAAGATGAGTGAAATGGTTTGTATAGTATTATGATAAGTGTCATTGAGGAATTATAAATAGAAGTGACAAATAATTAATGTGAACTTCAGATAAATGAGGAGTAAATTTATTATAGGAAAGGAACTCTATAATTATATCGAATGGATTTACAATGTGCAACGAGGGTATAATATGATAACAAATCAGATAAGAGGATTATACTGTTACCAGAATAAACGAGGATATAATGATAACTACGTATCATATACAAGTATATAGTATTTGTACATGCGCGAAGAAAAGGATACCTAAATGATAACGATATTACAACCAGAATGTATGCGTGCCAAGTATGTATTAAATGTCCATGCAAGCTTGTAATTAGGATTAACATTATTATTTAATATAATGAAAGAGTTTAGACTATAGGTGTGCAAGTACGTAAATGTTATTCTCGCATGCACGCACCCCGGTAAATACGTGAAAATTAAGCACGTAACTTCCATGTAATAAATATTACCACCGTGACAACTAAAATATGCTCGTGGACAATAACTATGTGACAAAATCTAAATCCTAGAATTCACCCAGATGAATACCCTGAAAACAATTAAAGGATTAGTTACGGGGTGGAAGTTAGAGTTTGGTCTAGGACGATTAAGTATGTCCGGGATCGGCGACACTAAGATTAGAACAATGGATATTCCAGAGGAACGGGTGGATAGATACGAATTTCACGAGCGCTAGGGGATACACAAGGGTTGTCACACTAGCATTTCGACGGTGTACGGTATGTGGACGGTGCAGTCTGAATTGACCTGAGAAAGGGTTCAGACATTATTGTGTGTTTTAAGAATGTTGTGTGTATTCTTATATGTTTTTGTGTGAATTAAGAATGTATACATGATTGTTTATCTCGCTCGCCATTATTATGCGCGAACGTCCATTCAGGCTACTACGTCGACTATAGATCGACTTATACAAACATACATATGCAAGCAAGGAATGAAGCTGTTGTTGACCAACATAATAAGATAGTATATAAGTAGTATTAACCTAACAAAACATTAGTTGAGTCTCCCGACATGATTCACTTGTTGGTCTGGGCTGCCCATGGTAGGTTAACGCCTTATTCGGTTAACGCATTCGGTTAACCAGGTCTTCAGTTTTCTAAAATCCAATACCATACCGTTCCATTTAGACCGGTTACCGGATCCGGTTAACGGTTAATTCGGCTTTCTAAAATCGATTACATTACCATACCGTTTAGACCGGAAACCTTAAGTTCGGTTCGGTTAATCTGTTGTCCTTGTAGCATGTATTTTTTTTAAGATGAACCATACCATTAATATTATAGTACAACTTGATTTTCACCTAAATCATGAGTGACAATCAAACACTTGTGACAAACCAATATTAATGCCATATTCCCTCAATAGCTAACATTAATTATTATATAAGGTGAACATAATATTTGAATATTATTTTGATTTATAAAATCGGTTAACCGTCAGTATGAAATTCAATACCGTTACCCAAACTGAAACCGGTCAATTTCACACGGTTACCGCGCCAAACCAACCGCAAAACCGGTACGGTAACCTAGAAACAGGTACGTTCACTTCAGTTTCGTTCAGATACCGTGGTTTCAAAATCTTTTGGACAGCCCTAGAATAATTCTAGGAATCGCGTAAGACCCCGAGGACTGCCATAATAAATGTGAAACTCTCCATAACCTAACACTATACTTTAGGTAATTGATTTACAAATTAATCACATGATGGAGATTTGGCGTATGAGGGAAACCCAGTGATTACAATATAGTGGATGACTGGTATAGGTCTACTCTCATAGTATGCCATTCGATAGCATTGATCATTGGACGGAGTCCCCACGTAAAGGGGGGCTATGGTCATTGGTGTTCCGCCATATAATAGGTGACATAAGGAGGATTCGGAGTTCCCACGTTACGGGAATGGTTACTGTTGTGGTGTCCCACCATATAATAGGTGACAAAAAGAGGATGTGTGGAGGACAGGTCGTCTACTAACAAGACGTCTGTCATTGGATATTGGTAACTGAGAATACTAACTAACAAGTGTAACTTAATTGGTATTATGAGGCTTAATTCACCCTCACGCATGTGAATAACAACTGAACGGGTCTTGAGGGCCAAGGGTGAGTGCCTTTCGTGTTTAATGACTTTCACGCTGTATTGTGGTTGTTCATTGATTTTATTACATTATGTGATGATTATTTGTGGATTGTAGTGGACTTAATGATTGAATACTCGATGTTTACGCATGTTTTATTACAGCATTTATTATAACTTTAAACCGGGCAAAGCATGAAATGAATCTAATATTAAATGGCTAATAAACAACTTAAGTGACCGATAGGGTCCACCTAGCATACTCAGCGTTTATCACTGAGCCTTCACGGCATGTTGTTAGGTGGATGATCGAGCAAGGAAGCTACAGAGCGGGACTTCTGGGTAGACGACGGCGACCTTACGTTTATTGCATTTTTAGGATCAGCTGTAGTAGGTATGTTGTAATCACGGAAAGTATTTTAGTAGCTCATGGATTGTATATATTGTTGTATTTAGTTAGTGTGTAGTAGCATCTCGTTCATCACTGCGGTTTAGTATTGTTGTTATTATTGTTATTTGGTTTGCTTCCTTACTCGCATGGGCGAGTAATGGCATGTGACACCCATGTGAGGATTAGTACCGATTAGACTTCCGCTGTGAGACGCCTTTAATTATGTTACGTGAAAGATTAATTATGAGTTTAATGAGTGGGGTGTTACATTCATCACTCCTGATAGTTGTGTATCAGTTCTTTGTTACTTTTCACACGTCTAAGAGTAAATTTACAAATTATCTCCTTCCGACAGAGTTATGCCGTTTACCTCACCTTTGAATGTGGTCTTACTAGAGTCGTGTAAAAATGACACGCTCGTTCACTCATGGTTTTACCACTTAAGACTCCCTCGCGGGATTTTCACTCAGAAACTCGTTCACACGTTTAAACAAAAGATGAAAGATGACGAACCTAAACTCATACTGCCCCCAATATTAATCCAGGGTGTATGACAACAATTTGACAAATGTAGACTTTGAACCGTTATGTGGGTTGTTAGGATGATTAGGGGTGAGCTGTGGTGCTTGGTTTAACATGTTCATCCTTTTAGAAACGCAAGACAAACCATTATGTTCCATTGTTAGGAAATGATTACTCTGTGATCTTTTTCCTTAAAAACATATTTTTGTTTTCTTGTTTTGCTGAATGAATGCACAAAAAATTATGAAAGTGGAACTATGCTCTAATTCACGAATGGAAAAATAACATCAAAATTGTGATCTTTAGAAAACTACCTAAAATGATAAAGGAAGCTAGGTACCATAAAAGTTGGAAAAATGACTGAGAAAAGATACTACTAAATCGAGAAAACTTTTAAAATAGCGATGTTGAACTGTCAGATGGTAACATACTGAAGACTCGAGTTCTCGACCGTCGGGGCGCCATTGAGATGACCGTGATTGTCTTCTTTCTGAACTTCGAGTAGGCTCCATAAAATGTCTAAACTAGGATGCCTATGGGCTATGTAGGTGGAACCTGGGTCTAAGAATTTTCCAAAACTGAGGTGAAGTTCCTGGGCTAGAGTGAGTCCTAGACAAGAATCGGAATGTGTGGGCCTGAATACCCTTATCTTGAATTGGAGCAAACAGAATGAAGGAGGGCACATGGACTGTGAATGGGCCACTGGCGAGAGAGAACCTTGAAGTCTAAGATTCATTTGATGTTCTTCTTGGGCATCGAAGCCAGGAACTGGAATGAATGAGTGATGCAAACTATCTTAGATTCAAATGTTTCATGCTATGGGCCAAAATTCTGGATTGAAAGCGAAGCTTATGGGCCAAAAATATGAATTGGTCTATGAGCCCAAATAGAATGAGTTATGAGTGTGGTACTGGGCCAGAATGATTACTAAACCAAACTCTAGATTAGAATTTGGGTTAAAACCTGAACGAGTAGTATTGATTGAACCTGAAGGATGATGCCTAGTAGATCTGGATTTTGGGCCGAAGCCTGAGTGACTGATGGATTTTTATGTCTCATGGATTACTGTAGATGGAGTTGTTTTTCATGGCCCTAGAACTAAATTGATGATTCGAATTGGGCAAAAAGAGAAAACCTCACCTGAGTGGGTATTTTGGGCTGAAGCCCAATGACCCACAACCAAACGGCCTTTGGGCCACAAACAATAAAGCCGTAAAATCGGGCTAGTCTAAGTTGACATGGAAAAGTTCCTATTCTAGGCTAGATAGTGGGCCGATCTTACAAGCAAACAAGGCCCACACAAATTCAACATGTCCTCACTAGACGCTCAAATCAAATGGGTATGGATCAATCCGGAGAGGTGTTTGGGGTGTGGGCCCAGCTTACCCTAAGAATAGGGCTTGCACGCTATTCTCTTTGGGCTTCCCCACTCTTTTCACATCACTTGTAGGTGTGCGTATACGGTTAGGTCTTTGAATGACCAACAGGGCTAGGTAAGGGTACTGCCAGAAAGTGCTTGGGGCTAAAGCCCAGGTATTAAGGGGAGGTGGTTAGATGACATCCTCTTCTTTTCCCCCACTTATTTACATCACCTCTAAAGGTGTGAGTCCCTACAAGGGACCCTAAGGCGGGTCCTAGGGTGAAATCGGTTTATGTGGACCCTCGCTCTCATATGATGCAAGTTGCAGAAATTCAAATTGCGCACAAAGTAAACAACCCGTAATAAAAGCCATAAATCAACAATTGTTGAGTTAAGCCATCTTTCTTAAAATTGAACAAGTTTAAATTAAGAGTTAGTCCCAGTAGAGTCGTCATTTGGTCACCCTCGACTTTTTAAACACACTATCCTATGTTGATTCAAGTTGATTAGGATCTGATCGGGTTTAAGGTCCACTTATAACCTAAGTTTAATAACTAAGTTATATAACCATAATTATTAAAACCTAAGTGTTAGAACCTTCTTCGGTGAATATGTCTTGTTCCAGTTTAGTCCCCCTCGTTTGACAATTGTTTCTCTTCTCTCTCCCTTTCTTGGGGTTTCGACAATCATTTTCCTAGTAAAAAAGGCTGATGGCGCTCTGCCTAAAGAGTAGATACAAATAATAAATAAGATAATAGTAAAGGTTCGATGCATAGACTTTTGCAATTGGAACATAAGGTACCGAAATTCTGTGAAATACCCCAAACCTAAGTATGTTAAGTAAACATCAAATTATGATGTAGTAAGGCTAGAATATGCCTTAGAATGATTGGTAGACAATTTAAACCAAGGAAAACACAAAAGTGCCTTAAGGCAATTAGGGCAAAAATGTGCTCTAAGCTTGGAGAGACTTGGGTGAGTACCCAAATATCATGATAAGACCTTAGTAATATTCTAATGGTCATTTTAAAAATCAATTAGCAAAGAAAACCAAGCTTGAAAACAAGTTAAAACACAAAATGTGCTTTAAGAATTCTTAAAGCACATTTTTGAGAAATTGTCTTAGAATTGAGTTTTGAGTGGCTAATGTCCATCATTACTCTTTAATCAACATGTGTACTAATTAGTATCACATTAGGAGGTCTAAATCAATGGGAAATCAAAAATTTCCCGATTATGTGCCTTGATTAGTGAATAGTAACTATTTAGTGACTAGTTTAAGTTTTAACCAATATAAGTCAATTAATTGGTCAACCAAAGACCATGTTAGCCTTATATTAAGAGGGTGGCCGGTTTTTATGTGGGGAGTCACCACATGAGTCATCAAATGAGAAAGGAAAGGAAGAGAAGTAAAGAAGTTACTATTTGCTTTATTAAAGCAAAATATCTTATATTAGCTCACTTTTCTCTCCTCTTTCCTTCATTTCTCTTCTTCACCCACGGTTTCCTCTTTCTTCTCTCTGTTCCAAACCGAGAGAGCTGCTCTTCAATGGCTCTCCCATCTTCAATCACTTGCCAAATACAACTCCAAGCTCCAAATCCAAAACAAATTGCATATTTGTCTTAGTTAGGTCAGACCTATCTTCCTATCTTTTCAAATCTTTCAAAGCTCCATTTTGGTGCCATGAGAAAACTCCATTGATGGAGGAAAATCAAGTTTGAAGAGCTCATTGGCTTCTCCATTCTCTTAAGGTAAAGAAAATGTAAGAAAAACCATGTTTCCATCATTTCTTGTACATGGCCGAAAATTCCTTCTCATGGGGCTATGTTTTTATGCCTTTTTCTAGCTTGATTTATTCACCAAGGACTAGTGGATGTCCTATTTCATTCAATGCCAAAGTCTACCTTGAGACTTCAAAGGTAATCATCCACTTTTATGCCTTAGAACACATTTCTAACCTAGGTTTTTAATTCCTTGAGGTTAGTGCATTGTTTAGTACTTATATGAGTCCTTGAATGTTGATTAGAACATTGGCAAGGGGAATTTAAGTGGTGGCCGAGATCTATGCAAGAAGAAGGCCTAAGGAGGAGATTAAGATAAGCTTGAGAAAACAAGGTAAAATGCTTACCTAATGGTGGTTTAAGATTAAGGAATGAGTTTTAGATAAATACCAATGTGGCTTAAAGCTTACATTGTATTGGGTTATATAACCTAAGAAAAAGAACTTAAACAAGCTTATGAACTTGTGACTAAGGAGATAATGAGGATGAGTTAGTAATATAAGTTTAAGGTGGATTTTGAGAGCATCATAACTACTATGAGATTGATGGGTGTATTTGCAGGTTGAAAGCTTGTATATGTGGGAAATTCAGTGTTTAAGTTTAAGTCATTAAGGGCCTAAGAGCCATGTCATTTAAGAGCCTTAGTGCTATGCAATTTAAGATTATTGCAATATATAGAACTTGATGTGTGTGAGATGGTTGGATGAGGAAAAATAATGTGTTTGGGCATGATAAGATACTAGAGGAGCTATGGCGAAATTTGAGTAGAAAACAAAGTGTTTAAGTGGTAGTGGTGAGCTAATATGCCCTAGGGTTTACTAGGGAGCATGAAAAGAAAATTGGGTGGAGATGAGTTGACTAAGGAGTTCTTTGAGGTTTAGGATGACCTAGAGATGTCTAGGAGAAGTTAGAGGAATGGTGAGTGTTTTGATCACACCAAAATCATGAGATGAGGAATATAAGAAGTGTACATAAGATTAAGGAGAAGGTGTAATGATTAAGGTGATTTGATTATGTTCTAAAGGGAATTAATGACTAAGGAAGTACTAGGAAGTTTTAGAGGTGGTCTTGATGAAAAAGGGGTGAGATAAAGTGTGGTAATGAGTTATAATGATTTAGGCATTTCCTTGGAGGATTTAAGAATCAAGAGAAGGTAATTGAGCATGTAGGACTTAGGCAAATGTTGGTAACTAACTAGCAAGGAGATAAGGTGTTGGAGGATGGAAGCTTAAGCTTAGGAAGGAACTTTAAGTAAGGCATAAAAGAGTTTTAGATAGTGAGAGATGCTTGGGAGATGATGTTATAGTGGTGAAAAGAACATTTGGCATAGTGGTTACACTAGGTATGAACCACCACCTAGAACCTAGAGGAAAGCATTGCAAGAGTAGCATTATTACAAAAAGGAAAGTGCAGAATGACTAAAGGGGATCTTGGTGGATGATATAAGGTATTTTAAGGGGGGCTTAAGGTGTATTTGAGGTGCCAAATGAGGTTATAACATATAAGATATATGAGGAGAAGTTGGAGTTGAAAAAGAATTTAGAAACAAGTTTTAGGAGCCGACCGGCCTTAGGACCGGACTTGCAAGGTCGGTCGCTCTGTTACACTACCGGAAATGTTTCTGGAATGGACCGGACATGGGACCGGACTTGCCAAGTCCGGTCGGCATGAATTTTGTACGGTCATAAGTTCTCTGGAATCGACCGGACATAGGACCGGACATGTAAGTCCGGTCGGAGTGAATTTTACAACGGTAAAAGGGTACTGGAATGGACCGGACTTGGCAAGTCCGGTCGGTAGTCCGGTCGAGCCTAAAAACAAAAAAAAAGGAAATTTTGAATTCTAAGAATGGCAATGGTAATAAGGTATGCCTTTGGTAGGGTAGTAATGATTGGGACCCTAAGAACTTAAGGAATTAAGTTAAGTTAAGTATAAACTTGGAAGTTAAGATTAAGTTTGTGAGATTAAGTTGTAAGACTTAAGAGGTGTTAGGTGGGGATCATTAAGGAATTAAGTAAGTTAAACAAGTTAAGTAAGTCATATTAAGTTAAGTGATTAATAACCTAAAACTGAATGAATGTTTTAGGACTTGGAGTTTGGACTCCGGAAGAGAGTAAGCGGCCGAACCGCCGACGGTGAACGGTACAGTTGTTTCTTCTTGTGACCTGCTTGCTAACGAGGTGTCCCTCGGCTTGTGTGCTACTTGTTTGTGTGCTCACTAAACAAGATAAAGCATGCAACCGGAACATATTATATATATTGTATTGTTGTGTGTGATGTTTGAAACTAACACAACATACTGTGAGAACTTACTAACAATGCTTAGTAAGGAATTGAGCGAGACTAAGGAACGCCCCCTATGTGGGACGATATGAACCGAAAGAGGTTAACCAACAAAACAGAGTCTTGAGATAACTACTAACTGGAACTTGAGTGAGGAAACCCGGGACCGATCTCCGGTCATGCATGCTAAGGAAAGGGGGTCGTTATCTATAGTAGATTCGACCTCCGATTAAGGACTTGTCTTCGGACTTGTTGCCTAGGGCCGGTTGCCGGCTCAGCTACGCTGGACTCCCGTCCAGAGTAGGTGGCATTAAGATGGTGCGGTGGGATCACCTAAATCCCAGGTTCGAATTAGATACGGCCAATCCCTTCCAGGAAAGGTTTGTATATTGAGATTAAGATTAAGATTAAGGTAAGATTAAGTTAAGTTACAATCATTCCTTTTTAAAGGATGATTGTATTATTAAGATTAAGATTAAGGTAAGATTAAGTTAAGTTACATCATTCCTTTTTAAAGGATGATTTGTATTATTAAGATTAAGATTAAGGTGAGGTTAAGATAAGTTGCAACCATTCCTTTTAAAGGATGGTTGTTTGTAATATTAAGATTAAGATAAGCTACATCCACTCCTCATTAAAGGATGGTTATTTCTAAGATTAAGATAAGACTAGATTGAGGTGAGATAAGGATGGACTAAGTTTAAGAGGGAACATTACCTAAAGAGTTAAATAACTATCTCTCTAATTAAGGGAACGCATTTAAGTCGTTCGTTGTGTGTGAACTTTGATTGTTCATATCTGCGTTGTTGTTTACTGCACTTTCTATTATGTTGTGCATCTAATCAACCTCCATGCTATCGACAATTAGTCGTCGTAGCCACGTTAGCTTGGGGGCCATGAGAGGATCGTACCAGCATTCGTGCTGACCCCCTCGGGGGCTTCTTTTTACTACACAGGTGAACATCAGGAGGCGGCCGTCGCGAGAGTAAGAAGGAGTGCAAGTGTTAAGGATTAAGTATGACCTACGAGTTGTGCCTGTACACTCGTATGGCAATTGAGTTAGTAGGTGTTAGAATGGTGAGGGGGTTGTAAGAAGGTTATGTAAATGGTTAAGGTTGTTAGACTAATGTTCGGTATATTCTGTAGTCAGACCGTGGCAAGGTCCTTGATTGTAAGATTCCGCTGTGTGTGTGTGTGTGTATATATATACTGTTAAGTTGCGAGACCACATTTGGATTGAGTTGGGGTGTTACATTCTGACATAAGGTACTTCAAAACTGACACAAGGTACCTACTTGGTCTTAATCGACTAAGTAGTAATTAATGGATTTCGTGAACTTATTAGAACAAATAGAAGAAGTAGTATATAAAGTTGCTTATTGGCTCACTAGAACCTATTCTGAGTCACGACCTAATTTTGACCTAGATTAAATTAAGAAAGGAGAGTTCGGGTTCGGGGCATGGTATATGACTTATTTAGGGTTAAAATTACTTTCATTACCCCTCTAAGTCGTTTTTCCTTTACTTAGTCATTTACGGCTTTAACCTAAGGTTGATTTACTAAAGAAGGAGGCTTATGTTTTTTTTTTGTTTTTAACGTTATTTGACAGAAATTAAAAGTGTAAATTAAACTAAACTAAATAAGGGCTTCGGGACTTGGATTAGGTCAATTTTTTTTTCTCCGTGACCCCAGACTTGTTGTCCGTGACCACGGACTTATAACAGAAAATAACATCAGGAATACGAAAATAACAAAAAAAACAATGTTTTTTAGTTTCCGGGACCCCGGACATCGTCTACAGAGTTCAAATCATCAACTTTCAAAAAATATTATTTCCCGTCCATGGCCTCGAGACCCCATCAGGGGCCTCGGACAGGGTGTCCATGACTGCGGACGCCTACCGAACGGGCTAGTTTTAGGGTTTCGGGTGAAGTTTTTTGCTCAAATTTTGAATGTAGGCTCCTAATGTTATTCTAAACCTGTTGGTAACTTCAAATTTCAGTTTTGAGGAGGAATTTAGAGAGGAAACCTGGTGAGAAAGTTTTTGACTGAAAACGTAAACAAACGGCAATTCGGGAGCCGAAAAAAGTTAGTTTGATCCCAAAATTTGAGAGGAGACTAACAAAGTCGTGAGGGGTTAGAAAAGTGAAATTCCCACCTATTTTACCTTCAAATTCAAGACGATTCTTCACGTCATGGATCTTTTCGGTGCCTCGTCGGGTTCGGTTCCTGATTGAATTCGGCCTAAGCTTCTGACCCCTTCTTCCTTGTGTGTTGACCATGTTTTGGTCCTGTATTGTTGGTGTTTTGGTGTTTGGTAGTTCGATGGGAGGAACGAATGTGTTTTTGGTTATTTTGGGTGATTTTTCAGTAGAGTTTTGTATTGATTTGAGGCTAGGAAGTGCAAAAATGTGGGGAGCAAATTGACTGTTGTGTTTTCTGACTTTAGGAATGTTATTCTCTGCCCTAGGTCATTTTAAGGTAGGTCTTTTATAGAAAGAGCATGGCCAAATTGATAGAACAAAATTTTTATCCAAACCCCTGATTTTGTGCTATAAGAGAATCTGATTTTTTAGAATGTGCTACAGGTCTATAAAAATTGTGAAATTTAACCAAGATAAAAGACAATTTTTAGGATTTGAGAGTTAGAATAGGGATTTCATTTTTGAATTCAATTTAAATAACCAATTAGATAAAAATGCATCTGGAACCTTCCATAATTCACAACTTACGATTGGAAAATCGAAATTATGAAATTTCAACGGTGTTAGTCTCTAAAAATCATCCTCAATCTTGTGTTAAGATTTTATGAAATTTGAACTCGATTTGCTATCTTCAAAAGGAGAGAGAAAATTGTAAGAATGTTTGAATTTCTCTTTTGAATTTCGGGCTAAGGTTCCAAATAAAATATTTTCAGGCTTATGAGTGTATGTCACCATGTGAAAATTTTATTTTAAATGTTCGAAACCTTTTATTTCTATTTTGAGGTTATTTTATGTGTTATTTATTAAAGAAATTAGCTTATAATATGAATTAAAAGCTAAATTCCCAAAATAAAAATTATCTACAAATTATGAAATACCTTTCATGATGACTATGGTATTTGGAAGTGTTTGGAGGTAGTGAACAAGTCAAATGAAAATAGAAAATCTAGAGAATGTCCTTGGAAAATCCCGTATTGGTGCATTTTGACCATTTTACCCTTTGTAACATGTATGCCTTAGAGACTACTCCGAGGGGGATAAAATTTGGGTATAACAGCCCGAGAACCTAAGGTTCAACACATACCTATACCAAAATTTTGTTATTAATACATCAACAAAATATGTTTCTTAAGATCATAGAGAGTGCTAAAAATCAAATATCATATAAGCAATACCGATCAATGAATCCTTCAAACAGTGAAACAATAAAACTACTCAGCATTTAGGGGGTGTTTGTTTTGGGATAATCAGGAAAGGGAATCACTCCGATTTCCTTTCTTGCTGTTTGTTTTACCAGTTTTTCCTATTTTTAGGAAAGGAAAGGGATTACCCCAAACACTCTATCTTGATTCCCCACCCCTACTGAGGAATGGGATTCCGTTTCCCCAGTACATATTACCAGTGACATATGACCATTGACCGATGACTAATGACTATTGACCGGTGACTGGTGAATCTTGACCGACAATTAGTGACTATTGACCGACAACCGCCTGACGTAGACCATTGATCGGCGGCCGTTGACTGATTATTTTTATTTATTCTACCCAGCTCAAACAAACAACCGAGAAAATCAAAGGGTATTCTTTTCCATTTCTCTTCATCCTCTTTCCTAATTCCATTCTGTTTCCCCGCTCATAACAAACGCCCCCTTAATGTTTTATTGACCAACAACTTCAAATCCTTCAAGATCCTCCGACATATCTTGCTTTGAAAGCATGACATTATTAAGGCACTTCAAGAGACGGATCTATAATTTTGAATTAGTGGTGTTATTTTTTTAAACAAAAATACATATTATTAGTTATGATATTGTAATGTTCAAATGATGTATACTAATAGAACTTTTGATACTTAGTATTGTGGCAACATAGACGATACGTAACATCCTCCTTGATACTATACTGCAACCAATTTTGACAGACATGGTAGATCATACCAATTTGTATTAAATTAACGTAATTTCCTAGAAAATTAGTTTAAGGAATCTTCAATACGAGGTTGATACAGATCTTCTGGATGTAATGTCTCCTCACTTTATTTTGAACATTAAGATGATAAGTTTGATATCTGTAGGTCAACGGGTAGACATGAGAAATCAATTTTTGTTATGAAGGGTGGTGTCTTCGACAGTTTTTCTACCGAAAGGATTTGTACATGATTCACCTTCTCTTCATTGAGGTGTTGTATTCAATCTCTTTAAAATATTTGTACATATGAAAACTATAAAATATTAACAATAATTTAAATTCAAGATAGCAAAAAAAAAGAATACAATCGGCATATAAATAAGGCAATAATAATAAACATACCTAAAATAAACAATAATTTTGTACAAATAAACAATAATGATCTTAACATTCTTAAAATACCGAATTTATAAAAAATCTACAACCTGATGCAACTAGAATCATCACACTTTAAACTAAACATATTAAAAGTTTTACAAATATTTGTCCACTTTTAGTAACATTACGTGATACCACTAAAAACTCAACAATTTCAATTAGCAAGTTTTTCTTCAGAGACGGTAATCGATGAGAGCCGGTGGAGAGCGGTCACCGGAAGAAGAAGGAAAACGGTGTAGTTGTTTTCGTGTTGTGCTCTCTTTCTGGAAGTGAAAGGCGATGAAGATCGAAGAAGAGTCAAGAAATGTCTAGAGGAATTTCAAGTTACCCTGAGTTCGCCAGAAGAGAGGAGAGTTGGAAAAATTGGGTTTCGATCATGAAGGCGGTCAAGAGTTCTCTGGATTTGTAAATCCACAAACTCCAATGGTGATTCTCGATTTGGGAAACTAGACAGAATGGAGGATTTGGTTTGGGTTTTTCTTCTGAGGAAGTGGTGGCGCTTGTTTTTTTGGGGGTTCGATCGGATCGAGTGCTGGGGAGTGGAAAAGATAGAGTGAGATGGGGATATATACTCTTGATTGAAGAAGAAAACATCGATAGAGGGCGGATGTCGGCTGGTGGGCTTTTTGAAGTCATGGGCTGAAAATAGAGTGGGTTTAAGAAATTGGGCTAGGCCAGACATCAACCAAGTGTGGATTGGGTTTGAAAGATGAAAATGAGTGTGTATAAATAGAAATGAAAATAAAAATACTAATGCTAATAGTAGAATAAAATAAATATAATAAAAAGTGGATAGATGAATAAAAAAATAAATAAATAAAATAATATAAAATAAAAAAATAAACAGAATATAAACAAAACAAAATAAGATAGTGAATAAACAAAAAGGGATGACCTTGAAATTGGACTGTCGATGATAATTCATTTTCGAAGAATTGTGTTTTTTTCTGAAATGTTTGAAAAAGATTATAAAATGATAGTTTCGTCAGTGGCGGAGCCACCTTATAAGTTGGGGGGCCCGACCCCCCCAATTGTCCCGATAACATCATTTTTATTACTAGTTTTATATATATAGTTTATTTTGTTATAATTTAAGTTGAATTATTAAAATTGTCTAAAAGTATCTATGATATTTATTTTTTTTAATTAACAAGAGTCCATTTTAAATTGTTTAGTGTTATAAATAGAAATAATAAATCACACTGAATACATTAGTTTATGTTATTAAGTGTCTTATATTTTATATCATTATTTTATAACCATAATTTGAACTGAAAACTTGCTTTTATAGTATTAATTGTGTTGATCAAATTTTAGTTTAAAGTTCAGTCAATGAGTCTTGTAATTGTCACTATGTACTACCTTCTATTCGTAATATGATGTTTTGAAAGTGTCATTTTTTCAACATATAAGAAGTTTTGGACTTTTTTATAACTCAATTTTCATATACCCTCTTACTTTTTGCTCTCACTCACAACTTCTCTATTTATTATGAAAAAGGATAAATTAGTCCAAAAATTGTCTTCTTAATTTCCATGTTTATTTATTAAGTTATATCTATATTTAAAATATAGACCTTTAAACCATATTGTAAGTATTTTTATTTTAAATTGTATTATTTATTTTCAGCATATATTTAGTAAGGAATCAATTGAAGTATTTTGCAGCTTAATTTAATTTGTCTCTCGATGCTGGCTTAAGAATAGGAAGAATACTATACTAAGACTTAATTTGTTGCTTTGTAGAGGTGATAATCGAATGAGTTTATAAAATTGTAAGAATCAATTGGATATGGATTGATGAAAGAGGTTACTTATTCATGATATTTTTATATTCAAACCACCAAGGTGAAATAGCCGAGTGGGGATATGAAGTGCTAAGAAAATTAAAAGATAAATAAAACATAAAGGGGCAAGTGGGGACTTGTGTAGTTTGTTGGCAAAAGTAGATTTTTTATATACTCCCTTCTGTTATAAATAGACGATTTTCTAGTTTTCTTTAAGAAAAATTAGACCATTATTTCTTACTTTTTGTATTGGGAGTTGAAGTAATTTGAAAAGTATAGTTGTGAGATAAAAATTAAGAGGTAGAATTGTAAGTAAATGATAAAAAATGCTACACCATCTTATATTTTGAAAAGAGTGGTGTGGGCCCAAAAAAATCTATGGAGAGCATGAGGTTGTATATTTTTTTAGGGGGTGGAAAGGCAATAGATACATCATAAGATAAAGGACTCTTTCTAAATTACAGTACTCCAACCATTCTTGTGTATGTTGTTCCTTTTTTAAATATGGGAAATACGGTAAAAAGATATACAAATGTTCAAAAAAGTTGTGGGTTGGTTCCGCCTCTGGGCACTTTTGTCTTTGAATCCCCACTCATTATCAATGTTGTTCATAAGTAGCCTTTTGCACATGACCCAAAGCATATGCTGAACTTCTTGGATCCTTCCCATAAAAAGCTGGAGTATAAAATGAGCTTGATAGAGAAATTTTCTATGGATCTTAAAAGGCGATTTTGAAGCTCGCGTTGGTGCCATCTTACAAGTTGACACCATTTGTCTTTTTCTACTTTATCATTTTATGAAATTTTAAAATGTTGTAATATATTAGATATAAATCCAAATAACATAAATTTTATATCATTGTTCATCATAATTCGAGCTCTTCAAAATAAGACCCAACATTAATATGTTTCGATAAATTTAAAATTATATTTTTTGTATGTATTACATATGTTTAAGATTCATTGTGAATCTTAAGTTTATGAAAAATTAATCAAAGGTTGTTAAAAAGTGAATCAGAGGTCGTTAGACCCAAAATCCTGCACTACAAACCCTAAAAATGCCTTTAACATTTTTAGCTTTCCTAGGGTGGTTTTTATAGTGTTTTTAAGGGGGGTAGGGTAATATTTTGGCATTAGTTCTACACTTTATATTGTCGTTACTAACTCAACAATTTTTAGGGTTTGTGGTTAAGGGTTTAGGCCCTAAACTTTGCACTACAAGCCCTGAAAATGTCTTCGACATTTTTAGCTTTCCTATGGTGGGTTTTAGGATGTTTGAGGGGTAGGGTAATCTTTTTGGCATTTGTTCTATACTTAAAATTGTTGTTATTGACCAGACAATTTTTTGGGGACGTGGTTTAGGGTTTAGATTCATTACTCTGCACTACAAGCCCTGAAAATGTCTTCGACGTTTTTAACTTTCCTATGATGGTTTTTAGGATGTTTGAGGGGTAGGGCATCTTTTTGTCATTAGTTCTATAATTTATATTGTCATTATTGACTAGAAAATTTAGGGTGGTTTTTAGGGTGTTGGGGGGGGGGGATTAATCTTTTAAGCATTAGTTCAACACTTTATATTCTCGTCACTGACTAGACAGTTTTTTAGGGTTTGTGGTTTCGGGTTTATTGAAAGTGAATATTTCGTTAAAAAAAGTGAATCACATGATTCAATAAAGTGAAATCTTTTATTTAAGAAAAATGAGTCTTATGTTTAAGAAAAATGAATCATATCAACAAGCTTATGCGAGAACAATATGAATCATTCGTTTAAGAAAAGTGAATATTTTTTTTAAAAAATAATGAATCAAGTGTTTAAGAAAAGTGAATCTTACCACAAATTTATACAAGAGCAATACTAACCTATCATTTATTTAAAAAGTGAATATTTCGTTGAAGAAAAATTAATCAAATGTTCAAGAAAAAAGAATCTTATATTTAAGAAAAGTGAACCTTTCACTTTAAATAATGTAAATCCTTTGTTTTTCTAAAAGTGATTTTTTAAGAAAAGCAAACCTTAAATAAGATTCATTTAATGAATAAGGCTCATTTATAATTAAAGAAGATTCATTTTGTTAATGAATAAGATACACTTTAAAAATACGTAATATATACTCATTCTAAAAACATAAAATTTAAAGTTTACCAAGACATATCCATGATGCATCTTGTTTTGAAGAGCACGAATTATGATCAATAATGGTATGATTTTTTTATTTTTGCACTTATAATTTGTAAGTTATAACATTTTGAAAAAATGCTGTTTCTCTCTCCTGTACCCACATTCACTAGCCTAGCGATTGTGCGGGATGGTGACTTCTTACTCTATGCAACCACATGCCACGCTGAAAAAAAAACATGAAACACTTTCTAAGCATTTTAAATCTTTGAGATTGATTAAAGTAGAGAGCGGGAACAAACACCCAGACTCAGTCTTGCGCGCTTCCTTCTATTTCAGAATTGATTTTGTAACACCCCTACCACTACTCCCATCATTACTTCACAATTACTTACCTTCACAGCGGATACTACATACTCAACGATGGGTGTACAATGCCGTTAGTCACCCACGTGACTAACAAGGCCAGTTACAACTCTACATACCGAGTACTCTACACAATACATTACTTTCCATTCCATACTCAAATCATAATCCAAATACAAACTCAAATACAATACTATACCGATCTACTACAATCCTCAAACTACCGATACTATTTGGACTTACAATTCGCATTACAATACAAATACAATCCCTATTACTTAACTACCCAAGCTTATACAACCATCCCCGTCCTACACTCGAACGGTGTGCAACTTCAAGTACTTGGAAAATAAAAAAGGTGCCCCTAGGGGCTCAGCAAATTGCTACATATGAAATTCACATACCCCGCGTGCTAACCGGGGTACGCCGACTACTTTGGTCGAATACATGGAGTTTGTTTCATGCATACATACATACTAATATTGCGACATTACAAGCAGCAATACTTACATTCATACACAAGATTCTATACCTACGAGGGCAGACACTCGTCAGTCAACCGTTCATGTTAGTTACTCATTCATCCGGTTTAATCGTATAATCTCTTTCTACCCGCTCGGGTTCATAAGGCTTACACCAACTATGTTTTTACTTACTTGTTGCTTTACTCATACTTCACCCATTACTTTACTCGTTACCTTACTCATTACTTTACTTGTGCTTTGCTCAATACTCATTACTCTACTCGTACTTGCTCCTTACTCAATACTCATTACTTTACTCATACATACGCATTACTCAATACTCCATACTTTACTCGTACATACTCATTACTCAATACTCCTTACTTTACTCGTACATACTCATTACTCAATACTCATTACATTACTCGTACATACTCATTACTCATTACTCATTACTCATTACTCATTACTCATTACTCATTACTCATTACTTTACTCGTATATACTCATTACTCATAGCCTCCGGGCGGAGTCATGCACAAGACTTGCCACCGGGCTAAAAATACAAGCGGAGCTATACACTTAGCTCCTCAAATACTCAAATGTCTGTTTTTACCGGACTACTCAAATTCCCAACACTCCTCTCTTAGAGTATCCTACAACTTCATGGATTAGCCTAGAAGTATCTCTCTCGATATCCTCTACTAGCTTAGAGAATTACCAATGTCTAGTATTCTCATATTTAAGGGTTCCCTTAACGTATCGAATACTCTCATGTTCGGGACATTGTTTACATTAGTCATGTTCTCTCATTGTGGGTCGACTAATTTTCTAAGGGGCATGGAGATCCCTTATTATTCTTTACTACCCTCAAGGTTCAAGTCTTGAATAACCATAAAATCCTCTAATAGAGGTTACGTATATACTTCCACTAATATTGTTTGGTGGATTGAATCGATTCGGTTCTCTAACCGTTATCGGGAGTTTACTAGTCCCGTACACTCTCTCACGTTCTAGTGGGTTCATGGGTTTACATAACCGTTTCTTGGTTGGATAGTTTTTGTGTGCTTCCATGTTTTAGTAATTTCGAGAACGACTCTTCTAACGAGTAACTAACCAACGCTACTCAATTATGAGTCAGTCTATAACACTAGGTTAGACAATGTAATATATAACGATGGTTAGTACATTCAGCAGGCATCAAGACATACAAACAAGCAATATAACATGTTTCATGCTTTTATCTTGATTAAGCCGGCACACAAGCACACAAATCAACGTAGCACGGTTAGCATACGGGGCATGAGAAAATCATACCTTTCACCATGGGTTACTTTACCACGTCACTCTATGTTCCTTGGTTCACACTTGATTCTGTAACACCCCAACTACTAACAACACACTTAATATCATATCGCAGTGGAATTCATAACTCACAACATAACTTAACTCCTTGGTGTTACACGCCGTTAGCCACCCACGTGGCTAACAAGGCTAACATACATACATCGTATCGGTCTGATGGACTAACTCCCGAGCAAACACATTAATCCTTCATGTCAACATTCATTCCAACACTTACATTATACTTACATACACAACTGTACCGAGTAAAAAAAGCTAATGCCGACAACAATTTGTCTTACTACTCCTACAATACATAAGCATTTAAATGAACTGCCCGTTTACAACTAACAACCCGTCCCACTCTCGAACGGCTGCCAGCTCCATAATACCTGAAAAGTATGGGGCCCCCCGAAGGGGGTCAGCACCTTTGCTGGTATGGTAATCCCGCAGCCCGCATGCTACCGGGCCACGCACAACTATTTGTCGTCTTAGCATGCGGTTGATTTATTTCAAACGTGCACAAACCCACACACATATCATGCTTATAAGCAAACATCCATTAATAGAATGCAGACACAAGGTTAGCACACTCAACATAGCAACATACCTCACTTTATAACATACACAACTTAATTTCACTCTTCTTAGAGACATGAAATTCACTTAGGGAGTGCCGGGTGATATAAGCCCGAGCAAAACATACATACATTTTCTTTACTTGAGTGGCGGCCTCATATCGGACCGTACACAACATACACAATTTCCCCCTAACTCCAATAGTGATGAGGTAGGTAAGCCTTGGTTAAGCTTGTGGGAGGTTGTAATTCCAGGAGGAAGAACAACCGTAACATAACAAAGAGGGAGTCGAAGCGAACTTAGGCATCGACACCCTACCAACATTATACATAATTTCCCTCCTAGCCCGATGTGGAGGTCGGGTAGGTAAGCTTTGGCTAAGCTAGTGGGAGGTCGAAATCCAATGAAGGAAAACAACCCTAACATACCAGGATGGGAGTTAATTCTCATATATGTATTAACTCCCAAACAACACGCGCGACCGGAACAACCGGATTCCTCTCCATACATAACATATACTTATTAGTTAGAGGTTCCCTTATGGAACTTACCACATACATACATCACATAGCGTTACTAACTCGGTTAGACACATATGGGGAGTAATACCCCTTTTAACAAACATGAATAGCTGTATCCAATAACAACAACAACATATCCAGCAAGTCACATACATCACTCATAATAAAAACATACACTAACGCACGGATAGCCGTAGTTAGAACGTTCCCATGGGTTGGGACGTTTATTCCGAATACCGATCTCTTATGTGAACCTAAAGTCGGTTAACTATTATTTAACACATAACTAAGGTTAAGCGGTATCGGAATTAATTACGCCACAATAATGAATTACTGTAAACTCATTTCATGCTTTATCTTGCAAGGTGGCAAACACACAGAAAAACACATAGGCATACAAGCCGGTGTAATCCAGTAGGACACAGTTGCAAGAAAACCATACCTGTCACCGTGGGGAAATATTTTACCGAGTGTTCTCACGTTCCTCGGTTCACACTTGTTCAACTGATAACATTCAATGTTTTCATTAACATCAAAGCATTACAGTATGTAACACTATACTCCCGTACTTTACCCCGTTGTCCCGTTATCCTTAACTTATTTATGTGATTTTAAGTTTGCAACTTACACATTAACTCTCACACTTATTTATACTTCCAATGGCCTTTAAAACTCATCAAACAAGGCCTAATCAACATCTAAAACCATTACCATTCACTTCCCCAACATAACAACCCTTAAAAACACTCTCTGGACACTTTTTAACATGGTCCGGATTTGTGTCCGGGGTTACAAACCCGGACCAACCCTGGAAAACACGTTCTGGACATTTTTTATGTGGTCCGGGTTTGTGTCCGGGTTTACAAACCCGGACCACCCCCTGGGATGATCTTCTGTCGTGTTTTTGCTATCGTCCGGGTTTGCAAACAGGTTTGCAACCCGGACCACCACTGGAACAGACAAAATTTACAGTTTTTGATCAATTTTCAACCCCTAATTCACCTCTAATCATTTCCTAAACTTTCCACATGTTTCCGCATGTTTAAACACACTAAATCACTCTAAAGCTCTTCAAAACATAGGTTTAATCCCTACTCAAATTCTTGCTCAGATTCATGAATTTTCCTTTCTCTGTTACACTCATGCATACTAGTGCTACAGATTTTCACTCCTTGGTGATTTGCATTGTGTTCCTACTCCAGTTGACCATTTCAAATCCTCCTAGATAATGCACCTCTTAAACACACATAGCTTCTTCCTTCAGTAAAACACACAAGGCCATACTTTCCTAAACAATTTTTGACAGCACTTGGCTACTTTCAAAGCATTTCCCAAAACTCATCTCTTCACATTTTCTTCCTAAAACTAACCAAACCCACAAGGGTTCTACCAGCACACATAAAAACACAAAACTCATCCATTCTCCAAATGCAACACAATGCATAATCCATATAGTGCATAGCTCATAAATCAAACACTTATTTCACAATGTTTCCTCACTTGCATTATTCCTATACAAGCACAGTATTGTCACAACTCTCCTCATTTCAACAAATCACATTCCAATACATATTTGGGGGGGTTCATTCATTTGATTAACCCTTCCCAAAACCTAATACATACATGAATACACTAAGGTAAGTTTCTTACCTTAAATTTTCTTAAGTTTCCTTTTATTTCTCTTCTTCTCTCCTCTTCCTTCAAAATCGGCCAAGGCAGCTCATTTGCCCATTTCTCTAGCCACATTCAAATTGGATTATAAGCACTAAGGAACTCTCTTAGGCTCATCAAATAATCTAGAATACACAAAGATGCTTAAAGCATCAAGTTAGATTTTACCTTTGGAAATTCTTGAATGGTTTTCAACTCTTGAATCTTAAGAGGGACTCCCACCACCATTTAAGCTTGGAGAATAGCTCAAACAAGGAAGATAAGCTAGTCATCAAAAGAGCCCAAAATCGGCCAAGATGGACATTGAAGAAAACATGGGTTTCCCTTGGATATTTTTACCTTGCTAGAAAGAGGAAGCTTCAAGCTTCTTAATGGTGTGTTTTCTCTTCAAATGGCCAACACCCATCAAAATGAACTTCAAGTTTTTGGGATTTTGAAAGAGGAAAATGTAGAGCTTGATGAGAGGAGTCCAAATATGCAATTATTTTTGAATTCGGAGCAAGGATGGGACTTGGGCAAGGAGAAGAAGATGGAGAAACCTTGCTTGAGCTCCCATGTCGTTCTGCACCAGAGAGGGAGGAAGGGAATCGTGGAGAAGGGGAAAAGGAAGAAGGAGGGAAGGTGAGAGGAAAGAGAGTGAGGGAAATATTTAATGCCTTTTGCTTTATGCTTTTCTCTCTCCTCCTTTACTTTCTTCTTCTTTATTTACTAACTAATAAGCAAGAGAGGGGGAGGCTGCTCATTTAACAAAACCGGCCCCCACTAGTTAGTCAAGCTGGAGCGTTTTTCGGTTTCTGACAGAAAACACTCTTTATTTCCCCGGTTTGGCACTATTCACTAACCGGGCCCGTTTTTAGATTTTTTCTCGTTTCTTTATTTTTAATGGTTCTTAAGCTTCCATTAATACTTAATTATAGTTATATAGTCAACCATAATTTTTACGGGTCTATTTGACCACCTAGAGTCACGTTTTCGGGTTTTCTCGAAAAACGTGCTTTAAAACTCCGTTAGCGTTTTAATCCATTATTTGGATCCGTTTTCTTCGGGAATTTCTCCCACGTGTTCTTAGTGTGTAATTAAGGTATAAAAAATATTTATAACCCTAATGAAATTTATGTACCTCTTAAAATAATTAAATACGCATTTTCACGTTTTGTGACTTTTACGTATTTTCTTTTTCTTTTTGGTTTTTCATTTCTTCACCAATAATCTTAAGGACTTAATTTGCCTTAGAAAATTAATTACACTATTAATTAACATATTAAGGTTTGGGGTATTTCAATCTACCCCCTTAAAAGAACTTCGTCCTCGAAGTTCACACTTCCCACACATCATTGGTTAGAATACAAGGATTACTTGCAACATAACACTTCCATAACAAACATATTTACATCACAACCTCGGACTTAACGGCCCGGGTAACACATCCATACATACATAACATGACATAACATACTTACATAGTATCCTCGGACTTAATGGTCCGGGTACCTTAACAATATTTGTACATACATAACAACCCTTTGACTCTTGGTCTGGGTAACATACAACATTTAGACTCGTGGTCTTGATAACACAACATCCTTTAGACACATAGGTCTTGACAACATAACACTTCCGGAATTCATCACATTAGGACCCAAGGTCCAAAATAATAATTACTACACATACCACACAACATGTCATAGCATGTATATCAACCAGAAATTCCTTTTCCATCTCTTCATGGGTTCGAGACCCATGTTGAGTACATATACACTGTGATCCCGCAGAACCGGTCGCGATGGACACTCTGGTCCCCGTTCCTTTGGGAGATCAAAACAATTGCATACATCTTTAAAATATACTTCTCATGTCACCGGTCCGAAGACAAAGGCTCGTACGTCCTCAGCTCGTGAGCAAGTAGTAGGAAAATACCCTCTATGAGGTTGAGTATAATGAAATCCTTTATTGGAAGGATACAAGTTGAAAATCCTCTACGAGGTCACATAAATGTAGTCCTTCCTTTGAAAATACCACTTAAGGATCTTAAAAAATATTTATTGAAGTCTTGAAAATACCAATTGAAAAATTTGAAACCCAATTTAAAATTCCTTTGAAAACTCAATACAACTCCAAGTCCCATTTATTGCTAACCGCATCTTATTCTTGATGTGATTATTTGTGACCACTTATAGGGAGTTTCGAGAATCACCCAACCCTGATGTGATCAGCATCAGTGTTGAACTATCTCTCCACCCCAATTCGTGTTCGGCTTCCCTTGATCTCATGATAATCAAGTTTCACCTCCCACTTCAATTTCAAACAACAGCTAATTCAAACATGTACCATTTTCTATCTTTAATCCTTCTAGTCATAATCATACATCTCCAAGGGATAGAACTCCGTCTATCAGTTATCTCCATTTACTTAAATCCAGTTACCTAGGGAATTTAATTCTTACTAGGTTCTATATCGGCTTCATACCCCATCATAAATCACAACGCGTATATATACATATATCCATATATATTTTTTATCAAAATATAATACACAATATTACGTTTGGTAACATATGAACATATACTGTCGGGGTTTTAATTCCCCGGGAGTTTTCTACCCCCTTACACTTATACTTTCACCTACATCCGTTAACACAATAAACATACTTATCACAATGGTATTCGCATCTTCAGTGCGCAATTACCATAATTACACCATGAATGAATGCATATGTTTATGTAACACACACACCAATCATCAGAACAATCATTTTGTGCTATGCACAACATAATTCACGTACACTTGTACGATAATAGACACTAAGTGGTTCTGCGCTCTACCCCCCTTAAAAGGGATTACGCCCACGTAATCAATCACTTAATCACTGGTTATAACGGTCTACCGTCGTGAAGTGTTTTATCTCCACGGTTTATTACACCATGTGTTCTGGTTTGAGGATCTTAGCCATATTGGCGGTTTAGTCCATAACCAAGAATTCTCACTAGAGTTTATTTTAACTCTTAACTAGTTTTGATTCTGGCCTGTGAGGCTTTTGGCATCATTAGTTTGCCATTCACTCATGTTCACTACACACATTTAACACTTGAGTTGCTGGCTCGCTACTTTCCGCTGCGCAACTCTAATAACTTTAGAGCTTAATTTGCCCCTTACATTATCCTTACTGTATTGTACATTCCTTATTATCACCTTTATCTTGGTAATAACGGGTTCTCAACCGACGCGTGGTACCACTTACCATGAGCGAATTCGGTGAGTTACAAACTTCCTATTCATTTCCATGATAATTTACTGTATTTCACAATGACTTACTTGATTTCTTCCGACTTACTGTCGGTTACGGTTGAGCTACTACCTGTTATGTAGTACTCTGTTGGTTATTCCCAACACTTGAGGTATTCCATACCGATGTTTAATAATCGTGTTACTGTGGTCACTTATGCCAACTGAGTACGACCGTGCTTGTCTTATGCATCGGTTTTATCACACCATAAGTCTTATTCTCTATCACCTTTAACATTTCCCAACTTCCTAGCTATCTCACTCGATCATTACCGCGCAAGCGCAATACCAAAACACTTAGTCATACAGAGTGCAGAGGCGTAAACTCTTGACAGTAAGTCTCTTATGCGATTGCAATAGGAATTCACACTGAGTTCTTTATCACGTAGTACTAACTACTGGATCATTGTCCAGTCTGCGTTTCATCACTTACTTGTATGTCCATTGAGTTTCACTCATAACTGGTCTTATTGCCACATTATTATTTAACAATACTTATGCAACGGTCGCTTGCTGCGGTCCGTGCTTTCACTCATTGTATAACATTAGCTTACACTGCATCCGTCATTATATAGCTTCCACCATTCCACTGTGTTTCGCCATTTATTTAGCTGGTTGCTGAATACGCTATTCTTCGAGTCTTTATGCTCCTTGAGCGTTGTTCATTTCACATCTAGCATCCCACACGTAATGGTGGTTGCTATTCAACTTATCACTCTTTCAGTCTCCACAACTGGTACAACTCTTTTCGTAGTAACAACATGGTCAACTCTTAACACATTCCCTGAACTTAACTCACATAACTACCGCTGTTGCGGTCTCACATATCAAGAGGTGTCCCCACACTCTAAGCAGTGGTTCGTTATCCGCTTACTTACTTATATAACGTAAACTTCTGTGATCAATAAATTTTCTTAACACATTCGATTTGTGGCTTTTAAGCCTTATTGCCTCGAGCTCTACCCGTTGTAGGCTGTCCACACACATTACATGGTTTAGATTGGTATTGGGCTCCATGACAAGGTCGTAGTATCACGGTCCTTTCATGGGATGCCCCTTCAAGGATGTCAGACTTCCTCCTGACGACTTATGCTTAAACTGGTGTTAGTTTCAACCCTTGCGTTTCCGTCATGTTATCTCATTCAACCATTGTTGATCCAACACCCTTTTAAGGATAGTTCCTGGGTGTTACTAGGTCATGCCATTACATCTGGCTTGTACTTATAAGTACGTTTAATCAACTACATTGCCTCACCATATTTAGGCTGGGTACTTACTCCAGCTATGTTTCGTCCTTCAGGTTCCTTATGACCTATTCCATGTTTTCTTACCAACCAGTGCACTTCGCACTCGTTCCCCTTTAAACATTTCCTTAGAATAAACTTACTAATTCCTTTAGTCTTCTTAACTCGACTGGTTTCCTTTACTTCAACCATACTTGGTAATCCATTGCTCTTGCTTGACTTTTACTTTGGACCGTAGTATGGAGTCGACTACTTCCCGTGTTTCAGACTCCACTCGTATACATACGTGGGGTACCCTGCTGATACATTGCTACTTGCCCGACTACCCCATAAGAAGGTTTGTCAGGCCCACAAGCTCCTATCGGAGTGCGGTCGTCCCACGTTTCAGTTGGTACACTCGTAGTGTCCGTCACACGCCTAGGTGAAGTATTCTGTTGTCAACTCCTCTTATATTATCCTATGATAATATGCATTCCATGCTTCCCGAACTTAATCAAGGGAAGTGTATCCACTGTTGTATTATTATGAACTCACTCCATTCCCTCGGGTTGTTACCCTTGGGTTTACCGGTTTCCATCCGGTTGTTAAAAGTAACTGGGTAAAACTTACCTACCATGTGGCACTGAGGCCCGCGTAGGTCTTCTGGTTGGTTTTAAGAAAAGAGAATGAAGAAGAATGGGTTTGAAAGAAAATCTGGTTTTGAAAAGAGTTTGACAGAAAATGATTTTAGGTTTAAAGAAAAATTTCCGTGGTTTTACAACGTCTCCTGCCTTATCCAAGTCTAGCTTCCTGCTGACTGGTGTGTTTCCAAGCACTGAGGTCAGGCTAATAAGCCCTTCCACTGTTATGATGATCTCACTTTACTTCATGGTACTTTACTAAGTACTTTATAGTTGCTAATAATTTGCTGCCAGCCTTGTTGTAGCAGCACTTGCCTTGGCAAGTGCGCCATGCTGACTGGCTACTGGTTCAATACACATCGGTTGCGGTACTGCTTTGACCCGCTTTAACATCTGTGGACTTGCTGGCCCTTGCTTGATCTTATCGTCTTAACAACAATTCCTTGGGTAGTTCTCTCTATCTTCACTGATAACCATTAACTAGGGTGTTTCCCATTCTGGGAGACCCCTTTTTACTTAGTATCGTATCCTCCTCGTACTACGTCGTAGTTCTTTGCTCGGTTGGTGTACCGTTGGTGTGTTAGTCAACATTGTAGTCCCGTAGACACTCGTCTCGGTTCTACTACTTCACTTCTCCACTGTTGCACGGTTAGTGCTTGCACGCTGGTTATCCTCGACTGCTTCGCATGTCGACCCAGGGTGCCGGAAATTCCATTTTCTTATGCATAAGATCCTTCACTTTTCGCTATTCCATACGGCAGACATTGTTAAAATGGAGACCGTCTTCGGGATCCACACCTTTCGGGCTTGACCGTATGACAGGTTCCCCGAACTTATAAGGACATTCAATAACAGCCAGATCGGGTATTCCGAGTAAGAGAGGACTTCCATCTCTCTGGCGTTCTTTCCAAGTTATATAATAGGGTTTGTGGAGGGCGGGATGGATACTGTAGGTATCCAGTACACACTGGTGTTCCCTAACTAGCGTACTTCTCACGCTATCACTCAACCCCTAACCCAAAGTACTAAACTCTTAACTCGGCACTTCCTAATCGGTTTTCAGTCATCAGAGCGATACTTCGCTCTGATACCACTTTTTGTAACACCCCAACTACTAACAACACACTTAATATCATATCGCAGCGGAATTCATAACTCACAACATAACTTAACTCCTTGGTGTTACACGCCGTTAGCCACCCACGTGTCTAACAAGGCTAACATACATACATCGTATCGGTCTGATGGACTAACTCCCGAGCAACTACACATTAATCCCGTTCCATGTCCAACATTCATTATACACTTACATTACAACTGTACCGAGTATTAACAAGCTAATGCCGACAACAAATTTCGGTCTTACTACTCCTACAATACATAAGCATTTAAATGAACTGCCCGTTTACAACTAACAACCCGTCCCACTCTCGAACGGCTGCCAGCTCCATAATACCTGAAAAGTATGGGGGCCCCTCGAAGGGGGTCAGCACCTTTGCTGGTATGGTAATCCCGTAGCCCGCATGCTACCGGGCCACGCACAACTATTTGTCGTCTTAGCATGCGGTTGATTTATTTCAAACATGCACAAACCCACACACATATCATGCTTATAAGCAAACATCCATTAATAGAATGCAGACACAAGGTTAGCACACTCAACATAGCAACATACCTCACTTTATAACATACACAACTTAATTTCACTCTTCTTAGAGTACATGAAATTCACTTAGGGAGTGCCGGGGTGATATAAGCCCGAGCAAAACATACATACATTTTCTTTACTTGAGTGGCGGCCTCATATCGGACCGTACACAACATACACAATTCCCCCTAACTCCAATAGTGATGAGGTAGGTAAGCCTGGTTAAGCTTGTGGGAGGTTGTAATTCCAGGAGGAAGAACAACCGTAACATAACAAAGAGGGAGTCGAAGCGAACTTAGGCATCGACACCCTACCAACATTATACATAATTTCCCTCCTAGCCCGATGTGGAGGTCGGGTAGGTAAGCTTTGGCTAAGCTAGTGGGAGGTCGAAATCCAATGAAGGAAAACAACCCTAACATACCAGGATGGGAGTTAATTCTCATATATGTATTAACTCCCAAACAACACGCGCGACCGGAACAACCGGATTCCTCTCCATACATAACATATACTTATTAGTTAGAGGTTCCCTTATGGAACTTACCACATACATACATCACATAGCGTTACTAACTCGGTTAGACACATATGGGGAGTAATACCCCTTTTAACAAACATGAATAGCTGTATCCAATAACAACAACAACATATCCAACAAGTCACATACATCACTCATAATAACAACATACACTAACGCACGGATAGCCGTAGTTAGAACGTTCCCATGGGTTGGGACGTTTATTCCGAATACCGATCTCTTATGTGAACCTAAAGTCGGTTAACTATTATTTAACACATAACTAAGGTTAAGCGGTATCGGAATTAATTACGCCACAATAATGAATTACTGTAAACTCATTTCATGCTTTATCTTGCAAGGTGGCAAACACACAGAAAAACACATAGGCATACAAGCCGGTGTAATCCAGTAGGACACAGGTTGCAAGAAAACCATACCTGTCACCGTGGGGAAATATTTTACCGGGTGTTCTCACGTTCCTCGGTTCACACTTGTTCAACTGATAACATTCAAATGTTTCATTAACATCAAAGCATTACAGTATGTAACACTATACTCCCGTACTTTACCCCGTTGTCCCGTTATCCTTAACTTATTTATGTGATTTTAAGTTTGCAACTTACACATTAACTCTCACACTTATTTATACTTCCAATGGCCTTTAAAACTCATCAAACTAGGCCTAATCAACATCTAAAACCATTACCATTCACTTCCCCACCATAACAACCCTTAAAAACACTCTCTGGACACTTTTTAACATGGTCTGGGTTTGTGTCCGGGGTTACAAACCCGGACCAACCCTGGAAAACACGTTCTGGACATTTTCTATGTGGTCCGGGTTTGTGTCCGGGGTTACAAACCCGGACCACCCCCTGGGATGATCTTCTGTCGTGTTTTTGCTATCGTCCGGGTTTGCAAACAGGTTTGCAACCCGGACCACCACTGGAACAGACAAAATTTACAGTTTTGATCAGTTTCAACCCCTAATTCACCTCTAATCATTTCCTAAACTTTCCACATGTTGCCACATGTTTAAACACACTAAATCACGCTCTAAAGCTCTTCAAAACATAGGTTTAATCCCTACTCAAATTCTTGCTCAGATTCATGAATTTTCCTTTCTCTGTTACACTCATGCATACTAGTGCTACAGATTTTCACTCCTGGTGATTTGCATTGTGTTCCTACTCCAGTTGACCATTTCAAATCCTCCTAGATAATGCACCTCTTAAACACACCTAGCTTCTTCCTTCAGTAAAACACACAAGGCCATACTTTCCTAAACAATTTTGACAGCACTTGGCTACTTTCAAAGCATTTCCCAAAACTCATCTCTTCACATTTTTCATCCTAAAACTAACCAAACCCACAAGGGTTCTACCAGCACACATAAAAACACAAAACTCATCCATTCTCCAGATGCAACACAATGCATAATCCATATAGTGCATAGCTCATAAATCAAACACTTATTTCACAATGTTTCCTCACTTGCATTATTCCTATACAAGCACAGTATTATCACAACTCTCCTCATTTCAACAAATCACATTCCAATACATTTTGGGGTTCATTCATTTTGATTAACCCTTCCCAAAACCTAATACATACATGAATACACTAAGGTAAGTTTCTTACCTTAAATTTTTAAGTTTCCTTTTATTTCTCTTCTCCTCTCCTCTTCCTTCAAAATCGGCCAAGGCAGCTCATTTGCCCATTTCTCTAGCCACATTCAAATTGGATTATAAGCACTAAGGAACTCTCTTAGCTCATCAAATAAACTAGAATACACAAAGATGCTTAAAGCATCAAGTTAGGTTTACCTTTGGAATTCTTGAATGGTTTTCAACTCTTGAATCTTAAGAGGGACTCCCACCACCATTTAAGCTTGGAGAATAGCTCAAACAAGGAAGAAAAGCTAGTCATCAAAAGAGCCAAAAATCGGCAAGATGGACAATGAAGAAAACCTGGGTTTCCCTTGGATTTTTACCTGCTAGAAAGAGGAGCTTCAAGCTCTTAATGGTGTGTCTCTTCAAATGGCCAACACCCATCAAAATGAACTTCAAGTTTTTGGGATTTTGAAAAGGAAAATGTAGAGCTTGATGACAGGAGTCCAAATATGCAATTATTTTTCAATTCGGAGCAAGGATGGGACTTGGGCAAGAAGAAGAAGATGGGAAACCTTGCTTGAGCTCCCATGTCGTTCTGCACCAGAGAGGGAGGAAGGGAATCGTGGAGAAGGGGAAAAGGAAGAAGGAGGGAAGGTGAGTGGAAAGAGAGTGAGGGAAATATTAATGCCTTTTGCTTTATGCTTTTCTCTCTCCTCCTTTACTTTCTTCTTTCTTTATTTACTAACTAATAAGCAAGAGAGGGGAGGCTGCTCATTTAACAAAACCGGCCCCCCACTAGTTAGTCAAGCTGGAGCGTTTTTCGGTTTCTGACAGAAAACGCTCGTTATTTTCCCCAGTTTGGCACTATTCACTAACCGGGCCGTTTTTTCGGATTTTTTCTCGTTTCTTTATTAATGGTTCTTAAGCTTCCATTAATACTTAATTATAGTTATATAGTCAACCATATTTTTACGGGTCTATTTGACCGCCTAGAGTCACGTTTTCGGGTTTTCTCGAAAAACGTGCTTTAAAACTCCGTTAGCGTTTTAATCCATTATTTGGATCCGTTTTCTTCGGGAATTTCTCCCACGTGTTCTTAGTGTGTAATTAAGGTATACAATATATTTATAACCCTAATGAAATTTATGTACCTCTTTAAAATAATTAATACGCATTTTCACGTTTTGTGACTCTTTACGCATTTTCTTTTTCTTTTGGTTTTTCATTTCTTCACCAATAATCTTAAGGACTTAATTAGCCTTAGAAAATTATAATTACACTATTAATTAACATATTAAGGTTTGGGGTATTTCAGATTCACTGATGACATTTCAATTGTTTCTATTAATAACAAGTACTACGGTATGTAACAATTAATACTCCCGTAATTTAACCCCGTTAATCGTAGATTCTTATGTTCATATATTTTATTTTATTTTTTTCTTACCATCATTATTCTCCCCATGGTCTACTGTGTAACACTAGTAGAAAAAGCGCTATTTCGGCGGTTCCAAGGGCCTATTTCGGCAGTTTTAAACCGCCGAAATGAGCACCGCCGAAATAGGTACCCCTATCTCGGCGGTCTCAGAGCACAACTACCGAGATAGACACATGGGATTGACCGATGCTGAGTTGACCATTAGTCTATCTCAACGGTGTTCTCTAAGAACCGCCGAGATAGACTCATGGTCAAACCAGCATCGGTCAATCCCATGGGGTCTATCTCGGCGGTTGGCTCTAAGATCCGCCGAGATAGGGGTATTTTTTTTTTGTTTTTTCCATCTAGCTTATATATATATAAATCACCGCATTTGTTTCAATGAGACCTGTATAAAACTTCATCCATACAGGGAGCTCCAGCACAATTTTAAAAGTTATAAAAGCTCCCAATTAATACCAACGACGCACCACAATTTGAGAGTTAACAAAACCAATGCAATTACGCCACACTAATGAATTACTGTAAACTCATTTCATGCTTTATCTTGCAAGGTGGCAAACACACGAAAAACACATAGGCATACAAGCCGGTGTAATCCAGTAGGACACAGGTTGCAAGAAAACATACCTGTCACCGTGGGGAATATTTTACCGGGGTTCTCACGTTCCTCGGTCACACTTGTTCAACTGATAACATTCAAATGTTTTCATTAACATCAAAGCATTACAGTATGTAACACTATACTCCCATACTTTACCCCGTTGTCCCGTATCCTTAACTTATTTATGTGATTTAAGTTTGCAACTTACACATTAACTCTCACACTATTTATATTTCCAATGGCCTTAAAACGCATCACACTAGGCCTAATCAACATCTAAAACCATTACCATTCACTTCCCCACCATAAACAACCCTTAAAAACACTCTCTGGACACTTTTTAACATGGTCTGGGTTGTGTCCGGGGTTACAAACCCGGACCAACCTGGAAAACACGTTCTGGACATTTTTCTATGTGGTCCGGGTTTGTGTCCGGGTTTACAAACCCGGACCACCCCCGGGATGATCTTCTGTCGTGTTTTTGCTAGCGTCCGGGTTTGCAAACAGGTTGCAACCCGGACCACAACACTGGAACAGACAAAATTTATAGTTTTTGATCAGTTTTCAACCCCTAATTCACCTCTATTATTTCCTAAACTTTCCACATGTTTCCACATTTTTAAACACACTAAATCACGCTCTAAAGCTCTTCAAACATAGGTTTAATCCCTACTCAAATTCTGCTCAGATTCATGAATTTTTCCTTTCTCTGTTACACTCATGCATATAGTGCTACAGATTTTCACTCCTTGGTGATTTGCATATGGTGTTCCTACTCAGTTGACCATTTCAAATCCTCCTAGATAATGCACCTCTTAAACACACCTAGCTTCTCCTTCGTCAGTAAAACACACAAGGCCATACTTTCCAAACAATTTTTGACAGCACTTGGCTACTTTCAAAGCATTCCCAAAACTCATCTCTTCACATTTTTATCCTAAAACTAACCAAACCCACAAGGGTCTACCAGCACACATAAAAACACAAACTCATCCATTTCTCCAGATGCAACACAATGCATAATCCATATAGTGCATAGCTCATAAATCAAACACTTATTTCACAATGTTCCCTCACTTGCATTATTCCTATACAAGCACAGTATTATCACAACTCTCCTCATTTCAACAAATCACATTCCAATACATATTTGGGGTTCATTCATTTTATTAACCCTTCCCAAAACCTAATACATACATGAATACACTAGGTAAGTTTCTTACCTTAAATTTTCTTAAGTTTCCTTTTATTTCTCTCTCCCTCCTCTCCTTCAAAATCGGCCAAGGCAGCTCATTTGCCCATTTCTCTAGCCACATTCAAATTGGATTATAAGCACTAAGGAACTCTCTTAGGCTCATCAAATAAACTAGAATACACAAAGATGCTTAAAGCATCAAGTTAGGTTTTACCTTTGGAAATTCTTGAATGGTTTTCAACTCTTGAATCTTAAGAGGGCTCCCACCACCATTTAAGCTTGGAGAATAGCTCAAACAAGAAGAAAGCTAGTCATCAAAAGAGCCCAAAATCGGCCAAGATGGACAATGAAGAAAACATGGGTTTCCCTTGGATATTTTTACCTTGCTAGAAAGAGGAAGCTTCAAGCTTCTTAATGGTGTGTTTTTCTCTTCAAATGGCCAACACCCATCAAAATGAACTTCAAGTTTTTGGGATTTTGAAAAGAGGAAAATGTAGAGCTTGATGAGAGGAGTCCAAATATGCAATTATTTTTCAATTCGGAGCAAGGATGGGACTTGGGCAAGGAGAAGAAGATGGAGAAACCTTGCTTGAGCTCCCATGTCGTTCTGCACCAGAGAGGGAGGAAGGGAATCGTGGAGAAGGGGAAAAGGAAGAAGGAGGGAAGGTGAGAGGAAAGAGAGTGAGGGAAATATTAATGCCTTTTGCTTTATGCTTTTCTCTCTCCTCCTTTACTTTCTTCTTTCTTTTTACTAACTAATAAGCAAGAGAGGGGGAGGCTGCTCATTTAACAAAACCGGCCCCCCACTAGTTAGTCAAGCTGGAGCGTTTTTCGGTTTCTGACAGAAAACGCTCGTTATTTTCCCCGGTTTGGCACTATTCACTAACCGGGCCCGTTTTTCGGATTTTTTCTCGTTTCTTTATTTTTAATGGTTCTTAAGCTTCCATTAATACTTAATTATAGTTATATAGTCAACCATAATTTTTACGGGTCTATTTGACCGCCTAGAGTCACGTTTTCGGGTTTTCTCGAAAAACGTGCTTTAAAACTCCGTTAGCGTTTTAATCCATTATTTGGATCCGTTTTCTTCGGGAATTTCTCCCACGTGTTCTTAGTGTGTAATTAAGGTATACAAATATATTTATAACCCTAATGAAATTTATGTACCTCTTAAAATAATTAAATACGCATTTTCACGTTTTGTGACTTTTACGCATTTTCTTTTTCTTTTTGGTTTTTCATTTCTTCACCAATAATCTTAAGGACTTAATTAGCCTTAGAAAATTATAATTACACTATTAATTAACATATTAAGGTTTGGGGTATTTTAGATTCACTGATGACATTTCAATTGTTTCTATTAATAACAAGTACTACGGTATGTAACAATTAATACTCCCGTAATTTAACCCCGTTAATCGTAGATTCTTATGTGCATATTATTTTATTTTATTTTTTTCTTACCATCATTATTCTCCCCATGGTCTACTGTGTAACACTAGTAGAAAAAGGGCCTATTTCGGCGGTTCCAATGGGCCTATTTCGGCTGTTTAAACCGCCGAAATGAGCACCGCCGAAATAGGTACCCCTATCTCGGCGGTTCTTAGCACAACTGCCGAGATAGACACATGGGATTGACCGATGCTGAGTTTGACCATGAGTCTATCTCAGCGGTTGTTCTCTAAGAACCGCCGAGATAGACTCATGGTCAAACCAGCATCGGTCAATCCCATGGGTCTATCTCGGCGGTTGTGCTCTAAGATCCGCCGAGATAGGGGTATTTTTTTTTTGTTTTTTTCCATCCTAGCTTATATATATATATTCACCGCATTTGTTTCAATGAGACCTGTAATAAAACTTCATCCATACAGGGAGCTCCAGCACATTTTAAAAGTTATAAAAGCTCCCAATTAATACCAACGACGCACCACAATTTGAGAGTTAACAAAACCAATGCAATTACGCCACAATAATGAATTACTGTAAACTCATTTCATGCTTTATCTTGCAAGGTGGCAAACACACAGAAAAACACATAGGCATACAAGCCGGTGTAATCCAGTAGGACACAGGTTGCAAGAAAACCATACCTGTCACCGTGGGGAAATATTTTACCGGGTGTTCTCACGTTCCTCGGTTCACACTTGTTCAACTGATAACATTCAAATGTTTTCATTAACATCAAAGCATTACAGTATGTAACACTATACTCCCGTACTTTACCCCGTTGTCCCGTTATCCTTAACTTATTTATGTGATTTTAAGTTTGCAACTTACACATTAACTCTCACACTTATTTATACTTCCAATGGCCTTTAAAACTCATCAAACTAGGCCTAATCAACATCTAAAACCATTACCATTCACTTCCCCACCATAACAACCCTTAAAAACACTCTCTGGACACTTTTTAACATGGTCTGGGTTTGTGTCCGGGGTTACAAACCCGGACCAACCCTGGAAAACACGTTCTGGACATTTTTCTATGTGGTCCGGGTTTGTCCGGGTTTACAAACCCGGACCACCCCCTGGGATGATCTTCTGTCGTGTTTTTGCTATCGTCCGGGTTTGCAAACAGGTTTGCAACCCGGACCACCACTGGAACAGACAAAATTTACAGTTTTTGATCAGTTTTCAACCCCTAATTCACCTCTAATCATTTCCTAAACTTTCCACATGTTTCCACATGTTTAAACACACTAAATCACGCTCTAAAGCTCTTCAAAACATAGGTTTAATCCCTACTCAAATTCTTGCTCAGATTCATGAATTTTCCTTTCTCTGTTACACTCATGCATACTAGTGCTACAGATTTTCACTCCTTGGTGATTTGCATTGTGTTCCTACTCCAGTTGACCATTTCAAATCCTCCTAGATAATGCACCTCTTAAACACACCTAGCTTCTTCCTTCAGTAAAACACACAAGGCCATACTTTCCTAAACAATTTTTGACAGCACTTGGCTACTTTCAAAGCATTTCCCAAAACTCATCTCTTCACATTTTTCATCCTAAAACTAACCAAACCCACAAGGGTTCTACCAGCACACATAAAAACACAAAACTCATCCATTCTCCAGATGCAACACAATGCATAATCCATATAGTGCATAGCTCATAAATCAAACACTTATTTCACAATGTTTCCTCACTTGCATTATTCCTATACAAGCACAGTATTATCACAACTCTCCTCATTTCAACAAATCACATTCCAATACATATTTTGGGGTTCATTCATTTTGATTAACCCTTCCCAAAACCTAATACATACATGAATACACTAAGGTAAGTTTCTTACCTTAAATTTTCTTAAGTTTCCTTTTATTTCTCTTCTCCTCTCCTCTTCCTTCAAAATCGGCCAAGGCAGCTCATTTGCCCATTTCTCTAGCCACATTCAAATTGGATTATAAGCACTAAGGAACTCTCTTAGGCTCATCAAATAAACTAGAATACACAAAGATGCTTAAAGCATCAAGTTAGGTTTTACCTTTGGAAATTCTTGAATGGTTTTCAACTCTTGAATCTTAAGAGGGACTCCCACCACCATTTAAGCTTGGAGAATAGCTCAAACAAGGAAGAAAAGCTAGTCATCAAAAGAGCCCAAAATCGGCCAAGATGGACAATGAAGAAAACATGGGTTTCCCTTGGATATTTTTACCTTGCTAGAAAGAGGAAGCTTCAAGCTTCTTAATGGTGTGTTTTTCTCTTCAAATGGCCAACACCCATCAAAATGAACTTCAAGTTTTTGGGATTTTGAAAAGAGGAAAATGTAGAGCTTGATGAGAGGAGTCCAAATATGCAATTATTTTTCAATTCGGAGCAAGGATGGGACTTGGGCAAGGAGAAGAAGATGGAGAAACCTTGCTTGAGCTCCCATGTCGTTCTGCACCAGAGAGGGAGGAAGGGAATCGTGGAGAAGGGGAAAAGGAAGAAGGAGGGAAGGTGAGAGGAAAGAGAGTGAGGGAAATATTTAATGCCTTTTGCTTTATGCTTTTCTCTCTCCTCCTTTACTTTCTTCTTTCTTTATTTACTAACTAATAAGCAAGAGAGGGGGAGGCTGCTCATTTAACAAAACCGGCCCCCCACTAGTTAGTCAAGCTGGAGCGTTTTTCGGTTTCTGACAGAAAACGCTCGTTATTTTCCCCGGTTTGGCACTATTCACTAACCGGGCCCGTTTTTCGGATTTTTTCTCGTTTCTTTATTTTTAATGGTTCTTAAGCTTCCATTAATACTTAATTATAGTTATATAGTCAACCATAATTTTTACGGGTCTATTTGACCGCCTAGAGTCACGTTTTCGGGTTTTCTCGAAAAACGTGCTTTAAAACTCCGTTAGCGTTTTAATCCATTATTTGGATCCGTTTTCTTCGGGAATTTCTCCCACGTGTTCTTAGTGTGTAATTAAGGTATACAAATATATTTATAACCCTAATGAAATTTATGTACCTCTTAAAATAATTAAATACGCATTTTCACGTTTTGTGACTTTTACGCATTTTCTTTTTCTTTTTGGTTTTTCATTTCTTCACCAATAATCTTAAGGACTTAATTAGCCTTAGAAAATTATAATTACACTATTAATTAACATATTAAGGTTTGGGGTATTTCAGATTCACTGATGACATTTCAATTGTTTCTATTAATAACAAGTACTACGGTATGTAACAATTAATACTCCCGTAATTGAACCCCGTTAATCGTAGATTCTTATGTGCATATTATTTTATTTTATTTTTTTCTTACCATCATTATTCTCCCCATGGTCTACTGTGTAACACTAGTAGAAAAAGGGCCTATTTCGGCGGTTCCAATGGGCCTATTTCGGCTGTTGTAAACCGCCGAAATGAGCACCGCCGAAATAGGTAGCACCTATTTCGGCGGTTTACAACCGCCGAAATAGGTACCCCTATCTCGGCGGTTCTTAGAGCACAACTGCCGAGATAGACACATGGGATTGACCGATGCTGAGTTTGACCATGAGTCTATCTCAGCGGTTGTTCTCTAAGAACCGCCGAGATAGACTCATGGTCAAACCAGCATCGGTCAATCCCATGGGTCTATCTCGGCGGTTGTGCTCTAAGATCCGCCGAGATAGGGGTATTTTTTTTTTTGTTTTTTCCATCCTAGCTTATATATATAATATTCACCGCATTTGTTTCAATGAGACCTGTAATAAAACTTCATCCATACAGGGAGCTCCAGCACACATTTTAAAAGTTATAAAAGCTCCCAATTAATACCAACGACGCACCACAATTTGAGAGTTAACAAAACCAATGCAATTACGCCACAATAATGAATTACTGTAAACTCATTTCATGCTTTATCTTGCAAGGTGGCAAACACACAGAAAAACACATAGGCATACAAGCCGGTGTAATCCAGTAGGACACAGGTTGCAAGAAAACCATACCTGTCACCGTGGGGAAATATTTTACCGGGTGTTCTCACGTTCCTCGGTTCACACTTGTTCAACTGATAACATTCAAATGTTTTCATTAACATCAAAGCATTACAGTATGTAACACTATACTCCCGTACTTTACCCCGTTGTCCCGTTATCCTTAACTTATTTATGTGATTTTAAGTTTGCAACTTACACATTAACTCTCACACTTATTTATACTTCCAATGGCCTTTAAAACTCATCAAACTAGGCCTAATCAACATCTAAAACCATTACCATTCACTTCCCCACCATAACAACCCTTAAAAACACTCTCTGGACACTTTTTAACATGGTCTGGGTTTGTGTCCGGGGTTACAAACCCGGACCAACCCTGGAAAACACGTTCTGGACATTTTTCTATGTGGTCCGGGTTTGTGTCCGGGTTTACAAACCCGGACCACCCCCTGGGATGATCTTCTGTCGTGTTTTTGCTATCGTCCGGGTTTGCAAACAGGTTTGCAACCCGGACCACCACTGGAACAGACAAAATTTACAGTTTTTGATCAGTTTTCAACCCCTAATTCACCTCTAATCATTTCCTAAACTTTCCACATGTTTCCACATGTTTAAACACACTAAATCACGCTCTAAAGCTCTTCAAAACATAGGTTTAATCCCTACTCAAATTCTTGCTCAGATTCATGAATTTTCCTTTCTCTGTTACACTCATGCATACTAGTGCTACAGATTTTCACTCCTTGGTGATTTGCATTGTGTTCCTACTCCAGTTGACCATTTCAAATCCTCCTAGATAATGCACCTCTTAAACACACCTAGCTTCTTCCTTCAGTAAAACACACAAGGCCATACTTTCCTAAACAATTTTTGACAGCACTTGGCTACTTTCAAAGCATTTCCCAAAACTCATCTCTTCACATTTTTCATCCTAAAACTAACCAAACCCACAAGGGTTCTACCAGCACACATAAAAACACAAAACTCATCCATTCTCCAGATGCAACACAATGCATAATCCTATAGTGCATAGCTCATAAATCAAACACTTATTTCACAATGTTTCCTCACTTGCATTATTCCTATACAAGCACAGTATTATCACAACTCTCCTCATTTCAACAAATCACATTCCAATACATATTTTGGGGTTCATTCATTTTGATTAACCCTTCCCAAAACCTAATACATACATGAATACACTAAGGTAAGTTTCTTACCTTAAATTTTCTTAAGTTTCCTTTTATTTCTCTTCTCCTCTCCTCTTCCTTCAAAATCGGCCAAGGCAGCTCATTTGCCCATTTCTCTAGCCACATTCAAATTGGATTATAAGCACTAAGGAACTCTCTTAGGCTCATCAAATAAACTAGAATACACAAAGATGCTTAAAGCATCAAGTTAGGTTTTACCTTTGGAAATTCTTGAATGGTTTTCAACTCTTGAATCTTAAGAGGGACTCCCACCACCATTTAAGCTTGGAGAATAGCTCAAACAAGGAAGAAAAGCTAGTCATCAAAAGAGCCCAAAATCGGCCAAGATGGACAATGAAGAAAACATGGGTTTCCCTTGGATATTTTTACCTTGCTAGAAAGAGAAGCTTCAAGCTTCTTAATGGTGTGTTTTTCTCTTCAAATGGCCAACACCCATCAAAATGAACTTCAAGTTTTTGGGATTTTGAAAAGAGGAAAATGTAGAGCTTGATGAGAGGAGTCCAAATATGCAATTATTTTTCAATTCGGAGCAAGGATGGGACTTGGGCAAGGAGAAGAAGATGGAGAAACCTTGCTTGAGCTCCCATGTCGTTCTGCACCAGAGAGGGAGGAAGGGAATCGTGGAGAAGGGGAAAAGGAAGAAGGAGGGAAGGTGAGAGGAAAGAGAGTGAGGGAAATATTTAATGCCTTTTGCTTTATGCTTTTCTCTCTCCTCCTTTACTTTCTTCTTTCTTTATTTACTAACTAATAAGCAAGAGAGGGGGAGGCTGCTCATTTAACAAAACCGGCCCCCCACTAGTTAGTCAAGCTGGAGCGTTTTTCGGTTTCTGACAGAAAACGCTCGTTATTTTCCCCGGTTTGGCACTATTCACTAACCGGGCCCGTTTTTCGGATTTTTTCTCGTTTCTTTATTTTTAATGGTTCTTAAGCTTCCATTAATACTTAATTATAGTTATATAGTCAACCATAATTTTTACGGGTCTATTTGACCGCCTAGAGTCACGTTTTCGGGTTTTCTCGAAAAATGTGCTTTAAAACTCCGTTAGCGTTTTAATCCATTATTTGGATCCGTTTTCTTCGGGAATTTCTCCCACGTGTTCTTAGTGTGTAATTAAGGTATACAAATATATTTATAACCCTAATGAAATTTATGTACCTCTTAAAATAATTAAATACGCATTTTCACGTTTTGTGACTTTTACGCATTTTCTTTTTCTTTTTGGTTTTTCATTTCTTCACCAATAATCTTAAGGACTTAATTAGCCTTAGAAAATTATAATTACACTATTAATTAACATATTAAGGTTTGGGGTATTTCAGATTCACTGATGACATTTCAATTGCTTCTATTAATAACAAGTACTACGGTATGTAACAATTAATACTCCCGTAATTGAACCCCGTTAATCGTAGATTCTTATGTGCATATTATTTTATTTTATTTTTTTCTTACCATCATTATTCTCCCCATGGTCTACTGTGTAACACTAGTAGAAAAAGGGCCTATTTCGGCGGTTCCAATGGGCCTATTTCGGCTGTTGTAAACCGCCGAAATGAGCACCGCCGAAATAGGTGTGAGCACCTATTTCGGCGGTTTACAACCGCCGAAATAGGTACCCCTATCTCGGCGGTTCTTAGAGCACAACTGCCGAGATAGACACATGGGATTGACCGATGCTGAGTTTGACCATGAGTCTATCTCAGCGGTTGTTCTCTAAGAACCGCCGAGATAGACTCATGGTCAAACCAGCATCGGTCAATCCCATGGGTCTATCTCGGCGGTTGTGCTCTAAGATCCGCCGAGATAGGGGTATTTTTTTTTTGTTTTTTTCCATCCTAGCTTATATATATATATTCACCGCATTTGTTTCAATGAGACCTGTAATAAAACTTCATCCATACAGGGAGCTCCAGCACACATTTTAAAAGTTATAAAAGCTCCCAATTAATACCAACGACGCACCACAATTTGAGAGTTAACAAAACCAATGCAATTACGCCACAATAATGAATTACTGTAAACTCATTTCATGCTTTATCTTGCAAGGTGGCAAACACACAGAAAAACACATAGGCATACAAGCCGGTGTAATCCAGTAGGACACAGGTTGCAAGAAAACCATACCTGTCACCGTGGGGAAATATTTTACCGGGTGTTCTCACGTTCCTCGGTTCACACTTGTTCAACTGATAACATTCAAATGTTTTCATTAACATCAAAGCATTACAATATGTAACACTATACTCCCGTACTTTACCCCGTTGTCCCGTTATCCTTAACTTATTTATGTGATTTTAAGTTTGCAACTTACACATTAACTCTCACACTTATTGTAACAGCCCAGTCTTAACCCACATGTGAGATATTGTCCGCTTTGGGCCGCAGCCCGCACGGTTTTGTTTCTGAGGGTGATGTACTCACACCACTCAAAAGGCCTCTCACAAGGGGAGAGTATCCCCACACCTATAAGGTGTGGTTCGTGCGCTCTCCCGGTCGATGTGGGAGGTGACCCCTACACTGGGTATCACACTCTACCCCCCTTGGGAGCCCAGCGTCCCCGCTGGCACACCGACCAGGGCCTGGCTCTGATACCATATGTAACAGCCCTGTCTTAACCCACATGTGAGATATTGTCCGCTTTGGGCCGCAGCCCGCACGGTTTTGTTTCTGAGGGTGATGTACTCACCCACTCAAAAGGCCTCTCACAAGGGGAGAGTATCCCCACCCACATAAGGTGGGTTCGTGCGCTCTCCCGGTCGATGTGGGAGGTGACCCCTACACTGGGTATCACACTTATTTATACTTCCAATGGCCTTTAAAACTCATCAAACTAGGCCTTCAACATCTAAAACCATTACCATTCACTTCCCCACCATAACAACCCTTAAAAACACTCTCTGGACACTTTTTAACATGGTCTGGGTTTGTGTCCGGGGTTACAAACCCGACCAACCCTGGAAAACACGTTCTGGACATTTTCTATGTGGTCCGGGTTTTGTCCGGGTTTACAAACCCGGACCACCCCTGGGTGATCTTCTGTTGTGTTTTTGCTATCGTCCGGGTTTGCAAACAGGTTTGCAACCCGACCACCACTGGAACAGACAAAATTTACAGTTTTTGATCAGTTTTCAACCCCTAATTCACCTCTAATCATTTCCTAAACTTTCCACATGTTTCCACATGTTTAAACACACTAAATCACGCTCTAAAGCTCTTCAAAACATAGGTTTAATCCCTACTCAAATTCTTGCTCAGATTCATGAATTTTCCTTTCTCTGTTACACTCATGCATACTAGTGCTACAGATTTTCACTCCTTGGTGATTTGCATTGTGTTCCTACTCCAGTTGACCATTTCAAATCCTCCTAGATAATGCACCTCTTAAACACACCTAGCTTCTTCCTTCAGTAAAACACACAAGGCCATACTTTCCTAAACAATTTTTGACAGCACTTGGCTACTTTCAAAGCATTTCCCAAAACTCATCTCTTCACATTTTTCATCCTAAAACTAACCAAACCCACAAGGGTTCTACCAGCACACAAAAACACAAAACTCATCCATTCTCCAGATGCAACACAATGCATAATCCATATAGTGCATAGCTCATAAATCAAACACTTATTTCACAATGTTTCCTCACTTGCATTATTCCTATACAAGCACAGTATTATCACAACTCTCCTCATTTCAACAAATCACATTCCAATACATATTTTGGGGTTCATTCATTTTGATTAACCCTTCCCAAAACCTAATACATACATGAATACACTAAGGTAAGTTTCTTACCTTAAATTTTCTTAAGTTTCCTTTTATTTCTTCTTCTCCTCCTTCCTTCAAAATCGGCCAAGGCAGCTCATTTGCCCATTTCTCTAGCCACATTCAAATTGGATTATAAGCACTAAGGAACTCTCTTAGGCTCATCAAATAAACTAGAATACACAAAGATGCTTAAAGCATCAAGTTAGGTTTTACCTTTGGAAATTCTTGAATGGTTTTCAACTCTTGAATCTTAAGAGGGACTCCCACCACCATTTAAGCTTGGAGAATAGCTCAAACAAGGAAGAAAAGCTAGTCATCAAAAGAGCCCAAAATCGGCCAAGATGGACAATGAAGAAAACATGGGTTTCCCTTGGATATTTTTACCTTGCTAGAAAGAGGAAGCTTCAAGCTTCTTAATGGTGTGTTTTTCTCTTCAAATGGCCAACACCCATCAAAATGAACTTCAAGTTTTTGGGATTTTGAAAAGAGGAAAATGTAGAGCTTGATGAGAGGAGTCCAAATATGCAATTATTTTTCAATTCGGAGCAAGGATGGGACTTGGGCAAGGAGAAGAAGATGGAGAAACCTTGCTTGAGCTCCCATGTCGTTCTGCACCAGAGAGGGAGGAAGGGAATCGTGGAGAAGGGGAAAAGAAGAAAGAAGGAGGGAAGGTGAGAGGAAAGAGAGTGAGGGAAATATTTAATGCCTTTTGCTTTATGCTTTTCTCTCTCCTCCTTTACTTTCTTCTTTCTTTATTTACTAACTAATAAGCAAGAGAGGGGGAGGCTGCTCATTTAACAAAACCGGCCCCCCACTAGTTAGTCAAGCTGGAGCGTTTTTCGGTTTCTGACAGAAAACGCTCGTTATTTTCCCCGGTTTGGCACTATTCACTAACCGGGCCCGTTTTTCGGATTTTTTCTCGTTTCTTTATTTTTAATGGTTCTTAAGCTTCCATTAATACTTAATTATAGTTATATAGTCAACCATAATTTTTACGGGTCTATTTGACCGCCTAGAGTCACGTTTTCGGGTTTTCTCGAAAAACGTGCTTTAAAACTCCGTTAGCGTTTTAATCCATTATTTGGATCCGTTTTCTTCGGGAATTTCTCCCACGTGTTCTTAGTGTGTAATTAAGGTATACAAATATATTTATAACCCTAATGAAATTTATGTACCTCTTAAATAATTAAATACGCATTTTCACGTTTTGTGACTTTTACGCATTTTCTTTTTCTTTTTGGTTTTTCATTTCTTCACCAATAATCTTAAGGACTTAATTAGCCTTAGAAAATTATAATTACACTATTAATTAACATATTAAGGTTTGGGGTATTTCAGATTCACTGATGACATTTCAATTGTTTCTATTATAACAAGTACTACGGTATGTAACAATTAATACTCCCGTAATTGAACCCCGTTAATCGTAGATTCTTATGTGCATATTATTTTATTTTATTTTTTTCTTACCATCATTATTCTCCCCATGGTCTACTGTGTAACACTAGTAGAAAAAGGGCCTATTTCGGCGGTTCCAATGGGCCTATTTCGGCTGTTGTAAACCGCCGAAATGAGCACCGCCGAAATAGGTACCCCTATCTCGGCGGTTTACAACTGCCGAAATAGGTACCCCTATCTCGGCGGTTCTTAGAGCACAACTGCCGAGATAGACACATGGGATTGACCGATGCTGAGTTTGACCATGAGTCTATCTCAGCGGTTGTTCTCTAAGAACCGCCGAGATAGACTCATGGTCAAACCAGCATCGGTCAATCCCATGGGTCTATCTCGGCGGTTGTGCTCTAAGATCCGCCGAGATAGGGGTATTTTTTTTTTGTTTTTTTCCATCCTAGCTTATATATATATATTCACCGCATTTGTTTCAATGAGACCTGTAATAAAACTTCATCCATACAGGGAGCCAGCACACATTTTAAAGTTATAAAAGCTCCCAATTAATACCAACGACGCACCACAATTGAGAGTTAACAAAACCAATGCAATTACGCCACAATAATGAATTACTGTAAACTCATTTCATGCTTTATCTTGCAAGGTGGCAAACACACAGAAAAACACATAGGCATACAAGCCGGTGTAATCCAGTAGGACACAGGTTGCAAGAAAACCATACCTGTCACCGTGGGGAAATATTTTACCGGGTGTTCTCACGTTCCTCGGTTCACACTTGTTCAACTGATAACATTCAAATGTTTTCATTAACATCAAAGCATTACAGTATGTAACACTATACTCCCGTACTTTACCCCGTTGTCCCGTTATCCTTAACTTATTTATGTGATTTTAAGTTTGCAACTTACACATTAACTCTCACACTTATTTATACTTCCAATGGCCTTTAAAACTCATCAAACTAGGCCTAATCAACATCTAAAACCATTACCATTCACTTCCCACCATAACAACCCTTAAAAACACTCTCTGGACACTTTTTAACATGGTCTGGGTTTGTGTCCGGGGTTACAAACCCGGACCAACCCTGGAAAACACGTTCTGGACATTTTTCTATGTGGTCCGGGTTTGTGTCCGGGTTTACAAACCCGGACCACCCCTGGGATGATCTTCTGTCGTGTTTTTGCTATCGTCCGGGTTTGCAAACAGGTTTGCAACCCGGACCACCACTGGAACAGACAAAATTTACAGTTTTTGATCAGTTTTCAACCCCTAATTCACCTCTAATCATTTCCTAAACTTTCCACATGTTTCCACATGTTTAAACACACTAAATCACGCTCTAAAGCTCTTCAAAACATAGGTTTAATCCCTACTCAAATTCTTGCTCAGATTCATGAATTTTCCTTCTCTGTTACACTCATGCATACTAGTGCTACAGATTTTCACTCCTTGGTGATTTGCATTGTGTTCCTACTCCAGTTGACCATTTCAAATCCTCCTAGATAATGCACCTCTTAAACACACCTAGCTTCCTTCAGTAAAACACACAAGGCCATACTTTCCTAAACAATTTTTGACAGCACTTGGCTACTTTCAAAGCATTTCCCAAAACTCATCTCTTCACATTTTTCATCCTAAAACTAACCAACCCACAAGGGTTCTACCAGCACACATAAAAACACAAAACTCATCCATTCTCCAGATGCAACACAATGCATAATCCATATAGTGCATAGCTCATAAATCAAACACTTATTTCACAATGTTTCCTCACTTGCATTATTCCTATACAAGCACAGTATTATCACAACTCTCCTCATTTCAACAAATCACATTCCAATACATATTTTGGGGTTCATTCATTTTGATTAACCCTTCCCAAAACCTAATACATACATGAATACACTAAGGTAAGTTTTTACCTTAAATTTTCTTAAGTTTCCTTTTATTTCTCTTCTCCTCTCCTCTTCCTTCAAAATCGGCCAAGGCAGCTCATTTGCCCATTTCTCTAGCCACATTCAAATTGGATTATAAGCACTAAGGAACTCTCTTAGGCTCATCAAATAAACTAGAATACACAAAGATGCTTAAAGCATCAAGTTAGGTTTTACCTTTGGAAATTCTTGAATGGTTTTCAACTCTTGAATCTTAAGAGGGACTCCCACCACCATTTAAGCTTGGAGAATAGCTCAAACAAGGAAGAAAAGCTAGTCATCAAAAGAGCCCAAAATCGGCCAAGATGGACAATGAAGAAAACATGGGTTTCCCTTGGATATTTTACCTTGCTAGAAAGAGGAAGCTTCAAGCTTCTTAATGGTGTGTTTTTCTCTTCAAATGGCCAACACCCATCAAAATGAACTTCAAGTTTTTGGGATTTTGAAAAGAGGAAAATGTAGAGCTTGATGAGAGGAGTCCAAATATGCAATTATTTTTCAATTCGGAGCAAGGATGGGACTTGGGCAAGAGAGAGAGAAGATGGAGAAACCTTGCTTGAGCTCCCATGTCGTTCTGCACCAGAGAGGGAGGAAGGGAAGTGGAGAAGGGGAAAAGGAAGAAGGAGGGAAGGTGAGAGGAAAGAGAGTGGGAAATATTTAATGCCTTTTGCTTTATGCTTTTCTCTCTCCTCCTTTACTCTTCTTTCTTTATTTATAACTAATAAGCAAGAGAGGGGAGGAGCTCATTTAACAAAACCGGCCCCCCACTAGTTAGTCAAGCTGGAGCGTTTTTCGGTTTCTGACAGAAAACGCTCGTTATTTTCCCGGTTTGGCACTATTCACTAACCGGGCCCGTTTTTCGGATTTTTTCTCGTTTCTTATTTTTAATGGTTCTTAAGCTTCCATTAATACTTAATTATAGTTATATAGTCAACCATAATTTTTACGGGTCTATTTGACCGCCTAGAGTCACGTTTCGGGTTTTCTCGAAAAACGTGCTTTAAAACTCCGTTAGCGTTTTAATCCATTATTTGGATCCGTTTTCTTCGGGAATTTCTCCCACGTGTTCTTAGTGTGTAATTAAGGTATACAAATATATTTAGAACCCTAATGAAATTTATGTACCTCTTAAAATAATTAAATACGCATTTTCACGTTTGTGACTTTTACGCATTTTCTTTTCTTTTGGTTTTTCATTTCTTCACCAATAATCTTAAGGACTTAATTAGCCTTAGAAAATTATAATTACACTATTAATTAACATATTAAGGTTTGGGGTATTTCAGATTCACTGATGACATTTCAATTGTTTCTATTAATAACAAGTACTACGGTATGTAACAATTAATACTCCCGTAATTGAACCCCGTTAATCGTAGATTCTTATGTGCATATTATTTATTTTATTTTTTTACCATCATTATTCTCCCCATGGTCTACTGTGTAACACTAGTAGAAAAAGGGCCTATTTCGGCGGTTCCAATGGGCCTATTTCGGCTGTTGTAAACCGCCGAAATGAGCACCGCCGAAATAGGTACCCTATCGGCGGTTTACAACCGCAAATAGGTACCCCTATCTCGGCGGTTCTTAGAGCACAACTGCCGAGATAGACACATGGGATTGACCGATGCTGAGTTTGACCATGAGTCTATCTCAGCGGTTGTTCTCTAAGAACCGCCGAGATAGACTCATGGTCAAACCAGCATCGGTCAATCCCATGGGTCTATCTCGGCGGTTGTGCTCTAAGATCCGCCGAGATAGGGGTATTTTTTTTTTTTGTTTTTTCCATCCTAGCTTATATATATATATTCACCGCATTTGTTTCAATGAGACCTGTAATAAAACTTCATCCATACAGGGAGCTCCAGCACATTTTAAAAGTTATAAAAGCTCCCAATTAATACCAACGACGCACCACAATTTGAGAGTTAACAAAACCAATGCAATTACGCCACAATAATGAATTACTGTAAACTCATTTCATGCTTTATCTTGCAAGGTGGCAAACACACAGAAAAACACATAGGCATACAAGCCGGTGTAATCCAGTAGGACACAGGTTGCAAGAAAACCATACCTGTCACCGTGGGGAAATATTTTACCGGGTGTTCTCACGTTCCTCGGTTCACACTTGTTCAACTGATAACATTCAAATGTTTTCATTAACATCAAAGCATTACAGTATGTAACACTATACTCCCGTACTTTACCCCGTTGTCCCGTTATCCTTAACTTATTTATGTGATTTTAAGTTTGCAACTTACACATTAACTCTCACACTTATTTATACTTCCAATGGCCTTTAAAACTCATCAAACTAGGCCTAATCAACATCTAAAACCATTACCATTCACTTCCCCACCATAACAACCCTTAAAAACACTCTCTGGACACTTTTTAACATGGTCTGGGTTTGTGTCCGGGGTTACAAACCCGGACCAACCCTGGAAAACACGTTCTGGACATTTTTCTATGTGGTCCGGGTTTGTGTCCGGGTTTACAAACCCGGACCACCCCCTGGGATGATCTTCTGTCGTGTTTTTGCTATCGTCCGGGTTTGCAAACAGGTTTGCAACCCGGACCACCACTGGAACAGACAAAATTTACAGTTTTTGATCAGTTTTCAACCCCTAATTCACCTCTAATCATTTCCTAAACTTTCCACATGTTTCCACATGTTTAAACACACTAAATCACGCTCTAAAGCTCTTCAAAACATAGGTTTAATCCCTACTCAAATTCTTGCTCAGATTCATGAATTTTCCTTTCTCTGTTACACTCATGCATACTAGTGCTACAGATTTTCACTCCTTGGTGATTTGCATTGTGTTCCTACTCCAGTTGACCATTTCAAATCCTCCTAGATAATGCACCTCTTAAACACACCTAGCTTCTTCCTTCAGTAAAACACACAAGGCCATACTTTCCTAAACAATTTTTGACAGCACTTGGCTACTTTCAAAGCATTTCCCAAAACTCATCTCTTCACATTTTTCATCCTAAAACTAACCAAACCCACAAGGGTTCTACCAGCACACATAAAAACACAAAACTCATCCATTCTCCAGATGCAACACAATGCATAATCCTATAGTGCATAGCTCATAAATCAAACACTTATTTCACAATGTTTCCTCACTTGCATTATTCCTATACAAGCACAGTATTATCACAACTCTCCTCATTTCAACAAATCACATTCCAATACATATTTTGGGGTTCATTCATTTTGATTAACCCTTCCCAAAACCTAATACATACATGAATACACTAAGGTAAGTTTCTTACCTTAAATTTTCTTAAGTTTCCTTTTATTTCTCTCTCCTCTCCTCTTCCTTCAAAATCGGCCAAGGCAGCTCATTTGCCCATTTCTCTAGCCACATTCAAATTGGATTATAAGCACTAAGGAACTCTCTTAGGCTCATCAAATAAACTAGAATACACAAAGATGCTTAAAGCATCAAGTTAGGTTTTACCTTTGGAAATTCTTGAATGGTTTTCAACTCTTGAATCTTAAGAGGGACTCCCACCACCATTTAAGCTTGGAGAATAGCTCAAACAAGAAGAAAAGCTAGTCATCAAAAGAGCCCAAAATCGGCCAAGATGGACAATGAAGAAAACATGGGTTTCCCTTGGATATTTTTACCTTGCTAGAAAGAGGAAGCTTCAAGCTTCTTAATGGTGTGTTTTTCTCTTCAAATGGCCAACACCCATCAAAATGAACTTCAAGTTTTTGGGATTTTGAAAAGAGGAAAATGTAGAGCTTGATGAGAGGAGTCCAAATATGCAATTATTTTTCAATTCGGAGCAAGGATGGGACTTGGGCAAGGAGAAGAAGATGGAGAAACCTTGCTTGAGCTCCCATGTCGTTCTGCACCAGAGAGGGAGGAAGGGAATCGTGGAGAAGGGGAAAAGGAAGAAGGAGGGAAGGTGAGAGGAAAGAGAGTGAGGGAAATATTTAATGCCTTTTGCTTTATGCTTTTCTCTCTCCTCCTTTACTTTCTTCTTTCTTTATTTACTAACTAATAAGCAAGAGAGGGGGGCTGCTCATTTAACAAAACCGGCCCCCCTAGTTAGTCAAGCTGGAGCGTTTTTCGGTTTCTGACAGAAAACGCTCGTTATTTTCCCCGGTTTGGCACTATTCACTAACCGGGCCCGTTTTTCGGATTTTTTCTCGTTTCTTTATTTTTAATGGTTCTTAAGCTTCCATTAATACTTAATTATAGTTATATAGTCAACCATAATTTTTACGGGTCTATTTGACCGCCTAGAGTCACGTTTTCGGGTTTTCTCGAAAAATGCTTTAAAACTCCGTTAGCGTTTTAATCCATTATTTGGATCCGTTTTCTTCGGGAATTTCTCCCACGTGTTCTTAGTGTGTAATTAAGGTATACAAATATATTTAACCCTAATGAAATTTATGTACCTCTTAAAATAATTAAATACGCATTTTCACGTTTTGTGACTTTTACGCATTTTCTTTTTCTTTTTGGTTTTTCATTTCTTCACCAATAATCTTAAGGACTTAATTAGCCTTAGAAAATTATAATTACACTATTAATTAACATATTAAGGTTTGGGGTATTTCAGATTCACTGATGACATTTCAATTGTTTCTATTAATAACAAGTACTACGGTATGTAACAATTAATACTCCCGTAATTGAACCCCGTTAATCGTAGATTCTTATGTGCATATTATTTTATTTTATTTTTTTCTTACCATCATTATTCTCCCCATGGTCTACTGTGTAACACTAGTAGAAAAAGGGCCTATTTCGGCGGTTCCAATGGGCCTATTTCGGCTGTTGTAAACCGCCGAAATGAGCACCGCCGAAATAGGTAGCCCTATTCGGCGGTTTACAACCGCCGAAATAGGTACCCCTATCTCGGCGGTTCTTAGAGCACAACTGCCGAGATAGACACATGGGATTGACCGATGCTGAGTTTGACCATGAGTCTATCTCAGCGGTTGTTCTCTAAGAACCGCCGAGATAGACTCATGGTCAAACCAGCATCGGTCAATCCCATGGGTCTATCTCGGCGGTTGTGCTCTAAGATCCGCCGAGATAGGGGTATTTTTTTTTTGTTTTTTTCCATCCTAGCTTATATATATATATTCACCGCATTTGTTTCAATGAGACCTGTAATAAAACTTCATCCATACAGGGAGCTCCAGCACATTTTAAAAGTTATAAAAGCTCCCAATTAATACCAACGACGCACCACAATTTGAGAGTTAACAAAACCAATGCAATTACGCCACAATAATGAATTACTGTAAACTCATTTCATGCTTTATCTTGCAAGGTGGCAAACACACAGAAAAACACATAGGCATACAAGCCGGTGTAATCCAGTAGGACACAGGTTGCAAGAAAACCATACCTGTCACCGTGGGGAAATATTTTACCGGGTGTTCTCACGTTCCTCGGTTCACACTTGTTCAACTGATAACATTCAAATGTTTTCATTAACATCAAAGCATTACAGTATGTAACACTATACTCCCGTACTTTACCCCGTTGTCCCGTTATCCTTAACTTATTTATGTGATTTTAAGTTTGCAACTTACACATTAACTCTCACACTTATTTATACTTCCAATGGCCTTTAAAACTCATCAAACTAGGCCTAATCAACATCTAAAACCATTACCATTCACTTCCCCACCATAACAACCCTTAAAAACACTCTCTGGACACTTTTTAACATGGTCTGGGTTTGTGTCCGGGGTTACAAACCCGGACCAACCCTGGAAAACACGTTCTGGACATTTTTCTATGTGGTCCGGGTTTGTGTCCGGGTTTACAAACCCGGACCACCCCCTGGGATGATCTTCTGTCGTGTTTTTGCTATCGTCCGGGTTTGCAAACAGGTTTGCAACCCGGACCACCACTGGAACAGACAAAATTTACAGTTTTTGATCAGTTTTCAACCCCTAATTCACCTCTAATCATTTCCTAAACTTTCCACATGTTTCCACATGTTTAAACACACTAAATCACGCTCTAAAGCTCTTCAAAACATAGGTTTAATCCCTACTCAAATTCTTGCTCAGATTCATGAATTTTCCTTTCTCTGTTACACTCATGCATACTAGTGCTACAGATTTTCACTCCTTGGTGATTTGCATTGTGTTCCTACTCCAGTTGACCATTTCAAATCCTCCTAGATAATGCACCTCTTAAACACACCTAGCTTCTTCCTTCAGTAAAACACACAAGGCCATACTTTCCTAAACAATTTTTGACAGCACTTGGCTACTTTCAAAGCATTTCCCAAAACTCATCTCTTCACATTTTTCATCCTAAAACTAACCAAACCCACAAGGGTTCTACCAGCACACATAAAAACACAAAACTCATCCATTCTCCAGATGCAACACAATGCATAATCCTATAGTGCATAGCTCATAAATCAAACACTTATTTCACAATGTTTCCTCACTTGCATTATTCCTATACAAGCACAGTATTATCACAACTCTCCTCATTTCAACAAATCACATTCCAATACATATTTTGGGGTTCATTCATTTTGATTAACCCTTCCCAAAACCTAATACATACATGAATACACTAAGGTAAGTTTCTTACCTTAAATTTTCTTAAGTTTCCTTTTATTTCTCTTCTCCTCTCCTCTTCCTTCAAAATCGGCCAAGGCAGCTCATTTGCCCATTTCTCTAGCCACATTCAAATTGGATTATAAGCACTAAGGAACTCTCTTAGGCTCATCAAATAAACTAGAATACACAAAGATGCTTAAAGCATCAAGTTAGGTTTTACCTTTGGAAATTCTTGAATGGTTTTCAACTCTTGAATCTTAAGAGGGACTCCCACCACCATTTAAGCTTGGAGAATAGCTCAAACAAGGAAGAAAAGCTAGTCATCAAAAGAGCCCAAAATCGGCCAAGATGGACAATGAAGAAAACATGGGTTTCCCTTGGATATTTTTACCTTGCTAGAAAGAGGAAGCTTCAAGCTTCTTAATGGTGTGTTTTTCTCTTCAAATGGCCAACACCCATCAAAATGAACTTCAAGTTTTTGGGATTTTGAAAAGAGGAAAATGTAGAGCTTGATGAGAGTCCAAATATGCAATTATTTTTCAATTCGGAGCAAGGATGGGACTTGGGCAAGGAGAAGAAGATGGAGAAACCTTGCTTGAGCTCCCATGTCGTTCTGCACCAGAGAGGGAGGAAGGGAATCGTGGAGAAGGGGAAAAGAAGAAGGAGGGAAGGTGAGAGGAAAGAGAGTGAGGGAAATATTTAATGCCTTTTGCTTTATGCTTTTCTCTCTCTCCTTTTACTTTCTTCTTTCTTTATTTACTAACTAATAAGCAAGAGAGGGGGAGGCTGCTCATTTAACAAAACCGGCCCCCCACTAGTTAGTCAAGCTGGAGCGTTTTTCGGTTTCTCGAGAAAACGCTCGTTATTTTCCCCGGTTTGGCACTATTCACTAACCGGGCCCGTTTTTCGGATTTTTTCTCGTTTCTTTATTTTTAATGGTTCTTAAGCTTCCATTAATACTTAATTATAGTTATATAGTCAACCATAATTTTTACGGGTCTATTTGACCGCCTAGAGTCACGTTTTCGGGTTTTCTCGAAAAATGCTTTAAAACTCCGTTAGCGTTTTAATCCATTATTTGGATCCGTTTTCTTCGGGAATTTCTCCCACGTGTTCTTAGTGTGTAATTAAGGTATACAAATATATTTATAACCCTAATGAAATTTATGTACCTCTTAAAATAATTAAATACGCATTTTCACGTTTTGTGACTTTTACGCATTTTCTTTTTCTTTTTGGTTTTTCATTTCTTCACCAATAATCTTAAGGACTTAATTAGCCTTAGAAAATTATAATTACACTATTAATTAACATATTAAGGTTTGGGGTATTTCAGATTCACTGATGACATTTCAATTGTTTCTATTAATAACAAGTACTACGGTATGTAACAATTAATACTCCCGTAATTGAACCCCGTTAATCGTAGATTCTTATGTGCATATTATTTTATTTTATTTTTTTCTTACCATCATTATTCTCCCCATGGTCTACTGTGTAACACTAGTAGAAAAAGGGCCTATTTCGGCGGTTCCAATGGGCCTATTTCGGCTGTTGTAAACCGCCGAAATGAGCACCGCCGAAATAGGTACCCCTATCTCGGCGGTTTACAACGCCGAAATTACCCCTATCTCGGCGGTTCTTAGAGCACAACTGCCGAGATAGACACATGGGATTGACCGATGCTGAGTTTGACCATGAGTCTATCTCAGCGGTTGTTCTCTAAGAACCGCCGAGATAGACTCATGGTCAAACCAGCATCGGTCAATCCCATGGGTCTATCTCGGCGGTTGTGCTCTAAGATCCGCCGAGATAGGGGTATTTTTTTTTGTTTTTTTCCATCCTAGCTTATATATATATATTCACCGCATTTGTTTCAATGAGACCTGTAATAAAACTTCATCCATACAGGGAGCTCCAGCACACATTTTAAAAGTTTAAAAAAGCTCACCCCCAATTAATACCAACGACGCACCACATTTGAGAGTTAACAAAACCAATGCAATTACGCCACAATAATGAATTACTGTAAACTCATTTCATGCTTTATCTTGCAAGGTGGCAAACACACAGAAAAACACATAGGCATACAAGCCGGTGTAATCCAGTAGACACAGGTTGCAAGAAAACCATACCTGTCACCGTGGGGAAATATTTTACCGGGTGTTCTCACGTTCCTCGGTTCACACTTGTTCAACTGATAACATTCAAATGTTTTCATTAACATCAAAGCATTACAGTATGTAACACTATACTCCCGTACTTTACCCCGTTGTCCCGTTATCCTTAACTTATTTATGTGATTTTAAGTTTGCAACTTACACATTAACTCTCACACTTATTTATACTTCCAATGGCCTTTAAAACTCATCAAACTAGGCCTAATCAACATCTAAAACCATTACCATTCACTTCCCCACCATAACAACCCTTAAAAACACTCTCTGGACACTTTTTAACATGGTCTGGGTTTGTGTCCGGGGTTACAAACCCGGACCAACCCTGGAAAACACGTTCTGGACATTTTTCTATGTGGTCCGGGTTTGTGTCCGGGTTTACAAACCCGGACCACCCCCTGGGATGATCTTCTGTCGTGTTTTTGCTATCGTCCGGGTTTGCAAACAGGTTTGCAACCCGGACCACCACTGGAACAGACAAAATTTACAGTTTTTGATCAGTTTTCAACCCCTAATTCACCTCTAATCATTTCCTAAACTTTCCACATGTTTCCACATGTTTAAACACACTAAATCACGCTCTAAAGCTCTTCAAAACATAGGTTTAATCCCTACTCAAATTCTTGCTCAGATTCATGAATTTTCCTTTCTCTGTTACACTCATGCATACTAGTGCTACAGATTTTCACTCCTTGGTGATTTGCATTGTGTTCCTACTCCAGTTGACCATTTCAAATCCTCCTAGATAATGCACCTCTTAAACACACCTAGCTTCTTCCTTCAGTAAAACACACAAGGCCATACTTTCCTAAACAATTTTTGACAGCACTTGGCTACTTTCAAAGCATTTCCCAAAACTCATCTCTTCACATTTTTCATCCTAAAACTAACCAAACCCACAAGGGTTCTACCAGCACACATAAAACACAAAACTCATCCATTCTCCAGATGCAACACAATGCATAATCCTATAGTGCATAGCTCATAAATCAAACACTTATTTCACAATGTTTCCTCACTTGCATTATTCCTATACAAGCACAGTATTATCACAACTCTCCTCATTTCAACAAATCACATTCCAATACATATTTTGGGGTTCATTCATTTTGATTAACCCTTCCCAAAACCTAATACATACATGAATACACTAAGGTAAGTTTCTTACCTTAAATTTTCTTAAGTTTCCTTTTATTTCTCTTCTCCTCTCCTCTTCCTTCAAAATCGGCCAAGGCAGCTCATTTGCCCATTTCTCTAGCCACATTCAAATTGGATTATAAGCACTAAGGAACTCTCTTAGGCTCATCAAATAAACTAGAATACACAAAGATGCTTAAAGCATCAAGTTAGGTTTTACCTTTGGAAATTCTTGAATGGTTTTCAACTCTTGAATCTTAAGAGGGACTCCCACCACCATTTAAGCTTGGAGAATAGCTCAAACAAGGAAGAAAAGCTAGTCATCAAAAGAGCCCAAAATCGGCCAAGATGGACAATGAAGAAAACATGGGTTTCCCTTGGATATTTTTACCTTGCTAGAAAGAGGAAGCTTCAAGCTTCTTAATGGTGTGTTTTTCTCTTCAAATGGCCAACACCCATCAAAATGAACTTCAAGTTTTTGGGATTTTGAAAAGAGGAAAATGTAGAGCTTGATGAGAGGAGTCCAAATATGCAATTATTTTTCAATTCGGAGCAAGGATGGGACTTGGGCAAGGAGAAGAAGATGGAGAAACCTTGCTTGAGCTCCCATGTCGTTCTGCACCAGAGAGGGAGGAAGGGAATCGTGGAGAAGGGGAAAAGGAAGAAGGAGGGAAGGTGAGAGGAAAGAGAGTGAGGGAAATATTTAATGCCTTTTGCTTTATGCTTTTCTCTCTCCTCCTTTACTTTCTTCTTTCTTTATTTACTAACTAATAAGCAAGAGAGGGGGAGGCTGCTCATTTAACAAAACCGGCCCCCCACTAGTTAGTCAAGCTGGAGCGTTTTTCGGTTTCTGACAGAAAACGCTCGTTATTTTCCCCGGTTTGGCACTATTCACTAACCGGGCCCGTTTTTCGGATTTTTTCTCGTTTCTTTATTTTTAATGGTTCTTAAGCTTCCATTAATACTTAATTATAGTTATATAGTCAACCATAATTTTTACGGGTCTATTTGACCGCCTAGAGTCACGTTTTCGGGTTTTCTCGAAAAACGTGCTTTAAAACTCCGTTAGCGTTTTAATCCATTATTTGGATCCGTTTTCTTCGGGAATTTCTCCCACGTGTTCTTAGTGTGTAATTAAGGTATACAAATATATTTATAACCCTAATGAAATTTATGTACCTCTTAAAATAATTAAATACGCATTTTCACGTTTTGTGACTTTTACGCATTTTCTTTTTCTTTTTGGTTTTTCATTTCTTCACCAATAATCTTAAGGACTTAATTAGCCTTAGAAAATTATAATTACACTATTAATTAACATATTAAGGTTTGGGGTATTTCAGATTCACTGATGACATTTCAATTGTTTCTATTAATAACAAGTACTACGGTATGTAACAATTAATACTCCCGTAATTGAACCCCGTTAATCGTAGATTCTTATGTGCATATTATTTTATTTTATTTTTTTCTTACCATCATTATTCTCCCCATGGTCTACTGTGTAACACTAGTAGAAAAAGGGCCTATTTCGGCGGTTCCAATGGGCCTATTTCGGCTGTTGTAAACCGCCGAAATGAGCACCGCCGAAATAGGTAGCACCTATTCGGCGGTTTACAACCGCCGAAATAGGTACCCCTATCTCGGCGGTTCTTAGAGCACAACTGCCGAGATAGACACATGGGATTGACCGATGCTGAGTTTGACCATGAGTCTATCTCAGCGGTTGTTCTCTAAGAACCGCCGAGATAGACTCATGGTCAAACCAGCATCGGTCAATCCCATGGGTCTATCTCGGCGGTTGTGCTCTAAGATCCGCCGAGATAGGGGTATTTTTTTTTTGTTTTTTTCCATCCTAGCTTATATATATATATTCACCGCATTTGTTTCAATGAGACCTGTAATAAAACTTCATCCATACAGGGAGCTCCGACACATTTTAAAAGTTATAAAAGCTCCCAATTAATACCAACGACGCACCACAATTTGAGAGTTAACAAAACCAATGCAATTACGCCACAATAATGAATTACTGTAAACTCATTTCATGCTTTATCTTGCAAGGTGGCAAACACACAGAAAAACACATAGGCATACAAGCCGGTGTAATCCAGTAGGACACAGGTTGCAAGAAAACCATACCTGTCACCGTGGGGAAATATTTTACCGGGTGTTCTCACGTTCCTCGGTTCACACTTGTTCAACTGATAACATTCAAATGTTTTCATTAACATCAAAGCATTACAGTATGTAACACTATACTCCCGTACTTTACCCCGTTGTCCCGTTATCCTTAACTTATTTATGTGATTTTAAGTTTGCAACTTACACATTAACTCTCACACTTATTTATACTTCCAATGGCCTTTAAAACTCATCAAACTAGGCCTAATCAACATCTAAAACCATTACCATTCACTTCCCCACCATAACAACCCTTAAAAACACTCTCTGGACACTTTTTAACATGGTCTGGGTTTGTGTCCGGGGTTACAAACCCGGACCAACCCTGGAAAACACGTTCTGGACATTTTTCTATGTGGTCCGGGTTTGTGTCCGGGTTTACAAACCCGGACCACCCCCTGGGATGATCTTCTGTTGTGTTTTTGCTATCGTCCGGGTTTGCAAACAGGTTTGCAACCCGACCACCACTGGAACAGACAAAATTTACAGTTTTTGATCAGTTTTCAACCCCTAATTCACCTCTAATCATTTCCTAAACTTTCCACATGTTTCCACATGTTTAAACACACTAAATCACGCTCTAAAGCTCTTCAAAACATAGGTTTAATCCCTACTCAAATTCTTGCTCAGATTCATGAATTTTCCTTTCTCTGTTACACTCATGCATACTAGTGCTACAGATTTTCACTCCTTGGTGATTTGCATTGTGTTCCTACTCCAGTTGACCATTTCAAATCCTCCTAGATAATGCACCTCTTAAACACCTAGCTTGTAATACCCCAACCCGAAATCCAATAAACTGAACGGCGATCACTCCCAAATAAAATACAACTGCAGCGGAAATAATACAGCCACCGGGCGGTATTACAATGCCGTTGGCCACCCTTGTGACCAACAAGGCTAAGTCCAAATACAATCCTCAAATGTCACGGTCTGGAATATAGATACAACCCGAGATACTAGGAATCAAACTCTAATGTAAAATACTTAAGTAAAATAAATGTCTAGAGAAGACTCCCATAGCTTGAATCTACCCCACCTACACTCGGTGTGGTAATCTTCTTAACTTCAGGTACCTGAAAAATGGGGTGCCCCCAAAGGGGCTCAGCAAACAATGCTGGTATGGAAAACGTGCAGCCCATCGTCTACCGGGCCACACCAACTACATTGTCGAATACATGCAGTTCATTTTTATAAAGCTGTAAACAAGCATAGTCTGATAATAACAAGTATCCATACAAGGACAATAATCACATAGAACAAACACAGAAGGTCGAGTTAGCTGAACTGAAATTCTTTACTGATAGTCGGTCCACACAATGGGACTGACGTTATAACTGAATATCTGAAATAGTGGAGGTATAGTGACCTCGTTATAGAGAAAGGTTGGGTATAAAAACCCCAGGAGATGACGTAGTCAAACCCTGAACTGAATGGCGTGGGAAATAAGAACCCACTAGAGGAATAAAGTCTTCCTCGAACTGAAGGGCATTTGAATCCCGGAAGGAATAAAGTCTTCCTCCCAACTGAATGTTCCGTCGCGACGTAGTAGGAGATGACCTGAGACAGGTACAACTCCCGTAGCATGCATGGCCAGATCCAACTGGGCTCCTCAATCTCGAAGTATATAATTGTTAAGTGTCATATAAAGACGTTAAACAAGAATACAATGTGTATTGTCAATTATCACGTTTAGGATAATGACGTATGTTATAAAGTGAAGTTAGTGAGAGACTTGAGTACAAGTCCTCGGTATACTGAAACGCAGGTATTTAATCCACTGGTATAGTAGTGTTTGTATGCGTGGGACATACACGATGTAGTCAGCAACATTCACGCACATAAAATAATACCACAGTGTGCAAGAGTAAAACAACAGTTTACATTAATTATCTTGGTCGTTATTTCAAACAACAGATAGCACACAAGCCAGTGTAATCCGTTAGAAAACAGGTTGCAAGAATCCCATACCGTTCACCGTAGACTGTTACTTGTAAATTCCCGGTCAACGTCTGGTCAACAAAGTCCTAGAATAGGATTAACTGAGAGGGTTAATTTATGTTACCCTTATATAATGATTCTATTGGATCTTTCAACAAATCTCTTATTTGTTATTTCATTTGAGGTTTATTTCTTTTAATTACCTCATGATTTAATGTATAACTTATTTGTTATTCCTTTTTGATTTATTATAAATCCTTTAATGTACATATATGTATTCATATATTCATGTACTATATTTGTTGTTTATTTTAATTGTCTAAGTGACATAACAACTTATAATTTTCTTAACTATATTTAAATGTCTTACAATGACATAATATTCTTATAATCTCCTTATTCTCCTTTTAGTCATAAACAATACTTATTGTTTCTTTTTAACTTCCTTATAACAGCATAAACCATAGTTCTAATTCCATAATTCCTTTAATTAAAATTCTTTCTTCTAATTCCTCAAAATATCCATATAGGACCTATATTATTTAAATCTAAATTATTACCCTTATATTTCGGTTATTTATAAATCAACCACATTAATTCATAAACTTTATATTTAAATTCTAATCTCATTATATTATAGAGTTTTAACTTCTTATTTAGCTAAATTACATAGTCACACTAATATTTTGGTATATAGCTTTTAAGTACTATAACTTTCGAAAATAACAACTTAGCCCCTTAAATTCTCGGCAATGATATTTTATTTCCCATAATTACAATTTAACCACAAAACCTTATAAACTTTGCATAATGCCTTATAAACTTATAGTTTTAATTTTAATTCTCCATAAATGCCGGATATATATATAAATTCTTAAATTACCAAACTAACCCCAAATAATTCGGCTTAGGTCTTGAACTCTCCATTAATTACATTTTCACCCCAAACTTATAATAATTCTTAATGACTTATAAACTAAAGTCTAAATATTTAATTCTTCAAAATTTCGAAAGTGAGCCTAATAAATCTCTTAATTATGAATTCGCCCATTAATAAGTTAAACTTTCATAACAACTTTTATAAATTACATAATAGCCCAAAACTTTATAAAATGTTATCTTAACACTTGTTTAATTTATCTAAAATTCATAAACTTAATTCCTAACCTTACATTATATTATAATAATACCAAACAGCCACTTAACTCTCGGTTTTTATAATAAACCCACTAAATTTTGTAAAATTACATTTAAGCCACTTAACTTAATTAGTAGCCATTTAAGCACTAATGAAATATTTTTAGCTCACCAAACTTTGTGATATAGGTTTATATACCTAAGTAGGTCATTAATACCTATTTATCAATTAAAGCATTCGGCCATAATTATTTGGTGACCATATAGTATATAAAAGTGGATTTATATGTCATAATAATTATACATAAATTCATAGGAGTTATATAACTCATGTAAAAATTATTGTAATGTCTTATATAAATTCTTAGCTCAAAAATAAGCATTTTTTCCCTTGGTAATTCGGCTTAAAATGATATATAACATAACTAAAATTTGTGACACAAAAATGTGTCTTAAGGTAAATATTTTCCTTATATGTTATAGGTTATATTTTTGGCATATAAAACCATATAGCTTCGGTATTATTTAACCTAAGAGGTGTACATAATTTTTGTACAATTTTTAGAAGATTAACAAAGCTTATAATATAAGGATTTACTTAGTAAACTTACTTCTTAACAAAGGTGGTTAAGTGCTTGAACTTCTTCTTGAATCTCCAAGCTTTCTCCAAGGTAATATAGATGCTCCACTTCGGTTATATGCAAGTGGTGAAGGTGTTTTAGGAGTTAGATCTTGAATAAAGATCTTAAGTAGATTTGTAAGTATTTTTACAAGAGTTTACCTTAGACTTTTCTCCTTATGAATTCGGCACTCCTAAGGTAGATGAAGAACAAGGATTCCTTCATGAAAATGAAGAAGGAAAGAACCTTAGAAGAAGTAGAACTTGGTTACACATAAAAATGTGCTTTAAGGATTTTCAAGCATTAAATACCTTAAGATAACCTTGAGATGCCCTTGGTTTAATGTTGGTTTGGACAATCTCCTTGGAGAACTAATTGATGTCGAACACTTGTTGTTAAGCTAGGAAGAGTTTTGCTTCAAGGCTTGACAAGAATTGCTAAGAAATTACCTTAAAGATGAAGATAGAAGTTACATCTCCATTAATGGACTTAAGAGCTTCAAAGGAAGAAGATGAAGCTTAGAAGAGAGAGGAGAGAGCTTACCAAATTCGTAGGTGTGGAGTGCAAGAGGGGAAATGACACTAAACTTACGTATAAGGTAAGAGAGTGCCTTAGAATTTGATTTTGTTTTGTTAATTTTAATGTCAAATGACTATACTTTTTCCTTAGTTTATTACATGGTTTATTGGCTCAATAAATGCCCATGTTTTCTGCATAATTTCGGACATGTGGTGTGTGACAAGGCAAGAGTTGGAAAGAAGATGATTGTGAGCTAGAAGACAAGGTAATTTAGGTAAGTTATTCTTTTGATTTTCTAAGTTAGGCTTGTCTTCTCCCCCTTGTAGAGTCACGAATTCAAGGGTCAAATGGGGTGTCTTAATTGACATTGAAGAGCCAAGGACAAGCATGTTAGGTCACATGGAAAAGAAGGAATCTAGAAAAGTGAATTCTAGATCCACTTTTACTTTTTCTCATTTTGTTTTGTTCTAGCTCACATGGCCTTATTCCATGGCCTAATTTCGACAGCTTGCTGGTCAAATGAGACCTACATACTTAGACATTAAGTAATATAACACATGGGAAGGTGAGTCACCATGTTCTATGCTTTTTATAAAACTTTTAATGCAATTTGTATACTAGTTTTTGCTCTCAAATCGGCCCATATAGAGAGCCTTGTTGACTAGTCACACCAACTGATTTAGAATGTCATTTTAACCCTTTTAAGATTACCAATTCGTGGCATGTCAAAAACTACAAGGCAATTGCGTAAAACGCGTTTTCGTGACACCCGAAGGTGTGTTTTTGTGCTCTAAGGAAATCTTTGGGAACCAAATTGTTTTATGAGTTCCGAGTGTTTGTAAACACTTATTATGGTAAATAAACTTATATTAAGATGTTACATTGGGTTATATGAGGTTATATCAACCCGTGACATAATTTACGGGCCATCGGGACACTCCGGGCCAAAAAGGAGCGCTAAGAAATCCTCCTTTGGTTTTGCTGAATTTGAGAAACCACTTCGTGGGTTCTCTTTAGATGATAAATAATGATGTTAGGAACTCTAGGAATTAATTTTATAGGAGTTCGTGCCACCTCGGCACTCCTCCAGACTTTTCGTGCTTTAAGGAGCGGGTGTGAGCACTCCCGAGCATTTTGCGTAATTGACTGAATATAGCTTAGGGAATATATTTGTATATTCATATAATAATTGTATGACCATTTAGTTTGAATATTAGAGGGTCATACAAGGTCATGTTTGACCATATGCTTCTAAGGCGTTTTAGCGTTTATGGTGAAACGACTGTTTTTACGTAACGTTTTCATGCATGGGTTTGCATGCGTACGTGAAATGGTTTATATTTGGATTATATTCCAATAAATAATGATTAAATAATATTATTTATTTGGGGTATTTCATAGCTTCTTCCTTCAGTAAAACACACAAGGCCATACTTTCCTAAACAATTTTGACAGCACTTGGCTACTTTCAAAGCATTTCCAAAACTCATCTCTTCACATTTTTCATCCTAAAACTAACCAAACCCACAAGGGTTCTACCAGCACACATAAAAACACAAAACTCATCCATTCTCCAGATGCAACACAATGCATAATCCATATAGTGCATAGCTCATAAATCAAACACTTATTTCACAATGTTTCCTCACTTGCATTATTCCTATACAAGCACAGTATTATCACAACTCTCCTCATTTCAACAAATCACATTCCAATACATATTTTGGGGTTCATTCATTTTGATTAACCCTTCCCAAAACCTAATACATACATGAATACACTAAGGTAAGTTTCTTACCTTAAATTTTCTTAAGTTTCCTTTTATTTCTCTTCTCCTCTCCTCTTCCTTCAAAATCGGCCAAGGCAGCTCATTTGCCCATTTCTCTAGCCACATTCAAATTGGATTATAAGCACTAAGGAACTCTCTTAGGCTCATCAAATAAACTAGAATACACAAAGATGCTTAAAGCATCAAGTTAGGTTTTACCTTTGGAAATTCTTGAATGGTTTTCAACTCTTGAATCTTAAGAGGGACTCCCACCACCATTAAGCTTGGAGAATAGCTCAAACAAGGAAGAAAAGCTAGTCATCAAAAGAGCCCAAAATCGGCCAAGATGGACAATGAAGAAAACATGGGTTTCCCTTGGATATTTTTACCTTGCTAGAAAGAGGAAGCTTCAAGCTTCTTAATGGTGTGTTTTTCTCTTCAAATGGCCAACACCCATCAAATGAACTTCAAGTTTTTGGGATTTTGAAAAGAGGAAAATGTAGAGCTTGATGAGAGGAGTCCAAATATGCAATTATTTTTCAATTCGGAGCAAGGATGGGACTTGGGCAAGGAGAAGAGAAGATGGAGAACCTTGCTTGAGCTCCCATGTCGTTCTGCACCAGAGAGGGAGGAAGGGAATCGTGGAGAAGGGGAAAGGGAAAAGGAGGGAAGGTGAGAGGAAAGAGAGTGAGGGAATATTTAATGCCTTTTGCTTTATGCTTTTCTCTCTCCTCCTTTACTTTCTTCTTTCTTTATTTACTAACTAATAAGCAAGAGAGGGGCTGCTTTCAAAACCCCCCCCCTAGTTAGTCAAGCTGGAGCGTTTTTCGGTTTCTGACAGAAAACGCTCGTTATTTTCCCCGGTTTGGCACTATTCACTAACCGGGCCCGTTTTTCGGATTTTTTCTCGTTTCTTTATTTTTAATGGTTCTTAAGCTTCCATTAATACTTAATTATAGTTATATAGTCAACCATAATTTTTACGGGTCTATTTGACCGCCTAGAGTCACGTTTTCGGGTTTTTCGAAAAATGTGCTTTAAAACTCCGTTAGCGTTTTAATCCATTATTGGATCCGTTTTCTTCGGGAATTTCTCCACGTGTTCTTAGTGTGTAATTAAGGTATACAAATATATTTATAACCCTAATGAAATTTATGTACCTCTTAAAATAATTAAATACGCATTTTCACGTTTTGTGACTTTTACGCATTTTCTTTTTCTTTTTGGTTTTTCATTTCTTCACCAATAATCTTAAGGACTTAATTAGCCTTAGAAAATTATAATTACACTATTAATTAACATATTAAGGTTTGGGGTATTTCAGATTCACTGATGACATTTCAATTGTTTCTATTAATAACAAGTACTACGGTATGTAACAATTAATACTCCCGTAATTGAACCCCGTTAATCGTAGATTCTTATGTGCATATTATTTTATTTTATTTTTTCTTACCATCATTATTCTCCCCATGGTCTACTGTGTAACACTAGTAGAAAAAGGGCCTATTTCGGCGGTTCCAATGGGCCTATTTCGGCTGTTGTAAACCGCCGAAATGAGCACCGCCGAAATAGGTGTGAGCACCTATTTCGGCGGTTTACAACCGCCGAAATAGGTACCCCTATCTCGGCGGTTCTTAGAGCACAACTGCCGAGATAGACACATGGGATTGACCGATGCTGAGTTTGACCATGAGTCTATCTCAGCGGTTGTTCTCTAAGAACCGCCGAGATAGACTCATGGTCAAACCAGCATCGGTCAATCCCATGGGTCTATCTCGGCGGTTGTGCTCTAAGATCCGCCGAGATAGGGGTATTTTTTTTTTGTTTTTTTCCATCCTAGCTTATATATATATATTCACCGCATTTGTTTCAATGAGACCTGTAATAAAACTTCATCCATACAGGGAGCTCCAGCACACATTTTAAAAGTTATAAAAGCTCCCAATTAATACCAACGACGCACCACAATTTGAGAGTTAACAAAACCAATGCAATTACGCCACAATAATGAATTACTGTAAACTCATTTCATGCTTTATCTTGCAAGGTGGCAAACACACAGAAAAACACATAGGCATACAAGCCGGTGTAATCCAGTAGGACACAGGTTGCAAGAAAACCATACCTGTCACCGTGGGGAAATATTTTACCGGGTGTTCTCACGTTCCTCGGTTCACACTTGTTCAACTGATAACATTCAAATGTTTTCATTAACATCAAAGCATTACAGTATGTAACACTATACTCCCGTACTTTACCCCGTTGTCCCGTTATCCTTAACTTATTTATGTGATTTTAAGTTTGCAACTTACACATTAACTCTCACACTTATTTATACTTCCAATGGCCTTTAAAACTCATCAAACTAGGCCTAATCAACACTAAAACCATTACCATTCACTTCCCCACCATAACAACCCTTAAAAACACTCTCTGGACACTTTTTAACATGGTCTGGGTTTGTGTCCGGGGTTACAAACCCGGACCAACCCTGGAAAACACGTTCTGGACATTTTTCTATGTGGTCCGGGTTTGTGTCCGGGTTTACAAACCCGGACCACCCCCTGGGATGATCTTCTGTCGTTTTTTGCTATCGTCCGGGTTTGCAAACAGGTTTGCAACCCGGACCACCACTGGAACAGACAAAATTTACAGTTTTTGATCAGTTTTCAACCCCTAATTCACCTCTAATCATTTCCTAAACTTTCCACATGTTTCCACATGTTTAAACACACTAAATCACGCTCTAAAGCTCTTCAAAACATAGGTTTAATCCCTACTCAAATTCTTGCTCAGATTCATGAATTTTCCTTTCTCTGTTACACTCATGCATACTAGTGCTACAGATTTTCACTCCTTGGTGATTTGCATTGTGTTCCTACTCCAGTTGACCATTTCAAATCCTCCTAGATAATGCACCTCTTAAACACACCTAGCTTCTTCCTTCAGTAAAACACACAAGGCCATACTTTCCTAAACAATTTTTGACAGCACTTGGCTACTTTCAAAGCATTTCCCAAAACTCATCTCTTCACATTTTTCATCCTAAAACTAACAAACCCACAAGGGTTCTACCAGCACACATAAAAACACAAAACTCATCCATTCTCCAGATGCAACACAATGCATAATCCTAGTGCATAGCTCATAAATCAAACACTTATTTCACAATGTTTCCTCACTTGCATTATTCCTATACAAGCACAGTATTATCACAACTCTCCTCATTTCAACAAATCACATTCCAATACATATTTTGGGGTTCATTCATTTTGATTAACCCTTCCCAAAACCTAATACATACATGAATACACTAAGGTAAGTTTCTTACCTTAAATTTTCTTAAGTTTCCTTTTATTTCTCTTCTCTTCTCCTCTTCCTTCAAAATCGGCCAAGGCAGCTCATTTGCCCATTTCTCTAGCCACATTCAAATTGGATTATAAGCACTAAGGAACTCTCTTAGGCTCATCAAATAAACTAGAATACACAAAGATGCTTAAAGCATCAAGTTAGGTTTTACCTTTGGAAATTCTTGAATGGTTTTCAACTCTTGAATCTTAAGAGGGACTCCCACCACCATTTAAGCTTGGAGAATAGCTCAAACAATGAAGAAAAGCTAGTCATCAAAAGAGCCCAAAATCGGCCAAGATGGACAATGAAGAAAACATGGGTTTCCCTTGGATATTTTTACCTTGCTAGAAAGAGGAAGCTTCAAGCTTCTTAATGGTGTGTTTTTCTCTTCAAATGGCCAACACCCATCAAAATGAACTTCAAGTTTTTGGGATTTTGAAAAGAGGAAAATGTAGAGCTTGATGAGAGGAGTCCAAATATGCAATTATTTTTCAATTCGGAGCAAGGATGGGACTTGGGCATGGAGAAGAAGATGGAGAAACCTTGCTTGAGCTCCCATGTCGTTCTGCACCAGAGAGGGAGGAAGGGAATCGTGGAGAAGGGGAAAAGGAAGAAGGAGGGAAGGTGAGAGGAAAGAGAGTGAGGGAAATATTTAATGCCTTTTGCTTTATGCTTTTCTCTCTCCTCCTTACTTTCTTCTTTCTTTATTTACTAACTAATAAGCAAGAGAGGGGGAGGCTGCTCATTTAACAAAACCGGCCCCCCACTAGTTAGTCAAGCTGGAGCGTTTTTCGGTTTCTGACAGAAAACGCTCGTTATTTTCCCCGGTTTGGCACTATTCACTAACCGGGCCCGTTTTTCGGATTTTTTCTCGTTTCTTTATTTTTAATGGTTCTTAAGCTTCCATTAATACTTAATTATAGTTATATAGTCAACCATAATTTTTACGGGTCTATTTGACCGCCTAGAGTCACGTTTTCGGGTTTTCTCGAAAAACGTGCTTTAAAACTCCGTTAGCGTTTTAATCCATTATTTGGATCCGTTTTCTTCGGGAATTTCTCCCACGTGTTCTTAGTGTGTAATTAAGGTATACAAATATATTTATAACCCTAATGAAATTTATGTACCTCTTAAAATAATTAAATACGCATTTTCACGTTTTGTGACTTTTACGCATTTTCTTTTTTTTTGGTTTTTCATTTCTTCACCAATAATCTTAAGGACTTAATTAGCCTTAGAAAATTATAATTACACTATTAATTAACATATTAAGGTTTGGGGTATTTCAGATTCACTGATGACATTTCAATTGTTTCTATTAATAACAAGTACTACGGTATGTAACAATTAATACTCCCGTAATTGAACCCCGTTAATCGTAGATTCTTATGTGCATATTATTTTATTTTATTTTTTTCTTACCATCATTATTCTCCCCATGGTCTACTGTGTAACACTAGTAGAAAAAGGGCCTATTTCGGTGGTTCCAATGGGCCTATTTCGGCTGTTGTAAACCGCCGAAATGAGCACCGCCGAAATAGGTGTGAGCACCTATTTCGGTGGTTTACAACCGCCGAAATAGGTACCCCTATCTCGGCGGTTCTTAGAGCACAACTGCCGAGATAGACACATGGGATTGACCGATGCTGAGTTTGACCATGAGTCTATCTCAGCGGTTGTTCTCTAAGAACCGCCGAGATAGACTCATGGTCAAACCAGCATCGGTCAATCCCATGGGTCTATCTCGGCGGTTGTGCTCTAAGATCCGCCGAGATAGGGGTATTTTTTTTTGTTTTTTTCCATCCTAGCTTATATATATATATATATTCACCGCATTTGTTTCAATGAGACCTGTAATAAAACTTCATCCATACAGGGAGCTCCAGCACACATTTTAAAAGTTATAAAAGCTCCCAATTAATACCAACGACGCACCACAATTTGAGAGTTAACAAAACCAATGCAATTACGCCACAATAATGAATTACTGTAAACTCATTTCATGCTTTATCTTGCAAGGTGGCAAACACACAGAAAAACACATAGGCATACAAGCCGGTGTAATCCAGTAGGACACAGGTTGCAAGAAAACCATACCTGTCACCGTGGGGAAATATTTTACCGGGTGTTCTCACGTTCCTCGGTTCACACTTGTTCAACTGATAACATTCAAATGTTTTCATTAACATCAAAGCATTACAATATGTAACACTATACTCCCGTACTTTACCCCGTTGTCCCGTTATCCTTAACTTATTTATGTGATTTTAAGTTTGCAACTTACACATTAACTCTCACACTTATTGTAACAGCCCAGTCTTAACCCACATGTGAGATATTGTCCGCTTTGGGCCGCAGCCCGCACGGTTTTGTTTCTGAGGGTGATGTACTCACACCACTCAAAAGGCCTCTCACAAGGGGAGAGTATCCCCACACCTATAAGGTGTGGTTCGTGCGCTCTCCCGGTCGATGTGGGAGGTGACCCCTACACGGGTATCACACTCTACCCCCCTTGGGAGCCCAGCGTCCCCGCTGGCACACCGACCAGGGCCTGGCTCTGATACCATATGTAACAGCCCTGTCTTAACCCACATGTGAGATATTGTCCGCTTTGGGCCGCAGCCCGCACGGTTTTGTTTCTGAGGGTGATGTACTCACACCACTCAAAAGGCCTCTCACAAGGGGAGAGTATCCCCACACCTATAAGGTGTGGTTCGTGCGCTCTCCCGGTCGATGTGGGAGGTGACCCCTACACTGGGTATCACACTTATTTATACTTCCAATGGCCTTTAAAACTCATCAAACTAGGCCTAATCAACATCTAAAACCATTACCATTCACTTCCCCACCATAACAACCCTTAAAAACACTCTCTGGACACTTTTTAACATGGTCTGGGTTTGTGTGGGGTTACAAACCCGGACCAACCCTGGAAAACACGTTCTGGACATTTTTCTATGTGGTCCGGGTTTGTGTCCGGGTTTACAAACCCGGACCACCCCCTGGGATGATCTTCTGTTGTGTTTTTGCTATCGTCCGGGTTTGCAAACAGGTTTGCAACCCGGACCACCACTGGAACAGACAAAATTTACAGTTTTTGATCAGTTTTCAACCCTAATTCACCTCTAATCATTTCCTAAACTTTCCACATGTTTCCACATGTTTAAACACACTAAATCACGCTCTAAAGCTCTTCAAAACATAGGTTTAATCCCTACTCAAATTCTTGCTCAGATTCATGAATTTTCCTTTCTCTGTTACACTCATGCATACTAGTGCTACAGATTTTCACTCCTTGGTGATTTGCATTGTGTTCCTACTCCAGTTGACCATTTCAAATCCTCCTAGATAATGCACCTCTTAAACACACCTAGCTTCTTCCTTCAGTAAAACACACAAGGCCATACTTTCCTAAACAATTTTTGACAGCACTTGGCTACTTTCAAAGCATTTCCCAAAACTCATCTCTTCACATTTTTCATCCTAAAACTAACCAAACCCACAAGGGTTCTACCAGCACACATAAAAAACACAAAACTCATCCATTCTCCAGATGCAACACAATGCATAATCCATATAGTGCATAGCTCATAAATCAAACACTTATTTCACAATGTTTCCTCACTTGCATTATTCCTATACAAGCACAGTATTATCACAACTCTCCTCATTTCAACAAATCACATTCCAATACATATTTTGGGGTTCATTCATTTTGATTAACCCTTCCCAAAACCTAATACATACATGAATACACTAAGGTAAGTTTCTTACCTTAAATTTTCTTAAGTTTCCTTTTATTTCTTTCTCCTCTCCTCTTCCTTCAAAATCGGCCAAGGCAGCTCATTTGCCCATTTCTCTAGCCACATTCAAATTGGATTATAAGCACTAAGGAACTCTCTTAGGCTCATCAAATAAACTAGAATACACAAAGATGCTTAAAGCATCAAGTTAGGTTTTACCTTTGGAAATTCTTGAATGGTTTTCAACTCTTGAATCTTAAGAGGGACTCCCACCACCATTTAAGCTTGGAGAATAGCTCAAACAAGGAAGAAAAGCTAGTCATCAAAAGAGCCCAAAATCGGCCAAGATGGACAATGAAGAAAACATGGGTTTCCCTTGGATATTTTTACCTTGCTAGATAGAGGAAGCTTCAAGCTTCTTAATGGTGTGTTTTTCTCTTCAAATGGCCAACACCCATCAAAATGAACTTCAAGTTTTTGGGATTTTGAAAAGAGGAAAATGTAGAGCTTGATGAGAGGAGTCCAAATATGCAATTATTTTTCAATTCGGAGCAAGGATGGGACTTGGGCAAGGAGAAGAAGATGGAGAAACCTTGCTTGAGCTCCCATGTCGTTCTGCACCAGAGAGGGAGGAAGGGAATCGTGGAGAAGGGGAAAAGGAAGAAGGAGGGAAGGTGAGAGGAAAGAGAGTGAGGGAAATATTTAATGCCTTTTGCTTTATGCTTTTTCTCTCCTCCTTTACTTTCTTCTTTCTTTATTTACTAACTAATAAGCAAGAGAGGGGGAGGCTGCTCATTTAACAAAACCGGCCCCCCACTAGTTAGTCAAGCTGGAGCGTTTTCGGTTTCTGACAGAAAACGCTCGTTATTTTCCCCGGTTTGGCACTATTCACTAACCGGGCCCGTTTTTCGGATTTTTTCTCGTTTCTTTATTTTTAATGGTTCTTAAGCTTCCATTAATACTTAATTATAGTTATATAGTCAACCATAATTTTTACGGGTCTATTTGACCGCCTAGAGTCACGTTTTCGGGTTTTCTCGAAAAATGTGCTTTAAAACTCCGTTAGCGTTTTAATCCATTATTTGGATCCGTTTTCTTCGGGAATTTCTCCCACGTGTTCTTAGTGTGTAATTAAGGTATACAAATATATTTATAACCCTAATGAAATTTATGTACCTCTTAAAATAATTAAATACGCATTTTCACGTTTTGTGACTTTTACGCATTTTCTTTTTCTTTTTGGTTTTTCATTTCTTCACCAATAATCTTAAGGACTTAATTAGCCTTAGAAAATTATAATTACACTATTAATTAACATATTAAGGTTTGGGGTATTTCAGATTCACTGATGACATTTCAATTGTTTCTATTAATAACAAGTACTACGGTATGTAACAATTAATACTCCCGTAATTGAACCCCGTTAATCGTAGATTCTTATGTGCATATTATTTTATTTATTTTTCTTACCATCATTATTCTCCCCATGGTCTACTGTTGTAACACTAGTAGAAAAAGGGCCTATTTCGGCGGTTCCAATGGGCCTATTTCGGCTGTTGTAAACCGCCGAAATGAGCACCGCCGAAATAGGTACCCCTATCTCGGCGGTTTACAACTGCCGAAATAGGTACCCCTATCTCGGCGGTTCTTAGAGCACAACTGCCGAGATAGACACATGGGATTGACCGATGCTGAGTTTGACCATGAGTCTATCTCAGCGGTTGTTCTCTAAGAACCGCCGAGATAGACTCATGGTCAAACCAGCATCGGTCAATCCCATGGGTCTATCTCGCGGTTGTGCTCTAAGATCCGCCGAGATAGGGGTATTTTTTTTTTGTTTTTTTCCATCCTAGCTTATATATATATATATATTCACCGCATTTGTTTCAATGAGACCTGTAATAAAACTTCATCCATACAGGGAGCTCGAGCACACATTTGAAAAGTTATAAAAGCTCCCAATTAATACCAACGACGCACCACAATTTGAGAGTTAACAAAACCAATGCAATTACGCCACAATAATGAATTACTGTAAACTCATTTCATGCTTTATCTTGCAAGGTGGCAAACACACAGAAAAACACATAGACATACAAGCCGGTGTAATCCAGTACGACACAGGTTGCAAGAAAACCATACCTGTCACCGTGGGGAAATATTTTACCGGGTGTTCTCACGTTCCTCGGTTCACACTTGTTCAACTGATAACATTCAAATGTTTTCATTAACATCAAAGCATTACAGTATGTAACACTATACTCCCGTACTTTACCCCGTTGTCCCGTTATCCTTAACTTATTTATGTGATTTTAAGTTTGCAACTTACACATTAACTCTCACACTTATTTATACTTCCAATGGCCTTTAAAACTCATCAAACTAGGACTAATCAACATCTAAAACCATTACCATTCACTTCCCCACCATAACAAACCTTAAAAACACTCTCTGGACACTTTTTAACATGGTCTGGGTTTGTGTCCGGGGTTACAAACCCGGACCAACCCTGGAAAACACGTTCTGGACATTTTTCTATGTGGTCCGGGTTTATGTCCGGGTTTACAAACCCGGACCACCCCCTGTGTAACACCCCTATAATAATAATAAAACAACAGCGGAAAATAAACTAAAGGTTCTACAGACCATCGGGCTCCAAACACCCGGTACCAACCTCACCAATTACAACCTTTACAATTAACTAAGTTACGATCTGAACTTCGAGAAAACTTAACAAAACATAACAATAAAACACATTCGCTCTCCACAAAACCTAGTCCCATCCCAAACGCTCATTCTCTTCGTGGCCACCTGTAAATCAATTCGTACCTGCAAGATGAAACCAAGCAGCCCACCCCAAAAGGGGCGGGTCAGTTCCCTGGAATGGAACTGGTACAATTCTCCAAAAACAAACTTGTAAAACATAACTCTTCAAAATAAATAGTAACATGAAAACAAACTCTTAAAAGTAAAACAGAGATAAAGCACTTCAAAACAATCAAGTTTAAAGAGAAGGGAAAACAAGACAAAGATAAAGAACTTCCAAAACAAGTCATCCACTTAAGTAGTCACACCACATAGTTAGTAAGCATCCATTGTTGATGTTAGAACCAATTCCCGTTAGGAGTAGAAAAACTCAGATAGTCACAAAGGACTAGGAATGATGAAGTAGATCCAAGAATCAAGAACTCAAGAGTGGAATAGTTTAACTGGGAGAGATGGCCCCCACCGCCAATATCAATGTCCATATGGACGAGGGATATACAGCCCCCTGCTGTCATAATTTCAATGTCCTAGTGGACGAGGGATATACAGCCCCCTGCTGTCAAACATCAATGCCCCTATGGGCGAGGGATATACAGCCCCCTGCTGTCATAATTTCAATGTCCTAGTGGACGAGGGATATACAGCCCCCTGCTGTCAAACATCAATGCCCCTATGGGCGAGGGATATACAGCCCCCTGCTGTTACCATTGGAGACGCGCGCACGTCGAAAGAAAGATTTCCAAGATTGACCTTTTCCAAATTCCCACTAGATCACTAACTACCCAGAGCAATACCAAAACACTCAGTCCTACAGAGTGCAGAAGCGTAAACCCTAAGCAGTCAATGTCTAACGGGACACCAAGTAAAGAAACCAATACCCAAGTGAGTTCCACATCCAAGGCTCAGTTAGTCACACAAGCTGAGTCAGTCACACAACCATTTCCTTTTTAGAAGGTCCTCTTAAAGTCAGTTAGCGTTTTCCAAAACGTTCCACAAGACAATCAGCAAAAATAACGTAGTACGAGAAATCGTACAAAACATTTCAGAAAGTCCAAAACACAACAAGCTGAGTACGAGAAATCGTACCTGGATAACGCTGTAGCAGCTCTAGACAACTTGCGTAAACAATCAACAGTACTCTGAAGAATATTAAAGGTAATCTATCATCAATAACTCATACCCTAAGTCAAACTTAAATAGATTCCTCACTCGTATTCCTAAACCTCGATCATCTTGTAAACCCTTCGCTTAATTGTTAAGTATAGCCTTCGACTTGTTTTAGAATGTTGTATAGCCCAAGGTTGTAAGACCAAGGAATGTATTTTATCAACACTAGTTAATTGTTCCACCCTTATCCACTTTACCCATACTTAACCTTAATTCCCACATTAAAGACCCTAATAACATAAGGGCATTATACGTTATTCAATCAAGTCTTAGAATTTCAATAACAATTCTTAAGCACAATACTTTTACTCTTACTTTAGGACATACATCGTGTTATGACCAATGATGGGTTTATCTTAGAATACTATACTATTATTTCACAATTTATTGACTGGTATCTTTATCAATATCTACTAGATAATCCATTATAACTAAGTCTTCCCCCTTAACTTAATTCAGATCTACATCCCGTATACTGAAATCGTAGTGTTGTAGATGCATTTTAGTACAACTTATTTGAGCTACTAAACTCAATTATCTTATCTTTAGTTCAGAATGGCCTTTAATTACAACCATCTATTAATCTTGTCATAAGTTGTTAAATTACTTTTCATCTTGAAATAACCATATTATAGTTAACTCAAACTTATCGAACTCTCACATTTAGTATCCACAAGGTATATTATTTACTTAACCATAACTTTATAATAAGGTGTTTTAAGATAACCTTTTATGTATCCTTACTTACATTCAATTCCCTAACTGTTTTACTTTTACACACATTCTCTCTATAGACCATGTATAATCCTTTATATTAAACTTCGTTAAACTCAAGTCTTAAATACATTTTATATTGTTTACAAAACCTAAAGTTTCAAAAGAAAACTTAATAAATTAATTTCCTTTATTGTATTCAGGACGGACATTATATCTTAGCATGAGGTAGAATTTATCAAAAAAAAAATTAAATTCTGGTTCGTAAGTGAAATTGTCAATTACTTAATAAGATAATATATTCTGAACAATCTCCATACCTTATATTCAAATGACACATTAATATATCCAGTGTCAAAAAGGTAAATCAATATAATCTCTTACGTAACCTAGTTTCATCTAATTAAAGGTTTAAAGATTTTAAGTATCTAATTTCTATTTATAAACCTCCTTATAAATTCTAACTACTAAATACATTACTTAACTATAAACTCACATCCTGAATATTGGTGTTAAATGTATTTATATGGCTTAACTAGTTGTAAGAAACTTAAGGATTTTTTATTTAGATTAAATTCCTAATCATAGTTTAATGTAGTTTTATATCATAATCCCTTTTAATGATTTTATCTTAAATATTAAGTTACTACTCAATACTATAAATATTAAGAAATAATTAAATCTAGACTTATTTATCCTCTTCACATTTAGATGTAAAAGTAACTCATTTATTTTATTATTGTTTTTATAATAAGAACATTTAAAGTAAAGTATTTCATTCATTTTATTGTTAATTATATAATAAGATCTATTTGTGTAACGCTTTATGTAAACTAATTCCAAATATTCATAAATTCCAACTTATTAATTTCTTAACCCAAATTATAGATTTACATTGTGGTCATTGACTAAATATATACGTATATTCAAATACTGTTTATATAAATCTTAGAAATTCAAAGATAACTAAAAACTCAACCTATAACCATAAATTAATACCACCTCATATAATACTCTTTTATTAGTATCATGTAGAGGTTTAGTTTAACTCATTAATTCCTTCATATCCTATTTTCTATAAGGTATTTTATTCCTTTTATTTATTTATTTATCGATATATATATCCTTCCTATTATATTTCTCACAAGGAATGTTATTTCCTTTATCTATTTTTATTGTATTTATATACATATATATATATATATCCACTTATATCAAGATTTATCCAGAACATTCTTTAAGAAATTCTATTGTATTTAATTATATATCTTTTAGACATATCTACAACTGATTTATGGTTTATAAAATAAAATATTTCCCTTAGTTTTTTAAACATATTAGCTTCCATATTATATATAATAAATAAAATGTAGTTTAGTTAAATTCCTTGATTTAATATAAGTTTCTATTTATTTCTCTCATATAAATATTATATATATAAATATATGTAACAATTTTTACCTCACTTAAAATTAATACCCAAATATTTATAAACATACTGTATTAAATGTTAATTGGTCCTATTATATTTTCCCCAATCTATAAATTCATTAATCAACTATACTTTAATTTTTGATTACATTAAAAACCATATATTATAGGTTATTCTTATGGAAAACTCACAAACACAATTTTTAAAACCTTTTCCCGTTGCCCAAAAATTCCCAAACTTAATATACAGTAACTATAACATTTTAGACATATTATAAAATTTTTATTTCATAAAATTATCTTTTTAATTTAGCCAAATAATTCCAGAAAACCCGTAACTTGCAAAAATCATAACTTACGTTTAAAAACTCCAAAACTATATTAATTTACATCAAAATACACTAGATTAAATAAGGAATCTATGGTTAAAATTTCAAGTCAAAATACCTTCGGGAAGGTATTTAAATTAATTCAACAAGTTAGGGTTATTTACTGAAATCTATAGAAACTTAAATAAACTAAATCTGAAACGTTTTAATCTCGGCCGTCCGTTTCTCCTAACTACAATCGGACGGCCCTGGTTTACCAAGTTCTTCAGCGAATTCCTTAAACAGATCGAGTACTAAATCGACGATTCCTCACAATCTACAGAACCAAATTGAGTGATTGTTTCTATGGTTTCGAAATTAAAACGGTTCTAATGATACCAATTTCCCTAATTATAATGCAGTATTCAATGGTTTTCTAATTCGGTTTCGAAGTTAGGGTTCGTAAGGGGTTCCGAATTCGTTTCTCTCAAATTCACTCAATCTAAAGCGTAATTGATGCAATTGAATGATGTTTTTGACCGATAATGTAACATAGTTTAGCAAGGTTGAAGGAATTTGGATAAAACTTACGGAGTTGTGCGAATTGAGTGAATTCAATTCGAAAATCTGGAAAAGACTCGAACTTTAAACAGTTCGTGGTGCCAACTTTGAGGATCTATAACTAGCAGTATAAAACGAGTTAGATAATGATAAGGGCTCATTGGAAAGAAGAATTTCAGATCTACACAATGATAGCAAGCACTAATCCTAACTCGCACCATACAGAAAGATATTGAAGCTAGAAGTTGCGAGTTTACCTTACGTTTTCTGGAAAGAAAACTGTGATTTTATGCTGTGATGAATTCGAAAATTTAGACACCTCTCTCTTACAAACGGTTTGGAATTGGCTTTGGTCATCAACATGAAAGGTATAGAGGGATTAGAGCTCTTCAAAACGAGCTAAAGAACATGGAATTTGGCTGAGAAACGAAGAAGTTATGGCTAGTCGAAGTTACCTGAATTCGAAGAGAAACTGGAAAACTGCAGTTTCGGTTTTGCAAGGTGGCTACTTTGGATCGAATTTCCGGCTGATGTATAATGAATTAGGGTATGTGGTGAGTAATGGTTGGAAAGAGGAGATGAAGGAGAAGAGAATGCAAAAGACGGCACTCAAAAATTCCCAAAGACGAGTGAGATATCGGTGTTTAAAGTTAGGGCAAAAACACTGATGGCAGTTAGGATTCTGGCCGATTTTCGTGCTAAGTACAGGCGACCCGTGTGAGCTTGACACGTGGCAGTTTTCAAAATTTTGACTCTAAACTTCAACCTAGCATAACTTTGGCTAGGATGATCCGTTTTTGACGTTCTTTTATCGATCTTCATGGTTTTTCATAACCTATTTATTAGTATAGGTTTCATGGCCTGGTTTGACCATTTCTCAAAAAGTCAACTCTAGCAAGGCTTAATAAGCTTTAAGGTTTCTAGAATTTTATTGACTTTTATATTTCAAAACAATGTTCCAACACTTCCTAAAATCTTTATAATATATTTGGAGTGTTTAATAATTTTCCCAAGATTTATTGACTTATAAATCTTATTATTAAATTCATAATACTATATAATATATAATAATTAGGAGAAAACCCCTAAATAAATCTCACAACCCCATATATAATTTAATATTCATAATTCCATATAATAATTTAATATTCATAATTCCATATAATAATAATACTTAATAGTATTATTAAAGGTTTAAAAAGAAATCCCCTAAATTAATTTAAATTAATTTAGGGGTATTTCACCCTGGGATGATCTTCTGTCGTTTTTTTGCTATCGTCCGGGTTTGCAAACAGGTTTGCAACCCGGACCACCACTGGAACAGACAAAATTTACAGTTTTTGATCAGTTTTCAACCCCTAATTCACCTCTATCATTTCCTAAACTTTCCACATGTTCCACATGTTTAAACACACTAAATCACGCTCTAAAGCTCTTCAAAACATAGGTTTAATCCCTACTCAAATTCTTGCTCAGATTCATGAATTTTCCTTTCTCTGTTACACTCATGCATACTAGTGCTACAGATTTTCACTCCTTGGTGATTTGCATTGTGTTCCTACTCCAGTTGACCATTTCAAATCCTCCTAGATAATGCACCTCTTAAACACACCTAGCTTCTTCCTTCAGTAAACACACAAGGCCATACTTTCCTAAACAATTTTTGACAGCACTTGGCTACTTTCAAAGCATTTCCCAAAACTCATCTCTTCACATTTTTCATCCTAAACTAACCAAACCCACAAGGGTTCTACCAGCACACATAAAAACACAAAACTCATCCATTCTCCAGATGCAACACAATGCATAATCCATATAGTGCATAGCTCATAAATCAAACACTTATTTCACAATGTTTCCTCACTTGCATTATTCCTACAAGCACAGTATTATCACAACTCTCTCATTTCAACAAATCACATTCCAATACATATTTTGGGGTTCATTTTGATTAACCTTCCCAAAACCTAATACATACATGAATACACTAAGGTAAGTTTCTTACCTTAAATTTTCTTAAGTTTCCTTTTATTTCTCTTCTCCTCTCCTCTTCCTTCAAATCGGCCAAGGCAGCTCATTTGCCCATTTCTCTAGCCACATTCAAATTGGATTATAAGCACTAAGGAACTCTCTTAGGCTCATCAAATAAACTAGAATACACAAAGATGCTTAAAGCATCAAGTTAGGTTTTACTTTGGAAATTCTTGAATGGTTTTCAACTCTTGAATCTTAAGAGGGACTCCCACCACCATTTAAGCTTGGAGAATAGCTCAAACAAGGAAGAAAAGCTAGTCATCAAAAGAGCCCAAAATCGGCCAAGATGGACAATGAAAAACATGGGTTTCCCTTGGATATTTTACCTTGCTAGAAAGAGGAAGCTTCAAGCTTCTTAATGGGTGTTTTTCTCTTCAAATGGCCAACACCCATAAAAATGAACTTCAAGTTTTTGGGATTTTGAAAAGAGGAAAATGTAGAGCTTAATGAGAGGAGTCCAAATATGCAATTATTTTTCAATTCGGAGCAAGGATGGGACTTGGGCAAGGAGAAGAAGATGGAGAACCTTGCTTGAGCTCCCATGTCGTTCTGCACCAGAGAGGGAGGAAGGGAATCATGGAGAAGGGGAAAAGGAAGAAGGAGGGAAGGTGAGAGGAAAGAGAGTGAGGGAAATATTTAATGCCTTTTGCTTTATGCTTTTCTCTCTCCTCCTTTACTTTCTTCTTTCTTTATTTACTAACTAATAAGCAAGAGAGGGGGAGGCTTCTCATTTAACAAAACCGGCCCCCCACTAGTTAGTCAAGCTGGAGCGTTTTTCGGTTTCTGACAGAAAACGCTCGTTTATTTTCCGGTTTGGCACTATTCACTAACCGGGCCGTTTTTCGGATTTTTTCTCGTTTCTTATTTTTAATGGTTCTTAAGCTTCCATTAATACTTAATTATAGTTATATAGTCAACCATAATTTTTACGGGTCTATTTGACCGCCTAGAGTCACGTTTTCGGGTTTTCTCGAAAAACGTGCTTTAAATCTCCGTTAGCGTTTTAATCATTATTTGGATCCGTTTTCTTCGGGAATTTCCCACGTGTTCTTAGTGTGTAATTAAGGTATACAAATATATTTATAACCCTAATGAAATTTATGTACCTCTTAAAATAATTAAATACGCATTTTCACGTTTTGTGACTTTTACGCATTTTCTTTTTCTTTTTGGTTTTTCATTTCTTCACCAATAATCTTAAGGACTTAATTAGCCTTAGAAAATTATAATTACACTATTAATTAACATATTAAGGTTTGGGGTATTTCAGATTCATGATGACATTTCAATTGCTTCTATTAATAACAAGTACTACGGTATGTAACAATTAATACTCCCGTAATTGAACCCCGTTAATCGTAGATTCTTATGTGAATTATTTTATTTTATTTTTTTCTTACCATCATTATTCTCCCCATGGTCTACTGTTAACACTAGTAGAAAAAGGGCCTATTTCGGCGGTTCCAATGGGCCTATTTCGGCTGTTGTAAACCGCCGAAATGAGCACCGCCGAAATAGGTGTGAGCACCTATTTCGGCGGTTTACAACCACCGAAATAGGTACCCCTATCTCGGCGGTTCTTAGAGCACAACTGCCGAGATAGACACATGGGATTGACCGATGCTGAGTTTGACCATGAGTCTATCTCAGCGGTTGTTCTCTAAGAACCGCCGAGATAGACTCATGGTCAAACCAGCATCGGTCAATCCCATGGGTCTATCTCGGCGGTTGTGCTCTAAGATCCGCCGAGATAGGGGTATTTTTTTTTGTTTTTTTCCATCCTAGCTTTATATATATATATTCACCGCATTTGTTTCAATGAGGCCTGTAATAAAACTTCATCCATACAGGGAGCTCGAGCACACATTTGAAAAGTTATAAAAGCTCCCAATTAATACCAAGACGCACCACATTTGAGAGTTAACAAAACCAATGCAATTACGCCACAATAAGAATTACTGTAAACTCATTTCATGCTTTATCTTGCAAGGTGGCAAACACACAGAAAAACACATAGACATACAAGCCGGTGTAATCCAGTACGACACAGGTTTGCAAGAAAACCATACCTGTCACGTGGGGAAATTATTTTACCGGTGTGTTCTCACGTTCTCGGTTCACGACTTGTTCAACTGATAACATTCAAATGTTTCATTAACATCAAAGCATTACAGTATGTAACACTACACTCCCGTACTTTACCCCGTTGTCCGTATCCTTATTATTTATGTGATTTTAGTTTGCAACTTACACAAACTCTCCACTTATTTATATCCATGGCCTTTAAAACTCATCAAACTAGGCCTAATCAACATCTAAAACCATTACCATTCACTCCCCACCATAACAACCCTTAAAAAACTCTCTGGACACTTTTAACATGGTCTGGGTTTGTGTCCGGGTGTACAAACCCGGACCAACCTGAAAACACGTTCGAGACATTTTCTATGTGGTGGTTTGTGTCCGGGTTTACAAACCCGGACCACCCCCTGGGATGATCTATTCTGTCGTGTTTTTGATCGTCCGGGTTTGCAAACAGGTTTGCAAACCCGGACACCACACTGTGAACAGACAAAATTTATAGTTTTTGATAGTTTTCAACCCCTAATTCACCTCTAAATCCATTTTCCTAACTTTCCCACATGTTTCCACATGTTTAAACACACTAAATCACGCTCTAAAGCTCTTCAAAACATAGGTTTAATCCCTACTCAAATTCTTGCTCAGATTCATGAATTTTCCTTTCTCTGTTACACTCATGCATACTAGTGCTACAGATTTTCACTCCTTGGTGATTTGCATTGTGTTCCTACTCCAGTTGACCATTTCAAATCCTCCTAGATAATGCACCTCTTAAACACACCTAGCTTCTTCCTTCAGTAAAACACACAAGGCCATACTTTCCTAAACAATTTTTGACAGCACTTGGCTACTTTCAAAGCATTTCCCAAAACTCATCTCTTCACATTTTTCATCCTAAAACTAACCAAACCCACAAGGGTTCTACCAGCACACATAAAAACACAAAACTCATCCATTCTCCAGATGCAACACAATGCATAATCCTTATGCATAGCTCATAAATCAAACACTTATTTCACAATGTTTCCTCACTTGCATTATTCCTATACAAGCACAGTATTATCACAACTCTCCTCATTTCAACAAATCACATTCCAATACATATTTTGGGGTTCATTCATTTTGATTAACCCTTCCCAAAACCTAATACATACATGAATACACTAAGGTAAGTTTCTTACCTTAAATTTTCTTAAGTTTCCTTTTATTTCTCTTCTCCTCTCCTCTTCCTTCAAAATCGGCCAAGGCAGCTCATTTGCCCATTTCTCTAGCCACATTCAAATTGGATTATAAGCACTAAGGAACTCTCTTAGGCTCATCAAATAAACTAGAATACACAAAGATGCTTAAAGCATCAAGTTAGGTTTTACCTTTGGAAATTCTTGAATGGTTTTCAACTCTTGAATCTTAAGAGGGACTCCCACCACCATTTAAGCTTGGAGAATAGCTCAAACAAGGAAGAAAAGCTAGTCATCAAAAGAGCCCAAAATCGGCCAAGATGGACAATGAAGAAAACATGGGTTTCCCTTGGATATTTTTACCTTGCTAGAAAGAGGAAGCTTCAAGCTTCTTAATGGTGTGTTTTTCTCTTCAAATGGCCAACACCCATCAAAATGAACTTCAAGTTTTTGGGATTTTGAAAAGAGGAAAATGTAGAGCTTGATGAGAGGAGTCCAAATATGCAATTATTTTTCAATTCGGAGCAAGGATGGACTTGGGCAAGGAGAAGAATGGAGAAACCTTGCTTGAGCTCCCATGTCGTTCTGCACCAGAGAGGGAGGAAGGGAATCGTGGAGAAGGGGAAAAGGAAGAAGGAGGGAAGGTGAGAGGAAAGAGAGTGAGGGAAATATTTAATGCCTTTTGCTTTATGCTTTTCTCTCTCCTCCTTTACTTTCTTCTTTCTTTATTTACTAACTAATAAGCAAGAGAGGGGGAGGCTGCTCATTTAACAAAACCGGCCCCCCACTAGTTAGTCAAGCTGGAGCGTTTTTCGGTTTCTGACAGAAAACGCTCGTTATTTTCCCCGGTTTGGCACTATTCACTAACCGGGCCCGTTTTTCGGATTTTTTCTCGTTTCTTTATTTTTAATGGTTCTTAAGCTTCCATTAATACTTAATTATAGTTATATAGTCAACCATAATTTTTACGGGTCTATTTGACCGCCTAGAGTCACGTTTTCGGGTTTTCTCGAAAAACGTGCTTTAAAACTCCGTTAGCGTTTTAATCCATTATTTGGATCCGTTTTCTTCGGGAATTTCTCCCACGTGTTCTTAGTGTGTAATTAAGGTATACAAATATATTTATAACCCTAATGAAATTTATGTACCTCTTAAAATAATTAAATACGCATTTTCACGTTTTGTGACTTTTACGCATTTTCTTTTTCTTTTTGGTTTTTCATTTCTTCACCAATAATCTTAAGGACTTAATTAGCCTTAGAAAATTATAATTACACTATTAATTAACATATTAAGGTTTGGGGTATTTCAGATTCACTGATGACATTTCAATTGTTTCTATTAATAACAAGTACTACGGTATGTAACAATTAATACTCCCGTAATTGAACCCCGTTAATCGTAGATTCTTATGTGCATATTATTTATTTTATTTTTTTCTTACCATCATTATTCTCCCCATGGTCTACTGTGTAACACTAGTAGAAAAAGGGCCTATTTCGGCGGTTCCAATGGGCCTATTTCGGCTGTTGTAAACCGCCGAAATGAGCACCGCCGAAATAGGTACCCCTATCTCGGCGGTTCTTAGAGCACAACTGCCGAGATAGACACATGGGATTGACCGATGCTGAGTTTGACCATGAGTCTATCTCAGCGGTTATTCTCTAAGAACCGCCGAGATAGACTCATGGTCAAACCAGCATCGGTCAATCCCATGGGTCTATCTCGGCGGTTGTGCTCTAAGATCCGCCGAGATAGGGGTATTTTTTTTTTGTTTTTTTCCATCCTAGCTTATATATATATATTCACCGCATTTGTTTCAATGAGACCTGTAATAAAACTTCATCCATACAGGGAGCTCCAGCACACATTTTAAAAGTTATAAAAGCTCCCAATTAATACCAACGACGCACCACAATTTGAGAGTTAACAAAACCAATGCAATTACGCCACAATAATGAATTACTGTAAACTCATTTCATGCTTTATCTTGCAAGGTGGCAAACACACAGAAAAACACATAGGCATACAAGCCGGTGTAATCCAGTAGGACACAGGTTGCAAGAAAACCATACCTGTCACCATGGGGAAATATTTTACCGGGTGTTCTCACGTTCCTCGGTTCACACTTGTTCAACTGATAACATTCAAATGTTTTCATTAACATCAAAGCATTACAGTATGTAACACTATACTCCCGTACTTTACCCCGTTGTCCCGTTATCCTTAACTTATTTATGTGATTTTAAGTTTGCAACTTACACATTAACTCTCACACTTATTTATACTTCCAATGGCCTTTAAAACTCATCAAACTAGGCCTAATCAACATCTAAAACCATTACCATTCACTTCCCCACCATAACAACCCTTAAAAACACTCTCTGGACACTTTTTAACATGGTCTGGGTTTGTGTCCGGGGTTACAAACCCGGACCAACCCTGGAAAACACGTTCTGGACATTTTTCTATGTGGTCCGGGTTTGTGTCCGGGTTTACAAACCCGGACCACCCCCTGGGATGATCTTCTGTCGTGTTTTTGCTATCGTCCGGGTTTGCAAACAGGTTTGCAACCCGGACCACCACTGGAACAGACAAAATTTATAGTTTTTGATCAGTTTTCAACCCCTAATTCACCTCTAATCATTTCCTAAACTTTCCACATGTTTCCACATGTTTAAACACACTAAATCACGCTCTAAAGCTCTTCAAAACATAGGTTTAATCCCTACTCAAATTCTTGCTCAGATTCATGAATTTTCCTTTCTCTGTTACACTCATGCATACTAGTGCTACAGATTTTCACTCCTTGGTGATTTGCATTGTGTTCCTACTCCAGTTGACCATTTCAAATCCTCCTAGATAATGCACCTCTTAAACACACCTAGCTTCTTCCTTCAGTAAAACACACAAGGCCATACTTTCCTAAACAATTTTTGACAGCACTTGGCTACTTTCAAAGCATTTCCCAAAACTCATCTCTTCACATTTTTCATCCTAAAACTAACCAAACCCACAAGGGTTCTACCAGCACACATAAAAACACAAAACTCATCCATTCTCCAGATGCAACACAATGCATAATCCATATAGTGCATAGCTCATAAATCAAACACTTATTTCACAATGTTTCCTCACTTGCATTATTCCTATACAAGCACAGTATTATCACAACTCTCCTCATTTCAACAAATCACATTCCAATACATATTTTGGGGTTCATTCATTTTGATTAACCCTTCCCAAAACCTAATACATACATGAATACACTAAGGTAAGTTTCTTACCTTAAATTTTCTTAAGTTTCCTTTTATTTCTCTCTCCTCTCCTCTTCCTTCAAAATCGGCCAAGGCAGCTCATTTGCCCATTTCTCTAGCCACATTCAAATTGGATTATAAGCACTAAGGAACTCTCTTAGGCTCATCAAATAAACTAGAATACACAAAGATGCTTAAAGCATCAAGTTAGGTTTTACCTTTGGAAATTCTTGAATGGTTTTCAACTCTTGAATCTTAAGAGGGACTCCCACCACCATTTAAGCTTGGAGAATAGCTCAAACAAGGAAGAAAAGCTAGTCATCAAAAGAGCCCAAAATCGGCCAAGATGGACAATGAAGAAAACATGGGTTTCCCTTGGATATTTTTACCTTGCTAGAAAGAGGAAGCTTCAAGCTTCTTAATGGTGTGTTTTTCTCTTCAAATGGCCAACACCCATCAAAATGAACTTCAAGTTTTTGGGATTTTGAAAAGAGGAAAATGTAGAGCTTGATGAGAGGAGTCCAAATATGCAATTATTTTTCAATTCGGAGCAAGGATGGGACTTGGGCAAGGAGAAGAAGATGGAGAAACCTTGCTTGAGCTCCCATGTCGTTCTGCACCAGAGAGGGAGGAAGGGAATCGTGGAGAAGGGGAAAAGGAAGAAGGAGGGAAGGTGAGAGGAAAGAGAGTGAGGGAAATATTTAATGCCTTTTGCTTTATGCTTTTCTCTCTCCTCCTTTACTTTCTTCTTTCTTTATTCTAACTAATAAGCAAGAGAGGGGGAGGCTGCTCATTTAACAAAAACCGGCCCCCCACTAGTTAGTCAAGCTGGAGCGTTTTTCGGTTTCTGACAGAAAACGCTCGTTATTTTCCCCGGTTTGGCACTATTCACTAACCGGGCCCGTTTTTCGGATTTTTTCTCGTTTCTTTATTTTTAATGGTTCTTAAGCTTCCATTAATACTTAATTATAGTTATATAGTCAACCATAATTTTTACGGGTCTATTTGACCGCCTAGAGTCACGTTTTCGGGTTTTCTCGAAAAACGTGCTTTAAAACTCCGTTAGCGTTTTAATCCATTATTTGGATCCGTTTTCTTCGGGAATTTCTCCCACGTGTTCTTAGTGTGTAATTAAGGTATACAAATATATTTATAACCCTAATGAAATTTATGTACCTCTTAAAATAATTAAATACGCATTTTCACGTTTTGTGACTTTTACGCATTTTCTTTTTCTTTTTGGTTTTTCATTTCTTCACCAATAATCTTAAGGACTTAATTAGCCTTAGAAAATTATAATTACACTATTAATTAACATATTAAGGTTTGGGGTATTTCAGATTCACTGATGACATTTCAATTGTTCTATTAATAACAAGTACTACGGTATGTAACAATTAATACTCCCGTAATTGAACCCCGTTAATCGTAGATTCTTATGTGCATATTATTTTATTTTTTTTTTTCTTACCATCATTATTCTCCCCATGGTCTACTGTGTAACACTAGTAGAAAAAGGGCCTATTTCGGCGGTTCCAATGGGCCTATTTCGGCTGTTGTAAACCGCCGAAATGAGCACCGCCGAAATAGGTACCCCTATCTCGGCGGTTCCTTAGAGCACAACTGCCGAGATAGACACATGGGATTGACCGATGCTGAGTTGACCATGAGTCTATCTCAGCGGTTGTTCTCTAAGAACCGCCGAGATAGACTCATGGTCAAACCAGCATCGGTCAATCCCATGGGTCTATCTCGGCGGTTGTGCTCTAAGATCCGCCGAGATAGGGGTATTTTTTTTTGTTTTTTTCCATCCTAGCTTATATATATATATTCACCGCATTTGTTTCAATGAGACCTGTAATAAAACTTCATCCATACAGGGAGCTCAGCACACATTTTAAAAGTTATAAAAGCTCCCAATTAATACCAACGACGCACCACAATTTGAGAGTTAACAAAACCAATGCAATTACACTTATTTACACACTTTCATTACAAATAAAAAACAACATTACAATTCAAATCTACCATTACACCATCCACAAGTGTACAGAGTTACAATTACATACTCCAAAAAGTTCACAAAAACATCTTCATGATCATCAATTCATTAAACTTGTGCAGACGAACTCCGACCATTCCTCAAGCATCTCAACAATTTGAGCATCATCATACTGACCATCTTTGAACACTTGTTCGTAAGCCTTGAAAAAAAATGAACATTAATCTAAAACGTACAAGTCTAAAACATGTAAAGAGCATAACTGAAACTTTCAAAGAATGTTACCATGTCTAACGAGTGCTTGGTAAAAGGTTTGCCGCTCCTACTATGTCACTCATGAATCTCATGACATAGTATCCACATTCTGAACCCCCAGGCTGCACCGGACACTATACAAACGCGCATATATGACAGTTATAAACAAGTTTAAAATTATAAACAAAATTTATCAATTAATAGAGTACTTGACTAGGTTCAAGGGATGTCATCTTCATTGTTTTATTCTGGAGAGATAATGCAGCTCTCATGGAACTATATACATCAGCAATACATATAGTTTTAAGCATCAGTAGCAAGTTATGAAAGAGTTAATGTTAAGTAATAAAAATTGTTGTTTACGATAACAAACTAATTACCCCAGTATTGCGGTGGAGATCTTCGGTCTCTTGGCAGCCTTACCAAGTGAGTCAAATTGCAAGATTCGTGGGTGCTTCAACATCACTAGCACAATCAATGACCAATGTCGACTGTCCACAAATTACACAATGTGTTGTAATCATTAAGCAACTAACACAAACTATATGTTTTAGATAATACTAAGAGAAATAGTCAAATATCATACCTTGAATGATATGGCAGCATAATAAATGACTTGTTAGAACATTCAAAGAGGGCATTCATCATATACAGCATAAGGCCTTCCATATCACTTGTCATCTGGACTTCACTGCACATAGCAGGACACAGGAATCCGAATCTGTGATCTTCATAGACATTGATCGCCTTATCATGCATCCACCTATGAGGCAATATCATTAGTCGATCATTAACTTTTTATTCAAACATCTAATTCATCATCAATCAATGAATTCAAAATACAAAAGGTAGAAGTCACTCACATGGCGGCTGACTTGATAATCGACACATTCAACCAATCCCTCCTGAAGCACTCCTCGAAGTCGGACATATACATCCCAAATCGATGTATATCTTCTCCTTGAACTCTAAAGTGAAATATCCGCTCGGGATCTTCCACAGTGAGGGAATCACAATCAGGTGGTAGCAGCAACAAGGATGAATGCAGAATCTGTATATTAGTCGGCAGGCCGGCCAATATTCTTTTCTCCACCAAAGCAGGTCTAAGCATGAAATTTGTGGATGCCTTTGATTGCACAGGTGCAGCAATTCTTTTTCCTTTGCCCTTATCAGTCTTCGGTCGGCTCATATCCTATGATATTAGTATAATTAAGTATATGGATGCAAGGTGGTACACCAATAGTTTTATAGCAAGGGTTAAGAGTAAATACCTGCCCAGGGAGTCTGACCAATCGTACAGGCCACTGCACTGTCGTAGTTTGTGTGGAATGCAAGGTAGGTCTTTGTTTGACCGGCACCGGTAAACCGACGTCAGCATGCTCTGCAACAAATTCGTCCAGAAGCACTCGTGCATGGTAATGTCGGAGTGGTTCACCGTGCACAATATCACTTGGAAGAGAGGGGAAAGTTTTCCCCATGCAACCATGACCTCTTCTACTCCAATTTGTAAAAACAGATGGCACTCAATGGGTTCCTGAGTGTTATGTGGAACTTGTTTAGATAAAAATTGAGAATTCTTCTATGATGATATTAGTGATCAAGTGAAAAATCTTAATTGTCATGTACTCAATTGAAATGTTAGTCTAACCTTTAGAGATGCATAGGGAAACGGATCAGCCGAGTGGACACTACTTCTCACTACCGGTGCACTCTGCTGCTGAATGGGTGACTGATCAACTGGTGGTCGAGAAACCTCTTGGCTGTCATGCTGCTGTGGCTGAAGCCTTGACATAGCGTGAGCGATCCTCTCGTCGACGTTTTGAGTAATCCTCTGCTCCATCTCAGCCAACGCTCTCAGGTGCTCCTCGTAGCTAATCAACCTTCCCTGTGCACTTCTGGACCCGGGTACGCCAAATGCCTGGCGGATACCAACGTGCCCACCAAACCCAATGGCACGACCTGGATGATCCTTCTTACCAAGAGCGCGTGTAAGAGGATCATCATTCCTCTGTGAGGTCCAGGTGCCCTGGGTGAGCTGAGAGCTTAATTCACCCTAATACAACACACAAATACACTTATTAGTTTAACATAAGTTCATATACAAATGAAATGAACAGTTTGACTAAAAATGAAATGATATCACTTACCATTTGAGCAATAACTACGCTCGTGGCTTCATCGTATTGAGGATTTTCGGGAGTAGAGTTCTTCGGAATGTGGCTTAACTCCCACACTTTCATTCTTCTGCCACTGGCATCCAATGAGCCATCCGTGGGCAGATATCCCTTTTGCTCCCATTCTGGTACCCTTTGAGCAATACTTTTTCCACCTAAGTGGTGAGGGTACAAATTCTTCTTAGCATTTGCTTGTTGTTGTGGACGGAGAGCCTGCATAAATTAATGGGATCATGTTAAGTGAAATTGAACACAAAAAACATAAGAAATTAAGATTAATTTATGTATGTATGACAATAAAGTGCACCTGGAACTCCGGTGTGTGACGCCTCTCAACAAAGTGTACCCATTGCTCTTCTGTTATGCCCTCGTAAACCTCCCATGGTGGTCTCTCACCGTCTCCACCATGATCTGGATCATCTGGATCTTCTGGAGTAGGCATCTTGTAGATGTACTTGTCAGCCAACTTATTCTTGTGGTCCCGGAACTGTTTCGACATCGCTGATAGCACATCCTTTTTAAGTGCGGGATCCACGGAGAAACGAGACTACGTACATGATCATTCAGTTAGTAAAGTAAACATAAATGTTCTATTATTTCACAAAAGATCATAGTAATAATGTAGAGATTTACCTGAAGACGCTGAAACATAGTATCTTCAATGATTGAGGCACTTGCTTCCAGTTGTGGTTATGTTGCAATATGACTTCACCAAATGGCTACCGTAAGCGGTGAAGTCATTCTTCCAATTTCCATGGGGTTGGTTGAACTGATTGAAGTCCACCGGTTTTGTAAGAGGGCCCTTGTTAGCCTTCAGCCCACATGTTGCACCTCTCTTCTTTTGCTTCTTCGCCTCTGGTGGGACAACTGACTCCTCTTCGGTCTGCTGTGAAGGGCCAGCCTCAGTCTCGTGTACTGCTAACTGGTCCTTCTTCTTCTTTCCTCCTCTTGTGACCCGCTTACTTGGTCTATTCTGCTGTGGCTCAGGTTCTCCAGTCGAGATAAGCCGTCCAATGGGGTCATCCATAGGGTGATCATCCACTGCAAAAAAAAATAATAAAGCATTTTCATCAGATAAACTCATAACATAAATACTATGATGCATAACAATAACAGTTAAGATGATATTACAGTCTACATTCTACTAACAACATTACCTGACACGTACAAAAACATAAATCATTTCATATTTTCTACCCAAACACCCTCATCATGGTCTGATCGTGCGTAGAGCAAATCGTTTTCGGTATCATCAATCGAATCCGGTAATCCAGTAGGAAACAAGGATGTTTCCTCTACAGTCCCATTTTCATCGTTATCCTCATTTTCATTTTCGATTACAACCGGCCTTCTTCTTGGAAGAACAACAAACCATCTGCAGTCTTTCGGATCCTCAACATACCACACTTGCTCGCAATCCTTTCCCAGAACAAATTGATCATCATTATAACCGTGTAACCGTGAAAGATCAACCATGGTAAGCCCTCCATCATTTTGGTACCCGCGTCGGTTGTCCACCCACTTGCACCGGAACAACAAAAAGGAATCAATGTCATAGTCTAGTTCCCAGATGTCCTCGATGACACCATAATACCAATTACTAACTGGTTGAGATCGGTTACCGTTGTGGTACTCAGTGGCAGCAGCTTCAATTTTTACCCCACTATTCTGGTTTATCGATTTGGCATCTTGGCGTGCAGTGTAGTATGTACCCACACTAATATCATACCCCTCAAAAGATGTAATATTAGTTTCAGGTCCGATTGCCAAACATCTGATCTCTTCGCTTACAGCTTCTGGATCTGATGATGCTAATGTCAACACATGATCTTTGAACCATTGGATAAAAACTCGGTTTTGTTCCTTTATCTGCCAAATGTGGCTTTTCAAAGGATTTTGATGCCTTAACTCAACCATATGTGTTTCCAAATAAGGTTCAACAACCTCAAGATGTTGTAAGACAAACAAATGTGCTTGATGAATAAGTAGACGCGAAACTTGCACGATCTTTCTACCAATAACACCTTTACCCTTAAACCGCCATAGTGTCGTGGTTTTGGGATACCAATAGACTCTGCCTCACTCAAATAATCGGTCACAAATTCCGTGACTTCCTCGGTCACTGTTGCTTCAACAATGCTCCCCTCTGGTCGATACCTATTCTTCATTCTACTTTTCAGAATACCCATGTACCGTTCAAAAGGGTACATGTACCGTAAGTATACCGGACCACAAAACTATATCTCTCGAACGATGTGCACAATTAGATGTACCATTATATCAAAGAAAGATGGTGGGAAATACATCTCTAGTTGACATAATGTGATAACAATTTCACGTTGTAGATCATCTAGAGACGTTACGTCAATTGCCTTGGAGCAAACAACGTTGAAAAAGAAACATAACCGAGTTAAAGCATTTCTGACATCAGATGGCAATATCCCTCGAATTGCGACCGGAAGAAGATGTAACATCAGTACATGATAATCATGAGATTTCATGCCTAAAAGTTTTAAATCCTTCATCGATACAATGTTCTCCCGTTCTCTTGTGGGTGTAACTCCTTTCGTATACCCATTGTTTGCATGTCCATTCTGATTTTCAATCCGTCTTTTGTTTTGCCGGGTATATTGAGTAAAGTCCCACTCACTGCCTCACCAACGTTCTTCACACTGTGCATGATGTCTAAGCAGTGTCTCACAGAAATATGACGCCAATAAGGTAGTTCCCAAAAGATAGAACACTTTTTCCAAATGTTTTTCGCCGGTTTTGATGTGTTTCCAAGTACATTTGCAATGTCCTTAACCTTTTCGTACACTTCCTCAGAGCTCAGAGGTAGACGGGCCACACGAGTTTCGGCTTGACCATTGAACAACTTTCTCTTCGTTACTCGATAAGGGTGATCTTCGGGGAGAAGACGTCGATGACACATATAAACATTCTTCCCACAATGTTTTAAACGGTCCGAACAGTGTCTTCCTCGCAAATAGGACATGCAAATGCTCCTTTAACCGTGTAACCGGACAAGTTCCCATACACAGGGAAGTCATTGACGGTACAGAACAACAAAGCCTTGAGCGTGAAATTCTCTCTTGCATAAGCATCATATACCACGGTCCCCTCATTCCATAATAGCTTCAGATCGTCGATCAGAGGGGCAAGGTACACATCAATGCTATTACCTGGCTGCTTGGGACCAGATATCAGGAGAGATAACATGATGTACTTTCGTTTCATACACAACCATGAGGGCAAATTGTAGATCATTAGCAGAACAGGCCATGTACTGTGTTGACTACTCAATGTGCCGTACGGGTTCATTCCATCAGTACATAACCCAAGCCTCAGATTCCTATCTTCATGTCCGAAATGTTCTTTGTACCGTTTATTGATGTTTCTCCACTGAGGCCCATCTGCTGGATGTCTTAGTTTCTCATCACTCTTTCTACCCTCCGCATGCCATCGTATGTTCTTTGCATCTTTCGGATTCGCAAACAACCGTTTGAATCTGGGTATAATCGGCAAATACCAAACAAGATTTGCTAGAGGGCTTTTTTTCTGAACGGAGGAGTACTCACCATCTTTATGCTTATACCGGGACAACGAACATTTCGGGCAATTGTCCAGATGTTCGTATTCACCCCTGTACAACACACAGTTGTTTGGACACGCGTGAATTTTTTTGTACTCTACTCCCATTGGACACACCCATTTCTTTGCCTCATACGTGGTCGTAGGGAGACCGTTCTCATCCGGTAGCATATCATGAATCAGCTCGAGGAATGCCGTGAAACCTTTGTCACTCAATCCATATCTTCCCTTCAGGTTGAACAAATTCAATATAACTGTCAATTTCGTGTACTTAGTGCAAGTAGGATACAACGCCGTTTTGGATGCCTCCAACAACCTTTGATACTCATCCGGCCGGTCGACAAAGTTATCCTCAACGTTACCAAGCATCTCGTCAATTTGTTCATCATGATAAGTCGACTCACTGTCAACATTGACTCCGGAAGCGCTTAGGAGTTTTGACTCGTTAGTAGTATCGAATGTCTGCTCGGTTCTTGAGTTACACCAATCGTGACTAAAGGAAGATGAAGCATTATCTTCAACACGTTCTCCATGAAAAATCCATTTTGTATAATGTGGCATGAAACCACGGGTCTTCACATGGAGTTGTACGAGGTTGATGCTTGAATAATGTCTAACTACACCACAATCAACACAAGGACATGGAATTTTTTCCGCCTTTGTCCTATCCTTGTGTTGCACTGCAGCTTTGCAAAACTCTTTCAGCATTTTGTCAAAATGTTCGCCTCTATCACCATACATCCAGTCACGCTCCATACTACATGTGCAACAGATCACAGGTGTGAGTTAGAGCCTTTGTAGAATATGGTCTGTATTAAGTTGCACATGTTTATTCTTAATGGAGCATGACTGGGATGATTGTCAATTAGTCTAGCCTAACTCTAAGGTTGCAAACACAAAATAAACTAGCATTTTAAATTTAAGAAATTGTTGCACTTCTAAAACAGAAACCGGTGCTTAAAACAATATTACGAATACTTTTTCTACAAAAAATTCGGCATGACCTTTGCATAATTGTACACATCCCGTGCTTATTATTCAGCACTCACCAAAGTCATCACAACCACAAACATTCCAACAATGGCAGCAACCAACAATTAAAATAAATCAATTCTTTACTAGCTAACTGAAAACCAATTGCAAATTCAGATCATCAAATCAACATTTTCAATTCTCCACTGTATAAGTTCAAACCGGTTTAGAGATTAACAAAGAATCGAGAGTTAAAATACGTACTTGTTTTTTAAGGATTTATGGATAGGGGAGACTGGTGCCTGAGAGGTAGGCTTCTGTGCGAGAGATGTAGCAATACCACTTCTGATATGTCTCTGCAAGGGAGCAACAAAAAATAAATTACAAAACAAATGCATCAACAAATATGGAATGAAGCTAAATTATGTACTAGCACTTATATTTAAATACATAATTACATTTAGTAAACAAAAAATAAGGTTTAGTTACTTACTTGTGCACAGAGGAGGAAAATGCAACAGTAATGGAAGAAGACGGGAAACAAGAGAGGTGATTCACGGACTTGAATGTAGTGAGACCTGATAAAAAAAATTAGATATTATTAGACATATACACATACATCAAACAATATTAATTACGAAGAGATTGTAAAAAAAAAATCGGCATGACTTTTGCATAATTTTACCTATCCCATGCTTATTATTAAGCATTCACTAACCATTCATCAACACAAATTTCCATCACAAATCAAACTAATACCAACTTTATCTATCAAACCAAATTTTAATAATTTATGGAAATCAAATACAAAGTAAAAAAAAGACACAACCATGCCTATTATTAAGCATTCACCAATTATTCAACAACACAAATTTCTATCATAAACCAAACTAATATATACCAAATTTATTCATCAAACGAAATTCCAATAATTTGTGGAAATCAAATACAAAGTACAAAAGAGAAAAATGATAAGTTAGATTATATTACCGGTTCCAAAATGAATTGTTCTCCGCTTTCAATCTACCATCAAATGGTAAAGAACTTCTTAAGTATTTATCTGTAGAGACACAAATACGTATAGACACAAGAGAAACTCAGTAGTTGTGTTTGTTCCTTATATGCAGTTAGGTTGCAAATTTACAGTGAGTGAAGAGAATGAAGAGTTAAATTAAAAAAAAATTACCTGTTCCTAAATGAATTGTTTTCAGCCCCTCTTCTCAATCGGGCGTGCGAGACGCGTGTAGCAACACCAATCTCTACAGAGGCAACGCATAAAGATTGAACAACATTCAGATCAATTAGAATAATTTTATATTAAATTAACGACTATACAATACTCATATATATATATATATATATATACACTACCGAATGTTTAATAGTATTTTTACCAATGAATGAAGTTGTTCATAACAACTCATAAATGACAAGATCAAACTATAACTTACATAACAATCTAAATTGTATTTTTCATGTTTAACATGTTATCCATAATTTTCAATATACCACTTATGCATCACACTCTTGTATTAACGATAATATAATATCATAATCAAATATGTACATTATAAACATTATCGTTAGCTCATTCAAACAAGCACAATAAGAATTTTTTTTAGTATAACGCTAATACAATCTACAGAGAGTGGGGAACTTAGTGTCAAAGATGATAACTCATCAACTCGACTACATTGTTTATGAAGACAAGGAGAAACTCTTAATTGCTTAACTTATATTACTTGTTCGAACAAGTAAACTTACATTTGTGATTAGTACAAATTTTGCTTAACTTATATAACTAGCAGAGATCTCACTCACCAATGTATATTTACAATGTATATTTACTTATGAAATGTGAATTAACAAGTAATTTTAAGTGGACAAATAAGCTAACCTAACTATACTTAAACAAATAATGCTCAAACATTGTTCCACCCCGTATATAAGCATAATAAATCTAGCCCAAATAAGCTAACCTAACTATACTTAAAAGAAGGGCCAAAAACAGCACAAAAATTCACTCGGACATTTCGTCGAACACCTTGTGTGCATACATAAATTTAATAGTTTAACAACCAAATCTTGCAAAGATTTCACACACACAATAAATATCATCATCCACAATCACAATGTGACAACAATCAATCAATTTTAACAACACATTAACAATTAAATAAACAAAATCGAAAATCAAAGTTAGGGTTGCTCTCACCTAGCTAGCGCCTCTGTTGCTGGGCGGGAGACGGTGGCGATGACACCGACCACCGACGGCGCGACGTCAGGCGAAGGCGGGTGGAGGAGGAGGGCGGGTGACGGCGGTCTGGTGGTGATGGCGTCGGGAAATCGCAGTTCGCCGTGGAGAAGGGAGAAGAGGGGTTAATTAGGGTTAATTGAACTCGTAATTGTGTCGAGGCGGGCTGGGGGGTTAATTAAAACGATCTATTTCGGCGGTTCCTAACAAAGAACCGCCGAAATAGACCCTCAGAAATAATAAAAAAAATAAAAATACCTATTTCGGCGGTTCCTAACAAAGAACCGCCGAAATAGGTCGTTTTAATTAAAAAAAAAAGAAAAATAGAAACACCTATTTCGGTGGTTTCGTAGAAGGAACCGCCGAAATAGGTCTCTTTTATTTTTTTTATTATTAAATATGGTCTTTTTCGGCGGTTCCTAACAAAGAACCACCGAAATAGGCCCCTTCTTTACAGACCGCATACATCTCTGACCCCTATTTCGGCGGGTTTATCTACAACCGCCGAAATAGGGGCGCCAAAATAGATGTTTTTTGTACTAGTGTAAGCCTATATTTTTTTTCAGCCCGACCTACCTTGCCAAGGTCGGTCGCAAGGTAGGTCAAAGTCAGATGGTTGCTGGTCGGAATTTTTTTTTATTTGACCTGACCTACCTTTCCAAGGTCGGTCGCAAGGTAGATCAAAGTCAGAAGGCTCCAGATTTGAGGATTTCAGCCCGACCTACCTTGCCAAGGTCGGTCGCAAGGTAGGTCGAACCTAGTACCCATTTTAACTACTCATTTTGAACTCCAAATTCACCTCAATTCTAACCCAATCCTTTCCTAATCATTTCCACATGTTTAAGTACCTTAAAACACTCATAATCATGCTCTAAACCTCCTCAAATCATTACTTAAATTCTTTACTCAAATCCTTGCTCAATTTCTACGAACTTCAATACTCATCTTTGCACTTATGCACTCTAGTGCATTTCTAACTTCTTCTTAAGAGTTACAACCTTCTACCAACCTTACCAACTTACTTATTGACCATTACCATTCCATCCTAGACAAATGCACTACCTATACCGAAGTCCAATCTCCATTCCCAAGATTACAAACACTAACTCTTTTTCTTAATATTCTAAGGTCTTCACAACCCATTTTGCTATAGATTTTTCTCACTCCTTTACTCACCACTAAAATAGCTCCTAAGGGGTTGACTAACCAAATTGGTTTCTCTCCAAACACAAATTTAACCCTTGGTCATTTCTTACTCATAACATCTCTTAAAACACCATAAGTTCTACCAAAATTTTGCCATGACTTACCTACAATCCTTACATTCCCAAATCCATCCATTCTCATCCAAGTCAATCCTAATCTAGCCACACCCACAAGGGGTCCAACCAGCACACATAATTCCTTAAAATTTCATCAAACAACAATACCACATATATACTCAATTCACTTGGCTACAAGGCCTTCAATTCAAACATCAATTCCACAAACTCTCTCTAGCCTCAACAAAATACATTTCCATTCCAGTTTTGGTTCATTCATTCATTTACCCATTCCCAATATTCTAAAACAATTAAATAAGCACCAAGGTAGTTTAATTACCTTAATTTCACAAGTTCCTCTCCCATTTCTCATCTTCTCTTCCTCTTGCCATTTTCGGTCAAGTGGGCAATGGAGTTGCCAAACTCCATTCCCATCATCCAAGGAACATAAAATGAGTGTTATTAAAATCCTAAAACCTTGGAATAATACTAATTCAATGAAATTGTCACACCCCAACTCATAAAGCCATACTTATCTTATAAACCTTCTTTCACTTATATTAACTTGCAGTGGACTTCTTACATTATTTGGTGTTACCCCCGTTAGTCACCCACGTGACCAACTAGGCAAACTAAAATCTCCAAGATCTAGCTACGGTCTGATGGACCCGAATATACCGAACATTAGTACTTACAAGCCTTAACCAAATACATAACACTCTTACAAACTCCTTATATCCTATACAGCTTACTAACTCAAATTGTCATACGAGTGTACATGCAAAACTCGTAGGTCACACTTAAACCCATAGTACGTCTACCCCATCTTACTCTCAGGACGGTCGCCTTCTGACATTCACCTGCAAAATATAAACAGTAGCCCCCAAGGGGGTCAGCACCTTTACTGGTATGATCCTCTCATGGCACCCAAGCTAACGTGGCTACGACGACTAATTGTCGATAGCATGGAGGTTGATAAGATGCACAACATAATAGAAAGTGCAATAAACAACAAGCCACATATGAACAATCAAAGTTCAAACACAATGAACGACTTAAAAGCGTCCCCTTAATTAGTGAGTTAATCATTTAACTCCTTAAGTTATGTTTCCTCTTATTCTCAGTCCAACCTTATCTTACCTCAATCTTAATCCTTATCTCAATCTTAGAATACAAACCATTCTTTAAATAGAAATGGTTGTAACTTATCTCAAATCTTATCTCAGTTCTTATCTCAATTAAGTCAACCGTTCTTTAATTAGAATGGTTGTTCCTTAATTCATTGTTTATCTGTGGGGTCCCGTAACCCTAACCAATGAGTTATCAGCTCCATTGGTTTACATAAACAATATTTGTAAGAATTAGTTGGGATTTAGGTAGATCCCACCACACCTCCTCAGTAGTGCCTCCCACCTTGAACAGAAATCAAGGTGACCGAGTCTTTATGTCGACTCTAGGCGACGAGTCCGAAGACAAGTCATATTTGGAAGTCGGTACCTGATAAGGATACCAACCTCCCCTAATACACATGTGCCGGAACGATTCCAGATTCCTCACTCCCCCCCCCCAGGTTGTAGTTAGTGGAAGTCTTAAAGTCAATGTTTGTTAGTTAGCCTCTTTCGGTTACTAATAAAACTATGCTAGGGAGTGTTCCTTAATCTCACACCATTGTTTACAAAACATTAGTTAGTAAGTTCTCAAGGTAAGTTGTGTTAGTGCATCACATTCACACAACAAACATAATATTCCGGTCGCATGCTTTATCTTGTTTAGTCGGCACACATAAACAAATAGCACACAAGCCGAGGGACATCTCGTTACCAAGCAGGTCACAAGAAAACCATACCGTACACCGTCGGTCGTTCGGTTGCTTACTCTCCTCCGGAGTCCACATACTCAAATCCTAAAACATTCATTCAGTTTTAGGTTGTTAATTACTTTTCCAATCAACCGAACCTACTTAACCATTAATGCTCCCCACCTAATACCACTTAAGTACTTATGAACCTAGCCTTAAACACTTATATTCTTAACTTAACTTAATCCCTTAAGTCCTTATATGCTTGTTTATCTAATCATCATTACCCTCTTAATAGCTTACTACTAATGCCCCCTTATCACTCTTTAAATTTAAAGAATTTTTTTTTGTTTCTGCACTAGACCACCCCACTGGGGCGGTCCCAGGGGCGGTCCACACCAGAGGCCACCCTGCCTGCAGAATTCGTCTGGACCTCCCCATAGGGGCGGTCCACAATAGACCCCATTTTTCAAAGTGCTTTTCTCATCATTTTGAACTCCAAATTCACCCCAATCTTTTCCCACTCATTCCACAATCTTTCCACATGTTTCCTACATGTTTAAACACCTTAAAACATGCACTAAACCTTCCTCAATCATCACCAAACTTGTCACTCAATTTCTTACTAAATTCTTATAGTTAACACTTGATTCCTTACACTTCCCACTTGTGATTTTTGCCTAAGACCTCAACTAATCATTATGTTTCTTCACAACCATCTTAACCACTCCTCAAGCATCATTATGCATACCCATTTTCTTTACTCAAACTTCTCAAAGCTATATATAATCTTGCACATGCTTACATCCTTACAAGTCATTATACCTTATTTTCCTTCAAACTTTGTACAAGTTTCCTAGCTTCCTTAACCATGGTTTTGGTGCCTTAAATTCACCATTGTAACACCTAGTCCCTCTTAGACATCCCTAGGTCTTCCTAGTACTCAAGAACTCCATAGTTTATCCATTTTCACCAAAACAACCCTTAATGTTTCCTAGAACACCCTTAGTCATAAAATCTCCTTAGAACACCATAAACACTTAGTTTCCTCTCCAAATATTGACATGGCTTCCTTTGTATATTACTACACCCAACATTTAGTTTCTTTTTCCCTTAATACAATCATGAACACTCAAATCCTTAGTACCCAATCTTAGCACACAAATTACACCCTCCTAACCTGTAATTCCTCCTAGACAACTCTAAGTCATTCTAATCCTCAAGAACACCTTTGTTAACTCATTTCCACTCAAATTTCCTTTAATGACTCCTAGTAAATCCTAGGTCATATTAATTCCCAACAACCACTTAAACACTTTGTTTTCTACTCAAATTTCGCCATAGCTCCTCTAGTATATTATCATGCCCATATGCATGGTTTTTGTCATTCAATCATCTCACACACATTAAATTCTTTTCTCATTATATTTCTCACTCAAATCAACCCATTCATAACAAACTTAATATAGTGCAATAATCTTAAATTGCATAGCACTAAGGCTTTTAAATGACATGTCTCTTAAGCCCTTAAATGACTTAAAACTTAAACACTGAATTTCCCACAATAAAAGCTTTCAACCTGCAAATACACACAACAATGCTCCCATAGCAATATAACTGTTCTCATAGTTCACCTTATACTTATCTTACTAACTTATTCCCATTGGCTCCTTAGTCACAAGTTCACAAGCTTGTTTAAATTCTTTTTCCTAGGTTATACAACCCACTACTTAATGTAAGCTTTAAGCTACATATAATATTTATCTAAATCTCATCCCTTAAAACCTTAAACCACAATTAGGTAAAACATTTACCTTGTTTTTCCAAGCTTTTCACACTTCTCTCCTTTGGTTTTCTTGATTGAATCTTGGCAAGGACTTCAATCCTCCTGCCAATGTTCTAATCCACATTCAAATAATCTAATGAGCACTAAGCAATATGCCTAAACTCATGGAACTCTTTCTTAGGTTAAAATATGTGTTTTAAAGTTTAAAAGTGTATGTTTACCTCCTTAAGTATTTGGAGAATAGAATCATGCTAGAACAAGGGATAAAACAAGGTCCCATGAGAAGATGATTTTCGGTTATGAAGGGAAAGTAGTGGAAACTTAGTTTTTCTTACGTTTTCCTTACCTTGAATGAGTGGAGAAGCCAATGAACTCTTCAAGCTAATTTTTCCTCCTATAATGGAGATTTTCCATGGCTCCAAATTGAAGCTTTTCCAACTTTGAAAAGATAGGAAGCAAGAGCTTGACCTAACTAAGAATAATATGTATTTAGTTTTTGATTTGGAGCTAAAATGAAGATTTGGTGGGCAAAGCAAGGTGAGGCAACAATGGAGTCTGTTCTTACGGTTTGAGAGGATGAAGAAGGTGAATAAAACCGTGGAAGAAGAGGAGAGAAGGTAGGCTTAAAAGGTAAGATTTTCTTTTAAAAAGCAAATAGTACTATTACAAGTTTTCCTCTTCTTTTCCTTAATATGCAAGCTCATGTGGTGAGTCACCATTACCAAAACCGGCCCCCTTCTTAATTTTGAGATATTTGTTGTCTTGGTTGACCAACTAATTGAATTATGTTGACTTAATGCTAAACTAGGCACTATTTGGTTACTATTCACAAATTAGTGCACATATTTGTTAAAGTTTTGGTTTACCATTGATTTAGGCTTCCTAATGTGATACTAATTAGTACAAATGTTGATTAAGGTGCAATCATGGGCATTTAGCCACTCAAAACCCATTTCTAAGACAATTTCTTAAAAAGGTGCTTTAAGGAGTCTTAAAGCACATTTTGTGTTTAAGCTTGTTTTTGAGCTTGGTTTTCTTTGGTAATTGATTTAAAATGTCCATTAGCATGTTAATAAGGTCTTATAATGATATTTGGGTGCTAATCAAAGTCACTCCAAGCTTAGAGCACATTTTTGCTTAAATTGCCCTTATGATGGTTTCTTGTGTTTTCCTTGGTTTAAATTGTCTACCAATGTTTCTAAGGATTTTTTTAGCCTTATTACATCATAAATAGATGTTTACTCAGCATCCTTAGGTTTGAGGTATTTCAATCTACCCCCCTTAAAAGAACTTTGTCCCCAAAGTTCCCATGCATCTTATTTTATTAGATTACACGGTTTATCTCATTCCATAGATCATATAGATCATGCTCATATATATTTAAACTCATTGACTCATTAGGTATGTCATATACTTACTCAAATATCACACAACATGCTTAAGCATGTGTAGCACTCAAAATTTCCTTCGTTCCTTTTGATGATTAAAACAATCACATAATTTTCATCGTATTCTTCCATGTCAACGGTCCGTAGACAAAGGCACATTCGTCCTCGCCTTCATGGGCTAAAATACAAAACTACTCTGTTCTCCCCATGTCACTGGTCTGAAGACAGAGGCTCATGCGTCCTCGACTTCATGGGCGAGACTCAGTAAAAAGGAAATCCTTTTTAGAAGGTCAAGTGAGGAATAATTCCCTCTATTTGAAAATACAATCAACTCCTGTTCCGTTTTATCCTAATGCCTCTATCCTTAGTGTGATTTAATTGTGACCACTGGTAGGGAGTTTCAGGAATCATCCAACCCTGATGTGATCAGCATCAGTGTCGAACTATCCCTTCACCCCAATTTGTGTTCGATTTCCCTTGATCCCTAGAAAATCAAGTTCCACCTCCCACGTCATTTTCAAACATCAAATAATTCACTCATTTCCAATTTTCTATCTTTTTAGTGATTCTAGTCGTAATCATTACATCTCCAAGGTGTGGACTCAGTCCATCAATCATTCCCAATTCATCTCTTAGTACTTACCTCAGGACTCTCATTCCTACTAAGTTCTATATCAGTCTCATACCAACTCTCACCATCTTATACCTCATAGCATTACTATTTCCTACCTCATACACATATCGAATAATATCTCATAGTGTTATCTTATTCTCATCTCCCACATAGTTTCATATCGACTCATATCTCATATGTTCCGTATTCCCTTAGTCTCCTTAATCCTCTTCTCTAATTCTCTTAACTTGTACTCACACCGGAGTTAACAAGATACTTACTTAATACGTATGGTATTCGCATCTTCTGTGCGCAATAACCATAATTAATCTCAAAATGTTTATGTAAAACAAATTCTCAAATTCTTTTGTGCTATGCACATCGTAGTTTACGTACTCAGTACATATACATACGCTAAGCGGTTTTCGCTCTACCCCCCTTAAAATGGATTACGCCCACGTAATCAACATTATATCATCCTTGAACATAGGTTCAAGATGTCTAATTCTCACTTAGCATTCCAGCTTCTATGTTAACTATCTCACTTATAATTCAATTAGAGGGTTATAACTATGTTAATGACTTAGTCTCTGTATCGAGGATCCTTAACGGTATTTATACCATTTCCTTAAGTTAGTTTGTCTTACCTCAAAGGTTCTAAAGCATTCAGTTGATAAGTCTTATATTTGTTCAATTGGAAGATGTGTGGTACATCATTCCTTTCCCGGTTCATCAGGTATGTCCAACCTTTTAAGGTACTGATTTGCTAGCTTCCGCTGCGCGACTCTGATAATCTTAGGCTTAACTGCTTTTCTTATCCTTCATAGTATCCTCATCCTGCATGCTTATAATTTAGTGCTAAAGGTCTCTCAATGGACACGTGTTATCTTTATATATATGTGACCTTAATGAGTCGTGACTCGTCTATCCATTCTCCCTGAAGATCTAACGTTCATACTATTAGGGTTCTCTCAAGTGTCTAAATCATTCTTTTCACCTGACCTTTGGTCTGAGGATGATTCCTAATTTGAACTACTGTTTAGTGCTTATTGCGCTTTACAATTTAATCTCTTATGTCTTAAGACATGTCCAATGTCTGTACTTAATAATTCGTGCTCTTCGCACTTCATAATTCTTTCTTATTTGTTCTCTGAATCCTTGTATTGTTGGTTCGACTGAATTCCTTCTCTTCAACTGTTGTGGTGGTAGCTGCTCTTGTATGATCTTGCATCGTAGACCGTGGTACGGAGTCGACTACTTCCCATGTTCCTCACACCATTCGTTTACATGCATGGGGTACCTTACTGATACATTACTACTTACCCGGCGAACTCATAGATGAATCTGTCAGGCCTGCAAGCCCCTGTGGGGTGCATTTGTCCCACATCTCGTTTTAGTAAACTCGTAGTGTCCATCACACGTTAGCTATTGCTAATTATGAAGTATGCTGGTGTCGATCTCCTCTTTCATCATTCCATAATAACACTTATTGTTCTTCTTGAAGTTAATCAAGGGAAATCCATTTATTGTGTTCTTGGGTGTTGTACGCTTTAGCTCCTTTCTGTATTTCGTACTGACTCGATCTCTTAGTAACTGAGGTCTCTTTCCATAGAGCCTCTTATCTTGTTTCTCATATTGGTCTACTAGGAACGCACTTCTAGTTCCTTAGGGAATGGAAAGTGTGCTTCCTGTGAAATCTTACCTCACATGATCTAGACTATTGGCGTAAATGCACAGTTAGTCTTCCATCTTATTTCCTTACTTATGTCGGTCTTAGCTCATAAATCCAATTGCCTCAGTGTCAATATTTGACGATTTATACATAATGGTCGCTTTACTGCGCACCATGACTTAACCCCCTTATACCAGTACTGTTCTATGGCTTCTGCTACCATGGTAGCTCGCCTTTATTCTTCTACCCATTGATGGTACAACTTCTCAATTATTTATTTTAACATCTTATTTTGTACTTAATTTCTTCCTGATGTAAACATACTAGGGTTTCTCCAATTTCAATGCTTGGCGGTTGCCGTACCGTGTTGTAAAATGGTTATCTCTTAGCATGAAGGTGTTCTACTCCAATTTCGGGTTCACAAGTAGGTTGATCTCTCTCACGTTCTTCCATCCCTTACGATGTCATTTACCATGTAATTCAACTGGCTACTGAAGAAGTCATTCGTTTAATCACAAGCTCTTCTGAGCGTTGGTCACTTGACGTGCCATTCTGTGCACTCACCATGTTTATCTCTAACGATTACTGATTCTTAAATCCTGGGTGTTGGATATGAGGTCTATCTCTGCAGCCTTCCTTATTACTCAAGTGTATCTGGTATGTTCTATGGTAATCTCAAGGTTTACGGTTTCCATTTTCTAACAAAAGAGTATTATATCTCTAATAAGTGAAAGCCCTTTTTGAGGGGTTTATTCCCACTCATGGACTCACAACAAGGAGAGGTATCCCCACCCTAAAAGGAATGGTTCGTTCTCCACCCCTGACAATGTACTATCTCATTATTGTCATTGGTGCCCTTTTTCTGGCAATATTTACATAATCTAAGTTATAGGTTTGTAACCATTCATATCTACGAATAGTAGTTCCTTCATGGCTTGAACAAGCTCTCTTACAACTTACTGTGTTATAACCCAAGGTTTGGTACAGAATTATTTTCATTTAATTGTTAACCTAAGTGGGATTACTTATTCAGGACATGGAAGTCCTTCTGATTAAAGGCAAGGACGAGGAGGTCTTTTGCCATTGGTTATTTAGGTAAGGATTAATTAAGTTAATAAACTCCTTTATTAACTTTCCTGATTACATTTTGAATCACGTTCTCACGACTCGCCAGTACGCTCCTCTCTTCATTGTTCTCTCTCTCTTCTCTCTCAGTGCCGCTTCTTTTCTCTATAATTCAAGACTCCTTTGGTCTTGCTGTCAAGGTTCAACTGTGGATTTCTCCGCCATCGCGATTTGCTGGTTTCTTCAAGGTTCGGCGTTGATCCCTGCGTTTCTATCATTTCTCTTCTGCTGTTGGCTTCGTCTACGATTTCGGCGTCGGATTCAGTCAGAGGCTTGGAATTGCGTTGCCGGTTTGTGTTCGGGTTACTGCTGTGGTTTGGGCTCTGCTGTTCAGATTGGGACTTCGTCTCTGTGAATTCGAGGTAGGTGGCTTATGGATTCGGCTAGTGTGTTCAGCCTTGCAGCGTTTCAGATTCCAGTTTCCATTGTGTGAATTGTGTCTGAGTTGTGTTTATGAATCAGTCCATTTGCATTGTTTTGATAACTACAAACCCCCAAGGTTGTTTTCCATGCACTACTTCTATTTTGTTGTGTTTAAACCTCTGTTTTGCTGTGAATTCGTTTCTGGAACTGCACATTTTGGTATGTCTGAACGTTTGTCCGAGCTTTGACATTCGGACATGCCCTGTTACGCCTGTGTTTTCTGAGTTTTTCGTTGTGTCTGGACTTTTGTCCGAGCTTTGAAGTTCGGACGGGGTGCGAGAACGAGTCTGACTTATAAGTCTCGAATGGTGTCCGAACTTGTAAGTCCGGACAGAAGTTCGGACACACTCTTCTCATGCTTCTAATTTTGCTTCGACCTGTGTCCGAACTTTGTCATTCGGACACATGTTCGGACTTTGCGCGTACTGATTTCCGAAAAGCGTCCGAACATCAGTCCGAGCTTCGATGTTCGGACACCTCTACCTTTGCCTCTGTTTTAAGGTTCGACTTGTGTCCGAACATTGATGTCCAGAAACAAGTTCAGACGAGCTACTGTTTTGACCATAACATGCTCGTTTGAGCTCCGTTTTGACTTCCGTTTGCGGGGTTGGATTCCCCATCTGATTTCCAAGCTACATAAGTGCTTTATGGTGCCTTTGGTGCACATACGCTTAATTGTTTTAAGCTTCTGTTTTGGGACCTAGTTATCTCTGTGTTTGAACCTTTGGATGGCTGGTCTCGCTGTCTCGTAGCACGCTATGTAGGATCCTTATGTTCACGGGTGATGTTCCCCGTTCTGTTTATAGGTGTTCCACCTGTTCTGTTTACGAGTGAGGTTTCCTCGTTCTGTTCATGAGCTGGTTGCTCGTTCTGTCTGTATGCTGTGATCAACTAGTGTCCCGCTCTATTTTCTGATACTGTCTGCCTCTGACCCTGTTTAGTCCTTTAATGAAGGGACGTCTGCTTCTGTTTTCTGACATGTTTATGGATTCCTTTGATTCCTTCTGATTTGATTATGTTCTTAAAATTTTTTGAGCATGCTAGTTGATGAAGTTAGTCATCTACTGGGCATAGTTGTTTGCTCATTCCCCTACTTTATCTAACATTGCAGATTGATCAGCGAGGGTCACTTTGCTCAGCTTCTGGAGTTTAGTTGCCTTGTTATTTCGAATCTTTTGAGACTTTGTATTTGACTTTGAGCTTTTGGGCCACTTCAGTTAGCTTCCTCTTTTGTTATTCGTTTGGTGGGTTTTGTAATAACTTTTGGGATGTTACAACATCACTTGATTACACTTTATACAAGTATTCGTTTCGGGCCTTGTTTGATTATTTGTTTAAGTTCGTTATTAGAGCCTTGCGTCATTATATAATAATACGCGGCGTGTAATACCCCTAACTCGTAGGCCAGTGTTTGGGGGTGTTACATTTAGTGGTATCAGAGCTCTGGGTTCTAATCTGCTGGGATTTTAAGTTAGCCAGTTAGTCAGAAATGTCAGTGCTAGCGTCTGAGTCTAATTTCCTACTGTTGGACTTTCAGAATGCCGCCACGAAGGGCTCTGGGAAATGTTGCTGATGTTGTTCAACAGTTTATGATGCAGCTCATGTAGACCATGGCTGCAGGGGGTGGACCAGCTGGAGGAGGACCAGCTGGCGGACCAGGCCCAGCTGGGGCAGATGCTGGAGGAAGGAATGTGAAGGCGCTTTAGGAGTTTATGAAGCTGAAGCAGCCGTCGTTCGATGAGGGCAAGAAACCCCCAGAAGGCCAGCCATTGGCTGTCAGAGGTGGAGGACTTGCTACGAGTCATAGGCTTCGAGGAGGAGCAGAAGGTGGACTTCGCCACCTTTCTTTTCAAGGCCGAAGCCAAGGAGTGGTGGAGGTCCGTGATGGGGAGGTTCCCATAGCCTTGAACGCGGGAGCAGTTCACTGGGGAGTTCAACAAGCAGTTCTACCCCGATGTGTATAAGGACCAGCGCATCTTGGAGTATAATAGGCTACGCCAGGGTCGGGACATGAGCCTGAAGGAGTATGTTCGTAAGTTTATTAGTTTTTCTAAGTTCGCACCTGAGCCGGATGAGCATAGGAAGGCCAGAAAGTTTGAGAGCGGCTTGAGGCCGGATATTCGCTCTGTTGTGACGCCGCTGCGTCATAAGACCTTCAGGGACGTTGCTGATGTCGCCCTGTTGGTAGAGGCTGATTTGAGGGGCCGCCAGTCTGGAGGGAAGGACCAGAAGAGGAAGTAGAGGTCCGACAAGAGCGACATGGGGGATCAGTCTGCTTCTCAGAAGAAGCAGTCTACTGGAGACCGAGCTAGGGACCGCCAGAGTTCAAGGGATAGAGGTGGCTCGTCTTCGTCAGCTCCCGCTCCGAAGTGTCGGGTCTACGACAAGTTTCATAGAGGTCAGGACTGCTACACGAAGTTTGGAGCCTGCTTCAAGTGTGGATCCTTGGAGCATAGGATAGCTGACTGCCCTCAGACCGAGAGGAGCAGGGGTAGCTCTGGAGGTAGAGCTGGTGAGTCTGTCTCAGGGTCCAGAGATCGAGACCGGGCTGAGCAGAAGAAGCCCCAGGGCCAGGCCAGAGTTTACGCGATGGCTGGAGAGAGAGACCGATCGACTGACAGGGTTGTCACAGGTATTCTCCAGCTGTCTTCTCGTTCTGTTTTCTGCTTGTTTGACTCTAGAGCCACCCACTCTTTTATTTCTGCTGAGTTGGTGGGTGAGCTCATTTTGCCTGTCGTGCCTCTGGGTATTGAGTTGTGTGTGCATAGTCCATTAGTTAGGGACTCTTCTATGCTTCGAGCTCGCACCTGAGACTCAGCCGATTTCTAAGGCCCCATACCGCATGGTGCCTGCTGAGCTCAAGGAGCTGCAGGTTTAGTTGCAGGAATTGTTGGAAAAGGGCTTCATCCGCCCTAGTGTGTCACCTTGGGGAGCGCCAGTGCTATTTGTTAAGAAGAAGGACGGTAGCATGCGCTTGTTCATTGACTATAGGGAGCTCAACAAGGTTACCATTAAGAATAGGTATCCTCTCCCACGCATAGATGACTTGTTCCACCACTTAGCAGGAGCTAAAGTGCTTTCGAAGATCGATCTGAGGTCCGGTTATCATCAGTTGAGGATTATGGCAGACGACGTGCCTAAGTCCGCTTTCAGGACTCGTTATGGACATTACGAGTTCCTAGTGATGCCATTCGGTCTGACGAATGCGCCTTCTGTGTTCATGGACATGATGAACCGGGTCTTTAAGTCGTTCCTCGACCAGTTCGTGGTGGTGTTTATAAATGATATCTTGGTGTATTCCAAGAGTGCTGAGGAGCATGAGGAGCATCTGAGGACCGTTCTCCAGACTCTGAGGGAGAAGGAGCTATATGCGAAGCTGAAGAAGTACGAGTTCTGGTTGGATCAGGTGGTGTTCTTGGGACATGTTGTCTCCAAGGATGGTATCTCCGTGGATCCGGAGAAGATTAGAGCCATTACTGAGTGGGCCAGGCCTACTAATGTTGGAGAGATTTGTAGCTTCCTTGGACTAGCGGGCTACTATCGTAAGTTTGTGGAGGGCTTCTCCAAGTTGGTGATTCCGTTGACTCGTCTATTGTAGAAGGATGTGAAGTTCGAGTGGAGTGAGGCTTGTGAGCTGTGTTTCCAGGAGTTGAAGAAGAGGTTGACGTCCACGCCAATTCTGACTCTTCCAGAGGGGACCGAGGGTCTTGAGGTCTTCTGTGATGCGTCCTATAAGGGACTTGGGTGTGTTCTGATAGAGCATGGGAAGGTAGTAGCATATGGCTCTCGTTAGTTGAAGCCATATGAGAAGAACTATCTGACCCACGACCTGGAGTTAGCTGTTGTGGTTTTTGCGTTGAAAATTTGGAGGCACTACCTTTATGGAGCAGCGTGCAAGGTGTATACGGACCACAAGAGCCTCAAGTATCTGTTCACTCAGAAGGAGTTGAACTTGAGGCAGAGGAGGTGGCTGGAGTTGCTACATGCTTATGATTTGGAGATCCTCTACCATCCGGGTAGGGCGAATGTGGTTGCTGATGCGTTTAGTAGGAGGGGTCCGTCTGGAGTCGTTAGTGCTTTGTCTGGTGTGCAGAGGTCTGCTCTCGGGTTGTAGTGTATGGGTATCTAGGTCGTCCGACCAGAGAGGTTTAGGATGTTAGCAACGTTGCAGATTCAGCCTACCTTGATCGACCGGATCAAGGCCAGTCAGGAGCTCGACGCCAGGTTGAGTAAGATCAGAGGTGGGCTTACTTCTGGCCAGGAGTCTGAGTTCAGATTTTCAGAGGATGGCTGTCTGAGGTTCAGAGACCGTGTCTGTGTGCCTGCAGATGACGCTTTAAGGCGAGAAATTATGCAGGAGGCTCATGGAGCTCCGTACTCGGTACACCCAGGAGGTGTGAGATGTACCGGGACCTACGAGAGACATTTTGGTGGAGCAATATGAAGAGGGACATTTCTGACTTTGTATCCAGATGTTGGGCCTGTCAGCAGGTCAAAGCCGAGCATCAGAGACTAGCTGGTTTGCTTCAGCCTCTACCCGTTCCATAGTGGAAGTGGGAGAGCGCCGGTATGGACTTCGTTATGGGACTGCCTAAGACTCTGAGGGGTTTTGATGCAGTTTGGGTGATAGTGGACAGGCTCACGAAGAGCGCTCATGTCTTGCCTGTTAGGAAGACTTTCAGTCTGCATCGCTTGGCTCAATTGTATATGGATGAGATAGTACGTCTGCATGGAGTTCCTGCTTCTATTGTGTCTGACAGGGACCCGCGTTTTGTATCCAGATTCTGGCAGAGTTTGCATCAGGCTTTGGGGACGAAGTTGTCTTTCAGTTCGGTGTATCATCCTTAGTCGGATGGTCAGACAGAGAGGAAGAATCAGGTCCTATAGGACATGCTCAGAGCATGTGTGCTTGACTTTGGAGGCAACTGGGACCAATACATTACTTTGATAGAGTTCGCGTATAATAACAGCTTCTAGACTAGCATCAGGATGGCCCCGTTTGAGGCTTTGTATGGCAGGAGGTGCAGATCGCCCATCTGTTGGGACGATTTGAAGGAGAGAGCTGTTGTTGGTCCGGACTTGGTCGAGGATGCTGTGGGTAAGATTCAGTCTATCAGGGAGCGTTTGCTTGTGGCTCAGAGTCGTCAGAAGAGCTACGCCGATCAGAGGAGACGACCTTTAGAGTTTGGGGTGGGCGACCATGTATATCTGAAGGTTTCTCCAGTTCGTGGAGTTGTCCGGTTTGGGAAAAGAGGCAAGCTTAGCCCTCGTTTTGTGGGTCCTTTTGAGATCCTGGAGAGGATCGGACCGGTTGCTTACCGTCTAGCTTTGCCACCGTCGTTGGCTGGTGTTCATAGTGTGTTCCATGTGTCTATGCTGAGGAAGTATATTCCGGACCCGTCGCATGTGATTGACTTCAGTCCGCTTCAGTTGAGAGAGGACTTCACGTTCGAAGTAGTTCCTTCGAGGATTTTAGCCCGGGATGTTCGCAAGCTCAGGAGTAAGACCATGCCCTTGGTGACGGCGTAGTGGTCGGGTCAGTCAGAGGAAGAGGCGACCTGGGAGGTCGAAAGCGAAGTGCGTTCTAAGTTTCCCGCCCTCTTCGAGCAGTAGGTACGTTTAATTTCGAGGATGAAATTCTTTTAAGGGGAGGTGATGTTATAACCCAAGGTTTGGTATAGAATTATTTTCATTTCATTGTTAACCTAAGTGGGATTACTTATTCAGGACATGTAAGTCCTTCTGATTAAAGGCAAGGACGAGGAGGTATTTTGCCATTGGTTATTTAGGTAAGGATTAATTAAGTTAATAAACTCCTTTATTAACTTTCCTGATCACGTTTTGAATCACGTTCTCACGACTTGCTAGTACGCTCCTCTCTTCATTATTCTCTCTCTCTTCTCTCTCAGTGCCGCTTCTTTTCTCAATCAATCAAGACTCCTTTGGTTCTACTGTCAAGGTTCAACTGTGGATTTCTCCGCCATCGCGATTTGCTGGTTTCTTTAAGGTTCAGCGTTGATCCTTGCGTTTCTATCATTTCTCTTCTGCTGTTGGCTTCGTCTGTGACTTCGGCATCCGATTCAGTCAGAGGCTTGGAATTGTGTTGCCGGTCTGTGTTCGGGTTACTGCTGTGGTTTGGGCTCTGCTGTTCAGATTGGGACTTCGTCTCTATGAATTCGAGGTAGGTGGCTTATGGATTCGGCTAGTGTGTTCAGCCTTGCGGCGTTTCAGATTCCAGTTTCCAATGTGTGAATTGTCTCTGAGTTGTGTTATGAATCAGTCCGTTTGCATTGTTTTGATAACTACAAACCCCCAAGGTTGTTTTCCATGCACTACTTCTGTTTTGTTGTGTTTAAACCTCTATTTTGCTGTGAATTCTTTTCTGGAACTACACATTTTGGTATGTCCGAACGTCTGCCCGAGCTTTGACGTTCGGACATGCCCTGTTACGCCTGTGTTTTTTGAGTTTTTCGCTGTGTCCGGACTTTCGTCCGAGCTTTGAAGTTCAGACGGGTGCGAGGACGAGTCCGACTTACAAGTCTTGAATGGTAAGTTTGGACACACCCTTCTCATGCTTCTGATTTTGCTTCGACCTGTGTCCGAACTTTGTCATTCGGACACATGTTCGGACTTTGCGCGTGCTGATTTCCAAAAAGCTTCCGAATATCAGTCCGAGCTTCGATGTTTGGACACCTCTGTCTCTGCCTCTGTTTTAATGTTCGACTTGTGTCCGAACATTGATGTCCAGATACAAGTTCGGACGAGCTACTGTTTTGACCATAACATGCTCGTTTGAGCTCCGTTTTGACTTCCGTTTGCGGGGTTGGATTCCCCATCTGATTTCTAAGCTACCTAAGTGCTTTCTGGTGCCTTTGGTGCACATACGCTTAATTGTTTTAAGCTTCTGTTTTGGGACCTAGTTATCTCTGTGTCTGAACCTTTGGATGGCTGGTCTCGCTGTCTCCTAGCGCGCTATGTAGGATCCTTCTGTTCACGGGTGATGTTCCCTATTCTGGTCACAGGCGTTCCACCTGTTCTATTTACGAGTGAGGTTTCCTCGTTTTGTTCACGAGCTGGTTGCTCGTTCTGTCTATATAGTGTGATCAACTAGTGTCCCGCTCTGTTTTCTGATTCTGTCTGCCTCTGACCCTGTTTAGTTCTTTAATGAAGGGACGTCTGCTTCTGTTTTCTGACATGTTTATGGATTCCTTTGACTCCTTCTGATTTGATTATGTTCTTAAAATGTTTTGAGCATGCTGGTTGATGAAGTTAGTCATCTACTGGGCATAGTTGTTTGCTCATTCCGCTACTTTATCTAACATTGCAGATTGATCAGCGAGGGTCATTTTGCTCAACTTCTGGAGTTTAGTTGCCTTGTTATTTCGAATCTTTTGAGACTTTGTATTTGACTTTGATCCTTTGGGCCTCTTCAGTTAGCTTCCGCTTTTGTTATTCGTTTAGTGGGTTTTGTAATAACTTTTGGGATGTTACAACATCACTTAATTACACTTTATACAAGTATTCGTTTCGGGCCTTGTTTGATTATTTGTTTAAGTTCATTATTAGAGCCTTGCGTCATTATGTAATAATACGCGGCGTGTAATACCCCTAACTCCTAGGGCAGTGTTTGGGGGTGTTACATACTGCGCCTCAGGCTCTGATGTGGTTAACATTCTTGGCTTGTAGGCTGTTAGTGCTTAGTGTCTCAGTTCATTACTTGTACTCTTACTGTAACACCCCTACCGCTAATACCGTTATTACCGTCCAAACTCCTCATACTTCCTTACTCACGCAGCGGATACATACTTACACAAAGGTGGGTGATACAGCGTTGTTAGCCACCCACGTGGCTAACAAGGCTTACTACTACATCCAGCATCGGTCTGATCGACCAGAATCCCGAGTACTACACATCTACAATACATACTCCATTACCAACTGAGTACTACAATTCTCCATTTCATACAATAACCTATAAATTACATACAACATACCGAGTTTACTAAGATCCAAATACAAATACAATAATTCTTTCATGTTATACATACTCATTAAGAGTCTACAACTACCCATTCCTCACAAAACATACTTCTAATACATAAGGTGTACCCCTTGGTACACTACTACTTCAAGGCTACAAGCCTTATACAATTCTCTACTATCTACAATTCTATTCTAGCTATCTAAATGTAGCTGCCGGTCTCTTACTATGACCATATCTGCCTCGGTACCTGTATAAATAAAAATATTGCCCCTAGGGGCTTAGCTTACGCTGCATATGACTTCTACATATCCTGAGTACTAGTGAAGGTAACGCCGACCACTTGGTCGAATACATGCAATTCATTTTACAAATACATACATACATACATGCTTCATACATAATGCTACAATGCTACACAAGGAATACATACACTTCAATACATACAAGGTAGACCATACAAGCCAACCGATACTTACTTACCTTTCCCGAAATACGCATACACAATACACAATACTTGTTAGCTCCATTTGTCCACCCGGGTTAATCGGGTGGAGATTACTCTTTTACTCGGGGTCAATGACTTACACCAGCCAAGACCATTACTCATACATACTTTACTTACTTACTACTTACCCAAGTCAAGTCGTCGGGACCTCCGGGCAGGGACTACACCGTCCCACCACCGGGCTTTACTTGGCTCACTAATCTAGAATGCTACCCATTTAAGGGGTTTGGGCCGTGGAAAAGTTTAAGAGCTAGGAATCGGATCCAACCACTTGTGTCTCCTCAACCTCACGCGTGGCCGAAACTATATCGGACTTCTACTCATTCCAATTTACTCAATACTTACGTTAGGAGTTAGGTAGTTAGGAATTAGAAGAAGTCACACATCCAAGCCACACAATAATACTTACTTACATACACATCCATACAAGTACAATACAATACACAAGTACACTACAAAGTACATACACACTTCATCTTCATCCATTCATTTCATGAATTATACAAACTAAATGTTCAAGACAAAATAGCAAGAACAAATATAAACAAGCGCAAGTAAAGCCCGATTCATGCATTTATCTTATTTAGGTGATCAACTAAGCACACAAATCGGGGTAACCAGGTTAGGATACAGAGCATGAAGAAATCATACCTTTTACCGTAATTTACTTTACCGGGTGTTCTCTTGTTCCTTTGGTTCACTCTCATACCTCGAGTCTTATTCTCGAACCAATGACTACATGTCAAATGATTCCATTAATACTAAGCATTACAATACATACATAGTTACTACTCCCGTACTGAACCCGTTGTCTCGTTTTCGGGTTAACTTAATGTCCTTAAACTTACAACTTGTTTAATCACTTGTCATACTTGTTTACACTTCTTAGGGCCTTTAAAGGTCACCAAACAAGGCCTTAACAACTTCTAAAACCATTACCCATGAATCCCCCATCATTTAAACCCTAAAAATCACATTCTGCAATTTTTTGGGGGTGGTCCGCGACTTGGTCCGGACCCAAGGTCCCAGACCATTCATTGAATGTACTCTCGGCTGAATTTTGTTATTGGTCCGGGACTTGGTCCTGGACCTAGGTCCCGGACCACTTGCTGGAATTATTCTCGGGGTGTTTTTAAGTGCGGTCCGGGACTTGGAACATATCCTAGGTCCCGGACCCTGCTAAAAACTACTACTAAGAGGATTTTTTAACCCCTAATCAACCCTTAATCCACCTCCAATCATTCCATAATCTTTCCACATGTTTTGTACATGTTTAAACACACTTAAACACTCCCTAAAACTCCTTAAATCCATGGTCCAATACTTACTCAACTTCTTGCTCAATTTCTACAAATTTTCCATTCTCACTTTCACACTTTGCACACTTGTGCATTCCTACACTCCTCTCTGCATTTTGCACTTTGTTCTAATTCCATATTACCATTCCAATTCCCTTACAAGCAACTACACTATCAATACACAAGTCCAACACTCTTTTCACTACATCTTGCACAATAATTTCTCCTAGTTTCTACAATGCATTTCAACACTCTTTGCTATAGATTTTATACACTTAAATTCACATACTACAACTACTACTCCATGGTTTCTAAACATCTCTACTAAACCCAATACACACCTTGGTTCTCCCATTCACCAAGTCATCCATAAATGCACATATTTCTACTAAAATTTTGCCATTGTTCACCTACTTTTCGTACTTAGCCACATATATCCATTCTCACCAAATTCATTCCTAATCTACCCACACCCATACAAGGGTCCTACCAGCAATCAATACAATACCAATTCATCAATACTTCCTCAATCCACAATACTAATACACATATACAATTTATTTGGCTCCAAGGACTACAATTCACATACTTGCTCACAAATACTCAAACTTCCATAACTACAATACCAATACAACATTTTGAGTTCTTTAATTAGTTTACCCATTCCCATTACTCTAATGTATTAAAGTTTTAGCATTAAGAAGGAGCTCTTACCTTAAGCTCTTAATTTCCTTCATTCTTTTCCAATTCTCCTCCTTCTCTCTATCTTGCACAAAATTGGTCATGTGGAGGATGGAGTAGCCAAAATCCATCTCAACACCCAAATTACATAAAAATAAGATAATTAAACTTCTAATCTTTTGAAACAACACTAATCCAATGAAGGGTTTAAATTCCCACAAGTTAGGTTTTACCTTAGGAATCTTTTAAGAGGGGTTTTAGCCCTTGGTTTAAGAAGGTGATTCCACCACCATTGCAAGGTTGAATTTATGCTCAAAAGATAGAGAGAGAGAGAGATAAAATAGGGTATTACATAGGGAAAAAATCAGCTACAAAGGAAGATGAAGGAAACTTGAGTTTTTCATGAAGACTTTTACTTTAATGGAGAGAGGAGACTCCAAGCTACCCATTGATGCTATTTTCTCTTTGAATGGGAAAACCTATGGAAATGAACTTCCTCATTTTGAAATTCTTAAAAGAGGGAAGTGTAGAGAATGATGAGAGGAGCAAGAATATGTACTTATTTTTGCATTTGGAGTTCAAATGGAGATGGAGCATGGAGAAGAAGTGAGGAAGCCATTGTTGCTTTGTGAAGAACTCCAAAATCGCCAGCACAAGGGAGGAGTAAGAGAGAGAGAGTACAGTGGGGGAGAAGGAAATGGGAGAGAGAAGAGAGAAATGAGAGGTGAGAGAATCTCCCCCTTACTTTTGTACTTTCTTTTGCTTTTTGCTTTTTGTTTTATTTATTAGTTAGTTGTGTGAGTATGTGTGAGAGGGGTTGATTAAATCATAAAAACCGGCCCCCACATTATACTAGATGGAGGGTTTTTCGTCTTTTACAGAAAACGCTCGTTAATGTACCCGGTTTTGGTACTATTCACTAACCGGGCCCGTTTTTCGGAATTTTCTCGTTTCTTTAATTTTATTGGTTATTAAGCTACCATTACTGATTAATTATTGTTAATTAATGATTTATAATTTTTACGGGTTCGTTTGACCACTCAAAGTCACGTTTTCGGGTTTCCTCCAAAAACGTGCGCTAAAAGCTCTATTAGCGTTTTAATTCATTATTTGGATCCGTTTTCTGCGGGAGTTGTTCCCATATATTGTTTTGGCATTATTAAGCCTTAGGAATCCATATAATACGCTAACCGAGGTCTCATACCTCCTATGGTTATTTTACGTTTATTTAGCGTTTTTCGCTTTCTAAGCGTTTCTTCCTTTCTTTTTGGATTTATTTTTCCTTACCAATATTACTTAGGTGTTATTAGGCCCTTAAATATGTATTAGAATATTTTTAATCGCTATATTTAAGTTCAGGGTATTTCAATCTACCCCCCTTAAGAAACTTTGTGCTCAAAGTTGTTCAAGATTACAGGATTACTATACTTACTCATTCATACATGTCTAATGCCAAAGTCATACATTCCTCCTCCTTAAAATTCCCAATCCATTACTCAAGGTCTCTACATACCATGCCATGCCAATATACAATACTTACTCCAATCCGCCTTACGTCCTACCATCTGGTTCCACCTTACAAGGTTTATACATACATACAGTGTAAAGCTATCCCCAAAGCAATGCAATACACATTACAATCCCGTAGGCTCTCAGGTCATCTAGACACAAGACTCCTCTATGTCCCGCTGCCCCCGGAATAATACAATATGCTATACTACTATCTTCTCCGGTATAAGCTTCTAACAAATCCTCCTTCTCCAATCTAAAGGAAATTCTTTCACCACTACAAATTAAAAATTTTCTAAAACACACAACTCCAAATTTCAATTTATGTTCATTACATCTATCCCATGCGTGATTCTTGTGACCACTTGAGGGGAGCTTCAAGAATCATTCAACCCCGATGTGATCAGCACCAGTGTTGAACTATCTTTCCACCCAAATTTGTGTTCGGTTTCCCTTGATCTGATCAGGATCAAGTTCGACTTCCCACACCAGTTTCAAACAATCAAATAATTTAGTTATTTCAATTTTCTATATTTTTACTCTTCCTAGTCATAATTACAAATTCATACAACTCCAAATGATGGAATTCAGTCCATCAATCATCCTCACTCTACTTCCAAATACTTTACTTCGAGATCCAATGTCTAAGTGCTCATTTCGTTAACTTCCTGTTATACCCAAAATTTCAACCCCCCCTAGTAGTCTCAAAGGCATACGTGTTACAAAGGGCAAAATGGTCAAAGTGCACCAATGCAGGATTTTCCAGGGACATTCTCGGGATTTTCTATTTTCATATGACTTGTACATCATCACCAAACAATTCCAAATATCGTAGTCATTATGAAAGGTATTTCATGATTTTCTGATAATATTTATTCGGGAAATTTAGCTTTTAATTCATATTACAAGCTAATTTCTTTAATTAACACATGAAATAACCTTGAAATAGAAATAATAAAAGGTTTCCAAAATTAAAATAAAATTGTCACATGGTTAGCATGACTACATACAGTCATAAACCTGAAATTATTTTATTTGGAACCTTATCCCAAAATTTAAAAGAAAATTCAATCATTTTTGCAATTTTCTCTCTCCTATGGAAAATACCGAAATCAAAACAAAACGTCATGAAATTTTAACACAAGATATAGGATGATTATTAAAGACTAGTTCCGTTGGAATTTCGTTAATTCAACTTTCCAATAATAAGTTATGAATTATGGGAGATTCCAGATTGTGAGATTTTTATCTAATCGGTTATTTATCAAAATAACCAGATTCCAACACTAAAAATTCTTAAAATTCATCCTTTACCTTCAGTTAAAATTTCATAATTTTTATCGGCCTGAAACATATTTTAAAAAATCAAATTCCCTTAGAGCACAAAATCAGGGTTTTAGATAAAAATCTTGTTCTATCAACATGGCCTTGCTCTTTCTATAAAAGGACCTTCCAAAAACGACCTAGGGCAGAGGAGAACACTTCCAAAGTCAGATAACACAGCCACAAACTTTCTCCCCACGTTTTAACACTTCCAAGCCTCAAATCAATACCAAAACACTGCAGAAATCACCCCGAAATCACCAAAAACTCATCCTTTCTCTCCTATTGAACTTCCAAGAACCAAAACACATAAAACCACCACAAAAACAGAAGAGAAACGTCCTTAACAGCATAAAGAAGAAGGAGTCAGAAGCACAATTCGAAGTCAATCCAAAATCGGCATCAACGAGGCACCAAAAGATCCCCGTTGTGAAGAGTCTCATCAAATCCGAAGGTAAAACAGGTTGAAGTCATGTTTTTCTGACTTTGTTCAACTTTAACTACTCTGTGTTAAAATTTGGAGTCGAATTGACTTTTTATCGCTTCTGAATTAGCGTTTGTTTTTGCTTCTGCTCAATAACTTGTTTGCTAAGTTTCGTGTTTAATTCGAATTCAAATTGTAAACTTTCAATCACTAACGTGTTTAGAATCTTTCAGGCTACCTACCCATAAAATTTGAGCCTGAAACACCGCCGGGAGCCACCCAAACGCCGCTGTCCGAGGGCGGTTCGCACCCACGGACGCTATGTCCGGGGTCCCGGACGCCCTGTCCGAAAGCCGGACGCCCCCGGACGGTGGCGGGATATTTTTATTTTCAAAATTTAGGGTTTTATAAAACCTGTCCGGGCCCACGGACGTCCTGTCCGTGGCTCCGGACTTTTCAAAATCTCGTTTATGTTTAAATTTGACTTTACTGTGTAATTAAGTTAACTAGGGTCCGTGGGTTCGGACATTAGGTCCGTAGCCACGGACGAAAACAAAACTTGACCTAATTCTGCCTCCGAAACCCTAGTTTAGGTATTTTAATTTCCACTTTAATTTTCTGTCAAAAAATGTTAAAAAATAAAAAAAAAACAGAAGCGCGCACTTAGGTTAAAAACGACTCGTAATAAGCCGTAATTAAACTAAGTAGAGGAAAAACGACTTCTAGGGGTAATGAAAGTAATTGAACCCTAATTAAGTCGAATATCAAGCCCCCGAACCCGAACTCTCCTTTCCTAATTTGATCTAGGTTAAAATTAGGTGGCGACTCTTAATAGGTTCCAGTGAGCTAGCTTAGGTTTTAATAATTTTTGTTATATGACATAGTTATTAATCTTAGGTTATAAGTGGACCTAAAACCCGGTTAGATCTTAATCAACTTTAATCAACATAGGATAGGGTTTAAAATCGAGGCTCACACTTCCACTACTTCATCCATTACTTTCCATCATCTCGGTGATCTAACATAGAAAAGCAATACTTATGAAATTCAGTCGTCCTTAATTTACTTCCAATGACTTACCTACAAATACACTACTTATGGACTTCATTAGTCAACTACTCTCAATCGTTTTGTACTATTTCTTTAAGGAATACTATGATTGTGGAGTTCCGTCCACTACTCATTCTCAATTGTCTCAAAACAATCACCTAGGGAACTCAACTTCCTCTAGGCTCTACATCGGTTTTATACCGACTCATGCTATGGTATTTGCATCTCTCGTGCTTAATTACCACAATTTCAATGTGAATGAATATGTATGTTTATTTAACATAAGTACCAATCATCAAATCAATTCTCATTTGTCCTATGCACATTGTAGTTTATGTGTTTTATTCATGAAACTTACATTAAGCGGCTTTCGCTCTACCCCCCTTAAAAGGGATTATGCCCACGTAATCTACCATATGTTATTATTGAACATTAGTTTACTAAGTTCGGGCATTATGAAGCATTTTAGCTTCACTACGGTTTATTATATACTGTACGCTGGTCAAAGGGTCTTAACCATACTAATGGTTTAGTCCTTGCACCAAGAATTCCTATATGAGTTTATTTAACTCATAATTAATTCGGTTCTAGCCTATTAGGCTTTAAGGCTTTGATAGTCATTCTCTCATACTTACTAGGTATATTAACCTCTTAGTTAGGGCCCACTAGCTTCTACTACGTGACCCTGATAACCTTAGTGCTAAATTCGCTCTTTGGTTATTCTAGATGTGATACTCATTGCCTTTTTATCCGTCTATTGTAGGACTAAGGTTTACTAACTAAGTGTGGTATTCTTTTACCGTGCTTGGACTCAATGAGTTTTAGATCTGTAACCAGCTCTCTGGCAATCTAGTATACATACTATTCGTACTCCCACGACTATTCGCTAAGTTCCTCCGACTTATTGTCGGGCGAGGTTAAGTCACTACTTGGTTGTAGTGCTTCCCCTGTTGTCACTAGCTTCTGAATTATACCAGGTATCCTGGTTCAGTACAAGTGTTCTTTACTTGTATGACCTTGCATTTTCTATGCGTCGGTCCTTGTGACTTTCCTAAGTCTCCTTTCACCTTTTTATTCCACTGGAATTCACATCTTGTGATTGTTGGTGTGTGTTACACTCTTCGTGCTTCTTTGGCCTTAGGCCGCATGGTCTGTTGCTAAGCTTGCTTAATTGGCTTATGCCATGTTCGTTGGTGAAAGGAAGGGTTTACTAAGATTTACATTTTCCATATTCCTCGCTATCCCACTAGATCATCAGCTGCACAAGTGCAATACCAAAACACTCAGTCATACAGAGTGCAGAGGCGTAAACGCTTGGCAGAAAATCACTTATGTGATAGGAACGAATATTTTTGACTGTCTTCTCATACTTATACTCCGTGTCATTGACTAACTACTTTCTCATAGCGGTCGTTTGTTGCGCACCGTATTCTTACTTATTATACAACATAGTTTGTACGGTCTCTGTTACTGTGGTAGTTCATCTTCACTCATTGTCATTGTCGTTGGCACCATTTCCTTATGGTGTGAATACACCGAGGGTTTCCTCTGTTCGTGTGTATGGTGGTTGTCGTAGCATACCGCAATATTACTATCTTCCCAATATGGAGATGTTTTATTGCGATTTAGGTTTCATGTGTAGGTTAGCTTACCTCACATTATTTCATCATTCATGATACAATTTACCCAGTATCTTGGTTGACAATGGATAAAGTAATTTATTGGGTTACAAGCTCTCTTGAGCGTTGGTCATTCGTGGTGTGCAATGTGCATCCACATTAATTGTTTTGACAATTATTGTCTTCCCAGAGCTGAGCATTGGTTATAGGCTCTAGCTGTGTAGTTTTACCTTTGTATGTACATCACCGGGACATCCCCAGAAACTTCGAGGGTTTTCTGGTCCCGTTCTCTAATTGAAGAGTATTTAATCGCTAGTAAGTGAAAGTCCTTATTGCCACTCATAAGTCTCATGACAAGGTTTACCATGTTCTTGGTTGCATATGGAGTATACTTACTCCTTTAAGTCGTGCTGGTTTGGAACTCTCTTTTCCTTGTCCGATCGCCTCTTGGCAATATCTACATGTACAAACTTTGTTGTTATAGTAGATGTAATCCTTTTCTATGGGTCCGCATCATCACCACATTGGTGGTCTTCGGTTAACGAGAGGTACCTTCCCTCGAGTTTCTCGTAGTGTCCAAGTGTGGACTAGGCCATTGTTGGCATTATTACGATTCCTATGCCTCTGTGTTACCATTTCTACAGAAGGCATGAGGATAACTAACAACTTCGTCAACTGTATATAGACTGATGCTCTAGTGACAGTGACACTGGGGTAGCCATTACTCCAAGCCACTCATTATGTTGAGCTCAAATTGGGTGGTTCGGTTGTCGATCTATTTGTCGTATGAAGCAATATCTCTTGCAAGTCTTGTTACTAAATGGTGTGGGTTTTGCAACCGTTTAAGTTTACACAACGCATTTGGTTCATGGCTTTGAGCCTTATTGCTGCGAGCTATGCTCTTTGCAAGCTGCTTATACATGTTTCCCCTCCTTGTATACCCTATAGGGTGAAGGTATTACTGGGCTCCATGGTAAGTCGTGGCATCACGCTTCCGTTCATAGGAGGCCCTTTAGGCAGGATGGTATGAATAGGTGCCTCCTAGTAATATAGGGTATTTCCTGTTAAGTGAAATCCCTTTGGTGTCCTAACCGAGTGTTCATTCCTACTCCCGTTCTCTTATCATGACGCTTTGTTCGACTATTTTCAACTCAGACACCCTTCAAGGATAGCTCCTGGGTGTTGTTGGTCTCGCCGTGACATCCGGCTTATGTTTATGATACATTGTGTCCGCTATACCGCCTTGTGGTATCGTAGTTTGAGTCATCCCTTTTTGGGTTATAATGTCTCCCGTTCTTGGGTAGACTGTTCATACTTTCTCCTAGTGTTTAGTCTAGGTTTAATATTCTCTCCAATGATGGATCATGCTCCATGGTAGTTTGTAATTGTTCCTGGGAATTCCGTCCCGTCTGTTGAACATCATTGTGTTCGCATTAGGCGTTTGCCTTAATGTGTTCAGGCTGGGTATACTTTCCAGCTGTCATGTATTTGCTTGATGTCTTTGAGACATATCCAATGTCTATACTTACTAGTCTGTGCTCTTGGCACTTTCTAGTACTTATTCCATATCTTCAGATGGATTCTCTGAGTTTCTTATACTTATTACTTCGTTGAGTTCCTTCTCCTTGATCGTCTGAGATGTCCAGCTGTTTTGCCTTGCATTTACTCAGGGTCCGTAGAACGGAGTTGACTACTTCCCGTATTGCGTGCACTACATGCATACATACGTGGGGTACCTAGTTGATATGTTACCACTTACCCAACTATCTGTCAGGCCCGCAAGCTCCTTTGGAGTGCGGTCGTCCCACATCCCATATTTAGGTACACTCGTAGTGTTCGTCACACGCCTAGGTGAAGTATTCTATTGTCAATTCCTCTTGTATCATTCTATGATACTCACCGTAATTCTGTTGGTTTGGTTTTAAAATTCAAGGTTTAAAAGAAGGTTTGTGGTTTTGAAAGAAAAATTTGGGTTTTAAAATCATAGTTTGGTGTTAAAAGAAGTTTCTCATGGAATAGCCATGTTTGAGGTCTTGACCAAGTCCAGCTCCTTGCTGACTGGTGTGTCCTTGTATAATGGTCGGGCCGTTAGGCCCTTCCAAGGTTTCATTCTTCGGTTCCTAGGATATGTGATCCTATAGTTGCTTCATTGCGGTTACAGTACCTTACTAAGTACTTGTTGCGTGTTAGTTTTCCTCTACATGTTCTTGTTCTTACTGCACTTTTCGTGGCAAGTGCGTGGTACTGGTGGTTTTTTGGTAAACTTATACCGGTCAGGGTATGGTTTCCACTCGTATTTGATAGTCTTGTTGACCCTTCCCTTGATCTTATTGATCTGTGTTTGGGGTACTCGATCTTTTAAGCAACTTCTCAATGATCTTGACATGGTTGTCGTTGATCGGGATACTTCTCCAATCCTTGGAGATCCTTATTTATTGGCCTTGTGTTTTTCTTTGTTGCTCGTTCCCACATGTTTACCGTGGTTATTGAGCCTGAGCTTGTTAAGGCACTACTTCCGTAGTCCTGTCGGATTATATCCCGTGAATATTTTTGTGGCTGTCTGAGCTATGTCGGCCAGGTATTTTAACCTCTTTGGCGTTGTAGTTTTGGAGTTAACCATTCCCGACTATGTCCTTAGTTGGCTAGTATACCATTAGTGGTATTCTTTAGATATTACTGTCCCATAGACTTGTGTCTCGGGTTTTGCTACAGTTCCTTTTTCCGCTCTGCTGCACGCTTAGTGCTTCTTTTCCTGCAGCTGGCTGACTAGCTAGGTTTCGCGATTGCTATGCATGTTGCCCCATGCCGTTGTATGTTGCAGCCTCCTTATGGTTGGAGTACTCATTCAACCGCTATTAAGTGCGGGTATTGTTGTTCAACCGGGAACCATCTCCGAGACTTCCAATTCTTGGAATCTACTATATGTCGGTTCTTGTTTACCGTACGGTGACTTCACAACTGCCAGATTGGGTTTTCCCGAGTATGAGAGGACTTTCCTTCTCTCTGGCGTTCTTTCCTAGGTTATACAATGGGGTTAGCGGTGGGCGGGACTGATACTGTAGGTATCCGGTACTCACCGGGAGTTCCTAACTTGCATATCATTAATGCTATCACTCAGCCCTTAGCCCTAAGCTTCTAATTCCTAACTCGGTATTTCCAAAACTCGGTATTTCCAGTCATCAGAGCGATACTTCGCTAATACCTACCGCTAATACCATCATTACCGTCCAAACTCCTCATACTTCCTTACTCACGCAGCGGATACATACTTACACAACGGTGGGTGATACAACACCGTTAGCCACCCACGTGACTAACAAGGCTTACTACTACATACAACATCGGTCTGATGGACCAGAATCCCGAGTACTACACATCTACAATACACACTACCATTACCAAGTGAGTACTACAATTCTCCATTTCATACAATAACCCATAAATTACATACAACATACCGAGTTTACTAAGATCCAAATACAAATACAATAATTCTTTCAAGTTATACATACTCATTAAGAGTGTAACACCCCATCCAACAACAAACACATAACAATAATCTGCAGCGGAATACACACTTCATCAAATAACTTAACTCGTTGGTGTTACACGCCGTTAACCACCCACGTGGCTAACAAGGCTAATACATATACATTGTACCGGTCTGATGGGCTAAATTCCCGAGCGACTACACCTTACTATCCTTTTCCATTAACACAACAACAACATACACCTTCCGACTATACCGAGTGTTTATAACTAATGCCGATAACAATTTCGGTCTTACTACGCCTACTGTATATATACAACATAAACGATTACCCATGTACAACGACTACCCATCCTACTCTCGAACGGCTTCCAGCACTTCGTACCTGAAATAGGAAAAGAAGAGAAAGGGTGGCCCCCAAGGGGCTCAGCACCTTTGCTGGTATGGTAATCCCGCAGCCCACATGCCACCGGGCCACGCACAACTAATTGTCGTCTTAGCATGCGATTGATCTTTTTAATTCATGCATGCAACTGTAAACACACAACACATAATCATTTCGCCTCAACGGGCTCAACAAGCGGATATTATATCCTTACTTAATAAGTCACTCAAGGTATTCAATATCCCTAGAGTGTTCCTCCTCTAATGGAGCTACTTCCTTAACAGACGACACTTACCCTTAAATCGGGTTATCCTTAAACGCCTCTTTTCTCAAACTGGGACTCATATCCATGATCCACATACTCCACATTTTACAACATATAACATACACTACATAACGACACTTAACAACACTTTGCACGTTTCCACGTGCACAACATAACACCGCAATAGATATTGCATCACAACAAAGATACATAACATAACGGGAATGGTCCTCTTAGGAACCGACCCAAACATTGCTAATACACTGGTGAGCCTAGAGAATGTTGCCAGTCTCATGATAAGCTCGTTACATAACTCGTTACCGTCTCGTTAAATGAACGGTTAACTTAACACAAGGTGTCTCGGATATAGTGATCCAAGCACACCGAAACAAACATAACAATAGTATGCCCCTGTGGCCCGACGTGAGTCAGTAATAGCCTTGGTTAAGCTAAAGGGAAGGTTGGGAACCAAATTGGAAAACAACCATAACATACGGAGAGGATCGAACCTGCTATGACAACGACCCCCATACTCACACGCGTGGCCGGAACAGACCGGACTCCTCACTCCCCCCGTTAGCACTTGTCAGAAGTTCTTCATTGAACTTAGTTAAACAATCACACATTGGGTTAAGTCTTGTTAGACACACACAAGGGAAGGGAGAGTCATACTTTCACATACAAACATCACACACAAACATCACATATCCAACTCACGCATAGCCGTGGTTAGAACGTTCCTTAAGTCGGAAACGTTGTTACCGGATACCGTTCTCCTACGTTTACCTAATAGTGGTTAACTAGCCCTTCAAGCGCATTCGAGGTTACCGGTATCGGCACGTAAACATACAATAACAATAACTGTAAACTCGTTTCATGATTTATCTCATAACATGGCAAACATACAGAAAAACACATTGGCATACAAGCCGGTGTAATCCGGTAGGACACAGGTTGCAAGAAAACCATACCTGTCACCGGAGTCCACTTTACCACGTCCACTTATGTTCCTCGAGTAATTCTCGAACAACTGTTAACATCACATGTGTTTTTATTAACATCGGGGTTGCTTGATTATTTAATGTCTAATGATTAACTTTCCCCGTTAACTTAGTTAAATAACTTTACATTTTTAACATGTTTCACTTTTTTACATTTTAATACAATTTTTCACCCACTTGATTGTCATTAAAACTCACCTAACATGTCCTTAACAACCTTATAACATCATTACCTATCAATCCCCATCATTACACATCATTTCCATACCTTAAAACAACAATTTTGGTCCATACAGTGGCCTGTCCGAACTTGTGTCCGAACCTCCAAGTTCGGACGCAAGCCGCGACCTAATACTGAAAACTATACACACGTCCGAACTTGTGTCCGGACTTCCCAAGTTCGGACACAGTTCGAGAGTAAGAAAATCCTTTACCCAACAGAGCCTGTCCGAACTTCCATGTCCGGACGGAAGTTCGGACACGGCAAAACATTCAATTTCCAAGTCTTTAAACACTTAACCAATTTCACCAAACTTCTCCTAAAGCCTCATAATGTTTCCTAACATCATTTGGCACATCAAACACACCTTTAGCCATGTGCTAAACTCTTTAAATCACTCACCAAAACCATCTTATCATTTACAAATTTCTTACAAAATTCCTAGCACTTGGGATGTTTTCTCCTTAAGATTTCTAAGTGGTAGTTCACCAACAATGACCACTACACCAAGGTGTTTCCTCTACACCTTAACATCATCTCTCAACTTCTTTTCTTACTAACTAAATCTCCTTTTTACAACCTCTTGAATTCTTTTCTCAAAACCTTACTTAAACATCATTCTCCTTATTCATCAACATTACCCAAACCTTAAACAAACTTCTCCAAGACTCAAATACATCCTAATAACACTCATTGGGTTTCTAGAACTTCCAAGACAATGCCTAAATCCTTATAGCACCTTAGAACACCTTAATGCACATTTTCTTCCTTAGTGAGGCATTTACTCATTCCTACCAATTCCTAATTCACCCAAGTCCATTCAAGCACTTAAAACTCCTTATACATTTTACAAATTTTGCCATGGGTTCTCTTAGCACATCATCATTCCAAAACTCATAGTTTTCACCATTAAGCACTCAAGAACACCTAAAACCCTTCAAACACATTTCATACACAAACTTCACCCATTTAGCACTACATCACAATATAGTGCATAACTTAAATTGCTTGGCACTTAGGCCCTTAAATAACATGGCTCTTAGGCCCTTAAATTGCATAAACCTTAAACACTGAATTTCCCACATAAGTAATGCCTTTGACATGCAAATACACCTAACAATACATATGCCCTTAATAAACTCCTTGAGAGCATTTTACTAGGTCATTCACCATTGGCTCCTTAGGTATTTTATTAAGCAAATCAAGCTCATTTTCCTAAGGCATTTAAACTACATTGAGATAGCTTGTTTACCTCTTTTTCCTCACAACTTCTTTCTTGTTTCCTTGTAAAACCGGTGGGGTGTTTGGTTGTTTGTCAACTTCTAAACAATGTACAAATAATAGAATGAGTATTCAAGCATTATGCTTCATCTCATTGTAAACCCTAGTTACACATATTGTTTTAAACATTAAGGTAATTGTTTTACCTTGGAATTGGAAGAGAACTTGAATAAGTATCAAGAGAGGACTCCTCCTAGCCCTTGGAAGATTCAAATGAAGCTAAAACAAGCAAGGTAAAGACACCATGGTGAGGTGAATTTTCGGCCATGTACTAAAAGGAGAGGAAACTTGATTTTTCTTTGATTTGATTCCTTACCTAGAAGCAAAGGAGAGTAATAATGTGTAGAAACACAAGCTCAAGCTCCATCAATGGTGATTCTCCATGGCACCAAAATTGAGCTCTTGAAGATTTGAAAAGGTAGAAGTGTAGAGCTTGACCTAACTAAGACAAATATGGTCTTAGAATTTGATTTGGAGCATGGAGTTGGATTTGGCAAGGAAATGAAGATGGAGAAGAGAGCTGTTGCAAATCGTATATGGAGGAAAGGAGAAGGTGAAGAAACCGTGTGAAATGAAAAAGAGAAGGAAATGAGAAGCTGAGTTTGCTTTTGGAGATATTTATGTTATAAAGCAAAATACTTTACTTTAAGCTTTACTTTACTTATTTGATTTCTTTTACAACTTGGTGACTCACTCCTTGAAAAACCGGCCCCCATTTAGTTAGAAGGGTACTTTAGTCTTTATTTGTCAATTTAATTACTTATAACATTATATGTTACAAACTAGCTTATAAAAATCACTATTCACTAAAACAAGGCACTTAGAAGTGAAATTTTTGATTTCCCATTAATATAGCCACCCAAATGTGATACTATATAGTACACATGTTAATTAAAGAGTAATGATGGACATTTAGCCATTCAAAACTCATTTACAAGACAATTTTTCAAAAACGTGCTTTAAGACTCCTTAAAGCACATTTGTGTTTTAACTTGTTTTCAAGCTTGGTTTTCTTTGGTAATTGATTTAATATGTGCATTAACATATTTATAAGGTATAGGTATTACCATTAGGTCTTATACAAATTTATCCCAAGCTTAGAGCACATTTTTGCTCTTATTGACTTTAAGGTATTTATTTGTGTTTTATTTGGTTTCATTGTCTACCAAAGTTTCCCAAGGACTTAATTAGCCTTATTAAATCATAATTGAATATTATTAAGTCTTGGTAGGCTCTTTGGGTCCTAACCAAGTTCACTCATAGCTTAGAGCATGTTTTTGCTCAAACTGTATCTTAGTGCTTTATTGCATTTACTGTGGTTTAAATTGTCCACTGATGTTTCTAAGGCACTTTTTAGCCTTTACATACCATAGTTTGATATTTAAGCCACTTATCAAGGTTTGGGGTATTTCAATCTACCCCCCTTAAAAGAACTTCGTCCTCGAAGTTCACACTTTCCTCACATCATTAGATTAGAACACAGTAATCACTTGGAAATAAACTTCCATTACAAAACACACTTTACATCACAACCTCGGACTTAATGGTCCGGGCAACACATTCACAACCACACATAACATAACATACCCACATGATAACCTCAGACTCTATGGTCCGGGTATCTTAACAACACTTACACATACATAACAACCCCTTGGACTCACTGGTCTTGGGTAACATCACAACATTTGGGCACATAGGTCCCCATAACATAACAGTTTCAGACACTTAGGTCTATGCACCACAACACATTTAGACTCATAGGTCTCAATAGCATACACTTTTAGGACTCGAGGTCAAAATAGCATTTATTACACATACCACACAACATGTCATCGCATGTATAACAATCAAAAATATCTTTGATATACACTGTGATCCCGCAGAACCCGGTCGCGATGGACACCTTCCGTCCCCGTGCCTTTGGGAGATTAAAACAATCACATAAGTTTAAAATTTCCTTATGAGGTTAAGTAAGAAGACTTTAATTACGTAAAGTATCCATCAACGTTTTATAAATACCAATTTAAAATCCTTTTGAAAACACACACAACTCCAAGTCCAACTTAAGCTCTTTGCTTCTTTTATTAGCGTGGTTATTTGTGACCACTTATAGGGAGTTTCAAGAGTCATCCAACCCTGATGTGATCAGCATCAGTGTTGAACTATCCTTCCACCCCAATTTGTGTTCGGCTTCCCTTGATCGCATGCAAATCAAGTTCCACCTCCCACTTCATTTTCAAGCATCAAGTAAATCACTCATTTCCAATTTTCTATCTTTTAAATCATTCTAATCATGATCATACATCTCCAAGGATAGAACTTCGTCTATCAGTTATTCCCATACACTTTAATCCTGTTGCCTATGGAATCTTATTCTCATTAGGTTTTATATTGGTCTCATACCCTTTTATAAATCACTATATAGTATATATACACATATATTGTATCAAAATACGACACAAAAAAACACAAAAACACACGCCGTTTCACATTTATACACTGTCGGGGTTTTTGTTCCCCGGGAGTTTCTCTACTCCCACATTTGTACTATCACTCACAACTGTTAACAAATACACACACTTATCACAATGGTATTCGCATCTTCTGTGCGCAATTACCACAATTAAACCATGAATGAATGTGTATGTTTACGTAACACACACATCAATCATCAAAACAATAATATAATTTGTGCTATGCACAATATAAGTCACATACACTACGTACACTTGTACGGTAATATACACTAAGTGGTTTTGCGCTCTACCCCCCTTAAAAGGGATTACGCCCACGTAATCAATCACTAAACATTGGCTTAAATGTTCTGCCGTCGTGAAGTGTTTTAACTTCCACGCGGTCTATTACACAATGGATTCTGATTAGAGGATCTTAACCATATTGGCGGTTTAGTTCCTAAACCAAGAATTCTCATTGGAGTTTGTTTAAACTCTTAGTTGGTTTCGATTCTGGCCTGTAGGCTTTTAGGTGTTAATAATTAGCCATCCACTCATGTTCACCATGTACATTCAACACTTGAATCACTGGCTCACTAGTTTCTGCTGCGAAACTCTAATAACTGTAGAGCTTAATTGCTCTATTTGTTATTCTTACTGTATTGTACATCCCTAATTGTCACCTTCATCTTGGTAACAATGGTTTCTTAACCGACGCACGGTATCTTTTACCCTGAGCGGATTCGGTGAGTTTCACAATTTTCCATCCACTTCCATAATAATTTACTGTGTATACAGCTATGTATTTCACAATGACTGACTTGTTCCCTTCCGACTTATTGTCGGTTGAGATTGAGCTACTACCTAGTGTGTAGTGCTCTCTCAGTTATTTACAACATTTGGGGTATATTCCATACCAATATTTGACAGTTATTGCTGCTGTAGTCACTTGCTGTTAATCATGTCTCCACATTTGGTTTTGTACAAGTACTCTTTTATTGGTGTGGTCTTGCATTTCCTATGCATTGGCCACTATAAAATTATTCCTCCACAATTAACATGTTTCCAATTCCTAGCTATCCCACTCGATCATTACTGCGAAGGTGCAATACCAAAACACTCAGTCATACAGAGTGTAGAGGCGTAAACTCTTCACAGTAAATCCCTTATGCGATTGCAGTAGGAATTCACACTGAGTTTCCTTATCACATAGTACCGACCATTGGCTCATTGCCCAGTCTGTGTATCATCACTTGCTTGAATGTCCATTGAGTTAACTCATAACTGGTCTTATCTGTTACATTATCGTTTAACAACACTTATACAACGGTCGCTTGTTGCGCACCGTGCTCTTACTCCCTGTATAACATCAGCTTATATCGTATCTACTGTCACCTCAACTTCCACCCATAAACTTACATTATTCACATTATGGTTCATCCCTCATTTGGATGACTACTGAATGCTCCTTGAGCATCGATCATTCGAGTCACAAGCCGGCGTTATTCAGCCAGGTGTCTCACTTTATACACACATACTATTAAGCTAACTGCTCTTTTTCAGTAATAACGTCGTCCATCCTTAAATATTTCTTGAACTTGATCCACCTAACTACGGCTTCTGCGGTTTCAGAACATCGAGAGGTATCCCCACTCTTAATGCAGTGGTTCGTTTACCACTCTATTTACTTGTATTACATAAACTTCTATAATTAACTCAAATTTTCCATAGCATATCTTGCTTATGGCTTATAAGCCTTGCTGCCTTGAGCTCCATGACAAGGTCGTTACATTCCGTTTCCTTTCATGGGATGCCCCTTAGGTTTGTTAGTCCGTCTCCTGACAACTTATGTCTAAACTGGGTGTTAGTTTCAACCCTTGTGTTTCTGTCATGCACTTCGAGCAACAATTGTTGATGCGAACACCCTTTAAGGATTGCTCCTGGGTGTTGCTAAGTTATGCTTTTGCATCAAGTTCACACTTATTGGTATACTCAGTTAGCCACGCCGTTTGCGTTCTCGACTGGCTTAAGTACTCATTCTGGGAGTTTCATCCCGTTCATTGCACATTAATGTGTCCACATTAGGCATCTGCTTGCCATGTACAGGCTGGGTCACCGTTCCAGCCATCATGTTTATCCCTGAGGATCCTTAAGTCATATAAGATGTCTTTACATTCAGTTAGTGCACTTCGCACCTCCTGACTCTTAAACATTTCCTTGAGAGGAATTCACTAATCCTTTTAGTCTCACTAACTCAACTGAGTTCCTTAGCTTCAACTATTCCTTGTAATCCTTAGCTCGTGTTTGATTTATACTGCTGACCGTAGACGGAGTCGACTACTTCCCGTGTTTCGGACTCTACTCGTATACATATATGAGGTATCATACTGATACAATACTACTTACCCAACTAACCCATAAGTAGGTCTGTTAGGCCCACAAGCTCCTATCGGAGTGCGGTCGTCCCACAACACAGTTGGTACACTCGTAGTGTCCGTCACACGCCTAGGTGAAGCATTCTGTTGTCAACTCCCTTATATTGTCCCGTGACAATATTCATTCCTTGCTTCCCGAACTTAATCGAGGGAAAGTTTATCCACTGTTGTATCTTATCATCTGCCCTTGGTTTTACTGGTTTGGTTTAAAAGAAGGTTGGAAAGAAGTGTTGGTTTGAAAGGAAATTTGGTTTTGAAAAGAAAAGGGTTTGAAGAAATCTGGGTTGAAAGAAAATTTTCATGGTTTCACAACATCTTCCTACCTTAGCCAAGTCTAGCTTCTTGTTGACTGGTGTACTTACAATTACAAAGGTCAGGCTGTTAAGCCCTTCCATGGTTACAATGATCTCACTTAACTTCATGGTACTTCACCAAGTATTTTGTAGTGATTATAAATTTCCCGAACGGCCCTGTTATAGCAGCACTTGCTATGGCAAGTGCGCCATGCTAACTGGCTATCGGTTTAACATATACCGGTTGTGGTATTGTTTTTACCCATATTGTCATCAGTGGCCTTGTTGGCCCTTACTGATCTCGCTGCCTTGATAATAACTCTTCTAGGTGACTTCTCACTATCTTCACATGATAATTATTAACTAGGGTGTTTCCCATTCTGGGAGACCCCTTTTACTTAGTATTATATCTCCTTCGTAGCCCATTCCACGTATTTGTCGTGGTTACTGAGACTTGTCTCTTGTTTGGGCACTACGTTGTAGTTCCCTTGTCGGTTGGTATACCGTTGGTGTATTATTTATCAACTGTGGTCCCGTAGGCACTCGTCTCGGGTTTTACTAATCCACTTCTTGCCTGTTGCACGATTGGTGCGTTGCAAGCTGGTTATTCTCGACTGCTCTGCATGTCGACCCAGGTTGCCGGAAATTCTATTCTCTTATACACAAAATCCTTCGTTCTTCGCTATTAATGCGGTTAACATCATCCAGATGGAGACCGTCTCCGGGATTCCCAATTTTCGGGATCTACCGTATGACAGGTTCCCCGTACCTTTAGAGGTACTTAATAACAGCCAGATCGGGTTTTCCCGAGTAAGAGAGGACTTCCATCTCTCTGGCGTTCTTTCCCAAGTTATAAAACAGGGACTGTGGAGGGTGGGATGGAGATTGTAGGTTCCCAGTACACACTGGTAATTCCTATCTAGCGTATCTCTCACGCTATCACTCAACCCTTAACCCAAAGTACTTAAATCCTAACTCGGTACTTCCTAAGCTCGGTAATTCAGTCATCAGAGCGATACTTCGCTCTGATACCACTTTATGTAACACCCCATCCAACAACAAACACATAACAATAATCTGCAGCGGAATACACACTTCATCAAATAACTTAACTCATTGGTGTTACACGCCGTTAACCACCCACGTGGCTAACAAGGCTAATACATATACATTGTACCGGTCTGATGGGCTAAATTCCCGAGCGACTACACCTTACTATCCTTTTCCATTAACACAACAACAACATACACCTTCCGACTATACCGAGTGTTTATAACTAATGCCGATAACAATTTCGGTCTTACTACGCCTACTGTATATATATACAACATAAACGATTACCCATGTACAACGACTACCCATCCTACTCTCGAACGGCTTCCAGCACTTCGTACCTGAAATAGGAAAAGAAGGGAAAGGGTGGCCCCCAAGGGGCTCAGCACCTTTGCTGGTATGGTAATCCCGCAGCCCACATGCCACCGGGCCACGCACAACTAATTGTCGTCTTAGCATGCGATTGATCATTTTTAATTCATGCATGCAACTGTAAACACACAACACATAATCATTTCGCCTCAACGGGCTCAACAAGCGGATATTATATCCTTACTTAATAAGTCACTCAAGGTATTCAATATCCCTAGAGTGTTCCTCCTCTAATGGAGCTACTTCCTTAACAGACGACACTTACCCTTAAATCGGGTTATCCTTAAACGCCTCTTTTCTCAAACTGGGACTCATATCCATGATCCACATACTCCACATTTTACAACATATAACATACACTACATAACGACACTTAACAACACTTTGAACGTTTCCACGTGCACAACATAACACCGCAATAGATATTGCATCACAACAAATATACATAACATAACGGGAATGGTCCTCTTAGGAACCGACCCAAACATTGCTAATACACTGGTGAGCCTAGAGAATGTTGCCAGTCTCATGATAAGCTCGTTACATAACTCGTTACCGTCTCGTTAAATGAACGGTTAACTTAACACACAAGGTGTCTCGGATATAGTGATCCAAGCACACCGAAACAAACAACAATAGTATGCCCCTGTGGCCCGACGTGAGTCAGTAATAGCCTTGGTTAAGCTAAAGGGAAGGTTGGGAACCAAATTGGAAAACAACCATAACATACGGAGAGGATCGAACCTGCTATGACAACGACCCCCATACTCACACACGCGTGGCCGGAACAGACCGGACTCCTCACTCCCCCCGTTAGCACTTGTCAGAAGTTCTTCATTGAACTTAGTTAAACAATCACACATTGGGTTAAGTCTTGTTAGACACACACAAGGGAAGGGAGAGTCATACTTTCACATACAAACATCACACACAAACATCACATATCCAACTCACGCATAGCCGTGGTTAGAACGTTCCTTAAGTCGGAAACGTTGTTACCGGATACCGTTCTCCTACGTTTACCTAATAGTGGTTAACTAGCCCTTCAAGCGCATTCGAGGTTACCGGTATCGGCACGTAACATACAATAACAATAACGACTGTAAACTCGTTTCATGATTTATCTCATAACATGGCAAACATACAGAAAACACATTGGCATACAAGCCGGTGTAATCCGGTAGGACACAGGTTGCAAGAAAACCATACCTGTCACCGGAGTCCACTTTACCACGTCCACTTATGTTCCTCGAGTAATTCTCGAACAACTGTTAACATCACATGTGTTTTTTTAACATCGGGGTTGCTTGATTATTTAATGTCTAATGATTAACTTTCCCCGTTAACTTAGTTAAATAACTTTACATTTTTAACATGTTTCACTTTTTACATTTTAATACAATTTTTCACCCACTTGATTGTCATTAAAACTCACCTAACATGTCCTTAACAACCTTATAACATCATTACCTATCAATCCCCATCATTACACATCATTTCCATACCTTAAAACAACAATTTTGGTCCATCAGTGGCCTGTCCGAACTTGTGTCCGAACCTCCAAGTTCGGACGCAAGCCGCGACCTAATACTGAAAACTATACACACGTCCGAACTTGTGTCCGGACTTCCCAAGTTCGGACACAGTTCGAGAGTAAGAAAATCCTTTACCCAACAGAGCCTGTCCGAACTTCCATGTCCGGACGGAAGTTCGGACACGGCAAAACATTCAATTTCCAAGTCTTTAAACACTTAACCAATTTCACCAAACTTCTCAAAGCCTCATAATGTTTCCTAACATCATTTGGCACATCAAACACACCTTTAGCCATGTGCTAAACTCTTTAAATCACCCACCAAAACCATCTTATCATTTACAAATTTCTTACAAAATTCCTAGCACTTGGGATGTTTTCTCCTTAAGATTTCTAAGTGGTAGTTCACCAACAATGACCACTACACCAAGGTGTTTCCTCTACACCTTAACATCATCTCTCAACTTCTTTTCTTACTAACTAAATCTCTCCTTTTTACAACCTCTTGAATTCTTTTTCTCAAAACCTTACTTAAACATCATTCTCCTTATTCATCAAATTACCCAAACCTTAAACAAACTTCTCCAAGACTCAAATACATCCTAATAACACTCATTGGGTTTCTAGAACTTCCAAGACAATGCCTAAATCCTTATAGCACCTTAGAACACCTTAATGCACATTTTCTTCCTAGTGAGGCATTTACTCATTCCTACTCAATTCCTACCAATTTCCTAATCACTCACCCAAGTCCATTCAAGCACTTAAACTCCTTATACATTTTACAAATTTTGCCATGGGTTCTCTTAGCACATCATCATTCCAAAACTCATAGTTTTCACCATTAAGCACTCAAGAACACCTAAAACCCTTCAAACACATTTCATACACAAACTTCACCCATTTAGCACTACATCACAATATAGTGCATAACTTAAATTGCTTGGCACTTAGGCCCTTAAATAACATGGCTCTTAGGCCCTTAAATTGCATAAACCTTAAACACTGAATTTCCCACATAAGTAATGCCTTTGACCTGCAAATACACCTAACAATACATATGCCCTTAATAAACTCCTTGAGAGCATTTTACTAGGTCATTCACCATTGGCTCCTTAGGTATTTTATTAAGCAAATCAAGCTCATTTTCCTAAGGCATTTAAACTACATTGAGATAGCTTGTTTACCTCTTTTTCCTCACAACTTCTTTCTTGTTTCCTTGTAAAACCGGTGGGGTGTTTGGTTGTTTGTCAACTTCTAAACAATGTACAAATAATAGAATGAGTATTCAAGCATTATGCTTCATCTCATTGTAAACCCTAGTTACACATATTGTTTTAACACATTAAGGTAATTGTTTTACCTTGGAATTGGAAGAGAACTTGAATAAGTATCAAGAGAGGACTCCTCCTAGCCCTTGGAAGATTCAAATGAAGCTAAAACAAGCAAGGTAAAGACACCATGGTGAGGTGAATTTTCGGTCATGTACTAAAAGGAGAGGAAACTTGATTTTTCTTTGAGATTCCTTACCTAGAAGCAAAGGAGAGTAATAATGTGTAGAAACACAAGCTCAAGCTCCATCAATGGTGATTCTCCATGGCACCAAAATTGAGCTCTTGAAGATTTGAAAAGGTAGAAGTGTAGAGCTTGACCTAACTAAGACAAATATGGTCTTAGAATTTGATTTGGAGCATGGAGTTGGATTTGGCAAGGAAATGAAGATGGAGAAGAGAGGAGCTGTTGCAAATCGTATATGGAGGAAAGGAGAAGGTGAAGAAACCGTGTGAAATGAAAGAAGAGAAGGAAATGAGAAGCTGAGTTTGCTTTTGGAGATATTTATGTTATAAAGCAAAATAGTACTTTACTTTAAGCTTTACTTTACTTATTTGATTTCTTTTACAACTTGGTGACTCACTCCTTGAAAAACCGGCCCCCATTTAGTTAGAAGGGTACTTTAGTCTTTATTTGTCAATTTAATTACTTATAACATTATATGTTACAAACTAGCTTATAAAAATCACTATTCACTAAAACAAGGCACTTAGAAGTGAAATTTTTGATTTCCCATTAATATAGCCACCAAAATGTGATACTATATAGTACACATGTTAATTAAAGAGTAATGATGGACATTTAGCCATTCAAAACTCATTTACAAGACAATTTTTCAAAAACGTGCTTTAAGACTCCTTAAAGCACATTTTGTGTTTTAACTTGTTTTCAAGCTTGGTTTTCTTTGGTAATTGATTTAATATGTGCATTAACATATTTATAAGGTATAGGTATGACCATTAGGTCTTATACAAATTTATCCCAAGCTTAGAGCACATTTTTGCTCTTATTGACTTTAAGGTATTTATTTGTGTTTTATTTGGTTTCATTGTCTACCAAAGTTTCCCAAGGACTTAATTAGCCTTATTAAATCATAATTGAATATTATTAAGTCTTGGTAGGCTCTTTGGGTCCTAACCAAGTTCACTCATAGCTTAGAGCATGTTTTTGCTCAAACTGTATCTTAGTGCTTTATTGCATTTACTGTGGTTTAAATTGTCCACTGATGTTTCTAAGGCACTTTTTAGCCTTTACATACCATAGTTTGATATTTAAGCCACTTATCAAGGTTTGGGGTATTTCAAAGAGTCTACAACTACCCATTCCTCACAAAACATACTTCTAATACATAAGGTGTGCCCCTTGGTACACTACTACTTCAAGGCTACAAGCCTTATACAATTCTCTACTATCTACAATTCTATTCTAGCTATCTAAATGTAGCTGCCGGTCTCTTACTATGACCATAACTGCTTTGGTACCTGTACAAATAAAAACATTGCCCCTAGGGGCTCAGCTTACGCTGCATATGACTTCCGCATACCCCGCGTACTAGCGAGGGTACGCCGACCACTTGGTCGAATACATGCAATTCATTTTACAAATACATACATACATAAATGCTTCATTCATAATGCTATAATGCTACACAAGGAATACATACATACACTTCAATACATACAAGGTAGACCATACAAGCCAACCGATACTTACTTACCTTTCCCGAAATACGCATACACAATACACAATACTTGTTAGCTCCATTTGTCCACCCGGGTTAATCGGGTGGAGATTACTCTTTTACTCGGGGTCAATGACTTACACCAGCCAAGACCATTACTCATACATACTTTACTTACTTACTAATTACTCAAGTCAAGTCGTCAGGACCTCCGGGCAGGGACTACACCGTCCCACACCGGGCTTTACTTGGCTCACTAATCCAGGATGCTACCCATTTAAGGGGTTTGGGCCGTGGAAAAGTTTAAGAGCCAAGAATCGGATCCAACCTCTTGTGTCTCCTCATCCTCACGCGTGGCCGAAACTATATCGGACTTCTACTCATTCCAATTTACTCAATACTTAGGTTAGGAGTTAGGTAGTTAGGAATTAGAAGAAGTCACACATCCAAGCCACATAATAATACTTACTTGCATACACATCCATACAAGTACAATACGATACATAAGTACACTACAAAGTGCATACACACTTCATCTTCATCCATTCATTTCATGAATTACACAAACTACATGTTCAAGACAAAATAGCAAGAACAAATATAAACAAGAACAAGTAAAGTGCGATTCATGCATTTATCTTATTTAGGTGATCAAATCAGCACACAAATCGGGGTAACCAGGTTAGGATACAGAGCACGAAGAAATCATACGTTTTACCAGAAATTACATTACCGGGTGTTCTCTTGTTCCTTTGGTTCACTCTCGTACCTCGAGTCATATTCTCGAACCAATGACTACATGTCAAATGATTCCATTAATACTAAGCATTACAATACATACATAGTTACTACTCCCGTACTTACCCCGTTGTCTCATTATTTCGGTTTAACTTAATGTCCTTAAACTTACAACATGTTTAATCACTTCTCATACTTGTTTACACTTCTTAGGGCCTTTAAAGGTCATTAAACAAGGCCTTAACAACTTCTAAAACCATTACCCATCAATCCCCCATCATTTAAACCCTAAAAATCACATTCTGCAAGTTTTTGGGGGTGGTTCGGGACTTGGTCCGGACCCAAGGTCCCGGACCATTCATTGAATGTACTCTCGGCTGAATTTTTTTATTGGTCTGAGACTTGGTCCTGGACCTAGGTCCCGGACCACTTGCTGGAATTACTCTCGGGGTGTTTTTAAGTGCGGTCCGGGACTTGGTACGTATCCTAGGTCCCGGACCCTGCTAAAAACTACTACTAAGAGGATTTCTCAACCCCTAATCAACCCTTAATCCACCTCTAATCATTCCATAATCTTTCCACATGTTTTGTACATGTTTAAACACACTTAAACACTCCCTAAAACTTGTTAAATCCATGGTCCAATACTTACTCAACTTCTTGCTCAATTTCTACAAATTTTCCATTCTCACTTTCACACTTTGCACACTTGTGCATTCCTACACTCCTCTTTGCATTTTGCACTTTGATCTAATTCCACCTTACCATTCCAATTCCCTTACAAGCAACTACACTATCAATACACAACTCAAACACTCTTTTCACTACATCTTGCACAATAATTTCTCCTAGTTTCTACAATGCATTTAAACACTCTTTGCTACAGATTTTATACCCTTAAATTCACATACTACAACTACTACTCCATGGTTTCTAAACATCTCTACTAAACCAAATACACACCTTGGTTCTCCCATTCACCAAGTCATCCATAAATGCACATATTTCTACTAAAATTTTGTCATAGTTCACCTACTTTTCTTACTTAGCCACACATATCCATTCTCACCAAATTCATTCCTAATCTAGCCACACCCATACAAGGGTCCTACCAGGAATCAATACAATACCAATTCATCAATACTTCTTCAATCCACAATACTAATACACATATACAATTTATTTGGCTCCAAGGCCTACAATTCACATACTTGCTCAAAATTACTTAAACTTCCATAACTACAATACCAATACAACATTTTGGGTTCTTTAATTAGTTTACCCATATCCATTACTCTAATGCATTAAAGTTTTAGCATTAAGAAGGAGCTCTTACCTTAAGCTCTTAATTTCCTTCATTCTTTTCCAATTCCTCTCCTTCTCTCTTTCTTGCACAAAATCGGTCATGTGGAGGATGGAGTTGCCAAACTCCATCCCAACACCGAAATTACATAAAAAGAATATAATTAAACTTCTAATCCTTTAAAACAACACTAATCCAATGAAGGGTTTAAATTACCACAAGTTAGGGTTTACCTAAGGAATCTTTTAAGAGGGGTTTTAGCCCTTGGTTCAAGAAGGTGATTCCACCACCATTGCAAGGTTGAATTTATGCTCAAAAGAGAGATAGAAAATAGGGTATTACATAGGGCTAAAATCGGCTACAAAGGAAGATGAAGGAAACTTGAGTTTTCGTGAAGACTTTTACCTTAATGGAGAGAGGAGACTCCAAGCTACCCATTGATGTTATTTTCTCTTTGAATGGGGAAAACCCATGGAGATGACCTTCCTCATTTTGAAATTCTAAAATGAGGGAAGTGTAGAGAATGATGAGGGGAGCAAGAGTATGTACTTATTTTTGCATTTGGAGTTCAAATGGAGATGGAGCATGGAGAAGAAGTGAGGAAGCCATTGTTGCTTTTTGAAGAACTCTAAAATTGCCAGCACAAGGGAGGAGGAAGAGAGAGAGTACGGTGGGGGAGAAGGAAATGGGAGAGAGAAGAGAGAAATGAGAGGTGAGAGAATCTCCCCCTCACTTTTGTACTTTCTTTTGTTTTTTGCTTTTTGTTTTATTTATTAGTTAGTTGTGTGAGTGTGTGTGAGAGGGGTTGATTAATTCATAAAAATCGGCCCCACATTATACTAGATGGAGCGTTTTTCGTCTTTTACAGAAAACACTCTGAGAAGGGAAGAAATGGTACCAAGCCAAACAAGACACATGGAGCATCCGGCCGCCTCCAGCCGAATGGTAATAGGAGTACATAAAGCATCTGGCCGTCTCCGGCCAGATGAAAGTAGGACTTAGGCAAGACAAGGTATAGTATGGCCAGCCGTCTGTGGTCGGCCAAAGATGTTAGGAAAGGGCAAAACCGTACTTATACATGTAAAATACAGGCTGGCAACATGAAGCCAGGCCCAAAAACTTTATAAATAGGAGTATACCCCCATGAAATAAGACACGTAATATTTGCACAATCAGACTTAAACTTGATCCTAGCAAAAGGCTCAAAAGGCTCTCTCTCTCTCTCTTCCCCCTCACGAGATCTTGTGATCGAGACCAGGTAACGTAGGATAGTAAATCAGATCGAATTGGATTAGGATACAACACACAGTTTCATTTGGCGCCGTCTGTGGGAACGAATAGCAAGAAGCAACCACGAGACCACATAGAAGCAGGGAAGTGATCTTTTGACATTCGTAGGGAAAATCCTGAAATGACTAATAGTATTTTTTGCAGGATCTGAATACGGGAAATGGCTCCAAGATCCAAGAAAACACTGAAGAACACTACCGAGGATAACAATCGCGTTGAAGAGGAAATGAGTTCTGAGATGCCAGAAGCTATCTCCAAAAAAAGATCTCGAGGATATGCTGAAGGGACTAGTAAGATCGATTTATGAGAAGATTGTGAAGGGAAACGAGACTCTACAACAAGAATTAATGCAAAGAGATGAGGAATATCAGAGGAAGTGGGACGAAATGACCGAGGCCATAGAGCAGTTGAGAAACAAGGATTCTAGAGGCAGTAATGGCGAAGAGAGTAAGGATCGGAAGCACAATACAGTCGTTAGCGAGGAAGAAATGGAAGAAGACGACCAGATAGACATGAGCCTGTATCCCATCTCGGAGAGGATAAGGAAAGCAAAGCTCCCGCCGCACTTCGTTGCGCTGACGATTGAGAAATATGATGGGACGGGAGATCCCACCCAACATATTAAGAAATTCATGTTTGCCATGAATACTCATGGGATCAGCTCTCTCGCTCTCTGCAACTTAATCCCAGGAACGCTTACAAAGAGAGCATTGGGATGGATCTCCACAAGGTCGTCGTAGTCCATCACCAGCTTCAAACAGCTGATTGAAGAATTTCAACAATACTTCACCGTAAGCAAGAGGGTTAAGAAGGAAACAATAGAGTTGATGAACGTCAAGCAACGAAAGGAGAAACTGTGAAGGAGTATAGTGAGCGCTTCCATAAAAAGGTTGCAGAAATTGATGATGTCGATGAGAAAATCTTGATTAAGGCCTTTGGAAATGGCCTGGCTCAGCCTCGGCTTGCTAGAAAAATTGTAACAAAAGCACCAAAAACTCATGGACAATTAGCTGAAATGATCCATGATTTCTTGAAATTTGAGATAGCAGAAAACAAGGCTAAGGAGCAAGCAGATAGCTTCAAAAATACAATAGCATCGGAAAAGAAAGAGGGGCAAGGTGGAAATGCCGGAAGAGGGGGATCAAGATACAAACCATATTATTACAAGTCAACCGCCGGATCTTCCTCTCAGGGGCCGCAGCATCAGGGGGCGAGGACCGTTGTCTACATCGACCTAGGAAAGTATGCTGCCGTAGTAAGAGAAGGATACCTTCCTCAGCCGAGAAAGCTGCCGCAGGGAGAAATTCCAATTGCATTCTGCGAATACCATGGAAATCGCAGCTACCGGACCGTAAACTGTGCTACCCTGGCCAAAGAACTCCGAATCATTGAGGAGAATAAGAAGAAGGGAAAGCAACAAGCAGGAGCACAAAGGCAATACGGCGGTCAGCAGGGCAGCGCCCAAAATGCACCACGAGGTCGGCAGGAGGAGGAAGTTCACCCCAGGCTTGACCCTGGCAAGTCGGTTGCTATGATAACAGGTCTGTAAAGGAAGAAAGATAAAAGTTTTTCCCTTTTTCCTTTAGGAAACAAGCTTCTCAAAAAGAGTCTGGTCATAGATTGTTTCTCTAAAAATTGAATACGTAGGCATTAACCTTGTCAGACACCGCATTACGAAATAAGAGAAATGGATTTTTCTTTTTTTTTCATTTTTTGCATTTTGGTTTACAGCAAGAAGGCTAACAAAAACTTTCTCTAAGAAAAATCACAGGACTTTTTTCGGAGGTAGGACCACTAACCCCTAATGAAAGAAAAAGGCACATTCATCAAGTGCATCAGGAACTCCCGGAAAGGAAGATTGCCAAAAAAGAAGGCTTTCCTCCAATTTTCTTCTCTGACGAAGATGAAGATGGAGTGCTATATCCACACAACGATCCACTTGTCATTCTGGCACAAGTAAACGATCGAATGATGGAGGGAATCCTGATTGATAGTGGGGCCGGGGCGAATGTCATATCAGCCGAAGCGGTTAAAAGATTGGAAGTGCCTGAGGACCGGATCAAGCCATATTCGGCGGTTCTAGGAGGGATTGTAGGAGGGGTCTCTACCACGTCTGTAACACCCCTACAACGCTCCTATCATCTACCGAAGTCGCAGCGGAAATAACCAACCAAATAATAACTATCGCTTTGGTGTTACAACGCCGTTAACCACCCACGTGGTTAACTAGGCAGAATAAATACAAGTGTATCGGTCTGATGATCAGACTCCCGAGCATAGCAACCAACATCCATATATAACATAACCGACAATACCGAGTATTTAATTTACAGATCATCTCTAAACCATAATCATCCATAACTGTATAACAAGGTATCAACAAGTACGCCTCGGGAGCACAGGCGCATCCCGGGCTCAACAACCTACTTATCCAAAAGTATATCTACCACCTAGGACCTAGAGCCACTCTGCCTCTTCGATCCTCATCCTGCAATAAAAATATGGAGCCCCCGAGGGGGTCAGCACCTTTGCTGGTATGGCTAACGCGCAGCCCATCGACTAACGGGATACGCGCAACCAATTGTCATAATAACATGGCATCCATTTTAGAACATCCATCAAATATATATATACACATACCATAGCATAGCAAGGGAAATTGCATAGCATCACAACAACACATATCACCACAAGAACGGTTCACATTAAGATCCTTCCACCACAGTTAGTACATACCATGAGCATAGAGATTGTTGCCAAACCCATACCAAGCTCGTTAATTACCTCATCACCATCCTGTTATTTGAACGGTTGACTTAAACCCAAGGTGTGTCGGATATAGTGATCCCAAGCACACCAAACAACACAGTATGCCCCTATGGCCCGACGTGAGTCAGTAAACTAGCTTTGGATAAGCTAAGGGAAGGTTGAAACCAAATTGGAATACCACCTAAACATACACCAAGGGAGCCGAACTGGATATGATAACGACCCCCATCCATCACACGCGTGGCCGGAACATACCGGACTCCTCACTTCCCCCGATTAGCACTTGTTAGTGAACACACAACATTTGTCAAGTCACATACAAGCAACATTTAGGTCTTGTTAGACACACCAAGGGAAAGGAGTCATAATAACACAACACCATAATATATAACAACTGTAAACTCTTTTCATGCCTTAATCTTATAAGGTCGTAAACACTCAGAAAACAAACAACACCCAAGCCGGTGTAAACCGTTAGGCAACAGACTGCAAGAAAACCATACCTTGGTCCTTGCCTTGTTTCGTTCCCACCTTGAGAGAATCCTATACACATTAGTAAGGTCGGTTAATTAATTATTTAACTTCACACTTACTATGTATTCAACATGCTTGTATGACATGTTTTAATGCCTATCTTACCCTAGGTTACCTTCATTAAACACCCTAGGGTTAACTACATAAGTCACATTCTTTTCTGTTTTTTTTTTTACAAGTTTTGGTCCGACCGACCCACCGTCCGACCCACAACTGGGTCGGACCCTCCCAGTGGTCTTCGGGTCTGAAGAACCTTACCTTGACCGACCCATGTCCGACCCAACCTTCTGGGTCGGTCCATTACAGAACCCTTTTACTTCCTTATAATCATGCCCGTCCGACCCACGTCCGACCCACCATTCTGGGTCGGTCCATGTGCGAACATTTTCCTTCCTTTGAAACTTGACCGACCGACCCATGTCCGACCCACCCTTTTGGGTCGGACCATTACCGAACACTTTCCTAACATCTAACAGAGGCTCGACCGACCCAAAAACTGGGTCGGTCGCCTCCTAATCTTACCCAAACTTTGCCAATTCTTCACCAACCTTCTCCTAAGGCCTCTTAATGCTTCCTAGCAACATTTGGTAACTTTATATCCACATACAACATCCATGAAACTCATTTTCTAACTCCTTAAGCCTTTACTTATTTCCTTGTAAAAATTCCTTAACACTTATGTTATTTCATACTAGGTTTCCTAGATGGTGTTTCATACCTATGACAACTACTATCTCAAAATGCTTTCTCCTTAACTTAACATCATCTCCCAAGCATCATCTCTCACCACTAATTCCTTATCTCCTTCTTGAAACTCTTTTCCTAGTGTACACTTCTCCTTATTTTACCAAAGTTTGCCTAGGTATTTACCTAAGTCCCAAAGTGACTTTGGTACCTACTAAATCTCAAGATCATACCTAAGTCCTTATTACATTCTAGAGTATTTCCTAGTTCATCAAAATTCCTTTAAAACATCATGAACTTCTTATTCATTTCCTAAATTTTGACATGGGTTCCCTTAGAACATTACTAAGCCTAAACACTTTACCTTCTCCTTTAAACACACAAGAACATCTAAAATCACCAAGAACACTCTCATACACAATTTCACCAAATTTACACCACATTACAATATAGTGCACAATTTAAATTGCATGGCACTTAGGCCCTTAAAATGCATGGCTCTTAGGCCCTTAAAGTGCTTAAATCATAAACACTGAATTTCCACAATATATATGCCTTTAACCTGCAAATACACTCAACACACATATGCCCTTTACTAGTCTCTTGAGAACACTTTACTAAGTCATTCACCATTTGCTCTTTAGGTAGTTTTAATAAGCATTTATAAGCTCATTTCTCCTAAGGCATTAAACAACATTTAAGTTAGTAGATTTACCTCTTTTCCCAAAACACTTCCTTCTTGATTCCTTACAAAACCGTATGGTATTTTGGTTCCTTGTCAAGTTCTAGACAATATTCAAACACCATAATGAGTATTCAAGCTTTGAGCTTCATCTCATTGTAAACCCTAATTTGACATTGTTTCAAAAACATTAATGTAGTTGTTTTACCTTGATCTTTGAAGGGAGTTTGAATATCTAGCAAGAAAGGACTCCACCTAGTCCATGAAGAGTTGAAATGAAGCTAGAACAAGGTCACACAATGAGCTATATCAATGTGTATTTTCGGACATGACAAAAACAAGGAGGAAACTTGATTTTTGTTTGAGATTCCTTACCTAGAAGTAAAGGAGAGTAATAATATGTAGAAATCCAAGCTCAAGCTCCTTCAATGGTGGAACACCTTGGCACCGAAATGGAGCTCTAGGAGTTTTGAGAAGGTAGGAATGAAGAGCTTGATGAGAGGAAGAGATTGGTGGTATTTATTTTTGATTTGGACAAGTGAGCTAGGTTTAACAAGTGGTCAAAGGTGGAGCTCTAATGGTGATAGTGGTATTACCGTGAGAGAACAATGAAGAAGGGAGGAGAGAGATGGGGAAACCGTGTGAGCAAGGAAGGGAAATGAGAGATTGAAGATAGAATTTGCTTTTAAGAGATATTTATACTTATAAAGTAAAAAGGTAGCTTATTTACTTATCTTTACTTACTTAATACATTAATAAGAGAGTGGTGAGTCACACCCTTAAAAAACCGGCCCCTATATTAGTGTGGGGGTGTTTTAGTCTTTGTTTGTCAATTTAATTACTTATACCACATATGTTACAAAATAGCTTATAAAAAGTACTATTCACCTATACAAGGCACATAGAAGTGAAATTTTTGATTTCCCACTAATATAGCCACCCAAATGTGATACTATATAGTACACATATATATTTAAGAGTAATGATGGAATTTAGCCATTCAAAACTCATTTACAAGACAATTTTTCAAAAACGTGCTTTAAGACTTCTTAAAGCACATTTTGAGTTTTAACTTGTTTTCAAGCTTGGTTTCTTTGGTAATTGGTTTAATGTGTTCATTAGTATAAATGAAGTCTTGGTAAGCTCATTAGGCCTTACTCAAGTTTATCCCAAGCTTAGAGCACATTTTAGCTCTTATTGACTTTAAAGCACATTTGTGTTTCCTTTTGTTTAAATTTGTTTACTAAGGTTTCTAAGACTCTTTTTAGTCTTAATATATCATGTTTTAGTGTTTAACCAACATACCAAGGTTTGGGGTATTTCAACGTCCTCCGGCAGTATAGATTTTAGAATGACCCTGGGTCAAGGGGATGAAAGGAGAACGGAAAAACTCATAGCTTTTATTGTGTCAGGTCTGTCTGGATATAGCATGTATCTCGGAAGGCCAGGAATCAATGCTTTCAAAGCCATTCACAGCACTCATCACTCATCACTTGAAATTGAAATATTTAACTACAAACGGAAAGGTGGTTACGATAAGGTGAAGCCAAAAGATGACCCGGATGTGTGAAGTCCGCATCATGGACAGTCTTCCTAGCGAGGAGATGGTCAAAACTGTAGGATCACAAAAGGAGTTTAAGGGAAAGTTACATTCTTCCCCGGAGCCAAGCCAAGAAAAGGAAGGGCGTCAAACAACTCAAGACCCCCCAATAGGGTACATTTAAAATCTGACCCTTCTAAATTTTTTAAAATAGGAACTGCGTTTGACAGTGGAGAACCAACTATCTTAATGAGGTTCCTGGAAAAAAGAAGGACGACATTCACCTGGAGCACGGACGAAATGCCTGGAATCGAACCAAGCGTTATCCAGCATGAGCTCAGGGTAGACCCAAGGCATCCGGCGGTTAGGCAAAGGAAAAGGGTAATAGGGGAAGAAAGAGATTTGGCCGCACGAACCGAGGTTCAAAAACTCCTCAAGGCTGGATTCATCAGGGAGGTAGCATACCCACGATGGCTGGCTAACGTTGTCATGGTAAAAACAGCGAACAGAAAGTGAAGAATGTGTGTGGATTTCACAGATTTAAATAAGGCATGTCCTAAAGATTTCTATCCCCTACCATCAATAGATAGATTGGTGGTTTCAACTGCTCAGAGCTCTGTGTTTGTAACACCCCAGCCCGAAATCCAATAACCTGTACAATGATAGCTCCCAAAGATAACTGGAAATGCAGCGGAAAATATATACATAACAACGGGTGGTGCTACAACGCCGCTAGTCACCCATGTGACTAACAAGGCTAACTCCAACATAACTTACAAATGATGTGGTCTGAGCGCTGAATACAAACCTCTTAAAATAACAAAACCAATAGTAAAGATACAGTACTGTAAATTGCTTCCGGTAATTATAATCCCCTGTCTTAATTCTACCCCACCTACACTCAGTCGGGTAATCTCTTCAGCTTCAGGTACCTGAAAAATGGGGGTGCCCCCAAAGGGGCTCAGCAAACAACGCTGGTATGGAAAACGTGCAGCCCATCGGCTACTGGGCCACACCAACTACTTTGTCGAATACATGCAGTTCATTTTTATAAAGCTGTAAACAAGCATCATGCCATAATCATAACAAGTATCCATACAAGGACAACAATGTCACACAGAACAAGACTTCAGAAGGTCGAGTTAGGTGATCTGTAATCTTTTAATAGTTGTCGGGTCCACACAGTGGGACAGACAGGTGTATATGAGTATGTCAATATAGTGGAGGTATAGTGACCTCGTTAAAAAGGAAAGGTGGGTAATTAGTCCCTCAGAAGATAACGTAGTTAACTTCTGCACTTAAAAGAGGTGGGAATCGAACCCTCGAGAGGAATAAAGTCTTTCTCCCCACTTGAACTGTTCCGGTACGCCGCCTGTGAGTGACATAGTGCACCCAAAACTCCCGTCGCGACGTAAATTGTATAGGAGACGACTGTGACAGGTACAGCTCCAGTAGCATGCATGGCCAGATCCAACTGGGCTCCTCGTTTCTCGTAGTACAGAATTTGTTAGATGCCACATAAGGACGTTGATCAAGAACACAATGTGTATTGTCGATTATCACGTTTAGGATAACGACGTTTGTTATAAAGTGAAGTTAGGGAGAAACTTGAGTACAAGTTCTCGGTATGATAAAACGTAGGTATTTAATCCACTGGTAATGTAGTGTTGTATGCGTGGGACATACACGTTATAGTTAGTATCATTCACGCAAGTAAAGCAACACAACAGTGCACAAGAGTAATACAACATCTTACATGCAATTATCTTGGTCATTATTTCAAACAACAGATAGCACACAAGCCGGTGTAATCTGGTAGCAAACAGGTTGCAAGAATCCCATACCGTTCACCGAGACTGTACTTGTTTAGTTTCCGGTCAACGTCTGGTCAAACAATGTCCTAGATAGGATTAATCTGAGAGTATTAATTTATGTAACTCTCGTATAATAATTTTATTAATTCATGAAACGACTTCATATTCGTTATTCCTGTGAGGTTTTTAATTATACTTAGTAGTTTCTTTAACCTCTTACCCTTATTATTAATTAAGGTATTTATATATTTCCAAAACATGTAGTCCTAATTTATAAGACTTATATTGTGTGGTAATTTCTTTTAGTTACCTCATGATTGGATGTATAACTTATTTGTTATTTCTTTTGACTTATCTTTAAATCCTTTAATGTATTGAACTATATATTCATGTACCAGTTATGTTACATGTTTTACCATTGAAGTGACATAATAATTTATAATTTTATCAATGACATTTATTGGTCGTTTGTTAATTAATTCTCCTCTTAACTTTGCTTTTAAATATACTATAACTCCAAATTTTATTTGGCGTTTCCACATTAAATTCCTTATATTCATTTCCTTCCGATTTACTTGGAAATCTAAAATGTATATATTTTATATGCATGTATTGTTTATGATACTTATATATAATTTCCTAAATGGCATATCCACTTAATAAATCCTCAAATTATATTCACCTGTCACACATGGACATATTATTCCCATATCTTTTATTAGTCACAATCTAACCCAAAATAATATTATTTCTTTTACAAGTAAATTACTTGTACTTGTATATCGTATAGTTTTAATTCCATAAATCCTTAAATCATAATTTTCTTTTCTAAATTCCATAAATATCCATATAGGTACTACAAATATTTTTAATCCCATGGTTACATCATACTTTTCGGTTATTATATTATAACCTTTTTTTTATTTCATAAACTTTACATTATACTCCAAAATACATTATAATACGTAGTTTTATTTTCTTAATTAATTAATTCACTAAACTACCACTATAAATTGGTAATTATTATTTGAACAACCATAACTTTAATAAGTCACCAATTAGTCACATTTATTTTCGGCTATGCCATGTAGTTTCTTATAATTACATCTTTACCTCAAAAACTTTATATAAGTTACATATTAACTTATAAACTATAGTTTTAATACTTAATTTCCTTAATTACCAAGTGGACATTTATATTTCTACAAATTATGCTTTCGCCCCATATAAGATCCGGTTTTATAGTTAAACTCTTATAAATCACATAATCACCCCAAAACTTTTATAAACTTAATATTTCATGTCATAAATCATTTTAACCCAAAGTTTTCGGTCAACATTTTGACCAAGGTCAAATTTTATACTTAATACATTAATATACCCATAAACTTATATAAATCTCGGCTTTACACCATTCTTTCCAAAAATTACAACTTAGCCCCAAAACTTTATAATAGTTACTTAATAACTTATAAATTATAGTGTAAATATATAATTCCTCTAAATTTCGGAAGTGTACTTTATAATTCTCTTAATTATGGATTCGCCCCTTAGTAAACTCCAACTTTTCATAATAAGTTTTATAAATTACAAAATAGCCCAAAACTTTATAAATTGTTATTTTAACACTTGTTTAAATTATCTAAAATTCATAAACCTAATTCCTAACCTTATATTATGTCATAATTATCCCAAGGAAGCCTTTTACTCTCGGCTTTTATGGTATATACACCAAACTTTGTAAAATTTACATTTAAGCCACATAAATTAATTAATTAGCCATTTAAGCACTAATAATATTTTAACTCTCCAAACTTTATAATATAAGTTTATATACATAAGTAGCTCATTAAAACCTATTTTTCACTTAGACCATTCGGCCATAATTAAGTAGTTACCATATAGTATATAAAAGTGGATTTATATGTCAAAATAATTATACATAAATTCATATGAGTCATATAACTCATGTAAAAATTATTGTAATGTCTTATATTGATTCTTAGCTCAAAATAGAGCATATGCCCTTGACAATTCGGCTTGCATTTGTACTTAACATAGATAATTTTGTGACACAAAAATGTGTCTTAAGGTAAATATTTTCCATATATGTTATAGATTATATTTTTGATATATTATACCATATGGTTTCGGTTTTAGATACCCTAGGAGATTACATAATTTTGTTTAATTTTTTACAAGCTTAACCAAGCTTAAAACATAAAGATTAGCTTAGTAAACTTACTTCTTAATAAAGGTGGTTACCTGCTTGAACTCTTCTTGAATCTCCAAGCTTTTCCAAAGGAATTTTGATGCTCCACTTCGGTTCTTATGCAAGAAGTGAAGGAGTTTAGGAATTAGATCTTTAACAAAGATCTTAAGTAGATTTGTAAGTAGTTTTCCAAGAATTTACCTTATGCTTTTGTCCTTAGAATTTCGGCTCACTTAAGATGGATGAAGAACAAACTTTCCTTCATGAAAATGAAGAAGAAAAGAACCTTAGAAGAGGTAGAAATCGGTTACACATAAAAATGTGCTTTAAGGATTTTCAAGCATGAAAAATACCTTAAGGTAACCTTGAGATGCTCCTTGGATTAATGTTGATTTAGATAACCTCCTTGGAGTATTAGTTGATGCCGAGCCCTTGTTGTTATGCTAGGAAGAGTTTTGCTTCAAGGCTTGACAAGAAATGCTAGGAAATTACCTTAAAGATGAAGATAGAAGTTAAAACTCCATTAATGGACTTAGGAGCTTCAAAGGAAGAAGATGAAGGAGAAAGAGGAGAGGAGAGGAGCCTTACCAACCGGTTGCAATGTGTGAAAGGAATGGAGATGCAACTGTATGGTTAAGCTTGAATTTTGGTAATTTGACTTGTTTATTCTAGACATTATCATATGGCATGTTAGGTCATGATTTGTTAATTGTTTTCCTTTAGTTTATTAGGCTCCAAAGTCCCTAAATTAAGGTACCCAATCGGCCATGTTACAAGGAGATGCAAGGTGGAAGAAATTATGGAAGCTAAATGACAAGGTAAGTTAGGTAAGGCTTTATTCTTTTGATTTTTCAATGTTTGAATGTTGTCTTCTTTCCCCCTTGGTTACCCACGAATTGGAGCTGTCTTTAGGCCTCTTCAATCGGCACTAACATGGCTTAGACAAGCATGGAGTTGTCACTTGACATTAAGAAATCAAAAAGTAGATTCTAGATCTACTTTTTGCTTTAATCATTTTTATTCTTGTCTAGCTAACATGGCCTTGTTTCCTTGCAGAATTTCGACAGCATGGAGGTCAAATGAGACCTACATTCTTTTGCCATTAAGTATTATAGCACATGGGAAGCTGAGTCACCATGTTCTATGCCTTTTACAAGTTTTAAATGCAAATTTTATACTAGTTTTTAGGTAGAAAATCGGCCCCTATAGAGCTCCTTGTTTGACACTGCCTTTAATTGATTTAGAGGGTCAATTCATCCCCATTTAAGATTCCCAATTCGTGGCATGTCAAAAACTACAAGGTAATTGCGTAAAACGTGTTTTAGTGACACCCGAAGGTGCGTTTTTGTGCTCTAAGGATATTTTGGGAAATAAGTTGTCCTTGAGTTCCAAGTGTTTATAAACATTTATTATAGTAAATAATGATATATTAAGGTGTTACATTGAGTTATATGAGGTTACATCAACTCATGACATAATTTTCGGGCTATCGGGACACTCCCGAGGCAAAAAGGAGCGTTAAGGAAACTCCCCGAGGATTTTGTTGAATTTTGAGAAACTAGCTCGGGTTCTCTTTAGAATGATTATTAATGATGTTAGGAACTCTAGGAATGAATTTTATAGGAGTTCGTGCCGCCTCGGCACCTCTCCGGGCTTTTCGTGCTTTAAGGGGCGTGCGTGAGCACTCCGAGCGTTTTGCGTTTCTGACTAGATATAGCCTAGGGACTATGTTTGTATAGTCATATAGAGGGTATGACCATTTGGTTTGAGTTTTAGAATGTCATACAAGGTCATGCTTAATCGCATGTTTCTAAGGCGTTTTACGAACGTTCTTCTTGTCAAGATGTTTAGTGCGCATCTTTGACCTTTGATGAGTTATTATATCTTCATAATATATACAATAGGTGTAACATAAGTTGTTACATTTATCTAAATGTGTATTTCAATTTATTGTAGCATTTAGAGATGCTTAGGCATTAGTAAAGTATTTACGTTGCTCGTTTGTATACACGTTGGTATGTTCTTTTCTTGTTGACGCTCTTTCTATCGAGCTAGTTATGCATGAAGTTTAATCCTTGTTAATAATCGTACATGAACGTTTGTACGAATATGTTTAGTAAAATTATGCCAGTTAGCGTTTATGGTAAAACGACTATTTTTACGTGGCGTTTGCATGCGTGGGTTTGCATGTGCACGCGTAGTACTATTAATTTACGTAACGTTTGCATGCATAGCTTAGCATGCTTAACTAAAATGATCTGTTTCTAGATCAATTCTCCATTATTTAATAGTTTAAGGTATTAATTAGATTTGGGGTATTTCATCTACCCCCCTTAAAAAGGACTTCCCCGAAGTCTCGTATCTAAGTTCAAATGGTTGTGGGGAATCAAGTTCCACTAAGCATCCACAACTCAATTCTATTTTAGGGATCAAGTCCCAAGTTTCACTACTTTTAAGTTCGTAGTATATATTCAATCATAACATACAGTGTAATGAGCATGAAAGGTCATCACCAAAAATAACTTTAGTGCAGTGCAACGTAGTGCACGTAATTCATTCATAGTAGTGTAGCATAGTACAGATCATGCAAAACACGGAGTCATTCCAATATAGCGTAACGTAGTACACATCATCATGTAAAACAAAGTAGCTTCAATATAGTGTAACGTAGTACACATAATCCATTCACGCTAGTGTAACGTAGTACACATCATCAAGTAAGAGTTCATAGAATCACAAAGTCATACTTGTTCACATACAAATCACAGTGCAACAGTACAATGAAAGTGTACTTCCATGCTAAAAATGCTAAAACGCAGTAGGCTCTCCCCCCCTTAAAAGAGGGGTACGCCCACGTACCCTAGACTGCATAACTTGTCTGTAAATAGTGGGCAATCTTCACTCTTTTAAACTTATGATTAGTTTAAAAGATAGCCTCTCGGCTGTGAGATTCTAGGTGGGTATGGCACATATTTTGGTTAAGATACGTGAAATACGTTGTGCATTTCCCTAGAGCTCAGTAAATAATTTAACTGATGGGACCACCCGCTTCCGTTGCGCGACTCTGATTAAGTAATGTTCAATCATTTTGAAATAGTCTTATATGCGCTTCATAGGTGGTATATTTAAGTTTCTTTATGTTCATATGTAGAGTTGATGAGTTGTGTTCACCATTATTTTCGTTCGATTCTCATTGTTGATCTTGACTGGACTTTTGTCCGTTTACGGGGTATTGCCCCTAAGAATCTATGCATTCTCTGACATGTTTTATTTTGCATTATCATGCTTTTATATTTGAATCCCGTATGTATGGGTGAAGGTGATTTACCATCTTGGTTGTTGCCGATATTATTCCATGTCTTGTTTAGACTGTTGGATCGATGTGTCGCGTTATGCCACTGCTCCCGATTATCTTGTCTCTAAGTAACTAATAGTTGCAGCATAGTTGGTATTCCTCATTGTATATCTTATTACTGTACGTCGGCTTCCAACAATATTGTAAAGTTTACCCATCCTGTGATGCTCAAGCGCATGTCATGTATCTTCCATTGTCCTTTTTGGGCAAATTTACTACGAGGTTCTTCCTCCACGTGGCATATACTGTAATACAGTTCACTTCCATTTGATTTTTCATCGTTGAGTTCTTCACGAGTTTCACTTGATTGTTTGTGCCTGTATGCTTATTTCTGATAGTTGCCCATGACGGTGATTCCACCAAGATTCTTCTCGTCAATATTACTGAGGCGTCTTGCTCTTTATTAGAGTTGATTCTTTTCTCGTGTTCCTCCCGCTAGTTGCTTTCGCATATGGGGTATCTTCTTGATATATATTACTACTTACCTGTCCAATTTAGGATTATTCCTTGTCAAGTCCATAAGCTCTCGCACGTTTTAGTTGAAGCATTCTTCCATCCATGGGTTCTCACCCGATTGGATTACTATTGTAAATTCTCCATTGATAGTGGTAGCGTCTGATAGTGGGGTTCATCATCTTCGTCGGTGTTGCTGATGCATTCAGTGGTTCAGTCGTTGTAAATGTATAGTTGTAGTATTCTTGTTGGTCTTGAGTTTGTCTTCTATTTGTCACCTCTTGTAGTTATAGTCGTCGGCGTTCGGGTCCTGTATAAATACTGGGGTATATTAAAGTTCCTCTCCTTGGTCTTCAGGTCGTCATCATGTGATTCTGGTATTTTAGTTTACTGTCACCATATTCGGTTTCCTTCTCAATATAGAGTATGAGCTACGGTCAAGCCGTGCATCTTGTTTATAGTATAGAAGATTTCCTGTTATTATCGATTCGCCAATTGTCGGTAGGACATACCCGATCCTTTATTGTCTGTTCATTAAGTATACCACAGTAGGGTTCCCGTTAAGGTTTCTAACAAGGTATAATTTTCTCACAATTCCACATGTTCTTGCGTTTATAAAATAACTCATGTGAGTATTAGTATAAAGTTTCTTATAGGTGGGTTCCCATTAATATACTGGGTTTGAATTTATAAAGAAAGACTTAAAGTCGATCCTTCCCTTCAGATGGCAATAAGGCCATAACTTAGAAGGTAGCTTGTAAATACTCACATTATAGGTAGATGTCTCTTGATCTCATATTTAACTTATTATCATGACTTATGGTATAATAACAATTAGTATTTCCTTCATAGTTGACTATTTTTCCGACAAACACGGAGTCGTTTTAGGTATTTAATCTCTTCAGGATAACCTGGACCACTTAACTCTTAACTTAAACCTTCCACATCTCAAATACTTACTAGTCAAATTTTTATATTAAAATTAAGGACAAATACTTACTATCACAGAGATATTTGTGACCACTTGTAGGGAGTCTCAGGAATCATCCAACTCTGACGGGGTCAGCGTCAGTTGAACTATCCCTCCACCCCATTTTGTGTTTGGTTTTCCCTTGACCTGACCAGGATCAAGTTCGACCTCCCACGTCAAATATCAAACAACCACATAATTGCAAGTTTCCAAATTTTATTATCAAGACTTTGTGACGATGTGTTTACAACATTCTTCCTTGACTGTTATACAACTACTTAGACTATTGTAACTTACACTTGAAACTAGTGTATTCCTTAATCCCGGAATTAAATCCCTTTGATCGAATCATCAAGCGGGGAAGCCAGTTTTTCCTCTTGGCACAAAAGATAAATTCTTATTAAACATCTAGACACATATTGTCTATTAATTATATTCAGCAATCATTTGACCCTGGGACCCATCATACAAGCAATAAATTCAGTTGTGGACTTGGATACCTTGAGACATACTCTTCTCTTTAAAAGGCTTTATCTAGTATTTAACTCATCAGGGCTTGTTTATTGCATACACTTTGGTTATCACTGCTTGGAACAAAGACATTATAGTTATTACTAAATCTGGAATAAGACTCCGAGAAAAGTTTTTATAACTCATTCTACAGTTAGGGTTCCATAAAGTATTAATCCCTCCGCCTTAAAGCTTGGCCTTTTCTTGTTACATTTAAACTCCATGGATCAGGTGAATCATATGTTCAACCTAGGTTAAATATCTTTTAATATTAGTACCATTCCAAACTAGGGGTTCCCAGTTTGAATCCTACGGTTTGGTGACAAGACAATCAAAACTTATTGTTTGTTTCCTCAATTAGAACGTGGTTAATCCACAAACTCAATGGCTTCCAAAAATAGGTTGCTTAGGTGTATAAAATAGAGGATTTTAATCATAGAGATTGATATATATTTTAGGAAAGTTCACGTGTAATACGCTTGTTACAAGTCAAGGGGTATGTTCTCCCCCCTTAAAAGTTTAACTTCCACTCACCCTTGGTGCATATCCAATTCAAACTCTTAGTATAGCTTACACTGCCTCCATAGAGAGTTATTTGTTACTATAATCATATAAAAATTTATATTACTTTGGGAGGTAACTTTATTTGTTCTCATGCGTTCTTTACTTACATTCCCAAATGGAGCTGTCATAAAAGACATACGCTCGTATAAATCCATAAGGATAGAGTAGGACATGTGCCTCAAAATAGGGTAGGTATATTTTATGATACTTATCCCTCTGAAAATATAATATCCCTCAAAAGTCTTAGGTTAATAACCTCCCAATTATATGTATATATATGTAGCACTTGGCATTACTAAGGAAGTATTTTTCCTGACTTCTGAAAATATAGATTTAAATTTGTTCTTTTCTCACTGTTTATTAGGAGCCCAGCATTGTCACTGTAATGACACTAGCTGAGACCCTTGGTAATTGAGCAGGTATTACATCCCATGTTTATTTATTTTGGATGTTTATATATGTTGAGATTCTGTTATGCTTTTCTTGTCATTGGTTATTTTTGTAGGACTACACTTTATAGTCATATTTCAGGGTTTCGCACGATTTTTTCGTGAGGTTAATAAGGAATTGTAAGATCTTCCAGTCCCACACTGGGCAGCAAGCTCAGTGCCTGGGTATCCCATAAATTTCAGTGTTTTCTTTCTCCGCGCAGGTCTTCGTTCTCTTTTATTTGGTTTACTGGAGCAGCACTTGTTGTAGCAAGTGCGCCATGCAGGTTGGATCATCATGCAGTTTATGTCCATTGAGATATACTTTTCCTCCATCATCACTGTATACTTGGCGGTATTGTCAGTCTTTCTGGTTATCATCGGCATAGCGTCACTGTTATTCGTCGTCAGCTCCCGTGTAGATGACAGTTGGCGTCGTACGGTCTTCACAACCCTTTCGCCAGTTCAGGTAGTCTTAAGTATTTGTTTTAATTAATGTATTCCTTTTCATGACATCTCTCGTTATTTAGGCAGGTCATAGTTTGTAGTTACTGTAAGTTTGAACAGTTATTAACGCCCTTCGGCGGACCAAGTAAAAATAACTTTCTACTCCTCACTGATCTATCACACACCCTGTAACCCAAGGTTAATTTCGGTTGTATTCAGATCTCATAGCACAACTACGCTCTGATACCACTTTTTGTAACACCCCAACCCGAAATCCAATAACCTGTACAATGATAGCTCCCAAAGATAACTGGAAATGCAGCGGAAAATATATACATAACAACGGGTGGTGCAACAACGCCGCTAGTCACCCATGTGACTAACAAGGCTAACTCCAACATAACTTACAAATGATGCGGTCTGAGCGCTGAATACAAACCTCTTAAAATAACAAAACCAATAGTAAAGATATAGTACTATAAATTGCTTCCGGTAATAATAATCCCCTGTCTTAATTCTACCCCACCTACACTCGGTCGGGTAATCTCTTCAACTTCAGGTACCTGAAAAATGGGGGTGCCCTCAAAGGGGCTCAGCAAACAACGCTAGTATGGAAAACGTGCAGCCCATCGGCTACTGGGCCACACCAACTACTTTGTCGAATACATGCAGTTCATTTTTATAAAGCTGTAAACAAGCATCATGCCATAATCATAACAAGTATCCATACAAGGACAACAATGTCACACAGAACAAGACTTCAGAAGGTCGAGTTAGGTGATCTGTAATCTTTTAATAGTTGTCGGGTCCACACAGTGGGACTGACAGGTGTATATGAGTATGTCAATATAGTGGAGGTATAGTGACCCCGTTAAAAGGAAAGGTGGGTAATTAGTCCCTCAGAAGATAACGTAGTTAACTCCTGCACTTAAAAGAGGTGGGAATCGAACCCTCGAGGGAATAAAGTCTTCCTCCCCACTTGAACTGTTCCGGTACGCCACCGGTGAGTGACATAGTGCACCCAAAACTCCCGTCGCGACGTAAATTGTATAGGAGATGACCTGTGACAGGTACAGCTCCAGTAGCATGCATGGCCAGATCCAACTGGGCTCCTCGCTTCTCGTAGTATAGAATTTGTTAGATGTCACATAAGGACGTTAATCAAGAACACAATGTGTATTGTCGATTATCACGTTTAGGATAACGACGTTTGTTATAAAGTGAAGTTAGTGAGAAACTTGAGTACAAGTTCTCGGTATGATAAAACGCAGGTATTTAATCCACTGGTAATGTAGTGTTGTATGCGTGGGACATACACGTTATAGTTAGTATCATTCACGCAAGTAAAGCAACACAACAGTGCACAAGAGTAATACAACATCTTACATGCAATTATCTTGGTCATTATTTCAAACAACATATAGCACACAAGCCGGTGTAATCCGGTAGCAAACAGGTTGTAAGAATCCTATACCGTTCACCGTAGACTGTACTTGTTTAGTTCCCGGTCAACGTCTGGTCAAACAATGTCCTAGAATAGGATTAATCTAAGAGTGTTAATTTATGTAACTCTCGTATAATAATTTTATTGATTCATGAAACGACTTCATATTCGTTATTTCATGTGAGGTTTATTTCTTTATACTTAGTAGTTTCTTTAACCTCTTACCCTTATTATTAATTAAGGTATTTATATATTTCCAAAACACGTAGTCCTAATTTATAAGACTTATATTGTGTGGTAATTTTTTTAATTACCTCATGGTTGGATGTATAACTTATTTGTTATTTCTTTTGACTTATCTTTAAATCCTTTAATGTATTTAACTATATATTCATGTACCATTTATGCTACATGTTTTACCATTGTCCAAGTGACATAATAATTTATAATTTTATCAATGACATTTATTGGCCGTTTGTTAATTAATTCTCCCCTTAACTTTCCTTTTAAATATACTATAACTCCAAATTTTATTTGGCGTTTCCACATTAAATTCCTTATATTCATTTCCTTCCGATTTACTTGGAAATCTAAAATGTATATATTTTATACACATGTATTGTTTATGATACTTATATATAATTTCCTAAATGGCATATCCACTTAATAAATCCTCAAATTATATTCACCTGTCACACATGGACATATTATTCCCATATCTTTTATTAGTCACAATCTAACCCCAAATAATATTATTTCTTTTACAAGTAAATTACTTGTACTTGTATATCGTATAGTTTTAATTCCATAAATCCTTAAATCATAATTTTCTTTTCTAAATTCCCTAAATATCCATATAGGTCCTACAAATATTTTTAATCCCATAGATACATCAAACTTTTCGGTTATTATATTATACTCCAAAATACATTATAATATGTAGTTTTATTTTCTTAGTTAATTAATTCAATAAACTACCACTATAAATTTGGTAATTATTATTTGAACACCATAACTTTAATAAGTCACCAATTAGTCACATTTATTTTCGGCTATGCCATGTAGTTTCTTATAATTACATCTTTACCTCAAAAACTTTATATAAGTTACATATTAACTTATAAAGTATAGTTTTAATACTTAATTTCCTTAATTACCAAGTGGACATTTATATTTCTACAAATTATGCTTTCGCCCCATATAAGATCCGGTTTTATAGTTAAACTCTTATAAATCACATAATCACCCCAAAACTTTTATAAACTTAATATTTCATGTCATAAATCATTTTAACCCAAAGTTTTCGGTCAACATTTTGACCAAGGTCAAATTTTATACTTAATACATTAATATACCCATAAACTTATATAAATTTTGGCTTTACACCATTCTTTCCAAAAATTACAACTTAGCTCCAAAACTTTATAATAGTTACTTAATAACATATAAATTATAGTTTAAATATTTAATTCCTCTAAATTTCCGAAGTGTACTTTATAATTCTCTTAATTATGGATTCGCCCCTTAGTAAACTCCAACTTTTCATAATAAGTTTTATAAATTATAAAATAGCCCAAAACTTAATAAATTGTTATTTTAACACTTGTTTAGATTATCTAAAATTCATAAACCTAATTCCTAACCATATAGTATGCCATAATTATCCCAAGGAAGCCTTTTACTCTCGGCTTTTATGGTATATATACCAAACTTTGTAAAATTTACATTAAGCCACATAAATTAATTAATTAGCCATTTAAGCACTAATAAAATATTTTTAACTCTCCAAACTTTATAATATATGTTTATATACATAAGTAGCTCATTAAAACCTATTTTTCACTTAGACCATTCGGCCATAATTAAATAGTTACCATATAGTATATAAAAGTGGATTTATATGTCGAAATAATTATACATAAATTCATATGAGTCATATAACTCATGTAAAAATTATTGTAATGTATTATATTGATTCTAAGCTCAAAATAGAGCATATTTGCCCTTGACAATTCGGCTTGCATTTGTACTTAACATAGATAAATTTTGTGACACAAAAATGTGTCTTAAGGTAAATATTTTCCATATATGTTATAGATTATATTTTTGATATATTATACCATATGGTTTCGGTTTTAGATACCCTAGGAGATTACATAATTTTGTGTAATTTTTTAGAAGCTTAACCAAGCTTAAAACATAAAGATTAGCTTAGTAAACTTACTTCTTAATATAGGTGGTTAACTGCTTGAACTCTTCTTGAATCTCCAAGCTTTCTCCAAAGGAATTTTGATGCTCCACTTCGGTTCTTATGCAAGAAGTGAAGGAGTTTAGGAATTAGATCTTTAACAAAGATCTTAAGTAGATTTGTAAGTAGTTTTCCAAGAAGTTACCTTAAGCTTTTGTCCTTAGAATTTCGGTTCACTTAAGATGGATGAAGAACAAACTTTCCTTCATGAAAATGAAGAAGAAAAGAACCTTAGAAGAGGTAGAAATCGGTTACACATAGAAATGTGCTTTAAGGATTTTCAAGCAAGAAAAAAACCTTAAGGTAACCTTGAGATGCTCCTTGGATTAATGTTGATTTAGATAACCTCCTTGGAGTATTATTTGTTGCCGAGCCCTTGTTGTTATGCTAGGAAGAGTTTTGCTTCAAGGCTTGACAAGAAATGCTAGGAAATTACCTTAAAGATGAAGATAGAAGTGAAAACTCCATTAATGGACTTAAGAGCTTCAAAGGAAGACGATGAAGGAGAAGAGAGGAGAGGAGAGGAGCCTTACCAACCGGTTGCAATGTGTGAAAGGAATGGAGATGCAACCGTATGGTTAAGCTTGAATTTTGGTAATTTGACTTGTTTATTCTAGACATTATCATATGGCATGTTAGGTCATGATTTGTTAATTGTTTTCCTTTAGTTTATTAGGCTCCAAAGTCCCTAAATTAAGGTACCCAATCGGCCATGTTACAAGGAGATGCAAGGTGGAAGAAATTATGGAAGCTAAATGACAAGGTAAGTTAGGTAAGGCTTTATTCTTTGATTTTTCAATGTTTGAATGTTGTCTTCTTTCCCCCTTGGTTACCCACGAATTGGAGCTGTCTTTAGGCCTCTTCAATCGGCACTAACATGGCTTAGACAAGCATGGAGTTGTCACTTGACATTAAGAAATCAAAAAGTAGATTCTAGATCTACTTTTTGCTTAATCATTTTTATTCTTGTCTAGCTAACATGGCCTTGTTTCCTTGCAGAATTTCGACAGCATGGAGGTCAAATGAGACCTACATTCTTTTTCCATTAAGTATTATAGCACATGGGAAGGTGAGTCACCATGTTCTATGCCTTTTACAAGTTTTAAATGCAAATTTTATACTAGTTTTTAGGTAGAAAATCGGCCCCTATAGAGCTCCTTGTTTGACACTGCCTTTAATTGATTTAGAGGGTCAATTCATCCCCATTTAATATTCCCAATTCGTGGCATGTCAAAAACTACAAGGTAATTGCGTAAAACGCGTTTTAGTGACACCCGAAGGTGCGTTTTTGTGCTCTAAGGATATTTTGGGAAAAAGTTGCCCTTATGAGTTCCAAGTGTTTATAAACATTTATTATAGTAAATAATGATATATTAAGGTGTTACATTGAGTTATATGAGGTTACATCAACTCATGACATAATTTTCGGCTATCGGGACACTCCCGAGGCAAAAAGGAGCGTTAAGGAAACTCCCCGAGGATTTTTTGAATTTTGAAAACTAGCTCGTGGGTTCTCTTTAGAATGATTATTAATGATGTTAGGAACTCTAGGAATGAATTTTATAGGAGTTCGTGCCGCCTCGGCACCTCTGGGCTTTTCGTGCTTTAAGGGGCGTGCGTGAGCACTCCCGAGCGTTTTGCGTTTCTGACTAGATATAGCCTAGGGACTATGTTTGTATAGTCATATATGAGGGTATGACCATTTGGTTTGAGTTTTAGAAGGTCATACAAGGTCATGCTTAATCGCATGTTTCTAAGGCGTTTTACGAACGTTCTTCTTGTCAAGATGTTTAGTGCGCATCTTTGACCTTTGATGAGTTATTATATCTTCATAATATATAAATAGGTGTAACATAAGTTGTTACATTTATCTAAATGTGTATTTCAATTTATTGTAGCATTTATAGATGCTTAGGCATTCGTAAAGTATTTACGTTGCTCGTTTGTATACACGTTGGTATTGTTCTTTTCTTGTTGACGCTCTTTCTATCGAGCTAGTTATGCAAGAAGTTTAATCCTTGTTAATAATCGTACATGAACGTTTGTGCGAATAGTTTAGTAAAATTATGCAGTTAAGTTTATATGATAGCGTTTAGGTAAAACGACTATTTACGTGGCGTTTGCATGCGTGGGTTGCATGTGCAGCGTAGTACTATTAATTTACGTAACGTTTGCATGCATAGCTTAGCATGCTTAACTAAAATGATCTGTTTCTAGATCAATTCTCCATTATTTAATAGTTTAAGGTATTAATTAGATTTGGGGTATTTCAATCTACCCCCCTTAAAAAGGACTTCGCCCCGAAGTCTCGTATCTAAGTTCAAATGGTTGTGGGGAAAGTTCCACTAAGCATCCACAACTCAATTCTATTTTAGGGATCAAGTCCCAAAGTTTCACTACTTTTAAGTTCGTAGTATATATTCAATCATAACATACAGTGTAATGAGCATGAAAGGTCATCACCAAAAATAACTTTAGTGCAGTGCAACATAGTGACGTAATTCATTCATAGTAGTGTAGCATAGTACAGATCATGCAAAACAGAGTCATTCCAATATAGCGTAACGTAGTACACATCATCATGTAAAACAAAGTAGCTTCAATATAGTGTAACGTAGTACACATAATCCATTCACGTAGTGTAACGTAGTACACAAAGTCATACTTGTTCACATACAAATCACAGTGCAACAGTACAATGAAAGTGTACTTCCATGCTAAAAATGCTAAAACGCAGTAGGCTCTCCCCCCCTTAAAAGGAGGGGTACGCCCACGTACCCTAGACTTGCATAACTTGTCTGTAAATAGTGGGCAATCTTCACTCTTATTTAAACTTATGATTAGTTTAAAAGATAGCCTCTCGGTTGTGAGATTCTAGGTGGGTATGGCACATATTTTGGTTAAGATACGTGAAATACGTTGTGCATTTCCCTAGAGCTCAGTAAATAATTTTAACTGATGGGACCACCCGCTTCCGTGCGCGACTCTGATTAAGTAATGTTCAATCATTTTGAAATAGTCTTAGATGCGCTTCATAGGTGGTATATTTAAGTTTCTTTATGTTCACATGTAGAGTGATGAGTTGTGTTCACCATTATTTTCGTTTGATTGTCATTGTTGATCTTGACTGGACTTCTGTCCGTTTACGGGTATTGCCCCTAAGAATCTATGAATTCTCTGACATGTTTTATTTGCATTATCATGCTTTTATATTTGAATCCCGTATGTATGGGTGAAGGTGATTTACCATCTTGGTTGTTGCCGATATTATTCCATGTCTTGTTTAGACTGTCGGATCGATGTGTCGCGTTATGCCACTGCTCCCGATTATCTTGTCTCTAAGTAACTAATAGTTGCAGCATAGTTGGTATTCCTCATTGTATATCTTATTACTGTACGTCGGCTTCCAATAATATTGTAAATTTACCCATCCTGTGATGCTCAAGCGCATGTCATGTATCTCCATTGTCCTTTTTGGGCAAATTTACTACGAGGTTCTTCCTCCACGTGGCATATACTGTAATACAGTTCCTTCCATTTGATTTTTCATCGTTGAGTTCTTCACGAGTTTCACTTGATTGTTTGTGCTGTATGCTTATTTCTGATAGTTGCCCATGACGGTGATTCCACCAAGATTCTTCTCGTCAATATTACTGAGGCGTCTTGCTCTTTATTAGAGTTGATTCTTTTCTCGTGTTCCTCCCGCTAGTTGTTTCGCATATGGGGTATCTTCTTGATAATATTACTACTTACCTGTCCAATTTAGGATTATTCCTTGTCAAGTCCATAAGCTCTCGCACGTTTTAGTTGAAGCATTCTTCCATCCATGGGTTCTCACACGATTGGATTACTATTGTAAATTCTCCATTGATAGTGGTAGCGTCCTGATAGTGGGGTTCATCATCTTCGTCGGTGTTGCTGATGCATTCAGTGGTTCAGTCGTTGTAAATGTATAGTTGTAGTATTCTTGTTGGTCTTGAGTTTGTCTTGTATTTGTCACCTCTTGTAGTTATAGTCGTCGGCGTTCGGGTCCTGTATAAATACTGGGGTATATTAAAGTTCCTCTCCTTGGTCTTCAGGTCGTATCATGTGATTCTGGTATTTTAGTTTACTGTCACCATATTCGGTTTCCCTTCTCAATAGAGTATGAGCTACGGTCAAGCCGTGCATCTTGTTTATAGTATAGAAGATTTCCTGTTATTATCGATTCGCCAATTGTCGGTAGGACATACCCGATCCTTTATTGTCTGTTCATTAAGTATACCACAGTAGGGTTCCCGTTAAGGTTTCTAACAAGGTATAATTTTCTCACAATTCACATGTTCTTGCGATTTATAAAATAACTCATGTGAATTAGTATAAAGTTTCTTATGGTGGGTTCCCAATTAATATACTGGGTTTGAATTTATAAAGAAAGACTTAAAGTCGATCCTTCCCTTCAGATGGCAATAAGGCCATAACTTAGAAGGTAGCTTGTAAATACTCACATTATAGTTAGATGTCTCTTGATCTCATATTTAACTTATTATCATGACTTATGGTATAATAACAATTAGTATTTCCTTCATAGTTGACTATTTTTCCGACAAACACGGAGTCGTTTTAGGTATTTAATCTCTTCAGGAGAACCTGGACCACTTAACTCTTAACTTAAACCTTCCACATCTCAAATACTTACTAGTCAAATTTTTATATTAAAATTAAGGACAAATACTTACTATCACAGAGATATTTGTGACCACTTGTAGGGAGTCTCAGGAATCATCCAACTCTGACGGGGTCAGCGTCAGTATTGAACTATCCCTCCACCCATTTTGTGTTTGGTTTTCCCTTGACCTGACCAGGATCAAGTTCGACCTCCCACGTCAAATATCAAACAACCACATAATTGCAAGTTTCCAAATTTTATCTATCAAGACTTTGTGACGATGTGTTTACAACATTCTTCCTTGACTGTTATACAACTACTATAGTAACTGAAATACCCCGACCTTAAATATGGCGATTAAATTATCCTAATAGGTATTTAAGAGCCTAATAATGCCTAAGTAATATTGGTAATGAAAAATAAATCCAAAGGAAATAAGGAAACACTTTAAAAGTGAAAAACGCTAAATAAGCGTTAAATAACCCTAGGAGGTACGAGACCTCGGTTAGCGTATTATAAGGATACTAAAGACTTAATTGAGTCTAAATAAATATGAGGGAACAACTCCCGAAGAAACGGATCCTTAAAACGGATTAAAACCACTAACGAACCTTAAAGCACGTTTTTCGAGGTAACCGGGAAAACGTGTCTTTAAGCGGGTCAAATAGACTCGTAACAATTTTGGTCAACTAAATAATCATTAATAAATATTAGTGAAGCTGTAGGACCAATAAAATCAATAATAAAACGAGAGATTAGTAAAAACTGTCAAAAACGACAAGTTGTGGGGTAGAAATATAATTAACACAAACTTATGTGTCCAATATTGCAATTAAAAATTTAAAACCCCCTAGCTGCTGTGTGCTGTCCGATTTACATATATACACACACACACTTAACTTCTTTACTCACAAACAAACAAAACAATAACACTCTACTTTATACTCACACACACACTCTCACAATTCTCTCTCCTACCATTTCCCCTCACTCACGTATTCCCTCCTCCTCACTCTCTCTTTTCCTCTCTTCTTCAACCTCCATCGACATCCATGGAGAAATAAGAAAAACACTCACAAAACTACCACTTCTCTCCTTTGTAACTCTCTCCAAACTCTTCCAAAAATTATAAAAACTACACCATTGGAATCCTCTCACCAAGGGCTACATTTCTATCTTTCCAAAATTCGAAAATACCCATTTTCGTTTTATGGGTATGTCCCATTTGGAGTTCCAAGACCACCATTAGAAGGCCCTTGTTCTCCTTGTTCTTCTAAGGTAAAAACCTTCTTGAAAACTCCATCTTTTCCTAGCTTATTGGGCAAAACGAAAATCTAGTTAAACTCTTGTTTGCCCCTCTTGTACCCAGCCGATTTTGGCTCCTTTGGAAGGTGAGGAACTTTGTTCTTGAGCTGCTCCAAGTACTTCATAAACCCTTGGAAGGTAATAAATTCTCTAAACCCTAAAACCTAGATTAGAACTCGATAAATGGTTAGGGTTAGTTTTTAGTATTGAATGGTGTATATGAATGGTTGTAGTGCTAGTGGATTGAGATTACAAAACCGGTAGAAAGAGAGAAGGAAGAAGGAAGAAGAAGAAAGGAAATCTAGAGAAGAAACAAGGTAAGAATGCTCACCCTTATGTAAGCCTTGTATATGTAATGTAACAGATTTTAAGGAATGGAAATGTGTATTGTGAAATGGTAATGTATTAGTAATGTAATGTGTAAGAGAATAAAGTATTTTGAAGCTTTAAAAGATGTGTAAACCTTATTGAAAACAGATTGGGACTTAGTGTTTGAGTGCAGGAATTTTTATGAGTATATTAGTATTGGTATTGTATATGGGAGCTTGTATGTTTGGTTGTTGTAAACAGGTGAATTGGTTATTGATGTGAGTGTAGACAATGTGGCGAGTGTATAAAAATACAAGGGAGACTATGGCAAAAATGCCTAGGAATAGAACACTTAGAGAATTAAAACTAGGTGACTAATGTGAGTGTGTAACAGAGTTTGATTAAGGAGGAAAACAGAGGGTAAGTTGAGAGAGATGAATAATGTATTCTAATACATTAGGAGTGTTAGAAATGCCAATAGAACAGGGAGATGTAGAAGGGGAGTGTAAGTGTGAAAATCTGTAGCAAAAGGGTATAAGAATGTATGGAGAAGTTAGGAAGGTTAGTGTGTAAGAAGTGGGTAAAAAGGAGTGTTGGACTTGGGTATAGGTATTGTTGTTGTTGGAGATGTATTTGGGATGCTAGGAGTGACATTGATAGAGGAAGTATTGAGTGGAAGAAGTTGCAACAAAAATCTGTAGCAAAGGTAAAACAAAAACTGCTACATTGGTTGGAAAAGAAGTGAGGAATTTGTGTAAGATTGATTGATGGATTAGTAAGGAGTTTGGTGAATGAACTAAGGTGTATTAGGAGGTTTAATTAGTGTTATAACATGTGGGAATAAGTGTAGGAACAATGGGGAAGTAATGGGTAAAAGAGAGGACTGAAAACAGAAATTAAAATGCAAATACTGGGCTGGACCGGACTTGCGACCGGACTTGCAAGTCCGGTCGAGCTGAAAATTTTCCCGTCAGAATGCTACTGGGATCGACCGGACTTGCGACCGGACATGCAAGTCCGGTCGGCCAGAAAAATTTCCGTAACCCGAGCTACTGGAATGGACCGGACTTGCGACCGGACATGCAAGTCCGGTCGGCCAGAAAAATTTCCGTAACCCGAGCTACTGGAATGGACCGGACTTGCGACCGGACATGCAAGTCCGGTCGGCCAGAAAAATTTCCGTAACCCGAGCTACTGGAATGGACCGGACTTGCGACCGGACATGCAAGTCCGGTCGGCCAGAAAAAAATTCCCGTAACCTGAGCTACTGGTATGGACCGGACTTGCAAGGTCGGTCGCAAGTCCGGTCCTGACAAAAAAAAATAAATAAATAAATAAATATTTTTAAATAATAATGATATATATATATATATATGAATATGTATATATATAGTATATGTATGTATATCCACACATACATGTACATGTAAGAAAGTAAACTTAAGCTAAGTAAGAAAGTAAAACGTAAGGTAAAGAAAAGTAAATAAGTAATGTGTAAGTATAAGAAGTGTGAGGACATAGTAAGTACGAATTAAGTAATAATAGTTAGATTAATCGTTTGAATGTATGTAAATCATAGGATTTGAATTGTGAATACCGGAGGAACATTGGGATACAAGTACAACGGGTGAAAGGTATGATTTCTTCATGCCCTGTATCCTAATCTGGTTACCCCGATTTGTGTGCTTACTTGATCACCTAATAAGATAAATGCACGAATCGGACTATATTGCACTTACTTGTGTTGTTTATATTGCTCTTGCTTGTTATTCCTCTTGAACAATAGTTTGTATAATTCATGAAATGTGATGATGATATGGTGTAATGAATCTTGTATTGTACTTATGTACTGTATTTCGTATGAATGTATATTGGGCCTTGTATTTGTAAATGTGGCTTGAATGTTGACTTGTGCTAATTCCTAACTAGCTAACTCCTAACTTAAGTGAGTAAATTGGAATGAGTACAAGTCCGATATAGCTTCGGCCACGCGTGAGGATGAGGTGACACAAGAGGTTGGATCCGATTCCTGGTTCGTAAGCTGGTCCACGGCCCAAATCCCTTAAGTGGGTAGCATCCTGGATTAGTGAACCAAGTAAATCCCGGTGGTGGGACGGAGTAGTCCCCGGGCCGGAGGTCCCGACGACTTAACATGAGTAAGAGTAAGAGTAAGTAAGTATGTAAGAGTATGAGAATGAGTATGTATGCGTATGTATGAAGTAATGAGTAAAAGAGTAATCTCCACCCGATTAACCCGGGTGGACCAATGAAGCTAACAGATTGTAATTGTGTATGTATTGTATGTGTATTCGGAAGAAGGTAAGTATGTATTGATGGTATATGTATTCATGTATGTAATGAAGTGTATGTGTGTATGCTTGCGTAAGTATTCTGTATTGTGTATAAAGCATGTATGCATGTATGTTGTATGAAAATGAACCGCATGTATTCGACCAAGTGGTCGGCGTACCCTCACTAGTACGCGGGGTATGCGGTTATCATGCTCGCGAAAGCTGACCCCTTCGGGGGACATTTTTTAGTGTGCAGGTACCCGAAGCGAATGTGGTCAAGGCACGAGACCGGCGACTACATTGGATAGTAGTAGCAGAATGTAGAGGTGTATTAACTAGCACACCCCTTGTATTTAGAATAGTAGTAGCGAGGAATGGGTAGTAAGTAGTCTCTTAGTGAGTATGTATGAACTTGAAGAGGTATTATACTTGTATAAGGAACCTAGTAAACTCGGTATGTAGATTATATTGTATGGTACTTGGAGTATTGTATTGAATGCAGATTGTAGTAGTAATTGGTAAGTGGAGAATGTATTGTAGATTTGTAGTACTCGGGATTCCGGTCCATCAGACCGATGCTGTATGTAGAATCAGTAGCCTTGTTAGTCACGTGGGTGACTAACGGCATTGTATCACCCATTGTATGTAAGTATATATCCGCTGCGAGTATCTGATGAGTAAGGAGATTGGACGTTAATGACTGTATTAATAGTAGGGGTGTTACAAAAAGTGGTATCAGAGCGAAGTATCGCTCTGATGACTGGAAATACCGAGCTTAGGAATACCGAGTTAGGAATTAGAAACTTAGGGCTAAGGGCTGAGTGTTAGCATTAGAGATATGCTAGTTAGGAACAACCGGTGAGTACCGGATACCTACAATACCAGTCCCGCCCGCCGCAAACCCCACTGTATAACTTGGGAAAGGACGCCAGAGAGAAGGAAAGTCCTCTCATACTCGGGGAAACCCGATCTGGCAGTTGTGAAGCAATCACACAGTAAACAAGAACCGACATGTAGTAGATTCCAAGAACTGGAAGTCCCGGAGATAGTCCCCGGTTGAACCACAACACCCGCACTTAATAGCGGCAGAATGAGCACTCCAACCACGAGGAGGCTGCAACTTACAACAACATGGGGCGATGCTTAGCAGTCGCGAAACCTAGCTAGTCAACCAACAGCAGGAAGAAGCACTAACCGTGCAACGAATGGAAAAAGAGAATAACGGAACCCGAGACACAAGTCTACGGATAGTAACACTTGAATAATACCACCAACGGTATGCTAGCTGGCTAAGGACATAGTCGGAGCGGTTACTCCAAAACTACGACACCATTAAGGTTGCAATACCTGGCCAACATAGCTCAGACAACTACAAGAACAACCATGGAATATAATCCAATAGGACTACAAGAGTAGTGCCTAAACAAGGAAGGCTCAGTGACCGCCACAATGTGTGGGAACGAGCCACAAGGAGCGACACTAAACCAAATAGAACGGGAACCTCCAAGGAGTGGAGGAGTACCCAGATCTACGACAGCCATGTCTAGACATAAAGCTACCTAAAGGAGCGAGTATACCAATTGAAGATCAATAAGATCAAAGGAAGAGCGACAAGACTAACAAACACAAATGGAAACCCTACCAAGATTGTATAAGATTACCCAAAAACCACCAGTACCACGCACTTGCCACGGCAAGTGCAGTAAAGACAGAGATATGTAAGGAACACTAACACGTCACAAGTACATAGTAATGTACGGTGACTGTAACGAAACAACACAGGATCAACATCCTAAAACCAAGGATGGAACCTTGGAAAGGCCTAACGGCCCGACCACGGTATTTAGAACATACCAGTCAGCGAGAGGCTAGACTTGGTCAAGACCTCAAACATGGCTATGCCATGAGAGATTTCTTTTAACACCGAACCATTGTTCTTAAAACCCAAAATTTTCCTTTCAAAACCACCTTCTTTTAAAAACCTTGAATTTTAAAACCGAACCAACATGATTATGGTGAGTATCATAGAATGATACAAGAGGAGTTGGCAACAGAATACTTCACCTAGGCGTGTGACGAACACTACGAGTGTACCCGTTACGGGATGTGGGACAACCGCACTCCGAAGGAGCTTGCGGGCCCGACATATAGTTGGGTAAGTGGCAACGTATCAACATGGTACCCCACGTATGTACATGTAGTGTACGACACACGGGAAGTAGTCACTCCGTTCTACGGACCATCAGTAAGTTCAAACCAGAACAGCTGGACACCTCAGACGACAGTATCAAGGAACTCAGAGAATCCATCTGAAGATGTGGAATGAAGACTGGGAAGTGCAAAACGCACAGACTAGTAAATACAGACATTGGACATGTCTCGAGGACACCAAACAAATACCTGACAGCTGGATGGAATGCCCAGCCTAAACACACGAAGGCGAATGCCTAATGTGAACCTAACATGCTCACCAAACGGGACAGAATTCCCAAGAGCAACCCCAAGATTACCACAAGTATACTCCATCATTGAAGGGGATATCAAACCTAGTCCTAAGCACTAGGAGCAAGTGTAAACAGTCTACCCAAGAACGGGAGACGTTACAACCCAAAAGGGAAAACTCAAACGCAACACCACAAGAAGACACGGTGGACAACATGTCATCAACATTAGCCGGATGTAACGGCATGCTTCAACAGCACTCAGGAGCAATCCTTGAAGGGTGTCTACGTTGCAACAGTCGAACAACAGCGACATGATAAAAGCACGAAAGTTAGAACAAACACTCGGGTAGGACCTGAAGGGATTTCACTTAATAGGAAATGCCCTAAGATACTGAGAGACACTTATTAACACCATTTGCCTAAGAGGGTCTCCTATGAACGGAAGCGTGATGCCACGACTTACCATGGAGCCCAATAATATCTCCAACCTATGACGGTATACATGGAGTGGAAACACGTATAAGCAGCTTGCAAAGAGCATAGCTTGCAGCAATATGGCTCTAAAGCCATGAACCTGATGCGCCTTGTAACCTTAAACGGTTGCAAAACCGGCACCAATTGTTAACAAGACTTACAAAAGATATTGCCTCATACGACAAGAAATCAACAACTGGACCATAAATCCAACCCAACATCCTGAGTGGCTTGTAGTAATGGCCACCTCAGTGTCACTGTCACTAGAGCACCAGTCTAGTATACAGTTGACGGAGTTAAATACCCCTCATGCCTGCTGTAGCAGATGTACACAGAGGCATAAGAATCATGATAATGCCAACATTGGCCTAGCCCACACTTGGACACCACGAGAAACCGAAGGGAAGGTACCCCTCGTCAACCGAAGACCACCAAGGTGGTGAAGATGTGAATCCTTAGAAAGGTCTCCATCTATTATAACAGTAAAGCCTACGCATATAGATATTGCCAAGAGGCGATGGAATCAGGAAATGAGATTTCCAAACCATTACGACTTAAGGGAATAAGTATACTCCTCATGCACCCAAGCATGAGGTGAACCATTACATAAATACTCAATATAATAACCTTGTCATGAGACCTATGAGTGGAGACAACCCCTCAACAAGAACTTTCATTATCAATGACAGAGTAAACTACACAGCTAGAGCCTATCATTAGTGCCCAGCACTGGAAAGACAGTAATTGTCAAAACAATCAATGTGAATACACATTGAAAACCATGAATGACCAGCGCTCAAGAGAGCTTGTAACCCGATAAATTACTTCATCCGTTATCAACCAAGATACTTGGTAAATTATATCATAAATGATGATAAAATGTGAGGTAAGCTAACCTACACATGAAACCTAAATTGAAATAAAACATCCCCACAATGGGAAGATAATAATATTGCGGTATGCTACGACAACCGTCATACACGAACAGGGGAAACCCTCAGTGTACACACCATAAGGAAATGGTGCCAATGACAATGGCAATGAGTAAAGAGAAACTATCACAGTAACAGAAACAGTAAAGACAATGTTGTACAGTGAGTAAGAACACGGTGCGCAACAAGCGACCGCTATGAGGGAGTAGCTAAGCAATAACACGGAGTATAAGTATGAATGACACACAGAAATATTCTTCCTATCACATAAGTGACTTACTGTCAAGCGTTTACGCCTCTGCACTCTGTATGACTGAGTGTTTTGGTATTGCACTTGTGCAGCTAATGATCTAATGGGATGGCTAGGGATATGGAGAATGTAAACCGTAGTAAACCTTTCTTTTCACCAACAAACATGGCACTAGCCAGTTCAGCAAACTTAGCAACAAACCGTGCGGCCTAAGGCCAAAGAAGCACGAAGAGTGTACAATACACTAACAACACAAAGTGTGAATTCCAATGGAATGAGGAGTGAAAAGAGACGTAAGAAAGTCACTAGGACCGACGCATAGAGATGCAAGGTCATACAAGTAAAGAACACTTGTACTGAACCAGGGAAACTGGTAGAATTCAGAAGCTAGTGACACCAGAGGAAGCACTACAACTAAGTAGTGACTTAACCTCGCCGACAATAAGTCGGAGGAGCTTAACGAATAATCGTAAAGCACGAATAGCATGTGCAGAAGATTACCAGAGAGCTGGTTATAAACCTTAAACTCATTGAGTTCAAACACGGTAAAGAATACCGCATTTGTTTAATAAACCTTATGCCCATAATAGACGGATAAAAGGTGATGCATAGTACATTAAGGATAGCACGAAGGGTAAATAACCCGAGTTATCAGGGTCGCGCAGCAGAAGCTAGTGGGCCCCAGCTAGTAAGTATAGCAAAATGGCTATTAATGCCTTGAAGCCTAATAGGCTAGAACCGAATTAATGATGAGTTAAATAAACTCATATAGAAATCTTGGTGCAAAGACTAAACCATTGGTATGGTTAAGACCCTTTGACCAGAGTATATTGTATAGTGTACCGTAGTGAAGTAAACGCTTCAATTGCCCAAATTGATTAAACCAATGTTTAATAATAATACATATGGTAGATTACGTGGGCGTAATCCCTTTTAAGGGGGGTAGAGCGAAAACCGCTTAATGCAAGTTTTATAAATAAAACACTTAAACCGTAATGTGCATAGCACAAATGAGAATCAAATTGACGATTGGTACTATGTTAAACAAACATAAGTACTCATTCATATGTAATTATGGTAACTAGGCATTAAACATGCAAATACCATAGGAGGAACGTACCTATCTTGTAACACCAGTGTAAGAGTATTAGTAAAAGAAAAGTAATGAGTAGTGGACGGAGCTCCACAAGTATTGTAACCACCGAAGAAGTAGCACGAAATGAATGAGGATAGTAGATGAATGAAGTTTATGAGTAGTGGAATCGTAAGTAAAATATTTGAAACAATTGAGTCAATAAATCTTATAAAGGTAGTATTCCTTAGTTAGAATATAGGATATGATGTAATGGATGAAAGTAGTGAAGGTCGAAGAAATGAGCACTAGGATTGAACCATGGAGTAAAGCATTTGGAAATAGAGTGAGGATGATTGATGGACTGATTCCATCCTTGGAGATGTATGAATGACTAGGAAGAGTAAAAAGATAAAACATGAAAATGATTGAATTATTGCTTGTTTGAAACTGATGTGGGAGTCGAACTCGATCCTGATCAGATCAAGGGAAACCGAACACAAATTGGGGTGGAAAGATAGTTCAACACTGATGCTGATCACATCAGGGTCGAATGATTCTTGAAGCTCCTCTTAAGTGGTCACAAGAATCACACTTAGGATAGAAGTAATGAATATAAATTGGAACTTGGAGTTGTATGCTTTAGAAAGATTTCTAATTAGTAGTTGTAAAAGAATTTTCTTAGACCGGAGAGTAAGTAATTGTTGGAAGTTATACAGGAGAGGATAGTAGTGTAGCCTATCATATTATTCCAAGGGCAACAGGACATAGAGGAGTCCTGTGTCGAAATGATCTGAGTGCCTACGGGATTGTAATGTGTATTGCATTGCTTTGGGGATAGCTTTGCACTGTATGTACGTATAAATGTGGTAATGAGGAACCAGATGGTAAGTAGTAATATGGATTGGAGTAGGTATTGTACATTGGTATGGTATGGAAAGGAGAAACCTCGAGTAACGAATCTGGGGATTGTAAGGAGGAGGAATGTATGGCTTTGGTATTAGGCAAGTATAAATGAGTAAGTACAGTAATCCCATAACCTCGAACAACTTTGAGGACAAAGTTCTTAAGGGGGGTAGATTGAAATACCCCGACCTTAAATATGGCGATTAAATTATCCTAATAGGTATTTAAGAGCCTAATAATGCCTAAGTAATATTGGTAAGGAAAAATAAATCCAAAGGAAATAAGGAAACACTTTAAAAGTGAAAAACGCTAAATAAGCGTTAAATAACCCTAGGAGGTACGAGACCTCGGTTAGCGTATTATAAGGATTCTAAAGGCTTAATTGAGTCTAAATAAATATGAGGGAACAACTCCCGAAGAAAACGGATCCTTAAAACGGATTAAAACCACTAACGAACCTTAAAGCACGTTTTTCGAGGTAACCGGGAAAACGTGTCTTTAAGCGGGTCAAATAGACTCGTAACAATTTTGGTCAACTAAATAATCATTAATAAATATTAGTGAAGCTGTAGGACCAATAAAATCAATAAAACGAGAGATTAGTAAAAACTGTCAAAAACGACAAGTTGTGGGGTAGAAATATAATTAACACAAACTTATGTGTCCAATATTGCAATTAAAAATTTTAAAACCCCCTAGCTGCTGTGTGCTGTCCGATTTACATATATACACACACACACTTAACTTCTTTACTCACAAACAAACAAAACAATAACACTCTACTTTATTACTCACACACACACTCTCACAATTCTCTCTCCTACCTCATTTCCCCTCACTCACGTATTCCCTCCTCCCTCACTCTCTCTTTTCCTCTCTTCTTCAACCTCCATCGACATCCATGGAGAAATAAGAAACACTCACAAAACTACCACTTCTCTCCTTTGTAACTCTCTCCAAACTCTTCCAAAAATTATAAAAACTACACCATTGGAATCCTCTCACCAAGGGCTACATTTCTATCTTTCCAAAATTCGAAAATACCCATTTTCGTTTTTATGGGTATGTCCCATTTGGAGTTCCAAGACCACCATTAGAAGGCCCTTGTTCTCCTTGTTCTTCTAAGGTAAAAATCTTCTTGAAAACTCCATCTTTTCCTAGCTTATTGGGCAAAACGAAAATCTAGTTAAACTCTTGTTTGCCCCTCTTGTACCCAGCCGATTTTGGCTCCTTTGGAAGGTGAGGAACTTTGTTCTTGAGCTGCTCCAAGTACTTCATAAACCCTTGGAAGGTAATAAATTCTCTAAACCCTAAAACCTAGATTAGAACTCGATTAATGGTTAGGGTTAGTTTTTAGTATTGAATGGTGTATATGAATGGTTGTAGTGCTAGTGGATTGAGATTACAAAACCGGTAGAAAGAGAGAAGGAAGAAGGAAGAAGAAGAAAGGAAATCTAGAGAAGAAACAAGGTAAGAATGCTCACCCTTGTGTAAGCCTTGTATATGTAATGTAACAGATTTTAAGGAATGGAAATGTGTATTGTGAAATGGTAATGTATTAGTAATGTAATGTGTAAGAGAATATAAGTATTTTGAAGCTTTAAAAGATGTGTAAACCTTATTGAAAACAGATTGGGACTTAGTGTTTGAGTGCAGGAATTTTTATGAGTATATTAGTATTGGTATTGTATATGGGAGCTTGTATGTTTTGGTTGTTGTAAACAGGTGAATTGGTTATTGATGTGAGTGTAGACAATGTGGCGAGTGTATAAAAATACAAGGGAGACTATGGCAAAAATTGCCTAGGAATAGAACACTTAGAGAATTAAAACTAGGTGACTAATGTGAGTGTGTAACAGAGTTTGATTAAGGAAAACAGAGGGTAAGTTGAGAGAGATGAATAATGTATTCTAATACATTAGGAGTGTTAGAAATGCCAATAGAAGAGGGAGATGTAGAAGGGGAGTGTAAGTGTGAAAATCTGTAGCAAAAGGGTATAAGAATGTATGGAGAAGTTAGGAAGGTTAGTGTGTAAGAAATTGGTAAAAAGGAGTGTTGGACTTGGGTATAGGTATTGTTGTTGTTGGAGATGTATTTGGGATGCTAGGAGTGACATTGATAGAGGAAGTATTGAGTGGAAGAAGTTGCAACAAAAATCTGTAGCAAAGGTAAAACAAAAACTGCTACATTGGTTGGAAAAGAAGTGAGGAATTTGTGTAAGATTGATTGATGGATTTAGTAAGGAGTTTGGTGAATGAACTAAGGTGTATTAGGAGGTTTAATTAGTGTTATAACATGTGGGAATAAGTGTAGGAACAATGGGGAAGTAATGGGTAAAAGAGGACTGAAAACAGAAATTAAAATGCAAATACTGGGCTGGACCGGACTTGCGACCGGACTTGCAAGTCCGGTCGAGCTGAAAATTTTCCCGTCAGAATGCTACTGGGATCGACCGGACTTGCGACCGGACATGCAAGTCCGGTCGGCCAGAAAAATTTCCGTAACCCGAGCTACTGGAATGGACCGGACTTGCGACCGGACATGCAAGTCCGGTCGGCCAGAAAAATTTCCGTAACCCAGCTACTGGAATGGACCGGACTTGCGACCGGACATGCAAGTCCGGTCGGCCAGAAAAATTTCCGTAACCCGAGCTACTGGAATGGACCGGACTTGCGACCGGACATGCAAGTCCGGTCGGCCAGAAAAAATTCCCGTAACCTGAGCTACTGGTATGGACCGGACTTGCAAGGTCGGTCGCAAGTCCGGTCCTGACAAAAAAAATAAATAAATAAATAAATATTTTTAAATAATAATGATATATATATATATATGAATATGTATATATATATGTATGTATGTATATCCACACATACATGTACATGTAAGAAAGTAAACTTAAGCTAAGTAAGAAAGTAAAACGTAAGGTAAAGAAAAGTAAATAAGTAATGTGTAAGTATAAGAAGTGTGAGGACATAGTAAGTACGAATTAAGTAATAATGGTTAGATTAATCGTTTGAATGTATGTAAACCATAGGATTTGAATTGTGAATACCGGAGGAACATTGGGATACAAGTACAACGGTGAAAGGTATGATTTCTTCATGCCCTGTATCCTAATCTGGTTACCCCGATTTGTGTGCTTACTTGATCACCTAATAAGATAAATGCACGAATCGGACTATATTGCACTTACTTGTGTTTGTTTATATTGTTCTTGGTATATTTCTCTTGAACAATAGTTTGTATAATTCACGAAATGCATGGATGATGATATGGTGTAAATGAATCTTGTATTGTACTTATGTATTGTATTTCGTATGAATGTATATTGGGCCTTGTATTTGTAAATGTGGCTTGAATGTTGACTTGTGCTAATTCCTAACTAGCTAACTCCTAACTTAAGTGAGTAAATTGGAATGAGTACAAGTCCGATATAGCTTCGGCCACGCGTGAGGATGAGGTGACACAAGAGGTTGGATCCGATTCCTGGTTCGTAAGCTGGTCCACGGCCCAAATCCCTTAAGTGGGTAGCATCCTGGATTAGTGAACCAAGTAAATCCCGGTGGTGGGACGGAGTAGTCCCCGGGCCGGAGGTCCCGACGACTTAACATGAGTAAGAGTAAGAGTAAGTAAGTATGTATGAGTATGAGAATGAGTATGTATGCGTATGTAGGAAGTAAACGAGTAAAAGAGTAATCCCCACCCGATTAACCCGGGTGGACCAATGAAGCTAACAAGAATTGTATATTGTGTATGTAGTGTATGTGTATTTCGGAAGAAGGTAAGTATGTAATTGATGGTATATGGTATTCCATGTATGTAATGAAGTGTATGTGTGTATGCTTGCGTAAGTATTCTTGTATTGTGTATAAGATGTATGCATGTATGTTGTATGAAAATGAACCGCATGTATTCGACCAAGTGGTCGGCGTACCCTCACTAGTACGCGGGGTATGCGGTTATCATGCTCAGCGAAAGCTGACCCCTTCGGGGGACATTTTTTTAGTGTGCAGGTACCCGAAGCGTACATGGTCAAGGCACGAGACCGGCGACTACACTGGATAGTAGTAGCAGGAGGTAGAGGTGTATTAACTAGCACACCCCTTGTATTTAGGAAGTAATGTAGTAGCGAGGAATGGGTAGTAAGTAGTCTCTTAGTGAGTATGTATGAACTTGAAGAGGTATTATACTTGTATAAGGAATCTAGAAAACTCGGTGTGTAGATTACATTGTATTGTATCTGGAGTATTGTATTGAATGGCAGATTGTAGTAGTAATTGGTAAGTGAAGAATGTGTTGTAGATTTGTAGTACTCGGGATTCCGGTCCATCAGACCGATGCTGTATGTAGAATCGGTAGCCTTGTTAGTCACGTGGGTGGCTAACGGCATTGTATCACCCATTGTATGTAAGTATATATCCGCTGCGAGTATCTGATGAGTAAGGAGATTGGACGTTAATGACTGTATTAATAGTAGGGGTGTTACAGTAACTATTGTAACTTACACTTGAAACTAGTGTATTCCTTAATCCCTGGAATTTAATCCCTTTGATCGAATCATCAAGCGGGGGAGGGGAAGCCAGTTTTTCCTCTTGGCACAAAAGATAAATTCTTATTAAACATCAGACACTATTTGTCTATTAATTATATTCAGCAATCATTTGACCTTGGGACCATCATACAAGCAATAAATTCAGTTGTGAACTGGATACCTTGAGAATACTCTTCTCTTTAAAAGGCTTTATCTAGTATTTTACTCATCAGGGCTTGTTTTTGCATACACTTTGGTTATCACTGCTTGGAACAAGACAGTTATAGTTATTACTAAATCTGGAATAAGACTCCGAGAAAAGTTTTTATAACTCATTCTACATTTAGGGTTCCATAAAGTATTAATCCCTCCGCCTTAAAGCTTGGCCTTTTCTTGCTACATTTAAACTCCATGGATCAGGTGAATCATATGTTCAACCTAGGTTAAATATCTTTTAATATTAGTACCATTCCAAACTAGGGGTTCCCAGTTTGAATCCTACGGTTTGGTGACAAGACAATCAAAACTTATTGTTTGTTTGTCTCAATTAGAAGCGTGGTTAATCCACAAACTCAATGGCTTCCAAAAATAAGTTGCTTAGGTGTATAAAATAGAGGATTTTAATCATAGAGATTGATATATATTGTTAGGAAAGTTCACGTGTAATACCCTTGTTACAAGTCAAGGGGTATGTTCTCCCCCCCCCCCCCCTTTAAAGTGTAACTTCCACTCATTGGTGCATATCCAATTCAACTCTTAGTATAGCTTACACAGCCTCCATAGAGTTATTTGTTACTATAATCATATAAAAATTTATATTACTTTGGGATGTAACTTTATTTGTTCTCATGCGTTCTTTACTTACATTCCCAAATGGAGCTGTCATAAAAGACATACGCTCGTATAAATCCATAAGGATAGAGTAGGACATGTGCCTCAAAATAGGGTAGGTATATTTTATGATACTTATCCCTCTGAAAATATATCAATATCCCTCACAAGTCTTAGGTTAATAACCTCCCAATTATATGTATAATATGTAGCACTTGGCATTACTAAGGAAGTATTTTTCCTAACTTCTGAAAATATAGATTTAAAGTTTGTTCTTTTCTCACTGTTTATTAGGAGCCCAGCATTGTCACTGTAATGACACTAGCTGAGACCCTTGGTAATTGAGCAGGTATTACATCCCATGTTTATTTATTTTTGATGTTTATATATGTTGAGCTTCTGTTATGCTTTTCTTGTCATTGGTTATTTTTGTAGGACTACACTTTATAGTCATATTTCAGGGTTTCGCACGATTTTCTCGTGAGGTTAATAAGGAATTGTAAGATCTTCCAGTCCCACACTGGGCAGCAAGCTCAGTGCCTGGGTATCCCATAAATTTCAGTGTTTTCTTTCTCCGCGCAGGTCTTCGTTCTCTTTTATTTGGTTTACTGGAGCAGCAATTGTTGTAGCAAGTGCGCCATGCAGGTTGGATCATCATGCAGTTTATGTCCATTGAGATATACTTTTCCTCCATCATCACTGTATACTTGGCGGTATTGTCAGTCTTTCTGGTTATCATCGGCATAGCGTCACTGTTATTCGTCGTCAGCTCCCGTGTAGATGACAGTTGGCGTCGTACGGTCTTCATCAACCCTTTCGCCAATTAAGGTAGTCTTAAGTATTTGTTTTAATTAATGTATTCCTTTTCATGACATCTGCTCGTTATTTAGGCAGGTCATAGTTTGTAGTTACTGTAAGTTTGAACAGTTATTAACGCCCTTTGGTGGACCAAGTAAAAATAACTTTCTACTCCTCACTGTTCTATCACACACCCTGTAACCCAAGGTTAATTTCGGTTGTATTCAAATCTCAGAGCACAACTACGCTCTGATACCACTTTTTGTAACACCCCAACCCGAAATCCAATAACCTGTACAATGATAGCTCCCAAAGATAACTGGAAATGCAGCGGAAAATATATACATAACAACGGGTGGTGCTACAACGCCACTAGTCACCCATGTGACTAACAAGGCTAACTCCAACATAACTTACAAATGATGCGGTCTGAGCGCTGAATACAAACCTCTTAAAATAACAAAACCAATAGTAAAGATATAGTACTGTAAATTGCTTCCGGTAATAATAATCCCCTGTGTAACACCCCAACCGCTAATCCTATGCTTACCGTCTAATCGTCCTATTAATCCTAAGAGTTCGCAGCGGAATTATTACATACTTACTACGGCGGGTGAAACAAAGCCGCTAACCGCCCATACGGCTAGCTAGGCTACTAATACTTACAGTAACGGTCTGATGAACATAACGTACCGAGCTACTAAATTACTTGTCAAAATAACATGTGCCAAATACTTACATCCTGGATCACCGAGCATTTAAAGTATACAATTACATTTCCATCCCTAAGTTCCAAAAGAATGAGTTTAGTTACCTACTCACTTATACCAATGCTCCATTCTATCAAAATCCAAAAAGGTGTACCCCATGGTACACCGGCTAATCAAAAAAAACTGTAGCCCTGTACTACTCAGTACACTCATCTCAAATTCATTGTTTACATTCAAAAAAAAGAAGATAAAGAAATGAAAGTAGATCTTCACAACTTCATCAATCTCGAGTACCTGCGTGTAGTAAAAATGGTGCCCCAAGGGGCTCAGCAAAAGCTGCATATGGACTCCGCATATACCGCGTGCTAGCTAGGGCACGCCGACTATTTGACGTCCACTAGACATGCCATTCATTATTCATACATACATGCTTTTCATACATCATACATGCTCATACAATACATTACACAACTCAAGGCAACATTACAAGTACACATCTTACTTACCTTCACAAGGTTAGCCAAATTATGCATCCGGGTTAATCGGAATGCTTTACTCTTTTACTCATTACTTACTTCTTCTTGCATACACTTACTTACTTCCTTTTTACTTTACTTACTCATTCTTACTTACTTACTTATACTCAAGTCAAGTCGTCGGGACCTCCGGCCTTGGGGATTACACCGTCCCACATCCGGGATTTACTTGACTCACTAATCCGGGATGCTACCAACTTAAGGGATTTGGGCCGCGGACCAGTTTAAGAGTCAGGAATTGGAGCCAACCTCTCGTGACCCCGCATCCTCACGCGTGGCCGAAACTATATCGGACTTCTACTCATTCCAATTTAATTACCATTTTAAGTTAGGATGGTTAGCTTGTTAGGAATAAGTTAGAAGTCCAAACCCAATAAATAGCGGTCACGGCACAATACCACATACATACACACATTCATATCATCCATACATTTCATGAAGTATACAAACTAAGAATTAAAGAAAATATACAACATCATACAGCACTACATGTTCACAAGTACGCATATTAACTCCGATTCGTGCATTTATCTTATTTGGTGATCGATTAGCACACAACACACAAATCAGAGTAACCAAGATAGCACCCGGGGCATGAGGAATCCATACCGTTCACCGTTGTCCGTAATTCCAAACGTCCTTCCGGTGTCACAAATCAAATCCTATTATATACATACAATTAAATGATTAATCTAACTATCATTACTTAACACATACTTACTATGTCCTTATACTTCCTACATTTGCTCTTTACTTACTTACTTTTCCTTTACTTAGGTTTTACTTCCTTACTTAACTTTGGCATGCTTTCATACATGTACCTATACATATATGTATGGGTATACATATACATATATATATACAATTACTATTTAAATTAAAATAATTTTTTTTTTTATCAGGACCGGACTTGCGACCGACCCTGGCAAGTCCGGTCCATTCCAGTAGGTTTCATCGGGAAAATTTTTGGTCCGACCGGACTTGCATGTCCGGTCGCAAGTCCAGTCGATTCCAGTAACATTCTTACGGAAAATTTTTCTGCTCGACCGGACTTGCAGGTCCGGTCGCAAGTCCGGTCGATTCCAGTAGCATTCTGCCGGGAAAATTTCTGCTCGACCGGACTTGCAAGTCCGGTCGAAAGTCCGGTCGATCCCAGTGTTTGCATTTTAATTTCTGTTTTCAGTCCTCTCTTTCACCCATTACTTCCCCATTGTTCCTACACTTAATCCTACATGTTTTAACACCATTTAACCTCCTAATACACCCTAGTTCATTTCCTAACTCCTTACACAATTTTATACTCATTCACTCATCTAATTTTCTAAGTTTCAACTCACACTTTCACTAGTTGTTTCCTAGTTGTGTTTTGCTACAGGTTTTATTCTAACTCTCCAACACTAGCTCTCTCTTCTAATGTCATTTCTAACACTTCTAATACACTACAACTACATTAACTATCTCTCCCCATCTTTCCTCTAACAATCTATTTCAAAATCTGTTACAACTTACATTAGTCATCTAGTTTTAATTCTCTAAGTGTTCTAATCCTAGGCAAATTTTGCCATAACCTCCCCTATAATTTTATACTCTCACCACATATTCTAGTTCACAATTCAACACTCTTTTCACCTGTTTCAACAAAAAACTATACAAGCTCTCATATACAATACCAATACTAAAACAACACTAAAACACTACAAAATTCCTGCACTCAAGATACCATTCCCAATCTGTTTTAAATGAGTTTTACACATCTTTTAAAGCTTCCAAAATACTTATATTCTCCTACACATTACACTACTAATACATTACCGTTTTTCAATACCAATTTTCATTACTAAAAATCTGTTACATTACAATTACAAGACTACACAAAGGTGAGTATATTACCTTGTTACTTCACAAGTTTCTTCTCTCTTCTCCTTCTTTCCTTCTACCGGTTTTGAAATCTCAATCCACTAACACTACAACCATTCACATACACCATTCAATACTATGAACTAACCCTAACCATTAATCAAGCTCTAATCTAGGTTTTAGGGTTTAGAAAATTTATTACCTTCCAAGAGTTTGTGAAATACTTGGAGCAGCTCAAGAATGATTTTCCCACCTTTTCAAAATGCCAAAACCGGCTGGGCACAAGAGGAGCAAGCAAGGGTTTAGTTCACATTTTCGTTTTGCCATTTAGGCTAGAAAAAGATGGGGCTTTTGAAGATGTTTTTACCTTAATAGAACAAGGAGAAGGAGGGCCTTCTAATGGTGGTGTTGAAGCCTCCAATGGTGCATACCCATGAAAATGAAAGTGGGTGTTTTCAAGTTTTGAAAAGATAGGAATGTAGCCTTTGATGAGGGGATTCCAATGGTGGTGTTTTTATAATTTTTGGAGAAGTATGGAGAGAGTAACAAAGGAGAGAAGGAGAGTTGTGTGTGGTTTCTCTCAAATCACCATGGAAATCGCATGGGGAAGAAGGAAGGAGAAAAGAGAGGGTGAGGGAGAAGGGCATCCAGTGAGAGAGGGAGAAATGAGTTAGGAGAGAGAAAAATGTGAGAGTAAATGTTACTTTATTGTTTTGTTTGTTTGTGAGTAAAAGAGAAGAGGGTGAGTGTGTGTGAGTGAAGAAAATCGGACACACACAGAGACCAAGGGGGGTTTTAAATTCTTTTTACATTCTTGGACACATAAGTTTGTGTTAATTATATTTCTACCCCAAAATTTCCCGTTTTTGACAGTTTTTACTAATTTCTCGTTTTCTTGATTTTTATTGGTCCTACAGCTTCACTAATATTTATTAATGATTATTTAGTTGACCAAAACTGTTACGAGTCTATTTGACCCGCTTAAAGACACGTTTTCCCGGTTACCTCGAAAAACGCGCTTTAAGGTTCGGTAATGTTTTTAAACCGTTTTAAAGGTCCGTTTTCTTCGGGATTTGTTCCCTAATAATTATTTACACTTAATTAAGCTTCTAAATTACTTATTAGCCTAATTAATCACTATTTTTAATTACGGGGTATTTCAATCTACCCCCCTTAAGAAACTTTGCCCTCAAAGTTGCTCAAGGTTAATAGTTTTATAATTCTACTCATTATGCAAACCAATTGCCATAATATGTCTTACTACACCTATGAGGTGTTTACTTCATTCCACATTACAAGCATACACAATTCAAGTACAATACACAATTCACAATTCACATACACAATCCATCATTCTCATTCATACCATTCCACAATACAAAATACATCATTACCATCCACAATACACATTACACCAATACACCATACATTACACATACACATCATTCATTACACATTACACATACAAAATACATCCATACTAAGTTCACTTGCACTACATGTGCCATACAAAATGCAATGCTTACCCCGAAGCAATGCTAAAGCAAAGGGTTCTACCCCCCTTAAAAGGGGTACGACCCGTACCCGTATACTAAATACTAGACTCTCTAGTCTATGAATAACTGCGGGTATTTAGCCTTCATGGCATCTTCGAGTTCCCATGTCGCTTCTTCGACATCATGGTTGGACCATAGGACCTTCACCATTCGTATAGACTTATGGCGAGTGTCTCTGGTCTTCCTATCAAGGATTCTCACTGGGGTTTCGACATATCTCATGTTTGGCTCAATGGATAGTCTCTCGGGCTCCAACACATGAGAAGGATCAGCCATATACTTCTTGAGTTGTGACACATGAAATACATCATGGACACGTCCCAAGTCCTCAGGTAGTGCTAACCTGTAGGCTACTGAACCCACTCTTTCGGTGATAGTGTACGGCCCTACAAATTTTGGGCTTAGCTTGCCCTTCTGACCAAATTTGAAGACACCCTTCATAGGTGAAACTCGCAAGAACACTTGGTCGCCCACGGCGAACTCAAGGTCGCGTCGTCTCACATCCGCATAGGATTTCTGTCTATCTTGGGCTGCCTTCATGTTAGCTCGAATTTGTTGCACTTCGGCTTGCACTTGCTCAAGGTATTCCGGTCCTATTATGACCGCTTCACTTGACTCATCCCAACACAAAGGTGTACGGCAAGGTCTACCGTATAGGGCTTGGAAAGGCGACATCTTAATCGAGGCGTGATAACTATTATTATACGAGAATTCGATAAGATGAAGCTTATCTAACCAACTCCCCTGAAAGTCCAAGGCACATGCCCGAAGCATGTCCTCTAGTGTCTGGATGGTCCTTTCTGTCTGACCGTCGGTCTGAGGATGGAAGGCGGTACTCAACTTCAGTTCTGTACCCAATGCTTCCCTTGTGGCTCTCCAGTATCTCGAAAGAAACCTGGTGTCGCGGTCAGATACTATGGTCTTAGGGACTCCGTGGTGTCTGATAATCTCCTTATCAAAAAGCTCAGCTAGCTTTACTACCTTCCAGGTGTCCTTCATTGGTATGAATCTGGCAACCTTGGTAAGGCGATCTACTACAACCCAGATCATGTTGAGTCCTCCCCTAGCAGGTGGGAGTCCTACAACAAAATCCATGGAGATATCATGAAATTTCCACTCCGGAACTGGCATCGATTGTACCATTCCGCCCGGTCAACGTTGTTCGAATTTTACCTTTTGGCATGTTAAGCATCTCAATACGAATTCTGTCACATCTGACTTCATTCCAGACCACCAGAAGTACCTCTTCATGTCTTTGTACATCTTGGAGGCTCCCGGATGGACTGATAATGTAGAACTATGTGACTCTCGCAGGATGCGATCCCTTAGCTCGGCATTGCTTCGGGGGACGCATAGCCTGCCATTCAACCGAATCAAACCATCTTCATGTAGCTTAAAATCATACTTTTTCTTCTCAAATGTGCCATTCTCGATCTTTTGTCTGATTTCGGTTAGGTAAGGGTCGCTCGACTGAGCATCTCGCACCTCGTCAACCAAGCTAGAAGAAGGGAGTAGCGAATGGAGCGAGTGTGCTCGACGGCTCAGGGCGTCGGCTACCACATTAGCCTTCCCTTCCTTATACTGCAGATTGATGTCGTAGTCTGAGAGAAACTCCATCCATCTTCTCTGTCTCAAGTTGAGTTCTTTCTGAGTGAATACATACTGTAAGCTCTTATGATCGGAGTAGATGGTGATGCTTACCCCATAGAGATAGTGTCGCCATATCTTCAAGGCGAAGACAATGGCTCCTAACTCTAAGTCGTGAGTTGGGTAATTCTCCTCATGTTTCTTCAGCTGGCAGGAGGCATAAGCAACAACCTTGCCATGCTGCATGAGTACACATCCCATTCCTTTGCCTGACGCATCGCAGTACACCTCAAATCCCTCTGTGCCCTCTGGAAGAGTAAGGACGGGCGCTGAGCTCAATGAGTCTTTCAGCTTCTGAAATGATAGCTCGCACTCGTCTGTCCATACAAACGGTGCATCCTTCTTCATCAATGTAGTCATGGGCTTGGCGACTTTCGAGAAGTCCCTTACAAATCTCCGGTAGTAACCGGCTAGGCCAAGAAAGCTCCTAATGTCGGTAACAGTCTTGGGTCTAGGCCATGATCGTACAGCTTCTACTTTAGAAGGGTCAACTGAGATACCTGCGCTCGAGATGACATGTCCAAGGAATGATACCTGATCAAGCCAAAACTCGCCTTTGGAGAACTTCGCATAAAGCTGGTTCTCGCGCAGTGTCTCAAGCACTTTCCTCAAGTGGGTTTCATGTTCCTCTGGTGATTTGGAATATACAAGGATGTCGTCGATGAAGACCACAACCGAAGTGTCCAACTGCTCACTGAATAAACGATTCATGAGGTCCATGAATTTTGCCGGTGCGTTTGACAAACCGAATGGCATCACTGTGAATTCATAGTGGCCATATCTGGTACGGAATGCCGTTTTCTCGATGTCTTGCTCTTTGATTGCAATCTGATGATACCCTGAACGGAGGTCGATCTTGGAGAAGACTGAGGCTCCCTTCAACTGGTCGAATAGGTCGTCGATGCGTGGTAGTGGGTATTTGTTTTTGACTGTGACCGCATTCAGCTCACGGTAGTCAATGCAAAGGCGGAGGCTACCGTCCTTCTTCTTCACGAAGAGAACCGGTGCTCCCCAGGGTGATACGCTCGGGCGTATGAACCCTTTGTCTAGAAGATCCCTCAACTGCTCTTTCAATTCGGTCATCTCTGCTGGTGCCATGCGGTACGGTGCCCTAGCAATGGGACCGGTACCTGGCAATAGATCAATTTCGAATTCCACTGCTCTCGGTGGTGGCATGCCGGGTAGCTCCTTAGGGAATACATCGGGATACTCAGATACAATGGGTACATCGTCACTGAACTCTGGATCTCTCTCCAGGTCTTGCACATAACACAGATACACTTCTTGGCCCTTTCTGAGCTCCCGGTACATGGCCATGGCAGATATAAGTGTGGTCGAAGGCCCTCTCGGTCTCTGGCGGTAAGATACGGTAACCCCAGAAGGACTCTTGAGCAGCAAACGATGCTCGGCGCAGAGGATTCTACCCTTGTGCCGCTCCAACCAATTCATCCCAATGATTACGTCGAATCCCAATCCGTTGATTCGATGAAGGAAAGGGGAAACGATTCGCCTTTGATTTGGATTGTGGCTGATTGATAGTATTTGGTGCACTTTACTCGCTCCTTCGATGGGAGAGTAACCATGAAGTTCGGTAGCTCATCCGCATCTAGCTTCAACCTCTTCACGAAGGACGGTGATACGAAAGTGTGAGAGGCGCCGGAGTCGAACAATACATTGGCATCAATGCCATTTACTAGGAAGGTTCCCGTTAGAATGGTGCCGCTTCTGCCGGCTTGTGCTTCGGTGAGGATGCTCAGGTTACCTTCGGTACCGAGTCCACAACCTATTGGATTCACAATTGGATAAGTATTGATGGTGGACACAAGTGGAATTAAATCAACACTGCTCTTTATTGATAAACCAACCATCATACATACCGTGTCTCTAATACACGTTACTAATAGATTACATGATACTAGGAGTTTAATACTTTCTAAAGGTAAGGTTCAGGCGTCCTGGTTTCATGTGTGTGGCATTGATTATTGCCGGTGGTGCCGTATTCAACTTGATCTAGTTGATCCCGTGATACAGCATCCTAGAGTTTCCACCCATGATTAGGACATCTCCTGATCTCAATACCAGTTTCTGTGCGAGGTCCACACGCTTCTGCTCGCTATACAGGAATATGGCGTCATCAAGAATGGACCAAGACACTACGGGCACTCCTTGTTCAAGAGATTCCGCTGTCTCGTCCTTGTCTTGGTGTAACCCAAGTCGTCCTTCTTTCTCATAGAAGTTGACGATACAAAGGTCCGCTTCAAGTGCGGGGATTGGTTCAGATTCACATTGTTGTGCAAGTTCAACTGCTTGAGTGATGAGGGTCTGAAATTCTGGTGGTATTGTCGGTGGCGTCGCTCCATCTTGTGTTCGTGTCTCCTGGTATGTCTTGGTATAAGGATTCCAGTCCTTTCCCAAGCACATCATCTTCAGCTTCATCCTCGCTCCACCGGGGAATTCGGGTGTGTAAAATCCACCTTGACCCATTCCTAGCTCGTTGCATCGTCGGATGATTGAGATTTGCGCTTCGGGTGTCAGGTATCCCCTTAATAAGATCATACCTGGTCGGATGACCTGACACTGATTGCTGGTGTAGTCGTGGTTGGTGATGTCGATCTCTTCTTGATTCAAGGTTACCGGTATTGGGTAACAGATACTAAAGTTCCCTATGGTTACAAATTTCATCTACGGTGAGTACTAGTTTCAACTACTTCATTTCATGCTTAATATACACTTCATTGATTTACTCATGCATTCACTCATACAATTACTCTACTACTAGGCATGCTATTTCAAGGATTAAAGGTTTAGGTGATTACCTTGGCCGGATTTCGAACCGGGCCCATCGCGGTCAATCACATGCAGAACAGGCTGCCTCTGAGGTGCGCCTCTCTGAGGGCCCCGGGATCCCTGTCCCTGAGGTGCCTGCTGGGCCGGTGCATCGCCAGATGCCACCTCCTTGCCCTCTCTCTGCTTGTAGTTCTGGAAGGTACCCTTCGGCTTTCCACTCTCTGGGCACTTGTTAGCTGTGTGTCCCAGCTTCTGGCAGTTGTAGCATTTGATCTCCCTCCCATAGCAATCCTTACCAGGATGGTCCTGGTTGCACTTCCTGCACACATAGGTGCGGCCGTCGGAGAAGGTTTTGGCGGCTCCGGAGCTAGAACCTGAGGTTAGAGGGTTAGCACATGTGTGCGTGGGTATACTAGAAATGATACTTATACGAATACAAATTGGAAGTAGAATTTACCCTTAGGAGGGTGTGATCTCAGTGGCTTAGCTGCCACCGGTGCAGAATAACCAAGCTGAAGGATCTCAGCTGGTTTGCCCTGCTCAGCATGGGCACTGCTCTCACTTGGGGACTTCTTCTGAGAAAAGAAGTTCCCTTCTTCTTCTTCCAGCTTTTACCCTGGTTCTGCTCCTCAGTGCCGGTATTTTTGTTATTGGCCTTGCGCTTCAGCGCGGTTTCTTCATCCCTCAGTTGGCAAGTGATCTCAACGCGAGAAGCCGCGTGATAACACTCCTGAAATTTCAGGTATTAGCCGGGATTCTCATTTAAGGAAAGGATAAGGAAAAGATTCAAGGAATTCAAGGAATTTAAGGAATTGACATGATACTAAGGGTTAACCGTTTATTTACCTGAAGGGAGGTAAATCTGGTGTAGCCCATACCGTACCGAAGGCGATGGCTCAGACCGCCATAGAAGCGATCGACCAACACCTGGCCGGTGTATCCAAGATCAGGGAGGAGACGGAGAATGGAGGTGAAGGTGCGGTAGTACTCATCCACAGACATCTTGTCTGTCATCTTTAAGGCGTCTAGCTCTAGCCTTTTCTTGGTCTTTACATGTTCTGGATAGTACTTAGATCGGAGAAGGGATGCAAAAGAATCCCAGTCGAAGGTGGGGTCGCTTACATGCTCGTGCTTCACCAATTTCCACCAATCCATGGCCGCATCCTTCAAGTAGTAGGCGGCTACTCTGACTCGAACTCCAGCAGGAGCTTCGAGGGTCTCAAACGCCGTCTCCATTTCGGAGATGTAGGCTTCTAGCTTAGCCGGATCTCTCTCGCCCCTAAAGCAAGGAGGGCGGAGTTCCGCTACAGATTTTACCCAGTTAGCTTCTCTGGGTGGAGGGGGAGGGGTTGGCCCCGTTTGAGTTTGGTTTTGTTGGGATTGTTGTACTGCTTGTATAACTTGTGGTAGCATCTGCGCTACCGTGGCGGCGACGATCTCAGCTATCGTCTGCGCGCCGGTTCCATCTGAGGCTTCGCCTCTAGGTCGGCCTCGGCCTCGTCCTGACATCTGGATGTTTAACAGTTACATTAGGTTTTGCAAGATAGGACTCAAAGGTCTTGGAATTAAAGCAAGGTATCGTTCATAAGAACGTTAAGGGTATCCGTTGTTAGCAACGGTAGTTCCTAGTTAGGTTTCTAAGTATCCGTCTTAAGACGGTTGAAATCCTAACTCGGTAATCCCCTATGCTCGGTACTAAGGACATCAGAGCGTTACTACGCTCTGATACCACTTTTTGTAACACCCCAACCGCTAATCCTATGCTTACCGTCTAATCGTCCTATTAATCCTAAGAGTTCGCAGCGGAATTATTACATACTTACTACGGCGGGTGAAACAAAGCCGCTAACCGCCCATACGGCTAGCTAGGCTACTAATACTTACAGTAACGGTCTGATGAACATAACGTACCGAGCTACTAAATTACTTGTCAAAATAACATGTGCCAAATACTTACATCCTGGATCACCGAGCATTTAAAGTATACAATTACATTTCCATCCCTAAGTTCCAAAAGAATGAGTTTAGTTACCTACTCACTTATACCAATGCTCCATTCTATCAAAATCCAAAAAGGTGTACCCCATGGTACACCGGCTAATAAAAAAAAACTGTAGCCCTGTACTACTCAGTACACTCATCTCAAATTCATTGTTTACATTCAAAAAAAAGAAGATAAAGAAATGAAAGTAGATCTTCACAACTTCATCAATCTCGAGTACCTGCGTGTAGTAAAAATGGTGCCCCAAGGGGCTCAGCAAAAGCTGCATATGGACTCCGCATATACCGCGTGCTAGCTAGGGCACGCCGACTATTTGACGTCCACTAGACATGCCATTCATTATTCATACATACATGTTTTTCATACATCATACATGCTCATACAATACATTACACAACTCAAGGCAACATTACAAGTACACATCTTACTTACCTTCACAAGGTTAGCCAAATTATGCATCCGGGTTAATCGGAATGCTTTACTCTTTTACTCATTACTTACTTCTTCTTGCATACACTTACTTACTTCCTTTTTACTTTACTTACTCATTCTTACTTACTTACTTATACTCAAGTCAAGTCGTCGGGACCTCCGGCCTTGGGGACTACACCGTCCCACATCCGGGATTTACTTGACTCACTAATCCGGGATGCTACCCACTTAAGGGATTTGGGCCGCGGACCAGTTTAAGAGTCAGGAATTGGAGCCAACCTCTCGTGACCCCGCATCCTCACGCGTGGCCGAAACTATATCGGACTTCTACTCATTCCAATTTAATTACCATTTTAAGTTAGGATGGTTAGCTTGTTAGGAATAAGTTAGAAGTCCAAACCCAATAAATAGCGGTCACGGCACAATACCACATACATACACACATTCATATCATCCATACATTTCATGAAGTATACAAACTAAGAATTAAAGAAAATATACAACATCATACAGCACTACATGTTCACAAGTACGCATATTAACTCCGATTCGTGCATTTATCTTATTTGGTGATCGATTAGCACACAACACACAAATCAGAGTAACCAAGATAGCACCCGGGGCATGAGGAATCCATACCGTTCACCGTTGTCCGTAATTCCAAACGTCCTTCCGGTGTCACAAATCAAATCCTATTATATACATACAATTAAATGATTAATCTAACTATCATTACTTAACACATACTTACTATGTCCTTATACTTCTTACATTTGCTCTTTACTTACTTACTTTTCCTTTACTTAGGTTTTACTTCCTTACTTAACTTTGGCATGCTTGCATACATGTACCTATACATATATGTATGGGTATACATATACATATATATATACAATTACTATTTAAATTAAAATATTTTTTTTTTTTTATCAGGACCGGACTTGCGACCGACCCTGGCAAGTCCGGTCCATTCCAGTAGGTTTCATCGGGAAAATTTTTGGTCCGACCGGACTTGCATGTCCGGTCGCAAGTCCGGTCGATTCCAGTAACATTCTTACGGAAAATTTTTCTGCTCGACCGGACTTGCAGGTCCGGTCGCAAGTCCGGTCGATTCCAGTAGCATTCTGCCGGGAAAATTTCTGCTCGACCGGACTTGCAAGTCCGGTCGAAAGTCCGGTCGATCCCAGTGTTTGCATTTTAATTTCTGTTTTCAGTCCTCTCTTTCACCCATTACTTCCCCATTGTTCCTACACTTAATCCTACATGTTTTAACACCATTTAAACCTCCTAATACACCCTAGTTCATTTCCTAACTCCTTACACAATTTTATACTCATTCACTCATCTAATTTTCTAAGTTTCAACTCACACTTTCACTAGTTGTTTCCTAGTTGTGTTTTGCTACAGGTTTTATTCTAACTCTCTCCCAACACTAGCTCTCTCTTCTAATGTCATTTCTAACACTTCTAATACACTACAACTACATTAACTATCTCTCCCCATCTTTCCTCTAACAATCTATTTCAAAATCTGTTACAACTTACATTAGTCATCTAGTTTTAATTCTCTAAGTGTTCTAATCCTAGGCAAATTTTGCCATAACCTCCCCTATAATTTTATACTCTCACCACATATTCTAGTTCACAATTCAACACTCTTTTCACCTGTTTCAACAACCAAAACTATACAAGCTCTCATATACAATACCAATACTAAAACAACACTAAAACACTACAAAATTCCTGCACTCAAGATACCATTCCCAATCTGTTTTAAATGAGTTTTACACATCTTTTAAAGCTTCCAAAATACTTATATTCTCCTACACATTACACTACTAATACATTACCGTTTTTCAATACCAATTTTCATTACTAAAAATCTGTTACATATACAATTACAAGACTACACAAAGGTGAGTATATTACCTTGTTACTTCACAAGTTTCTTCTCTCTTTCTCCTTCTTTCCTTCTTTACCGGTTTTGAAATCTCAATCCACTAACACTACAACCATTCACATACACCATTCAATACTATGAACTAACCCTAACCATTAATCAAGCTCTAATCTAGGTTTTAGGGTTTAGAAAATTTATTACCTTCCAAGAGTTTGTGAAATACTTGGAGCAGCTCAAGAATGATTTTCCCACCTTTTCAAAATGCCAAAACCGGCTGGGCACAAGAGGAGCAAGCAAGGGTTTAGTTCACATTTTCGTTTTGCCATTTAGGCTAGAAAAAGATGGGGCTTTTGAAGATGTTTTTACCTTAATAGAACAAGGAGAAGGAGGGCCTTCTAATGGTGGTGTTGAAGCCTCCAATGGTGCATACCCATGAAAATGAAAGTGGGTGTTTTCAAGTTTTGAAAAGATAGGAATGTAGCCTTTGATGAGGGGATTCCAATGGTGGTGTTTTTATAATTTTTGGAGAAGTATGGAGAGAGTTACAAAGGAGAGAAGGAGAGTTGTGTGTGGTTTCTCTCAAATCACCATGGAAATCGCATGGGGAAGAAGGAAGGAGAAAAGAGAGGGTGAGGGAGAAGGGCATCCACGTGAGAGAGGGAGAAATGAGTTAGGAGAGAGAAAAATGTGAGAGTAAATGTTACTTTATTGTTTTGTTTGTTTGTGAGTAAAAGAGAAGAGGGTGAGTGTGTGTGAGTGAAGAAAATCGGACACACACAGAGACCAAGGGGGGTTTTAAATTCTTTTTACATTCTTGGACACATAAGTTTGTGTTAATTATATTTCTACCCCAAAATTTCCCGTTTTTGACAGTTTTTACTAATTTCTCGTTTTCTTGATTTTTATTGGTCCTACAGCTTCACTAATATTTATTAATGATTATTTAGTTGACCAAAACTGTTACGAGTCTATTTGACCCGCTTAAAGACACGTTTTCCCGGTTACCTCGAAAAACGCGCTTTAAGGTTCGGTAATGTTTTTAAACCGTTTTAAAGGTCCGTTTTCTTCGGGATTTGTTCCCTAATAATTATTTACACTTAATTAAGCTTCTAAATTACTTATTAGCCTAATTAATCACTATTTTTAATTACGGTGGGTAATTAGTCCCTGAGAAGATAACGTAGTTAACTCCTGCACTTAAAAGAGGTGGGAATCGAACCCTCGAGGGGAATAAAGTCTTCCTCCCCACTTGAACTGTTCCGGTATGCCACCGGTGAGTGACATAGTGCACCCAAAACTCCCGTCGCGACGTAAATTGTATAGGAGATGACCTGTGACAGGTACAGCTCCAGTAGCATGCATGGCCAGATCCAACTGGGCTCCTTGCTTCTCGTAGTATAGAATTTGTTAGATGTCACATAAGGGCGTTAATCAAGAATACAATGTGTATTGTCGATTATCACGTTTAGGATAACGACGATTGTTATAAAGTGAAGTTAGGGAGAAACTTGAGTACAAGTTCTCGGTATGATAAAACGCAGGTATTTAATCCACTGGTAATGTAGTGTTGTATGCGTGGGACATACACGTTATAGTTAGTATCATTCACGCAAGTAAAGCAACACAACAGTGCACAAGAGTAATACAACATCTTACATGCAATTATCTTGGTCATTATTTCAAACAACAGATAGCACACAAGCCGGTGTAATCCGGTAGCAAACAGGTTGCAAGAATCCCATACCGTTCACCGTAGACTGTACTTGTTTAGTTCCCGTCAACGTCTGGTCAAACAATGTCCTAGAATAGGATTAATCTGAGAGTGTTAATTTATGTAACTCTCGTATAATAATTTTATTGATTCATGAAACGACTTCATATTCGTTATTTGTGAGGTTTATTCTTTACTTAGTAGTTTCTTTAACCTCTTACCTTATTATTAATTAAGGTATTTATATATTTCCAAAACATGTAGTCCTAATTTATAAGACTTATATTGTGTGGTAATTTCTTTTAATTACCTCATGATTGGATGTATAACTTATTTGTTATTTCTTTTGACTTATCTTTAAATCCTTTAATGTATTAACTATATATTCATGTACCATTTATGTTACATGTTTTACCATTGTCCAAGTGACATAATAATTTATAATTTTATCAATGACATTTATTGGTCGTTTGTTAATTAATTCCCTCTTAACTTTCTTTTAAATATACTATAACTCCAAATTTTATTTGGCGTTTCCACATTAAATTCCTTATATTCATTTCCTTCCGATTTACTTGGAAATCTAAAATGTATATATTTTACACATGTATTGTTTATGATACATATATATAATTTCCTAAATGGCATATCCACTTAATAAATCCTCAAATTATATTCACCTGTCACACATGGACATATTATTCTCATATCTTTTATTAGTCACAATCTAACCCCAAATAATATTATTTCTTTTACAAGTAAATTACTTGTACTTGTATATCGTATAGTTTTAATTCCATAAATCCTTAAATCATAATTTTCTTTTCTAAATTCCCTAAATATCCATATAGGTCCTACAAATATTTTTAATCCCATAGATACATCATACTTTTCGGTTATTATATTATAACCTTTTTTTTATTTCATAAACTTTACATTATACTCCAAAATACATTATAATACGTAGTTTTATTTTCTTAATTAATTAATTCACTAAACTACCACTATAAATTTGGTAATTATTATTTGAACACCATAACTTTAATAAGTCACCAATTAGTCACATTTATTTTCGGCTATGCCATGTAGTTTCTTATAATTACATCTTTACCTCAAAAACTTTATATAAGTTACATATTAACTTATAAACTATAGTTTTAATACTTAATTTCCTTAATTACCAAGTGGACATTTATATTTCTACAAATTATGCTTTCGCCCCATATAAGATCCGGTTTTATAGTTAAACTCTTATAAATCACATAATCACCCCAAAACTTTTATAAACTTAATATTTCATGTCATAAATCATTTTAACCCAAAGTTTTCGGTCAACATTTTGACCAAGGTCAAATTTTATACTTAATACATTAATATACCCATAAACTTATATAAATCTCGGCTTTACACCATTCTTTCCAAAAATTACAACTTAGCCCAAAACTTTATAATAGTTACTTAATTTATAAATTATAGTTTAAATATTTAATTCCTCTAAATTTCGAAGTGTACTTTATAATTCTCTTAATTATGGATTCGCCCCTTAGTAAACTCCAACTTTTCATAATAAGTTTTATAAATTACAAAATAGCCCAAAACTTATAAATTGTTATTTTAACACTTGTTTAAATTATCTAAAATTCATAAACCTAATTCCTAACCTTATATTATGTCATAATTATCCCAAGGAAGCCTTTTACTCTCGGCTTTTATGGTATATACACCAAACTTTGTAAAATTTACATTTAAGCCACATAAATTAATTAATTAGCCATTTAAGCACTAATAAAATATTTTAACTCTCCAAACTTTATAATATAAGTTTATATACATAAGTAGCTCATTAAAACCTATTTTTCACTTAGACCATTCGGCCATAATTAAATAGTTACCATATAGTATATAAAAGTGGATTTATATGTCAAAATAATTATACATAAATTCATATGAGTCATATAACTCATGTAAAAATTATTGTAATGTCTTATATTGATTCTTAGCTCAAAATAGAGCATATTGCCCTTGACAATTCGGCTTGCATTTGTACTTAACATAGATAAATTTTGTGACACAAAATGTGTCTTAAGGTAAATATTTTCCATATATGTTATAGATTATATTTTTGATATATTATACCATATGGTTTCGGTTTTAGATACCCTAGGAGATTACATAATTTTGTTAATTTTTTAGAAGCTTAACCAAGCTTAAAACATAAAGATTAGCTTAGTAAACTTACTTAATAAAGGTGGTTAACTGCTTGAACTCTTCTTGAATCTCCAAGCTTTCTCCAAAGGAATTTTGATGCTCCACTTCGGTTCTTATGCAAGAAGTGAAGGAGTTTAGGAATTAGATCTTTAACAAAGATCTTAAGTAGATTTGTAAGTAGTTTTCCAAGAATTTACCTTATGCTTTTGTCCTTAGAATTTCGGCTCACTTAAGATGGATGAAGAACAAACTTTCCTTCATGAAAATGAAGAAGAAAAGAACCTTAGAAGAGGTAGAAATCGGTTACACATAAAAATGTGCTTTAAGGATTTTCAAGCATGAAAAAACCTTAAGGTAACCTTTAGATGCTCCTTGGATTAATGTTGATTTAGATAACCTCCTTGGAGTATTAGTTGATGACGAGCCCTTGTTGTTATGCTAGGAAGAGTTTTGCTTCAAGGCTTGACAAGAAATGCTAGGAAATTACCTTAAAGATGAAGATAGAAGTTAAAACTCCATTAATGGACTTAGGAGCTTCAAAGGAAGAAGATGAAGGAGAGAGAGGAGAGGAGAGGAGCCTTACCAACCGGTTGCAATGTGTGAAAGGAATGGAGATGCAACTGTATGGTTAAGCTTGAATTTTGGTAATTTGACTTGTTTATTCTAGACATTATCATATGGCATGTTAGGTCATGATTTGTTAATTTTTTCCTTTAGTTTATTAGGCTCCAAAGTCCCTAAATTAAGGTACCCAATCGGCCATGTTACAAGGAGATGCAAGGTGGAAGAAATTATGGAAGCTAAATGACAAGGTAAGTTAGGTAAGGCTTTCTTTTGATTTTTCAATGTTTGAATGTTGTCTTCTTTCCCCCTTGGTTACCCACGAATTGGAGCTGTCTTTAGGCCTCTTCAATCGGCACTAACATGGCTTAGACAAGCATGGAGTTGTCACTTGACATTAAGAAATCAAAAAGTAGATTCTAGATCTACTTTTTGCTTTAATCATTTTTATTCTTGTCTAGCTAACATGGCCTTGTTTCCTTGCAGAATTTCGACAGCATGGAGGTCAAATGAGACCTACATTCTTTTGCCATTAAGTATTATAGCACATGGGAAGGTGAGTCACCATGTTCTATGCCTTTTACAAGTTTTAAATGCAAATTTTATACTAGTTTTTAGGTGAAAATCGGCCCCTATAGAGCTCCTTGTTTGACACCTTTAATTGATTTAGAGGGTCAATTCATCCCCATTTAAGATTCCCAATTCGTGGCATGTCAAAAACTACAAGGTAATTGCGTAAAACGCGTTTTAGTGACACCCGAAGGTGCGTTTTTGTGCTCTAAGGATAGTTTGGGAAATAAGTTGTCCTTACGAGTTCCAAGTGTTTATAAACATTTATTATAGTAAATAATGATATATTAGGTGTTACATTGAGTTATATGAGGTTACATCAACTCATGACATAATTTTCGGCTATCGGGACACTCCGAGGCAAAAAGGAGCGTTAAGGAAACTCCCGAGGATTTTGTTGTATTTTGAGAAACTAGCTCGTGTGGTCTCTTTAGAATGATTATTAATGATGTTAGGAACTCTAGGAATGAATTTTATAGGAGTTCGTGCCGCCTCGGCACCTCTCCGGGCTTTTCGTGCTTTAAGGGGCGTGCGTGAGCACTCCGAGCGTTTTGCGTTTCTGACTAGATATAGCCTAGGGACTTTTTGTATAGTCATAATGAGGGTATGACCATTTGGTTTGAGTTTTAGAAGGTCATACAAGGTATGCTTAATCGCATGTTTCTAAGGCGTTTTACGAACGTTCTTCTTGTCAAGATGTTTAGTGCGCATCTTTGACCTTTGATGAGTTATTATATCTTCATAATATATACAATAGGTGTAACATAAGTTGTTACATTTATCTAAATGTGTATTTCAATTTATTGTAGCATTTATAGATGCTTAGGCATTCGTAAAGTATTTACATTGCTCGTTTGTATACACGTTGGTATTGTTCTTTTCTTGTTGACGCTCTTTCTATCGTGCTAGTTATGCAAGAAGTTTAATCCTTGTTAATAATCATACATGAACGTTTGTGCGAATAAGTTTAGTAAAATTATGCCAGTTTGCGTTTATGGTAAAACGACTATTTTTACGTGGTGTTTGCATGCGTGGGTTTGCATGTGCACGCGTAGTACTATGAATTTACGTAACGTTTGCATGCATAGCTTATCATGCTTAACTAAAATGATCTGTTTCTAGATCAATTCTCCATTATTTAATAGTTTAAGGTATTAATTAGATTTGGGGTATTTCAATCTACCCCCCTTAAAAAGGACTTCGCCCCGAAGTCTCGTATCTAAGTTCAAATGGTTGTGGGGAATCAAGTTCCACTAAGCATCCACAACTCAATTCTATTTTAGGGATCAAGTCCCAAGTTTCACTACTTTTAAGTTTGTAGTATATATTCAATCATAACATATAGTGTAATGAGCATGAAAAGGTCATCACCAAAAATAACTTTAGTGCAGTGCAACGTAGTGCACGTAATTCATTCATAGTAGTGTAGCATAGTACAGATCATGCAAAACACGGAGTCATTCCAATATAGCGTAACGTAGTACACATCATCATGTAAAACAAAGTAGCTTCAATATAGTGTAACGTAGTACACATAATCCATGCACGCTAGTGTAACGTAGTACACATCATCAAGTAAGAGTTCATAGAATCACAAAGTCATACTTGTTCACATACAAATCACAGTGCAACAGTACAATGAAAGTGTACTTCCATGCTAAAAATGCTAAAAGCAGTAGGCTCTCCCCCCCCCCCCTTAAAAGGAGGGGTACACCCACGTACCCTAGACTTGCATAACTTGTCTGTAAATAGTGGGCAATCTTCACTCTTATTTAAACTTATGATTAGTTTAAAAGATAGCCTCTCGGCTGTGAGATTCTAGGTGGGTATGGCACATATTTTGGTTAAGATACGTGAAATACGTTGTGCATTTCCCTAGAGCTCAGTAAATAATTTTAACTGATGGGACCACCCACTTCCGTTGTGCGACTCTGATTAAGTAATGTTCAATCATTTTGAAATAGTCTTAGATGCGCTTCATAGGTGGTATATTTAAGTTTCTTTATGTTCACATGTAGAGTTGATGAGTTGTGTTCACCATTATTTTCGTTTGATTGTCATTGTTGATCTTGACTGGACTTCTGTCCATTTACAGGGTATTGCCCCTAAGAATCTATGCATTCTCTGACATGTTTTATTTTGCATTATCATGCTTTTATATTTGAATCCTGTATGTATGGGTGAAGGTGATTTACCATCTTGGTTGTTGCTGATATTATTCCATGTCTTGTTTAGACCGTCGGATCGATGTGTCGCGTTATGCCACTGCTCCCGATTATCTTGTCTCTAAGTAACTAATAGTTGCAGCAAAGTTGGTATTCCTCATTGTATATCTTATTACTGTACGTCGGCTTCCAATAATATTGTAAAGTTTACCCATCCTGTGATGCTCAAGCGCATGTCATGTATCTTCCATTGTCCTTTTTGGGCAAATTTACTACGAGGTTCTTCCTCCACGTGGCATATACTGTAATACAGTTCACCTTCCATTTGATTTTTCATCGTTGAGTTCTTCACGAGTTTCACTTGATTGTTTGTGCCTGTATGCTTATTTCTGATAGTTGCTCATGACGGTGATTCCACCAAGATTCTTCTCGTCACTATTACTGAGGCGTCTTGCTCTTTATTAGAGTTGATTCTTTTCTCGTGTTCCTCCCGCTAGTTACTTTCGCATATGGGGTATCTTCTTGATATATATTACTACTTACCTGTCCAATTTAGGATTATTCCTTGTCAAGTCCATAAGCTCTCGCACGTTTTAGTTGAAGCATTCTTCCATCCATGGGTTCTCAACCGATTGGATTACTATTATAAATTCTCCATTGATAGTGGTAGCATCCGGATAGTGGGGTTCATCATCTTCATCGGTGTTGCTGATGCATTCAGTGGTTCAGTCGTTGTAAATGTATAGTTGTAGTATTCTTGTTGGCCTTGAGTTTGTCTTGTATTTGTCACCTCTTGTAGTTATAGTCGTCGGCGTTCGGGTCCTGTATAAATACTGGGGTATATTAAAGTTCCTCTCCTTGGTCTTCAGGTCGTCATCATGTGATTCTGGTATTTTAGTTTACTGTCACCATATTCGGTTTCCATTCTCAATATAGAGTATGAGCTACGGTCAAGCCGTGCATCTTGTTTATAGTATAAAAGATTTCCTGTTATTATCGATTCGCCAATTGTCGGTAGGACATACCCGATCCTTTATTGTCTGTTCATTAAGTATACCACAGTAGGGTTCCCGTTAAGGTTTCTAACAAGGTATAATTTTCTCACAATTCCACATGTTCTTGCGATTTATAAAATAACTCATGTGAGTATTAGTATAAAGTTTCTTATAGGTGGGTTCCCAATTAATATACTGGGCTTGAATTTATAAAGAAGACTTAAAGTCGATCCTTCCCTTCAGATGGCAATAAGGCCATAACTTAGAAGGTAGCTTGTAAATACTCACATTATAGTTAGATGTCTCTTGATCTCATATTTAACTTATTATCATGACTTATGGTATAATAATAATTTGTATTTCCTTCATAGTTGACTATTTTTCCGACAAACACGGAGTCGTTTTAGGTATTTAATCTCTTCAGGATAACCTGGACCACTTAACTCATAACTTAAACCTTCCACATCTCGAATACTTACTAGTCAAATTTTTATATTAAAATTAAGGACAAATACTTACTATCACAGAGATATTTGTGACCACTTGTACGGAGTCTCAGGAATCATCCAACTCTGACGGGGTCAGCGTCAGTATTGAACTATCCTCCACCCCATTTTGTGTTTGGTTTTCCCTTGACCTGACCAGGATCAAGTTCGACCTCCCACGTCAAATATCAAACAACCACATAATTGCAAGTTTCCAAATTTTATGTTATCAAGACTTTGTGACGATGTGTTTACAACATTCTTCCTTGACTGTTATACAACTACTCTAGTAACTATTGTAACTTACACTTGAAACTAGTGTATTCCTTAATCCCCGGTATTAAATCCCTTTGATCGAATCATCAAGCGGGGAAGCCAGTTTTTCCTCTTGGCACAAAAGATAAATTCTTATTAAACATCTAGACACATATTGTCTATTAATTATATTCAGCAATCATTTGACCTTGGGACCCATCATACAAGCAATAAATTCAGTTGTGGACTTGGATACCTTGAGACATACTCTTCTCTTTAAAAGGCTTTATCTATTATTTAACTCATCAGGGCTTGTTTATTGCATACACTTTGGTTATCACTGCTTGGAACAAAGACAGTTATACTTATTACTAAATCTGGAATAAGACTCCGAGAAAAGTTTTTATAACTCATTCTACAGTTAGGGTTCCATAAAGTATTAATCCCTCCGCCTTAAAGCTTGGCCTTTTCTTGTTACATTTAAACTCCATGGATCAGGTGAATCATATGTTCAACCTAGGTTAAATATCTTTTAATATTAGTACCATTCCAAACTAGGGGTTCCCAGTTTGAATCCTATGGTTTGGTGACAAGACAATCAAAACTTATTGTTTGTTTCTCTCAATTAGAAGCGTGGTTAATCCACAAACTCAATGGCTTCCAAAAATAGGTTGCTTAGGTGTATAAAATAGAGGATTTTAATCATAGAGATTGATATATATTGTTAGGAAAGTTCACGTGTAATACGCTTGTTACAAGTCAAGGGGTATGTTCTCCCCCCCTTAAAAGTTTAACTTCCACTCACCCTTGGTGCATATCCAATTCAAACTCTTAGTATAGCTTACACTGCCTCCATAGAGAGTTATTTGTTACTATAATCATATAAAAATTTATATTACTTTGGGAGGTAACTTTATTTGTTCTCATGCGTTCTTTACTTACATTCCCAAATGGAGCTGTCATAAAAGACATACGCTCGTATAAATCCATAAGGATAGAGTAGGACATGTGCCTCAAAATAAGGTAGGTATATTTTATGATACTTATCCCTCTGAAAATATATCAGTATCCCTCAAAAGTCTAAGGTTAATAACCTCCCAATTATATGTATATATATGTAGCACTTGGCATTACTAAGGAAGTATTTTTCCTGACTTCGGAAAATATAGATTTAAAGTTTGTTCTTTTCTCACTGTTTATTAGGAGCCCATCATTGTCACTGTAATGACACTAGCTGAGACCCTTAGTAATTGAGCAGGTATTCACTAGTACAAAAAACGCCTATTTCGGCGCCCCTATTTTGGCGGTTGTAGATAAAACCGCCGAAATAGAGCTCTGAGGACACCTATTTTGGCGGTTCCTAGCTAGGAACCGCCGAAATAGGTGTCTTTTTCCAGACTACAAAAATCTCGGAGCCCTATTTCGGCGGTTTTATCCACAACCGCCAAAATAGGTTCATTTCCCGGGATTTTTTTCCGAAATTTTCAAAAGGCCGCTTAAATTTTAGTCTATTTCGGCAGTTGTTAGTAACAACCGCCGAAATAGACTTTCTTTTATTATATATTTGCTCACCGACTGGCAACTTGCTCTGCACCTCTAATTTCGTATCCCTAACTGGCGAACTTGCTCTGCGCCTCTATCTCTTCATCTTCTTCTCTCTAATTTCGTATCCCTAACTGGCGAACATGGTCTGCGCCTCTCTTCTTCACTGGCGAACTTGCTCTCATGGCGAACATGGTCTGCGCCTCTCTTCTTCACTTGCTCTCACTTCATCCCGTTCTCTCACGGTAAATTCGCAACCCTAACTGGCATATAAACATGCTCTGCACACCTTTCTTCATCCTCTAATCTCACGGTAATTTTGCAGGTGAACTTACATGCTCTGCGCTTGTGTTCTTCTTCCTTGTGGTAATATACTCGAACTTATCTTATTCTCTCCCGGAACCGGTAATATACTCGAACTTACATGCTCTGCGCCTTCATTCTCGTGGTTGCGCCTCTTGAAAATCGCCGGAACTGCTGCTGTGAGGTTGAAGACGACGCGAAAATAATTTTTTTTTTAAAAAAAGGACCTATTTCGGCGGTTGTAGCTAGAAACCGCCGAAATAGGTCCTTTTTTTTTAATTTTAAAATGCGCCTATTTCGGCGGTTGTACAACCGCCGAGATAGGGTCTCATCCCTATTTCGGCGGTTCTAGAACCGCCGAAATAGGCCTTTTACAACCGCCGAAATAGGCCCTTTTTGTACTAGTGATTACATCCCATGTTTATTTATTTTGGATGTTTATATATGTTGAGATTCTGTTATGCTTTTCTTGTCATTGGTTATTTTTGTAGGACTACACTTTATAGTCATATTTTAGGGTTTCGCACGATTTTCTTGTGAGGTTAATAAGGAATTGTAAGATCTTCCAGTCCCACACTGGGCAGCAAGCTCAGTGCCTGGGTATCCCATAAATTTCAGTGTTTTCTTTCTCCGCGCAGGTCTTCGTTCTCTTTTATTTGGTTTACTGGAGCAGCACTTGTTGTAGCAAGTGCGCCATGCAGGTTGGATCATCATGCAGTTTATGTCCATTGAGATATACTTTTCCTCCATCATCACTGTGTACTTGGCGGTATTGTCAGTCTTTCTGGTTATCATCGGCATAGCGTCACTGTTATTCGTCGTCAGCTCCCTGTAGATGACAGTTGGCGTCGTACGGTCTTCATCAACCCTTTCGCCAGTTCAGGTAGTCTTAAGTATTTGTTTTAATTAATGTATTCCTTTTCATGACATCTGCTCGTTATTTAGGCAGGTCATTGTTTGTAGTTACTGTAAGTTTGAACAGTTATTAACGCCCTTCGGCGGACCAAGTAAAAATAACTTTCTACTCCTCACTGTTCTATCACACACCCTGTAACCCAAGGTTAATTTCGGTTGTATTCAGATCTCAGAGCACAACTACGCTCTGATACCACTTTTTGTAACACCCCAACCCGAAATCCAATAACCTGTACAATGATAGCTCCCAAAGATAACTGGAAATGCAGCGGAAAATATATACATAACAACGGGTGGTGCTACAACGCCGCTAGTCACCCATGTGACTAACAAGGCTAGCTCCAACATAACTTACAAATGATGCGGTCTGAGCGCTGAATACAACCTCTTAAAATAACAAAACCAATAGTAAAGATACAGTACTGTAAATTGCTTCCGGTAATAATAATCCCCTGTCTTAATTCTACCCCACCTACACTCGGTCGGGTAATCTCTTCAACTTCAGGTACCTGAAAAATGGGGGTGCCCCCAAAGGGGCTCAGCAAACAACGCTAGTATGGAAAACGTGCAGCCCATCGGCTACTAGGCCACACCAACTACTTTGTCGAATACATGCAGTTCATTTTTATAAAGCTGTAAACAAGCATCATGCCATAATCATAACAAGTATCCATACAAGGACAACAATGTCACACAGAACAAGACTTCAGAAGGTCGAGTTAGGTGATTTGTAATCTTTTAATAGTTGTCGGGTCCACACAGTGGGACTGACAGGTGTATATGAGTATGTCAATATAGTGGAGGTATAGTGACCTCGTTAAAAAGGAAAGGTGGGTAATTAGTCCCTCAGAAGATAACGTAGTTAACTCCTGCACTTAAAAGAGGTGGGAATCGAACCCTCGAGGGGAATAAAGTCTTCCTCCCCACTTGAACTGTTCCGGTACGCCACCGGTGAGTGACATAGTGCTCCCAAAACTCCCGTCGTGACGTAAATTGTGTAGGAGATGACCTGTGACAGGTACAGCTCCAGTAGCATGCATGGCTAGATCCAACTGGGCTCCTCGCTTCTCGTAGTATAGAATTTGTTAGATGTAACATAAGGACGTTAATCAAGAATACAATGTGTATTGTCGATTATCACGTTTAGGATAACGACGTTTGTTATAAAGTGAAGTTAGGGAGAAACTTGAGTACAAGTTCTCGGTATGATAAAACGCAGGTATTTAATCCACTGGTAATGTAGTGTTGTATGCGTGGGACATACACGTTATAGTTAGTATCATTCACGCAAGTAAAGCAACACAACAGTGCACAAGAGTAATACAACATCTTTCATGCAATTATCTTGGTCATTATTTCAAACAACAAATAGCACACAAGCCGGTGTAATCCGGTAGCAAACAGGTTGTAAGAATCCCATACCGTTCACCGTAGACTGTACTTGTTTAGTTCCCGGTCAACGTCTGGTCAAACAATGTCCTAGAATAGGATTAATCTGAGAGTGTTAATTTATGTAACTCTCGTATAATAATTTTATTGATTCATGAAACGACTTCATATTCATTATTTCATGTGAGGTTTATTTCTTTATACTTAGTAGTTTCTTTAACCTCTTACCCTTATTATTAATTAAGGTATTTATATATTTCCAAAACATGTAGTCCTAATTTATAAGACTTATATTGTGTGGTAATTTCTTTTAATTACCTCATGATTAGATGTATAACTTATTTGTTATTTCTTTTGACTTATCTTTAAATCCTTTAATGTATTTAACTATATATTCATGTACCATTTATGTTACATGTTTTACCATTGTCCAAGTGACATAATAATTTATAATTTTATCAATGACATTTATTGGTCGTTTGTTAATTAATTCTCCTCTTAACTTTGCTTTTAAATATACTATAACTCCAAATTTTATTTGGCGTTTCCACATTAAATTCCTTATATTCAGTTCCTTCCGATTTACTTGGAAATCTAAAATGTATATATTTTATACACATGTATTGTTTATGATACTTATATATAATTTCCTAAATGGCATATCCACTTAATAAATCCTCAAATTATATTCACTTGTCACACATGGACATATTATTCCCATATCTTTTATTAGTCACAATCTAACCCCAAATAATATTATTTCTTTTACAAGTAAATTACTTGTACTTGTATATCGTATAGTTTTAATTCCATAAATCCTTAAATCATAATTTTCTTTTCTAAATTCCCTAAATATCCATATAGGTCCTACAAATATTTTTAATCCCATAGATACATCATACTTTTCGGTTATTATATTATAACCTTTTTTTATTTCATAAACTTTACATTATACTCCAAAATACATTATAATACGTAGTTTTATTTTATTAATTAATTAATTCACTAAACTACCACTATAAATTTGGTAATTATTATTTGAACACCATAACTTTAATAAGTCACCAATTAGTCACATTTATTTTCGGCTATGCCATGTAGTTTCTTATAATTACATCTTTACCTCAAAAACTTTATATAAGTTACATATTAACTTATAAACTACAGTTTTAATACTTAATTTCCTTAATTACCAAGTGGACATTTATGTTTCTACTAATTATGCTTTCGCCCCATATAAGATCCGGTTTTATAGTTAAACTCTTATAAATCACATAATCACCCCAAAACTTTTATAAACTTAATATTTCATGTCATAAATCATTTTAACCCAAAGTTTTCGGTCAACATTTTGACCAAGGTCAAATTTTATACTTAATACATTAATATACCCACAAACTTATATAAATCTCGGCTTTACACCATTATTTCCAAAAATTACAACTTAGCCCCAAAACTTTATAATAGTTACTTAATAACTTATAAACTATAGTTTAAATATTTAATTCCTCTAAATTTCGGAAGTGTACTTTATAATTCTCTTAATTATGGATTCGCCCCTTAGTAAACTCCAACTTTTCATAATAAGTTTTATAAATTACAAAATAGCCCAAAACTTAATAAATTGTTATTTTAACACTTGTTTAAATTATCTAAAATTCATAAACCTAATTCCTAACCTTATATTATGTCATAATTATCCCAAGGAAGCCTTTTACTCTTGGCTTTTATGGTATATACACCAAACTTTGTAAAATTTACATTTAAGCCACATAAATTAATTAATTAGCCATTTAAGCACTAATAAAATATTTTTAACTCTCCAAACTTTATAATATAAGTTTATATACATAAGTAGCTCATTAAAACCTATTTTTCACTTAGACCATTCGGCCATAATTAAATAGTTACCATATAGTATATAAAAGTGGATTTATATGTCAAAATAATTATACATAAATTCATATGAGTCATATAACTCATGTAAAAATTATTGTAATGTCTTATATTGATTCTTAGCTCAAAATAGAGCATATTTGCCCTTGACAATTCAGCTTGCATTTGTACTTAACATAGATAAATTTTGTGACACAAAAATGTGTCTTAAGGTAAATATTTTCCATATATGTTATAGATTATATTTTTGATATATTATACCATATGGTTTCGGTTTTAGATACCCTAGGAGATTACATAATTTTGTATAATTTTTTTGAAGCTTAACCAAGCTTAAAACATAAAGATTAGCTTAGTAAACTTACTTCTTAATAAAGGTGGTTAACTGCTTGAACTCTTCTTGAATCTCCAAGCTTTCTCCAAAGGAATTTTGATGCTCCACTTCGGTTCTTATGCAAGAAGTGAAGGAGTTTAGGAATTAGATCTTTAACAAAGATCTTAAGTAGATTTGTAAGTAGTTTTCCAAGAATTTACCTTAAGCTTTTTGAAATACCCCTAAATTAATTTAAATTAATTTAGGGGATTTCTTTTATTAAACCTTTAATAATATTATTAAGTATTAAATTGTTATATGGAATGAGGAATATTAAATTATTATATGGAATTATGAATATTAAATTATTATATGGGGTTGTGAAATTTATTTAGGGGTTTTCTCCTAATTATTATTATTATTATATAGTATTATGAATTTAATAATAAGATTTATAAGTCAATAAATCTTGGGAAAATTATTAAACACTCCAAATATATTATAAAGATTTTAGGAAGTGTTGGAACATTGTTTTGAAATATAAAAGTCAATATAAAATTCTAGAAACCTTAAAGCTTATTAAGCCTTGCTAGAGTTGACTTTTTGAGAATGGTCAAACCAGGTCATGAAACCTATACCAATAAATAGGTTATGAAAAACCATGAAGATCGATAAAAAGAACGTCAAAAACGGATCATCCTAGCCAAAGTTATGCTAGATTGAAGTTTTGAATCAAAATTTTAAGAAGTGCCACGTGTCACTCTGTAATGGGTCGCCCACACTTAGCCGATTTCCTTCCCTGATTTTCGTAACCGATTTCACTTCCTAGCCCTAACTTTAGACGGCTATAACTTTCACATAACTCAATATTTTTCCATGCCGTCTTCACCACTCTCTTCTCCTACAATTCCTCTTTCCAACCATTACTCATACAAACCCTAGATCCTTCTGAGTCAACCGGAAAATCGAGCCAAAGTAGCCACCTTGCGAGACTGTTTCCAGAATTCCATATTCCTCTTCGATTTCAGGTAACTTGCGTCAATCGTAACTTCTTCGTTAATCAACCAAAATTCGATTTCTTTAGCTCGTTGTAAAGATCTCTAATCCCTCTACAACTTTCGTGTTTATGCCCAAGTCCAATTCGTAACCAGTTGGGAGATATAGAGGCCTAAAGTTTCGGTCTTGCCAGCACATAAAATAATACCGAAACAGAGAGGTAAACTCGTGTTTTGTGACTTCGATTTCTTTCTGTGTGATGCGAGTTAGGATTAGAGCTTGCTATCATTGTGTAGATCTATGTTTATTCTTTCTAATGAGCCCAAGAACATGGCCTAACTCGATCTAGAACGTATTTTATAGATCCCCGAAGTTGACTACTCGAACAGGCAAGGTTCGAATGTGTTTCCAGAAAACCGAAATCGTTTAGCTCCGTTCTTGCAATTCCCGGTGAGTTTTCCACAAATTCTTCCGACGATGCTAAACTACTCTTCATTGTCGACCAAACCCATGTAACAATTTCCCCTATTATGCATTAGGTTGAGAGAATTTGACAGATTTGTATTCGGTTCCCGATACGAACCCTAACTCTCGAAACAATTTCGAATCTTGATATGTACTGCATTATAATTGGGGAAATCGGTGTCATTAGAACCGTAATTGAATTTCGGATCCAATGAAACAAAAATCAATCGATTTGGTTCTGTGAGTTGAGAGAAATCGTCGAATTAGTACTTGACATTCATTAGCTTTTCGCTGAAGAACTCGGCGGATCTGGACCGTCCGATCGTGGTTAGGAGATACGGACGGCCAGGATTATAACGTAGGTATATTAAGTAATATAATTCCAGAAATAAACCTTAACTTGTTGGGTTAATTTAAATATCTTCCCAATGTATTTTGACTTGAAATTTTAACCATAGATTCCTTATCTTATGTAGTTTATTTTAATGTAAATTATTAAGGTTTTGGAGTTTTTAAACATAAGTTATGATTTTTACAAGTTACGGGTTTTCTGAAATTATTTGGCTAAATTAAAAAGATATTTTTATGAAATAAAAATTTTATAATATGTCTAAAATGTTATAGTTACTGTATAATAAATTTGGGAATTTTTGGGCAACGGGAAAAGGTTTTAAAAATTGTGTTTGTGAGTTTTTCATAAGAATAACTTATAATATATAGTTTTTAATGTAATCAAAAATTAAAGTATAGTTGATTAATGAACTCTATAGGTTGGGGAAAATATAATAAGACTAATTAACATTTAATACAGTATGTTTATAAATACCTTGGGTATTAACTTTAAGTGAAGTAAGAGTTGTTACATATATTTATATATATATTTATATGAGAGAAATAAATAGAAACTTATATTAAATCAAGGAATTTAACTAAACTACATTTTATTTATTATATATAGTATGGAAGCTAATATGTTTAACTAAAACTAAGGGAAATACTCTATTTTATAAACCATAAATCAGTTGTGGATATGTCTAAAAGATATTAAATATAATTAAATACAATAGAATTTCTTAAAGAATGTTCTGGATAAATCTTGATATATGTGGATATATATATATATATATATATATATATATATATATGTATATAAATACAATAAAAATAGATAAAGGAAATAACATTCCTTGTGAGAAATGTAATAGGAAGGATATATATATATACGATAAATAAATAAATAAAAGGAATAAAATACCTTATAGAAAATATAATATGAAGGAATTAATGAGTTAAACTAAACCTGTACATGATACTAATAAAAGAATATTATATGAGGTGGTATTAATTTATGGTTATAGCTTGAGTTTTTAGTTATCTTTGAGTTTCTAAGATTTATATAAACCGTATTTAAACACATGTATTTATTTAGTCAATAACCACAATGTAAATTTATAATTTGGTTAAGGAATTAATAAGTTGAAATTTAGGAATATTTGGATTTAGTTTACATAAAGTGTTACACAAATAGATCTTATTATATAATTAGTAATAAAATGAATGAAATACTTTTACATTTAAATGTTCTTATTATATAAACAATAATAAAATAAATGAGTTACTTTTACATCTAAATGTGAAGAGGATAAATAAGTCTAGATTTAATTATTTCTTAATATTTATAGTATTGAGTAATAACTTAATATTTTAAGATAAAATAATTAAAAGGGATTATGATATAAAACTACATTAAACTATGATTAGGAATTTAATCTAAATAATAATCCTTAAGTTTCTTACAACTAGTTAAGCCATATAAATACATTTAACACCAATATTCAGGATGTGAGTTTATAGTTAAGTAATGTATTTAGTAGTTAGAATTTATAAGAAGGTTTGTAAATAGAAATTAGATACTTAAAATCTTTAAACCTTTAATTAGATGAAATTAGGTTACATAAGAGATTATATTGATTTACCTTTTGACACTGGAAATATTAATGTGTCATTTGAATATAAGGTAAGGAGATTGTTCAAAATATATTATCTTATTAAGTAATTGACAATTTCACTTACGAACCAGAATTTAATTCTATGATAAATTCTACCTCATGCTAAGATATCATGTCCATCCTAAATACAATAAAGGAAATTAATTTATTAGGTTATTCTTTTGAAACTTTAGGTTTTGTAAACAATATAAAATGTATTTAAGACTTGAGTTTAACGAAGTTTAATATAAAAGGATTATACATGGTCTATAGAGAGAATGTGTGTAAAAGTAAAACAGTTAGGGAATTAAATGTAAGTAAGGATACATAAAAGGTTATCTTAAAACACCTTATTATAAAGATATGGTTAAGTAAATAATATACCTTGTGGATACTAAATGTGAGAGTTCGATAAGTTTGAGTTAACTATAATATGGTTATTTCAAGATGAAAAGTAATTTAACAACTTATGACAAGATTAATAGATGGTTGTAATTAAAGGCCATTCTGAACTAAAGATAAGATAATTGAGTTTAGTAGCTCAAATAAGTTATACTAAAATGCGTCTACAACACTACGATTTCAATATACAAGATGTAGGTCTTAATTAAGTTAAGGGAAAGACTTAATCATAATGGGTTGTCTAGTAGAAATTGTTTAAATATATAATCTTTATATTGTGAGATAATAGTATAGTATTCTAAGATAAACCCATCATTGGTCATAACACAATGTTTATTCTAAATTAAGAATAAAGGTATTGAGCTTAAGATTATTATGAAATTCTAGATTTAATTATATACTAAAAACACATTTATGTTAAAGTTCTCAAAAGTCTTGAATGTGAGGATTGTGGTTAAATATGAATTAAGTGGATAGGAGTGGACAGTTAGCAGGTTTTAATAAAATACATTCCTTGATCCTACAACCTTGGGCTATACAACCTTCTAAAATAAGTCAAAGGTTATACATAACATTTAAGCGAGGGCTTATAAGATAATTGAGATTTGGAGATAAGAGAGAAGAATTCATTTAAGTTTTGCTTAGGGTACGGGTTATTGATAGTAAGTTATCTTTAATATTCTTCAGAGTACTGTTGATTGTTTGCGCAAGTAGATTAGAACTGCTACAACGTTACCCAGGTACGATTTCTCGTACTCAGCTTGTTGTGTTTTGGACTTTATGGAATGTTTTGTACGATTTCTCGTACTCCGATATTTTTGCTGATTGACGTGTGAAACGTTTTAGAAAACGCTAACTGACTTTAAGAGGTACTTCTAAAAAAGAAATGGTTGTGTGACTGACTCAGCTTGTGTGACTAACTGAGCCTTGAGTATGAAACTTACATGGGTATTGGTTTCTTCTACTTGGTTGCCCGTTAGACATTGGCTGCTTAGGGTTTACGCTTCTGCACTCTGTAGGACTGAGTGTTTTGGTATTGCTCTGGGTAGTTGGTGATCTAGCGGGATTTTTGGGAAAAGTCAATCTTGGAAATCTTTCTTTCGACGTGCGCGCGTCTTCAATGGTAACAGTAGGGGGCTGTATATCCCTCGCCCATAGGGGCATTGATATTTAACAGTGAGGGGCTGTATATCCCCTGTCCCAAAAAGGGACGTGATAGACAGTGAGGGGCTGTATATCCCCTGTCCTTAGTGGACGTGATGAACAGTGAGGGGCTGTATATCCCCTGTCCTTAGTGGACGTGATGAACAGTGAGGGGCTGTATATCCCCTGTCCTTAGTGGACGTGATTGGCGGTGGGGGCCATCTCTCCCAGTTAAATTATTCCACTCTTGAGTTCTTGGTTCTTGGATCTGTTTTATCATTTCTAGTCCTTTGTGACTATTTGGGTTTACTACTCTAATGGGGTTCTACATCAACAATGGATGCTTAACATGTGGTGTGACTACTTAATGGATGACTTGTTTTGGATTATCTATCTCTATCTTTGTCTTGTTTTCTTTTCTCTTTAGCTTGATTGTTTTGAGGTGCTTTATCTCTGTTTTACTTTTAAGAGTTTGTTTTCATGTTACTGTTTATTTTGAAGAGTTATGTTTTATAAGTTTGTTTTTGGAGAATTGTACCAGTTCCATTCCAGGGAACTGACCCGCCCCTTTTGGGGTGGGCTGCTTGGTTTCATCTTGCAGGTACGAATTGATTTACAGGTGGCCACGAAGAGAATGAGCGTTTGGGATGGGACTAGGTTTTGTGGAGAGTTAATGTGTTTAATTTCTATTATGTTTGTGTTAAGTTTTTCTCGAGTTCAGACCGTAGCTTTTGTGGATTGTAAGTTGTAAATTGGTGAGGTTTGGTGCCGGGTGTTGGAACCCGATGATCTGTACGCCTTTAGTATTTTATTTCCGCTGTAATTATGTTAAGTAGGGGCGTTACACTTTTGTCCTTAGAATTTCGGCTCACTTAAGATGGATGAAGAACAAACTTTCCTTCATGAAAATGAAGAAGAAAAGAACCTTAGAAGAGGTAGAAATCGGTTACACATAAAAATGTGCTTTAAGGATTTTCAAGCATGAAAAATACCTTAAGGTAACCTTGAGATGCTCCTTGGATTAATGTTGATTTAGATAACCTCCTTGGAGTATTAGTTGATGCCGAGCCCTTGTTGTTATGCTAGGAAGAGTTTGCTTCAAGGCTTGACAAGAAATGCTAGGAAATTACCTTAAAGATGAAGATAGAAGTTAAAACTCCATTAATGGACTTAGGAGCTTGAAAGGAAGAAGATGAAGGAGAAGAGAGGAGAGGAGAGAAGCCTTACCAACCGGTTGCAATGTGTGAAAGGAATGGAGATGCAACTGTATGGTTAAGCTTGAATTTTGGTAATTTGACTTGTTTATTCTAGATATTATCATATGACATGTTAGGTCATGATTTGTTAATTGTTTTCCTTTAGTTTATTAGGCTCCAAAGTCCCTAAATTAAGGTACCCAATCGGCCATGTTACAAGGAGATGCAAGGTGGAAGAAATTATGGAAGCTAAATGACAAGGTAAGTTAGGTAAGGCTTTATTCTTTTGATTTTTCAATGTTTGAATGTTTTCTTCTTTCCCCCTTGGTTACCCACGAATTGGAGCTGTCTTTAGGCCTCTTAAATCGGCTCTAACATGGCTTAGACAAGCATGGAGTTGTCACATGACATTAAGAAATCAAAAAGTAGATTCTAGATCTACTTTTTGCTTTAATCATTTTTATTCTTGTCTAGCTAACATGGCCTTGTTTCCTTGCAGAATTTCGACAGCATGGAGGTCAAATGAGACCTACAATCTTTTTCCATTAAGTATTATAGCACATGGGAAGGTGAGTCACCATGTTCTATGCCTTTTACAAGTTTTAAATGCAAATTTTATACTAGTTTTTAGGTAGAAAATCGTCCCCTATTGAGCTCCTTGTTTGACACTTCCTTTAATTGATTTATAGGGTCAATTTATCCCCATTTAAGATTCCCAATTCGTGGCATGTCAAAAACTACAAGGTAATTGCGTAAAACGCGTTTTAGTGACACCCGAAGGTGCGTTTTTGTGCTCTAAGGATATTTTGGGAAATAAGTTGTCCTTATGAGTTCCAAGTGTTATAAACATTTATTATAGTAAATAATGATATATTAAGGTGTTACATTGAGTTATATGAGGTTACATCAACTCATGACATAATTTTCGGTCTATCGGGACACTCCCGAGGCAAAGAGGAGCGTTAAGGAAACTCCCCGAGGATTTTGTTGAATTTTGAGAAACTAGCTCGTGGGTTCCCTTTATAATGATTATTAATGATGTTAGGAACTCTAGTAATGAATTTTATAGGAGTTTGTGCCGCCTCGGCACCTCTCCGGGCTTTTCGTGCTTTAAGGGGCGTGCGTGAGCACTCCCGAGCGTTTTGCGTTTCTGACTAGATATAGCCTAGGGACTATGTTTGTATAGTCATATGATGAGGGTATGACCATTTGGTTTGAGTTTTAGAAGGTCATACAAGGTCATGCTTAATCGCATGTTTCTAAGGCGTTTTACGAACGTTCTTCTTGTCAAGATGTTTAGTGCGCATCTTTGACCTTTGATGAGTTATTTTATCTTCATAATATATAGTACACTGGTAAAATGTTGAGCCCAACAGAAGGACGGTATACAAACATAGAGAAAATCCTGTTTGAATTAGTGGTGGTGTCAAGGAAATTACGGCCCTACTTTCAGTCGCATCGAATCTTTATCAGGACCAACTGGCCACTCAAGCAAATAGCTAACAATCCAAATGCCTCCGGCCGGATGGTGAGCTAGACAGTGGAGCTAACACAATATGAAATTCACTTCTTACCCAGAACAGTGATTAAAGCACAGGCCTTGGCAGACTTCATAACAGAAACAAACTTTGCAAAAGAAGAGAAACAACTCCAGAACCCATACGTCATCTTGGTTGACGGGGCCCGATGCAAGAGTGGGGCAGGAGCTGGAATAGTAGTGCAAGCGCCGGACGGACAAAGCTTGAACTACGCCTTCCGGCTAGACTTTGACGTTACCAACAACGAAGCCGAATACGAAGCCCTTATCCAGGGTTTAGAGGTGGCTACTGCCCTAGGGGCAACAGGTTTCATAGGAAGATACCCTCTCTATTCTTTCCTTCCTATAAAATCCTGTTGGAAATAAAGCTTATAAAATATAACTTTTTGCAGAATTAAAGGTATACTCAGACTCTATGTTGGTAGCAAGACAAAACGGCAACATCTATGAAGTCAAAGAGGAAAAGCTGTGGAGGTACTTGCTCAAAGTCCAGGAGCTAAAAGCAAATTTCCAAAGATGCGAACTTAAACACCTTCCTCGTGAAGAAAATGTCGACGCAGATGCCTTCGCGAAATTGGCAAGTATGGCCGAAAGAGTATCCAATGAAATCTGGCTAGAAGTCAAAACTACGTCAAGGATAGATGAGGCTCAAGTATTTACAATAGAGTCAAATGATGAGGCAGAATCCTGGATGACTCCAATCATAGATTACATACGACAATGAAAGTTGCCGGAAGAGGAAAAGGAGGCCAGGACAATAAAAACGCGGGCCGCATCATTCTTCATTGAGAATAACCAGCTGTATAAGCGATCTTTCGCAAGACCGGCACTAAAGTGTGTTACCATAGCCGAAGGGACAAACCTAATAAAAGAGGTGCATGACGGACTCTGTGGAAATCATCAAGGAGAAAGAACCACAACGCACAAAATCTTGAGGCTCGGATACTTTTGGCCAAAAATGATGGAACATTGCAAAGAATACATACAAAAGTGTCTCAAGTGTCAACAGCACGGAAACAAAATACACAATCCTCCGGCAGAACAAAAAACTATCCTCTACCCAATCCCCTTTGCTATGTGGGGATTAGATATTGTGGGACCATTCCCAGAAGCTTCGCTAGGGAGGTTCAAATTGATTTATGTCACCATCGACTATTTCACAAAGTGGGTCGAGGCAATGCCTACTATCTCCATCACAGCTAGAAAATCACAAGAATTCATCTGGAAATATGTGGTATGTAGGTTTGGTATACCAAAAGCAATAATAACTGATAACGGAACGCAATTCAATTGCGAGAGCTTCCGGGAATTCTGTGAAGAGTGGAAGATTGACCTAAGATTCGCATCAGTGGCGCACCCTTAGGCAAATGGGAAAGTCGAGAATGTGAATGGTCAGATAGTAAAAGCAATAAAGAGAAAACTCGATGAAAGAAAGGGAAAGTGGGCAGAGCCATTACCCCAGGTCCTCTGGTCGTATAGAACAACAGAAAGGGGGCCAACAAGAGAAACACCCTACAGACTAACATATGGTTTAGAGGCTGTCATTCCGGCAGAGATTGTGGTACCATCGGTAAGGTGGGAATCATACGATGAAGATGTCAACAATCAGGGAATACAAGACCATCTAGATCTCCTCGAGGAAACCAGGGTGGCCGCCGCAATAAGGATGGCGAAGGACAAGTCCAAAGTGGAGCGATATTTCAATCAAAGGATAAGAGAGCGGAGTTTCGCTCCAAGAGAGTTGGTCCTCCGGGAAGTTAAACAACATAAAAAACTAGAGCCTCAATGGGAAGGACCGTATATCATACACCAAAAGACGGGGCGGGCTTCATATCGCCTAAGAAATGGTGAGGGGTACGAATTGCCACATTCATGGCATGGAGAATGTTTGAAAAAATTCTATGTATAAAATTCATGATTCTTCAATAAAGAGGTATTGTTTTTCAAAGAAAAGAGTAAAAGAAAGCACCGGCCAACGAGCCGCAGGCTACCATGCCTTGAAAGTAAAAGTAAGTACCGGCCAACGAGCCGCAGGCTATCATGCCTTGAAAGTAAAAGAAAGCACCGGCCAACGAGCCGCAGGCTATCATGCCTTGAAAGGAAAAGAAAGCACCGGCCAACGAGCCGCAGGCTATCATGCCTTGAAAGTAAAAGTAAGCACCGGCCAATGAGCCGCAGGCTATCATGCCTTGAAAGTAAAAGTAAGCACCGGCCAACGAGCCGCAGGCTATCATGCCTTGAAAGTAAGCACCGGCCAGCGAGCCGCAGGCTATCATGCCTTGAAAGTAAGCACCGACCACCGAGCCACAGGCTATCATGCCTTGAAAGTAAGCACCGGCCAGAGAGCCGTAGGCTATCATGCCTCGAAACTAAGCACCGGCCAGAGAGCCGCAGGCTATCATGCCTTGAAAGTAAGCTCCGGCCAACGAGCCGCAGGCTGTCTTGCCTTAACAAAAAATAATAATAATAAATCCAGTGTCTCAAAAAAAAGAGAAAGAGATTCGGCAAAAAAAAAGAGATTCGGTTAGCAAGCCGCAAAGCTTTTTGTTTTGTAAGGATAGGCACTTAGCTAACTACGCTTGCGTAAAGATAATCATATATGCAACATTCGAAAGGAGGAAATAACCCAGTAGTCGGCGAATTGGCTAAAAAATAAAGGCAATAGCATAATAAGAGACCGGCAGCTCCGGCAAGCAAGTTGAACAAAGTTTGTAAAGAACGTAATTTATATTCCTCCCAAGAATGGGGTAAAGGCATTCACAAGGGTGTAATCATTAAAAAAATTCGACAAGCACAAAAGATACACGCCCAAGAAAAGACCTCAAAAAAAAGAAGAAAAAGAACCCCCACTCTATTTTTCTAGAGCTAACTTATCACCACTTCCAGCCACACTTTCAGAAGATTTTGACCTCCTTGAAAGACGCTGCACTCCTCCGGCGGATGGCTGGATGTTGCTTCCGGCCGAAAGGAAAGAAGCTTGGCCAGGCCCAAAGCATGTCTCTCCAGGACTACGGCGGAATCGCTTGAGCTCCTCGAAGAAATTAGACTTCTGGGCAACAGCTTTGAATTCCAGCTTGTTGTACATGTCATCGTCCAATAACTCCCCTTTCTCAAGGAAATACTCCGAGACAATCTGCTGACAGATATCGACTATCCTGCGGCACTGAGAAGCGAAGGATTCCTTTAGATGAGCATTAATGGTGCCTTGCTTCTGTATCTCCTCTTGAGATTGTCTTGAAAATGACATGAACCTGGCCACTTGAGACTCAAGGGTCAGGACATGGGCTCGATATTTATCACGTTCATAATTAGCCAGAGACAGCTCCTCTTTAGCACTGATTACCCGACTGTTCAGCTACCGGACATGCTTCAGAAGATTGGCAGAGCTCAAGCCTGACCGGAGCACAGGAAAGGTAAGAAATAAAGGAGAAAAAGGAAGAAGAAAAAAAAATCAAAAGTCTAAAGGTCTGAAGGTTTACCATGGGTCGACGACTCAGCATTCTCGACTTGAAGGCGGGACATGGCTCCCTCCAACTCTTTCACCCTCTCCTCTAGCCTGGTTTTCTCATTTGCCAAGGCAACTTTTTCCGCGGCAAGGGTCTTCTTCTCCTCTTCTAAACTAGCAAAATCCCGGAGTAGAGACTGCTTCTCTTGTTCGAAAGAAGCCCTTGACTGCTCTTCCAGTGCAGCCTTTTCTTCCGACGAGCAGTTAAGCTCCTGCATGAGCTTTCCCTTCTCCTCTACAAGGGCCTCATTCTCTCGTTGAAGAGCCTACTTCTTCAGCTCAAGCGCCTCGGCTTCGTGCTTAAAAGAATTCCTCTCCTCATAGAAAAAGGCCTTGTCAGCCTGAAGGGAAGCCACCTCATTCTGGTGAGCAGTGCACACCTGATTCAACAAAAACGTCTAGATCAGAGAAGGCCCGAGCCAGCTCATCTTTTCCAAAAGCAAGAAGGTTTCGTACCTCAATCAAAGTATCATCAGCATGCAGGATCCGACTTCTTAAAGTAGAGTTTTCCTCTCGAAGTTTCTTCAACTGCAGCTCATATTCGTCACGCTGACGGGTGCATTCCTGCTGAGCCAGCCGCAGATCCCTGTTTATTGCCTCAGTCCTCTCCTTCACCTTGAGAACAATCTCGTGGTGAATCTGGTCGATATAAGCATCATGAGAGAAGCGGCTCCGCTTTAGTTCATCTTGAGCATTGTCGGCTCGGCTCTCCTCATAACGGAGCCTGGACTAGAGGTTGCCGGAGTGAACCTCAGCACTTTGGGCCATGGACATCACCTAAAGCAAGCAGTGCAGTTCACAAAGTTAAGAAGAAAGGAAAACGAATCAAGAAAGAAACACGAAGAGGGATACTTAAAAAAGAGTGTCCACCAACCTGAAAATGCCCTCCCACATGAAGTCGAACATATCTTTTATCGGGAGGGAGTGCCGCGTAATGGCATGTGCCCCCCCGTCTCCCATCCGCAGCCTTTCCTTAGTAGCGGTAACGGTTGCCGGAGGGGCGAAGATCTCGTCTGGATGACTGGATCTCTTTATTGCCTCCTTCCAGACAGCAGAGTACTTGGCGGATTCACAGGAGATCAAAGGAAGAGGGTGCCCGCAGTGGTAAAACCATCCTTCCTTTTGAGAAGGACTGGTAAAGGACTCTTGGGCAGGGGGAGGAGGCGAGGAAGAAGAGGAGGCCATGATGTCCTCTCTTTGCTTGCTCCGAAGCTCAGGATCTTCGGGCACCTGCCGATACTCCGTCGCTCTTTCCCGCACTGCATCCGTGGCCGCAGCAACATCAATGGAGAATGGGGCTGAAGCCTCAGGATTGTCAGAGGTTTGTTCCTCTCCCGATGTCCCTGGCTGTGGAGCCTTTGGCTTTGATGCAATTTTCTTCTTCAGTCTTTGTTTGACAGGAACAGAGACTGCCGGAGTAATAAAACCAGACACAATTTCATTACCAGAAGGCTCAAACGCAAAGCCGGAAATAGAAGAGCACTGTAAAAAGCAAAAGAGTAAAGGAAGAACGGGGGATTGATCAAAACCTTGTTTGGCCGGAAGGTCGGTGCGGAGTTCTGTGGCCTCCAAAGTGTTCTCTAGAGCAGGATCTGAAGAAAAGTAGCCCGACAAGTCAGAAAACTGCTCGCAAATCGGGGTCGGATGACCAGACTCCCGCCCCAGGCGAGAACCAAGGTCTAGACTCGAACCAGGGGTGAGAGGAAGAAAGACACGGCGCCCAGATTTGGGGCTCACGTGCCATGTACCTGGCAATCCGGCGTTAGCACCTTCGGGAGACTCCAGCCTTTTCTTTTTCTTCGAATGACCAGCCTGGTCATCTCTGGCTTCTTGCCTGGAGCGCATCGTAAGAAGGGGAGCATCTCCCAAGAGTTGCTCAGCCGCATCAACTGCTACATCCATTGTGGCGTAGTAATTGATTTTCTCGTCGCCATTCTTGAAGGTGACGAAGTTCCAGCTACAAAAGGGACCGATCTTGTCCCCCTTCTGGAAGAAATCTACATACAACACACCAAAGTGATAAGAGAACCAATGGAGACAACAAAATTTGTGCTAAAAATTAAAAGGCTTACTGTGATAGGTCTTTCAAGAAGATAAACGTGCATTTGTAAAAAATGCCTTGACAGTCGGCGGCTTTTTGTTTTGTGACCTCAGGATCTTCGAGATGGGCAGCTCGGCCGGAGGAATAGGGGGATAGATCAACTGGCCTTTGGCGACTTCAGCACAGTATGGGACTCCCAGGCAGCGGCCGGGTGGAGGAACGATGACAAACGACCACGAACTCCACTCATGAACCTTCTTGTAATCAAAAAGGGTGTATCCGGCTTTCGCAATTAGGGTTAAGCTGTCAGGACCGTGAAGAACCGGGCAAAGTCAGTACCTTCCGGCCGAATCTTGTTTTCTTCACAAAGAGAAACAAAGGCGTGGAGATGCGAAATGGCCTTTGGATGAAGATGAGCGAGAGAGCAGCAACGGCGAAGTAGGAAGCCCAAAACAAAAGGGTGTGGGGGAATAGTCAGGTCGGAGTGGAAAAAATCGGTGTAGACCACATACCCAAGGCCAAAGTCGTCGTTGGGATGGGAATCGGGGGATGGTAGGTAAATTTGGGTTCCAAGTGCGGCTTCGACGTCTCTAAGACAATCGCAAAGGGTGGAGAAGTCGAGAGAAGAAGGAGAGGGCTCGCGCCCGGACAAAAAGGGCTTCAAAGGCTTTAGGGGCGTGGGGCGAAAGCCATTGGGGGAGCGAGAGCCCTGAATCGCCTTGATGGCAGGCGGAAATTTCACAGCAAGCTTACTCTTTCTTGCAGCGGAGGTCGACATTGTTGAGCTTGGCACGAGACACAGAAGTTCTATTTTCTTCACCGAAAATTCAGTAAGATAGAACTTGTGGGACTGATGAGAAGGGAAGAAATGGAACCAAGCCAAACAAGACACATGGAGCATCCGGCCGCCTCCAGCCGGATGGAAATAGGAGTACATAAAGCATCCGGCCGTCTCCGGCCAGACGAAAGTAGGACTTAGGCAAGACAAGGTATAGTATGACCGGCCGTCTGTGGTCGGCCAAAGATGTTAGGAAATGGCAAAACCGTACTTATACATGAAAAATACAGTCTGGCAACATGAAGCCAGGCCCAAAAACTCTATAAATAGGAGTATACCCCCATGAAATAAGACATATAATATTTGGACAATCAGACATAAACTTGATCCTAACAAAAGGCTCAAAAGGCTCCCTCTCTCTCTTCCCCCTCAAGAGATTTTGTGATCGAGACCAGGTAAAGTAGGATAGTAAATCAGATCGAATTGGATTAGGATACAACACACAGTTTCACGCTAGTTAATGTACCCGGTTTCGGTACTATTCACTAACCGGGCCCGTTTTCCGGAATTTTCTTGTTTCTCAATTTTATTGGTTATTAAGCTACCGTTAATGCTTAATTATTGTTAATTAATGATTTATAATTTTTACGGGTTCGTTTGACCACTCAAAGTCACATTTTCGGGTTTTCTCGAAAAACATGCGCTAAAGCTCTATTAGCATTTTAATACATTATTTGGATCCGTTTTCTTCGGGAGTTGTACCCATATATTGTTTTGGCCTTATTAAGCCTTAGGAATCCATATAATACGCTAACCGAGGTCTCATACCTCCTATGGTTATTTAACGCTTATTTAGCGTTTGTTACTTTTTATGCGTTTCTTCCTTTCATTTGGATTTTTTTTCATACCAATATTACTTAGGAGTTATTAGGCCCTTAAATATGTATTATAATATTTTTAATCACTATATTTAAGTTCGGGGTATTTCACTTATCTGTAGGTTATCCTCATAAGTTTCTGGTTCTTTGAACACTATCCACCGTTAGGTTACATATTAAATGTAGTATCGGGTTTCATGGTAAGTTGTTGCATCCTACTTCCCGCTATGGAAGTTTATTCAGGTGATCTGAGGTTACTTAGTGTCCTTGACAATACTGTCGTTTCATAGACTTGCGCGTTTTTAAATAATTATGGTCTGGTTCGTATTAGGCATCTACCTTACGGTGTCTAAGTTGGATATTTAACCAGGTCATCATGTGCTTCCATCTCAACGCTTCGTTCAACATTTGTTGACTACGCCACCGTCAGTGATCAATCATACTTGGGTGTTAATGAGTTAGGCAAACAATACTAACTGTCATTCATCAGTTTGTTCGGCTCGACTATGCCTGCTCTGTGGGGGTAGTCCTCTGAGCTGTCCTCTATCGGAATTGTATGTCCTTAACCCTTGGTAGGTTATAACTTAAGTTTATTCCCTCTGTCCCTATTTCTGGGGTTTACTAACATATTCAATGAAGATTGTTGTTATTGGTATTCTTAATGGTCATCTCGGGAGTTGTTATACCCAAAATTTTGACCCCCCGAGTTAGGGTCTACGGGGTGCTGGTGTTGTGAGGGGCATTTTAGTCAAGTAGTGAGTGATCCCGGCTCGATCAGCGCATCCCAGGGCATGAGGAGCAATTTTATCATTGTCAGGGGTGTTTTCGTATTTTTTTAAGGCTCCTGAGACCTCCTATAAGCTTTCTCTCTCCTCCAAAGGATGCCCAAATCAGCTTGAAATGCTTTGATATTTTAACCCATGATAGAGGATGGCATTTTAAGCATAATGGCGTTGGAACTTTGATTTTTTGAATTTCCAATAATTTTCTAGCAATTTCTGACTGAATTTGACGGGAAATTCAATTTAAAAATATTCCAACATTTAAAAAATTCGGTTCCACTTCAGAAAATTCATAATATCCATCCTTGACATGTGGTTAAAATTTCACAGCAAAATTCCTTTGGGAAGTCTTTTAATTAAAATACCAAAGAATCTTACTTTTACAAGATTTTCTTTATCTTTAAGAAAGTCTATATAAGGGGATAGGTTTTTGGATAAAATCAGAATCTCATAACCTCAAGAACCCTAGACTCTCAAAGTTGGCAGCCGCCTCTCTCTCTCCACGTTTTTGAACTCCAGAGCCACAATCAAACACCGAAATCTCACCAAAATCAACACCAAAACATATTTTTCAACTACCACAACATCATCAATCATCAAAAATCAACCAAACCACCTCCAAAACGTGAAGAACACCTTCAACAATCAACAACCAGAAGCTCGGGTCGAACACAATCCAGAACCGGCACCATCGGAGCCTCCAAAGAATCCCGACGTGAAGAATCCTCTTGAATTCGAAGGTAAAACATGTTACAATTCTACTTTTCTAATTTCCCACGACCTTATTAACTCTCTGTCAAATTTTGGATTCAAACTAACCTTTTTACGCTTCTGTATTGCTGTTTGTTTAAGCTTATGTCCAATAACTTGTTTACCAAGTTTCGTGCTTAATTCGAATTCAAATTGGGAACTTTCAATCACTAACGTCTTGTACATCTTTCAGGCTACACACCCATAAAATTTGAGCCAAAAACACCTTCGGGAACAGCCTCAACGCCGCCATCCGAGGGCGGTCCGCACCCACGGACGTCATGTCCGGGGTCCCGGACTCCCTGTCCATAAGCCCGGACGCCCACGGTTGGCGGCGGGATTTTAAAAAATTCAAAATTTAGGTTTTCTAATAATGTCCAGGCCCACGGACAGCCTGTCCGTGGCCCCGCACTTTGCAATTTTTTGTTTCCCTTTAATTTCGACTCTTCTGTATAATTAGGTTAACTGGGGTCCGTGGTCTCGGACATGGGGTCCGTGGCTACGGACGTAAGCAAAATTCGACCTAATTCTGCCTCTGAAACCCTAGTTTAGGTATCTTTCAATTTCACTTTATTTTTCTGTCAAAAAATGCTAAAAAACACAAAAAAAAGAAGCTCGCACACTTAGGTTAAAACGACTCGTAATAAGCCGTAAATAAACCAAGTAGAGGAAAAACGACCTAGGAAGGGTAATGAAAGTAATTGAACCCTAAATAAGTCGAATACCAAGCCCCCGCACCTGAACTCTACCTTTCCTGATTTATTCTAGGTTAAAATTAGGTGGCGACTCATAATAGGTTCCAGTGAGCTAGCTTAGGTTTTAATAATTATTGTTATATGACATAGTTATTAATCTTAGGTTATAAGTAGACCTAAAACCCGATTAGATCCTAATCAACTTAATCCACATAGGATAGGGTTTAAAGTTCGAGGCTCACAGACTGGCGACTCTACTGGGGATAAACTTTTTAATTTTAACTTGTTTAATTTTAAGAAAGAGGGTTTAACTTGAAAATGTTTATTTATGGCTTTTACTATGTTGCTTGTTTACTTCTGTGCGCACTTTAATTTTTGCACCCTTGCATCATATGAGAGCGAGGGTCCACGCAAACCGATTTCACCCCGGGACCCATTTGAGGGTCCCCTGTCAGGGACTCACACCTTTTAGGTGATGTGAATAAGTGGGGGAAAAGAGGAGGGTGTCATCTAACCACACCCCCTTAATACCTGGGCATTAGTCCCAAGCATTTTCCTGGCAGTACCCTTACCTAGCCCATTGTTTGGTCAGTCAAAGACCCGACCGTAGACGCACACCTTTAGGTGATGTGAAAAAGTGGGGTAGCCCAAAGAGAATAGCGTGCAAGCCCTATTCCTTTGTGGTGACCTGGGCCCGTGCCCCAAGCACCTCTCCGGATCAATCTGTACCCATTGGACTGAGTTATTTCGTGAGGACATTTACATCACCTCCTCATGTAGAACTTCTGTGTATGTGCTCCTTTTCTCCTGGGCCTCAGGCCCAATGTCTGAATCGATCCATCAATCTCTTTTAGCCCAAATGAAACATTTAAAGGGTCGTCATAGTCCAAATACTTCGATCACCCCAAAACACAAAAAATCCTTTAAGCTGATTCTTGTTACAAGCCTGATTCTTGCAATATCCGCTCGTAAGACCAACGAATCTTGTAACCCAAAAGTGTAGTCCAGAGCAGACCCTCCCAAAATTTTGGAGTCCAGCATTCATTGCAGCACACTAATCTTCGGCCTGAGTTCCTAGTCTCACTCCCACAATGCTGACTTATCTTTTTGCTTAAAACAGGCAGCACCCCTCACAGCTAGGATGTCGTCTGGAGTTAATAATCGAAGTGCTCAACTCGCTGAGCTTGTGGATTTGATAGGGAAATTAGCTGAGTTAGAATTTGTCCATAGGAGTGCTTTGGAAGAGCTAAGCTCAAGATTTGTGTCGGCTGCAAGAGAAGCGAGAGCTCTCATTCATGCTCTCGGGGGAATCATCCCTATAGATCTGGCCCCCAGTGAGGACGGGATCGAGTCACCGGAGAACCAGGAACCGCAGCAAGAGCAGGCCGCACGGGTGTCCGTTGTAGATCTGCAGCAGCCGCAGAGTCGGATTCTGAGAGTACTCGCGGGCCACTCCACAGATAATTGTCATAATTTGAGGTCTAAAATTCTGTTATTGGCCCAAGAAGGAAAAATCCAGATTGCAACCCCGGTACCGGAGCTTCCCCGCAAAGCCGAAAGGGAATTCACACCCATTGGTTGTCCTTTAAGCCAGGCCTTTGAGGAGCTGCAGGACGAGGGGCTAATACGGCCGCTCATTCCTCGCCATGGAGAGACGCGAAAGGGGAGTAGACTCAGTCAATTTTGTAGGTACCATCAGCTAGCGGGACATGATACCAATGATTGCAAAGTGCTGAGACATCGGATCCAAGACCTCATCGATCAGGGATATCAGCGTTTGGATGACCTCGAGACCTCAGAATCCGAAGTTCAGTGTGCTGCCTTTACTGTTTTCTGGGATGAAAAAAAGCTAGCACGAGGGGCAGGACGGAAGCCCACATCCACGATCAGCTTTGTCCCAGCAAATGCTCACATTACTCGGTCAGGCAAGCATTACGGATCACCTGAAAAGCCATCGCAAGGGGAAGAGCGAATGTCGTCTTCCCCAGTGGCTGA